>CM023100.1:9129717-9750892 GCA_013103745.1 Gardenia jasminoides
AAATATTTTAATTTCTAAATGTCTAAATTTGTAGCTATTATTTTAACAAATACATACATTATAAAGATGTACAAAATATTAAGGATCATTCTAATTCCCCTTCTTCCCTTCTCTCCTCTAAAAGCTTTAAAAAAAAATCTTAAAGATTTAGAATTTTGCATTTTAGCGAGATATATATGAACTTATCTATGCTTTTGTAGACTATTAAAACACGGTTGGATTTAAATTTACCGCATGAGTTAATCCTTGTTAAATAGATATTGACATATCTCAAATTTATATCGCTATAAGAATGTATCAAAATGTTAAGGATTATTCTAACCCCTTCTCTATTCCTCTCTCTTGTTAGAAAATAATTTTCAAAACATAATAAGAATTTAGATTTTACATTTTAATTGGGATATGTTATGAATTGATCTATACTTATTAATGTATTAAAACATGAATTAAGATTTAAATCTATTGCTAGATAAGTTAATGCTAAATAGAGATAGACCTAGAGTTTAAATAGTCCATGGTTAATTTTATGCAAAATTTTACTAAGCATTTGAAAGCAATCACTTGAATCTAATTCAAAAAGTAGGCTTTGATTATATGTCAAAAGAATCTTGTGTTTAGGCATTAATACCGCAAAACTTGAAGATCAAAAAATACAAAGAGGAAATACTTACTAAACTTACTAAATAATGACTGTAAAGTATCAAATAAGACTTTATGAAATAATTGAAGAAAATTATTTTCCAATAAAATATCTAATCCAATATCAAAGAAATAGAATGGAGGACATTTAATAAGAAAATGATCCTACTAGTTTTTGAGGATTGGATATCCCGAATTTAAGGTAATAGGTCTATTTGAAATATCTAACCCGCTTTTATTGGGTAAATTTTCATGATATTGTGACGGAAAACATGTAAACTTACATAAACATGTTCGATCTACTATCTATACAAAAGCTGCAAAATATTCAGTTTTATAATCTTTATAGGTTATCCTATGGGTATATAAATGCTATATGACTTGTCATTTTCTATCAATATATATTTTTGTCATTATAAGTAATAACTATCCGATTATGAGTTATTGAATAGGTATATCGTATCTAAGAAACTTGTTCCTAACATTTTCACGAGTGTCATTGTCTCCTTCATTTTCTACTAGTAGCCTTATTGAATTTTAGTTTTTGGCAAAAGAATTAGTTAATTCTAATTCTATTTCAAATGTTCATTAATTTCATGAATTTCACCATTAAAGTTTGTATATTGATGGGTCTCATAAATTGATAGGTTGGTAAGTATTCTACAAGTTTATGAGATATGTAATTTCCACTAGCTCCAGTATTCATTAAAATATTACAATGTTTCATGATTCTTCCATTATAGAATTTTTCTCTATTTTATAATTAATATTTTTAGTATCTTGTGTGTAGATGTCCACTACTTCCTACTAATCGCTTTGAGTATATGACAATTTTGGTATATTTCTATTAGGCTTATTTAACAAAGGTTTTGACTATATCTAAATCAAAGTCATCATCTAATTCTATATTTGTAATCTGCGGTGGATATATTTTGCCTATTTCAGAAAATAATTTAGGTAAATCTATGAATTTAGTGTTTGCAAAATTTTCAAGATGATTAGTATTAGATAATGATAAGAAATCATATATGGTCTATTTCCATTAAAAGAAATCTTTTCTTTAAAATCTTGTATCAGTGTTTTATCGAATCTTTATCTTGCAAATTATGAGAAAGTTTTGATATATATTAAATATTAATTTTGATATTTAAGATTTCTAAGAACACCGTGTGGTTTCTTTCTATTTTTTATTCTCATATCTACAATAGCTAAGTCTATTGGCGATTTAGTCCTTCTTAAAGATTGCTCTAATAATCATTTGTAGGGGAACCAATATGATCCATCCCATTGTATCTCTCGCACCTTCTCTCGGCAATTTATTCAATTTATCATAAATTCTTTTAGATATCAATAGAATCATAACTTTATTTGTAGTTAAGCTTATTTTCTAAATCCTTTCCTTTAGATTTATTCCATAAAATGTATGATGTTTTCTAATATGAAACTTCATCTTTTCTAATGCAAGGACATTAAATCCAATTATAGTTTATATAAAAATTACTTTGTTGTATTTTTGCTAATATTTTCTCTCTATAAGTGCTTCTGGCTATATTCTCCTCCAATCTTCCTAATGAATATCTATTATATCCCAAGTATTTTCTTCCCTCTTGTTTTTGTATTTCATTCATCTTCACCGCTATATCATATTCGCCAAGATCGTAAATATACTTTCATTAGATGAAATTTCTTCTATTTCATAAACTTATTTATTTTGATAATTCATTATCGCATTAAATCTTCAATATCATCATCAATTTCAAATCTCTTTTATTAAACTTTTGAACAATCGACCTAAATGTCCTTTACAAAATAGCATTGACAATGCTGAGGGCCTCAAAAAAAAATTTATTTTTAAATATTGTTAGTATTTATTATTTTAAATATTATTATTATTGTCGTTAGTTTATTTAATTATTTTAATGTCGTTCTCAAACATATTTTTTAAAATCTAAATGGAAATTTATTTTATTTTAGGGAAAACCTAATTTAATTTACACATATTTTCCCTCAGATTTTAATATTCCATTCATTTTATTTTGAAATTCAACCCATTGTATCAAATAAAGAGAAATTGAGAAAACACGTTTTTTGAGGAAAAATTCTGGGCAAAGGAATGAAGTGTCAGAATGTAAGGATGATCACTGGAGATTAAGAATATAATCAAGAGACTAGAGGTGAAGAATTAAAGGTGAGATTAAGTAGGGTTTTGGAACCTTAAACCTAGTTGGACAAATTTCCAAAAAGTTAGATTAACCCTCAAAATGTTTATCCTTTTAATTTCCTCCAATTCACTTTTTTCCTTTTCCTCTCTCTCTCCTAAACTCCTTTTAATCTTCTAGCTAGATTAGTCATTCCACTCCTCCAAATTAAATTGCAAGACATGAGAAATTTAAATGGGACAACCTTGAATTAGGATTTATGTCTTGTCAAAGTTTTATGACCAAACACCCAATTTCTTCCTCCCTTTTTCTCACAGCCTTCACTCTCCTTTCTTCTTCCTTAGCAAAATCAGCCTTTCATCCTCTCCAAGCTCTCCATTTCAGCCTACCAAGTTCCTCCATTTCCCCTCAAAGAAAACTCTCAATTTTCCTTGCAAAACCCTTGCTTAGAAGACTTGAAGCCTTGGAGAACTTGAAGGGAGGGCTGAACCCAGTGGTGGGAAAGGGGGAGCTTTGTGGTGGATTTACTTCCCAACCTTGCTCAAGCAACTAGAGGAGGAGGTAATCCTACACCTAAAATGATGAGTTTTAGGTGTAACTGAAGTTTGTTAGGTTTCATTATTATTAAGCATTTGTTGATTTTGGTTGTTGAGTGGGCTCTCGAATTCCCACAAAATGTATGAAATTTTTTGCTAGTGTTGTTAAATGATGAATGGTGTGTGTATATGTTGAAATTGTGGATGAAATTTGGAGGAAAACCTCAATGGGAAAAATCAAAATGGGAGGTGGAAATGGGGATGAAAATTGGCTGATTTTCCATTTGTTTTGGCTGCATTTTTGTAAGTTTAAGGGCTGATTCTAGTTTTAAATGATGAACTTAAGTTGTTAATTTCTTCTCCAAGCCCTCAAAAGTTTTAGTAAGAATGGCAAGGGAAAAACTGTTTGAAAGCTTAAGTAAGTTTGCTGAAAATCCTGCTCTGTTTCCTCCTTTTGTGGCTGTGATTTTGCAAGCTTGAAGTCTAAATGTAATGTTGAGGGTTGTTGTTAATGTTTCCCATAAAAGCCCCTAAATGATGAGGTATTAATGGTTGCTGAATTGGAGTCAAAATCTGAATGTAGGGGGACATGCTGTCCAAATTTTGAGCTGTTTTAAATGCCAAGTTTTGGTCTGAACTTATGTCATTTTTTATCACCATTAGGTTTAGGAAGGTTAAACCTATGTTGGTTTCGAAAATAGTCATTTGGTGGTAGTTTAGATAGTTAGAAGTGACGAAGAAGAATACCAAAAGCAAAGGATGCTGAGCCAACTTTGAGCAAAAAACACTGTCTTCCCGTGATTTTTAGATAAAATTTGGTGTGGACATAATCTATATGGTAGAGTTAGTGTACCAAATTTGATGATTTAGTAAAATTCATCACTCAAACGAAGCTCCAATACTGCCCAAAGTAAAACTGGATTTCAGAAAACGCGTGGTTTTTGAACCAGCCATGTTTGGACAATCATAATTTTGCTCAGAGTCAGAATTGAGTGACGCTAACATGCTTGAAACTTCATACATATGAATTTAAACTATGTAAATTTTAGAGGCCAATTCATTTCCTACAATTTTGGCAAATTTTCAAAATTGGCTGGAAAACCAACCTGTTATGTTCTGTTTTGTATCAGAAGCTGTTTTTAATTGAAAATGGGTTCATAATTTATGTCCAGAATTTTATCTTGGTACCTTCTACAAAGTTTTAGAAATTTAAATGAGGTTTCCAATGGTACCAAGCTTGCAAAATTTGGACTTATATAACTCAAGTTACCATTTTTCAAAAATTTCTGCTCAAGTAGGAAGTTATCAACTTGATTTCTTTCTTGAATAAGAGTTGATTGGTGAACTAGAACTTATTTTCATTGCTTTTAAATATTTTAGGAAGTGGTGCTGAATTGCAAAGTGATCCAAACATGAACTCCCAGACGAACTTTGTCGGTGAGTTTCTAATGCATGTTAAATGCTTTAATTTAAATACTTTGTGTGTGAATGTGTTACATGAAATTCAGCGTCGTTTATCAATTGGGGCGGAATTTGAAATTGTTGAACCACTCACTTAAGGAGAGTATACTTTATACTCTCTTTAAGTTGAGTCAAAGATGATTTAGTGTTTTGCATGAATATATACACACTAATAAGGAGAGTGTGTATAGTGTTATAAAACTACTCTTAGCGTCCACCCTTGAGTAGTAAGTTAATGTTTTGGCAGTGTCCGTAGGGGAGTTTGGTGGAAGGAGATTGGCGTGAAGAGTTGTTTACTTGGATTGGAAAGTCGACAGAGTGTCGACTACTTTAAACACTCGTGAACCATGGAATTGAGCTCCTAAGAGCTCCCGTATCCTCCTTGTGTGTTTCGTGTTTATTTTATTTGTTTTAATTATGTTATTTACCGCTTTATGCTTGTGCATGATATTTTGGAAATTCACGAACTTTTAGCTCACCCCTCCCTTTGTTTTTCCCTTAACTGTGACTGAGAATTGTGGACCAGTTAGGTCTAGCACTTATTTTTGGTCTTTGTCTCGAGTATGGAAAGCAATTGTATATTCTTTTGGTTTTGAATAATTCAAATTCATGGGATTGTATTAAACTATGGCTCGAGGTTTTTAAGTGTTTTTAAGTTGTTAATTGTACCTTAAGTTTAAATATTATTTTACAATTTCTAATATTATTATTGTTGAGATGAACTCTGGATTTATCCTCGTAAGTTAGTATCTTCGAATGTTTGAGTCCTGACGAGAGTTGGGCAGGTAGCCCGCCAACCCTTTGGTTAGCCTTAGGGGAAAGTGGGGCTGTCACAGACAATCTGTTATATTTCTTCCTTTCTTATTTCTCATGTACATCTTTTTTCTTTTTTGAAATTTTTCTTTGTTTGTAATATTTAGCTTTTCTTCTTTTCATATATTTTCTTTTAAAATATTTTCGCTTCTTATATCTCCCTTTCATTTTTTGATAATAATATGGAGTATCACAAATAGATTTGATACTTTTCATCACATCAGAGTTTTAAAATATGATGATCTTGAAATAAAGGTTTATCTCTAGAGAAAGGAATATGAATATTTTTCCGAAGACAAGATACATTATCGTAGAGCTATTGGAATGAGAATAGTCCTGCAAAATCTCGAAAATACTCCAAAGCAAGGATTTCGAACCTATGGTGGAGACCGAGCATTCTTTTCAATAATGACTACTTATGCTGGAAAGACTCCAGATGCAGCATTAAATTATTTAAATTGGAAAATTAAATTACTGGAAAGCTGCAGAATCAAGTCAAGTCAGAAAGCAATAAAGATACTTTGTCGGATGAGACGACACAAAGCCAATACGTGTCCGAGTTGTAGTAAAAGGAGGAAGAAGCATCGTCCAGCTGTCAGAGTGTGAAATAAGACGTAAGCACTTACGTTAGAAGATATTTTCGAAATTCAAAATGAAGAGTTCAAGTCCGCGGAACTGAAACAAATCTGTGAAAAAATCAGTTAAAATCCGGATCTGAAGTCCGAATGAAGTCTATATAAAGTTAGGCAAGGAAGAATTGATGACACAAGCGTTTAAGAACAAGAGGAAAGAACGGTGAATAAGAAGAAAGAGAAAACGCAGAGAATCTTCTTAAATTCTTAGCCGACTTCTTGTATAATTCACCCCACCTAAAATAAGTTAGAAGTCTTCCTTGTAAATTTTACCTAACATATTCCTTATGAATACTTAATAAGAGGAAAGAGTGTATCATCTCTGTCTTGTATAGATAGCATTCATCAATAAAAGAAGTACTTTCATCAATTGTTCTCTTTACTTTATTTACGATGCCTTTGAAGGTAGGGAAGCGAACTAGGCTGTGTTGCAAAGTTTTGAAGCGGCCCCAAGGAAATCACTCTCATGGTTAGAGACGCCTAAGTAAGAAGTCCTCGGGGAGGTAGCAAAACTTTATCGGTCAAAGATCAGAGTAAGGTATGGAAGTATGATAGACCCTTCTTTTAAAGATAAACGTAAGTATAAGATAGAAGATGATCACTCTTCTATACAAATCTAAAAATTATGGAAAATATGCATGATATTCATTTTTCTTTAGTAATCGAACTTCCTGAATATAGATTAGACATATTAATGAAAATAGAAATTACACCTGCAAATATAAATATTCAGTTAAAATGTTGGATTAACCGAGATCCATCTTTGAATTTTAATGTTATGGGCCACTCTACACGAATGGTATCAGAGTAGAGTGATCCAAATGATTTTTTAGAAAATGATAATAATTTTGAAAATGACCTTGAAGAATTTTATTCAATACCGATTAGATTTTACAATCACGAATCTGAATTTGATGACACTGACTGGTACTATCCTTCCCCTTAGAATGGAAGAATGTGAAATATGTGATTCTATGTTATTTCTCATTAGAGAATATGCCTATCAGTTACAACAATTAAATGAAAGAATTAGATATTATCATGATAGATGGTTTCACGTTACATTAAATAACTACTACCCTACTACTTGTCATGATCGATACCAAACACTGGAAGCGAACATGAAAGATATCTACTAACTAATAAATATGAACAAATTAATAGAGAGTTTACGGACCACTATAGAGGCATACATTTAAACCAATCATGAATACAACTGACAGAATAGATACTGTTTAAAATGTCAAAAATATATTAGTAAAAATTTGGCCGCTAACGCAAAAATAAATAAAGTAAGACATCTTATTGTTAAAAATTCCTCTGAAGAAATATTATTAGAAGCATTAAATATATTATTAGACATAGAAAAAAGAAATTTAGAACAAATTATTTCAAACAGAAATTTACATCTTGTGAGAAGTCACACATGAATTCTGATAACTACAGAATAATAGAGGCTGGAAGTTTAAAAATAGAACAAGACCCATTTGAATTACAAAAAATAATATTATACATATCTAAAGACCTAAAGAAAGAAATTCAAATAATTAAAGAAAAATTAGAAAGAAAAAGTTCAGAAGAAAAAATTGCCAAAAACAGGAATAAAACTACTATTGAATATCTGACTGAACATATTTCTAAAATAAAATGAGTGATTCTAAAGATACATTTACTCATCTGTCGGATTCTGAAATAGAAAAAATAAGTAATAAATTAGCCAATATGATGATAAATATAAAACCAGATGTAAAACTAGAAATATCTGAAAATCCAAATATAAATGATATACCTTCATCAAGTAGACCGGCATCTTCATATGCAAGAAGAAGACCTGGTGCAGGAAATTCATTTATCTCTTTATTAATGAACATAGCTAAACAAAAAGGCTATCTAGACAATGAAGGCTACACACTATTAGATAGAACCACACCTGAAGCAATATTCCCGTTTGGAACATTTTTAGATTTAGATTGTGTAAAAAATACTGAAGAAGCAATAGATAAATGGGAATTTGGTTTAAGATTAGCAGTTTCTATAAATAAATTAGGCTATGAAGAAGCAAAATGATTTCTAGAAAAATCTCTTGTAAATAGTGTTTCCCGTTATTGGAAAACATTACCTAAAGAAACAAAATCAAATGGAGAAAAACAAGATACAAATGGAATGATAACTAGAGCTCTTGAATTAATCCGACTGACCGGCATCTTCATATGCAAGAAGAAGACTTGGTGCAGGAAATTCATTTATCTCTTCATTTACCATTAATAAGGGGGAAAGTAATTCTCCTCACTCTTCTCCTGCATTTATGGTAAGAAACCATGCCAAAATAGTAAGAAACAAGTCTAGAATTGTGATCAGTTGCAAGGGTCAGTGGTGTTTTCTATGTTAGATCTCAGGCAAGGGTACTACCAGTTGAGAATTAGAAAGAGGATGTACCAAAACTGCTTTTAATTGAGTTGAGTGCACTTTGAGTTTGTATTGATACCCTTTGGATTGACTAATGCTCCGGCCACATTCATGGATTTGATGCAACGAGTATTTAAGCCTTATTTGAATCAGTTTGTCGTGATCTTTATTGATGACATACTAGTGTATTCTAGAACCCAAGAGGACCACGTCCAACACCTGAGAATTGTATTACAAACCCTCTGAGAGCACAAGTTGTTTGCAAAGTTTAGTAAGTGTGAATTTTGGTTAGAGGATGTATCTTTTCTAGGGCATAAGATTTCCAAGGACAAGATTGTAGTTGACCGGTTAAAGTGGAAGCTATTACTCATTGGGCGGCGAGAACCAGCCCGAGGTTAGAAGTTTCTTAGGTCTGGCTGGTTATTGTGCGGTTTATTCAAGATTTCTCAAGGATTGCTGGACCTTTGACGGACTTGACTAAGAAACATGGAAAGTTTGTTTGGAGTCCTAAGTGTGAGAAGAGGTTTCAAGAATTGAAAAAGCGGTTGATTGAGGCTCCGATTTTAACCTTACCTAATGGCAAAGAAGGATTTATGGTGTATTCAGATGCCTCTAAGGATGCGTTGGGTTGTGTCTTGATGCAAAATGGAAAAGTCATAACCTATGCCTCTAGGAAGTTGAAACCTCATGAGCAGAACTACCCAACTCATGATTTAGAATTAGCGACGGTTATCTTCGCTTTGAAAAAGTGGAGGCACTCTTTATATGGGGTAACTTTTGAGGTGTTCACGGACCACAAGAGTTTGAAGTATTTGTTCTCACAAAAGGAATTGAATTTAAGGCAAAGGAGATGGGTAGAGTTCTTAGAGGACTATGATTGTTCAATAAAGTATCACCCTAGAAAGGCAAATGTCATAGCTGATGCGTTAAGTCACAAGATTCAAGTGGCGGGGTTAATAGTGAAGGAATGGGAGATGTTGGAACAAGTGAGCGAGTGAAATTCATGCTTAGGGACACACAAGGTTATTTTTGAGAATGTGGAACTAAGGTCTCCATTGTTGGAACGGATCAAGGAGGCACAATTGAGAGATCCTATAGTGCAGAAATTTCTGAAGGAAGTACAAAAAGGGGAAGCCCGAGACTTTAAGATAGGGCCAGAGGGTATATTGAGGTTCCGAGAGAGAATAGTAGTGCCAAATGATGAAGTATTAAAGAAAGAGATTTTAGAAGAAACACATCGGTCCAAGTATACCATCCATTCTGGCAGTAATAAAATGTTTCAAGATCTAAAAGGGTTGTACTGGTGGGATGGTTTGAAGAAAGAAGTAGCCAAGTATGTGTAGACATGTCTTACTTGTCAACAAGTTAAGGCTGAGCATAAAAAACCTTCAGAGCTTTTACAACCTTTAGAAATTTCTGAATGGAAGTGGGAACACATTACTATGGACTTTGTCACTGGTCTGCCAAGGAGTCAAAAGGACATGACCTTTGTATGGGTAGTAGTAGCGACTCACTAAATCTGCATATTTTCTACCAGTGAGTATGAGGTATCCTTTGGAGAAGTTGGCCAAACTTTATTTGGATGAGATAATAAGGTTGCATGGGATTTCAGTAAGCATTGTCTCCGATCGAGACCCTAGGTTTGTTTCTAGGTTTTGGCAGAAACTGCAAGAGATCTTGAGAACTAAGTTAAAGTTGAGCACAGCCTATCACCCCCAGATAGATGGGCAGTCTAAGAAGACAATTCAGACTTTAGAGGACATGTTAAGATCTTATATAATGGATTTTGGGGGAAGTTGGAACCAACACATGACACTAGTCGAGTTCGCGTACAATAACAGTTATCATACTTCGATTCAAACGGCACCCTATGAGGCACTCTATGGGAGAAGATGTCAATCACCGATTCATAGGGATGAAATGGGTGAGAGAAAGGTCCTTAACCCGACTGCTATACCTTGGATTGAGGAAGCCTATGAGAAAGTGAAGTTGGTTAGAGAGAGGCTTCAAACAGCTCAAAGTCGGCAAAAGAACTACGCAGATAATAGGAGAAAAGATTTGGAATTCGAGGTAAGTGATAAGATTTTCTTGCGGGTTAAACCAGTGAAGAGTGGAGTAGTGTCTACGAAAGGAAAGAAATTGAAGCCGAGGTACATTGGACCGTTTGAGATTCTCAAACGGATTGGGAAAGTGGCTTATCGGTTAGATTTATCCGCTAGAATGTCTAAAATTCACAACGTCTTTCATATTTTGATGCTCAAGAAATATCACCCAGACCCAAACCACGCATTACAATTAGACGAGATTGAGATAGATGAAACGCACTCTAACGAGAAAAGGCCTGTGAAGATTCTCGATCGAGAAGTAAAGGATTTGAGGATGAAGAAAATTCTTTTGGTTAAGGTCTTATGGAAAAATCACGACATCGAGGAGGCAACTTGGGAAGTGGAAGAAGAAATGCAGAAAAAGTATCCAGAATTATTTGTCTAACAAGGTAAGAATTTTGAGGACAAAATTCTTTTAAGGGGGGAAAGATGTGAGAGTCTCAAATTTTATTATTTTAAATATTGTTATTATTATCATTAATCCGTTTAATTATTTTTAATGTTGTACTCAAACATATTTTTCAGAAAATTTAAATGGAAATTTGTTTTATTTTTAGGTAACCCAATTTTATTTCACACCTATTTCCTCGTTGATTTTCAACATCCCATTTACCTTTTTAAATTTGCCCTTTTAGTATCAATTAGTGAGAAAATGAGAGAACACATTTTTCGAGACAAACCTTCGAGCCGAAAGTGAGATAGTGAGGGTGAGTAAGGATGATTACTCGTAGGTTTAGAATTCAATCAAGGAACTAGAAGTGAATCATTAAAAGTGAGATTAAGTAGGGTTTTGAAACCCTACACCTAGTTGGACAAATTTTCCAAAAAACTAGGATTTTAATCTTGCTATTGTTCTATCCATTTAATTCCTTCCAATTCACTTTAATTACCTTTTCTTCTTTCTCTGAATGGTCGAGCATCACCTCTTCAATTTCTAGCCAAATTAATCACTTCATTTCCTTCCAAACTAAGCTTCAAGACAAGATTTTTAAATGGGAACAACACCCCTTAAATTAAGGCTTTTAGTCATTTCATTGCTTTATGTCAAATACACCCAACACCTCTCTCTTCTCTCTTCAATTTTCAGCCGACTCCCTCTCTCTCATTTCCTTAGCAAAAATTGACTTCATCTCCTCTCCAAACCTCCCAAGACAGCCGGCCACCATTCCTCCCTTTCTCTCCAGAAAATTCCTCCCTTCCTTGCAAAACTCTAGCCTAGAGACTTGAAGCTTTGGGGTCTTGTGGGTGTAAGCTGGCCAAGCTTTTGGTGGTGGAAAGGAGAGCTCTTGGTGGTGAATCTTGGACATTCTAGGCTTGCTTGACCAACTAGAACAAGAGGTGACTTGATTAAACTCTAAAGATTTGAGCTTTGTGTTGGTTCTTAAAGATTTAAGTTGATAAGTTTCTTTGAGTTGCATTTGTTGGATTTGGATGATGTGTGGGCTCTTGGAACTCCCACAACTATATGTATTTGTTTACTAGCATGATAATAGATGAAATGTGTGTGGATATATTGGAAATTGGGAATCCCGAAGTTTCATACACATGCAAGTCACATCACATCACATATTCTCAATTCTCATTAAGGCATTCTTACAAATTTTCCACTCAAACATAGGTAAGTGCGATAAAATACACACTACCTCATTTGAGGGTTTGCTAAACCAGGTTTTCACGTCAAATCACATAACTCAATACATAACTCATCTACTTCACATAGTCACGTAGCAAGCATGGAAACTCACCGAAATAGTAGGGTTCAGCTTCCACATAAGGACCAAATTCAATTCCTTGCACACTCCCTAAAACAATTTAAAAACAGTAGTTAAGATTCACTCCTTCACTTATTAACTAAAATATTTCACTTTCACTTCATAGTTTCAATCAATATTTTTCCCAAAAATTCCCTCAAGGAAAAACATTCATTTCACATGTTACAACGTTTCAAATGAATCTTTTGAAGACCACTATCTCATTTCAAATATGACACGTCACTGATGTACTCACTAAGCACTATTTTCACATTTTCTTTAATATGACACTTAAGTGAGGTTTATCACCTCAAAATCACTTTTATCACAAAACTCAACACTTACTCTTTGTCAATACTTTAACATAACTTTAGAACACTTCAAACCATATCTTTATTTTCAAAATTCATAAGATTTGGTCACAATACTGTAAAACCCTCAAATTCCTTCAAATGACATTTTTCATTCAAAAGTTGACGAGAAATTTCACTTTCCATCTTTTAAAATTCATACACTCATAATTGAACATAAAATGTATTCTCTTAGACAGAAATTCATCAAGAATAATCACAAAATCTCAAAATCAAACATGGAAATTACCAAGCATGGGTTTGGTCAACTCATACATTTTTCTATCAAAATTTCCATCAACAAAACTCTACTTTCTAACCATATCATGACAAATTTCACAAATATCATTCAAATCCACAATCAGGTCCTCAAGTCCGCTACGTAGAGGCCACCTCAAGTCTGCTACGTTGAGGCCACCTCAAGTCCGCTACCTAGGTTGGGATTTCAAGAGCCCAACTTCGTCATTTCAAATATAACCATTTCTACCAAAGTAAACCATGGATCTATGATATTTAACACTAATAAAGCTATATCTAGTAGTTTTGAAGCTTATACCTCAAGATCCAACAAGATCAAGGTAGATCTTGTGAGTTCCTCTTCCCAAGAATGCTCCCAAGCTTAGCAAACTCCAAAAGATTCAACTTTTACCCACGATCCTCTAACTTTGTTGGTGGTTTCTTGCAAAACTTCAAGAACAAGATCAAGACACACCCGCAAGCTTTCTTTCTCCTCTTTTCTTTCCTCCAATTTTCAGATTTCCCCCCCTCTTCTTCTCCCCTTCACACGGCTGCCAAGGAGGAGGAAATACCACCCAAAATCCTTCACCAAAGTTCCAAAACTTCAAGTGGCTAGATGAAGAAGAAATTGAAAGATCAAGCCAAAAGTTCTTCCCTCTCTTTCTTCCTCAAGAATCGGACCAACTCCTCTCTCTCTCACCTTTCTCATGGCCACCAAGATGGAGAAGATGATGGTCTTCAATGGTGCTCAAAGCTTCAAGAATGGAAGGTGGAAGAAATGGAAGAAACCAAGAAAATTTCTCTCTCTTTTCTCCCTCTCTTTCTCGGCTCACTCTCTCTCTACTCCCTCAATGTTGCAGCTGCAAATGAAGCTCAAAGGGTGCAAGAAGTCAAGACAAAAGGGGACAAAAAGAAGCATTTTCCTTAATTTAAGGAAAAGTGCTTTTTGAGCACTTTATGTCGCGTCGCGCGTGACAGTCTAACTTACACTGTTTTACTCCATTCCAACACTGTCCAATATTAATAATATTTCCATAATATCACTGCATATGCTCAATTTCAATTTAAAGTCACTAATCACGCACCGGTACAAAATTGAACACTTAATTCGGTCGAGACCACACACCGGCAAATAATTCGTATAAAATTCTCTAAATTGGAAAATATTCACTTTAAACATATATTCACTCATATTTCAATGAATAAACACAATATCAATAATATTAAGCATTTTTAAAATAAAATCTGAATTTTGAGGCCCTCACAGGAATTCGAAAATCACCGGTACTTGACATTCTTCCCTGTGGGATCGACACCTAATCTACCCTATGCTTGATAAATGATCGGTATACTTGCAGAAAATGGAATATTTAGGTTTTTTATTAAAATTTGGTGTATGATAAAACCTTGTCAAGTTTTTGGCGCCGTTGCCGGGGAAGAATTTGTTCTATATCGGTGCTAAGAACAACTTTATTATTTTAGACATTTTTACATTATTTTCATGTTTATATAGTAGCTATTCTTCTTAACTAATCTTACTTTTAGTATGTTTGAAAGCATTTTTAGGTTTTAAAGAAGGATAGCAAGGACGTGGATAAAAGCTTGAAAGAAGGAAGCTTGACAATGGACCTCTACAATTTTCGAAGTTATAACTATGGAGGTAATCAAATGATGTTTGAAGGTATGTCATTTGAAGATTGCACAAGGAGTATTGAGGCTAAAGTTGATTATATTACACTAAATGTGCAATTGCACACCATTACAAATTTGCTTGAACAAAAAAGGAATGCTAATGTTTTTAATTCTAATCATGTGATTTCTAACTTGTGTGGAAATAATCATGCTACATATACATGTATGCAAGCACAACATGTGTTGGTTTGAACTTGGAAGAAAAACCCCAAGGAAAAACCGAGAGAGAGAGAGAGAGAAATGAGGGTCAAAGAGTTGTTGTTTTTCTCTGTTTTCATGGCTGCATTTTTGCAAGCTTAAAGGCTGATTTGAATGCTTAAATGTTGAGTTTTAAGTTGATATTTTTCCCCCACAAAAGCCCTTCAAAAGTTGTTGAAAGAATGGTTGCTAAGTTGGAACAAAAATCTGGAATCTTGAAGAAGATTGCTGTCCGAATTTTTGGACTATTTTAGTGCTGGATTTTGATAAAAACTTCTACCATTTTTTACCATCACTAGGTCTAGGGAGGTTAATTCTATCTTGGTTCCAAAAATTAGGACAATTGGAGATGATTTGGGGATGTTAGAAGCTTTAGGATGAAGAACACAAAACCCCATAGATTTGGATGGAAGTGTTGAGCACACTTTGTGCAGTAGGAAATCTGCCTTCCTGCTAGAGTTCTTGGCTGAATTTTGGTACAAACATAATCTATATATAGTAGGGTTAGTGTACCAAATTTGGTGATTTTTGAGTAAGAATTCGTTATCCAAATGATGCCCTAAACCTGCTCTGCAAAACTGGAATTTCGGAAAAAAATCAGGAGTGTGAACCTGCCCTGTTTGGATAACTATATTTTCTTGCCATTGGTGGAATTTAAAACTAGAGTCATAGGGCTATGAACTGAGTAAATTTTAGGGGCTAATTCATTTTCTACAATATTTGGTGAATTTTCATAGTATGCTGAAAAACCAGCCTGTTTTGTCCTGTTTTCACTGAAGTAGTAATTTTGTACGAAAATCTGGGCTATTTCTGTTTAGAATCTCGCTAAGGTGTCTTCTACAAAGTTTTAGCCCTTTTAATAAGGTTTCCAACGGTACTGACCTTGCAAATTTTGGACCTATACAACACAAGTTACAATTTTTACAAGTATTCTGTTCAAATTGAAAGTTTAATGAACATTTTCTTTCTTGAACTAGATTTGACAAATGAACTAGAAAGCTTATTTCCACTATTCTTTTAATTTGCTTAGGGAGTGGAGCTGATTTGGATTTTGATCAAAACTTGGACACCGAGCCCTTTTTTATTGGTGAGTTTACAATGCATGTTATTTGCTTTAATTAAATGCTTTGTGTGAATGTGTTATGTACTTGTTTACTTGGAAATGAGATTGTTGAATCACTCACTTAGGGAGGGTATACTTTTTTGCTCTCTTTTAAGTAGAGTTGGTGACATAATTGTTCTTGCATGTGTTAATACTTGTGGAGAAAGTGTTTATAAAACTACTCTTGGCCGCATCCCTTGAGTAGTTTAAGTGTTAAGTGTTTTGGATTGCGGGCCCGGTAGGGGGAAGTTTGGTGGAAGGAGATTGTTGTAAAGAGTCATCTATTTGGATTGGAAAGTCGACGGAGTGTCGGCTACTTGAAACGATCGTGCATTGTGGACCCGAACTCTTGAGAGCCACTGTATCCTACTTGTGTGTTATGTGTTTCCTTTACTTGATTTAAAATGTCATTTATCCTGCTTTATGCCTGTGCATGTTCTTTGGGAAATTCACGAGCTTCTAACTCACCCCGTTCCCATTTTGTTTTTCCTTAACAGGTAACGAGAATCCAGAGACCTAGATAGGTCTAGTATCTGCTTTGGTTTTGTCCCAAGTTTGGAAGTATGAATTATATTTTCTTATGGTTTTGTAAATTTCGACTCGTGGGAATGTAATAGGCTATAGTTTGGAGCTTTAGGTGCTTTTAAGTTAACGTTTGTACTCTAAGATTAAATGTTATTTTACTGCTTCCATTCTCTCTTCTGATCTGGGATTTTTAGATCTATCCTTTAGTGTTAGTATTTTCGAATGTTTGAGTCCTGGCGAGAGTTAGGCAGGCAACCCGCCAACCCTTTGGTTCGCCTTAGGGGAAAGTAGGGCTGTCACAACCATAACAATTATATGTCCATATTAAAGGTAGGGACACTCACCGGCTATATACAAAATTCGATGGCATTTTTTCTCCTTCTTTAGCGTTCTTAACAATCCAAAGTACCTAATTTTGGCATATCAAATAGTTAATACATAAATTAAAATTTAATTTCAAAAGCATGCTAAAATTTAAAACTTCAGGAATACACTCTACTTTATTATAAATTCTAGTAAACACATTAATAGCATCCCAAAGTTATGGTTCCCAGTCTAATGACAAAGCACGACAGTGATACCGATTAATAAAACTAGCATAACTTGAGCAATATTTGTCAAGATACTACAAAACCATGACCATTAGAAACTAGACTTAAAATGAAACAACTCTTCAGAAGATACCATTTTGTGATTTGACCCATAAACTAGTCTAAATTTAGCTGCAAGTCAAGGCAGCTTCCAGTTACTAGCAGTCTAGAATAGAGTTTTCAAATAGATTGTTAGATTTTCTACTATTTATATAGAATGACCTATAACTAGAAATTTATTCCTTTAGAAAGTCCTCTAATTCTAGTTCAAACTTCACTGACAGCACTTAATTTTGACTTTTCTACATTGAATTATAGCTAATCTTTCACAAAGTGTTAAAGCTGACTGCTACCGCTATAGTTGCAGTTCTAAGACTGATTTAACTTTAGAATATTGTTTAACTTCATTAAAGAATGACATGTAATCATTTGAAGATATAAAAATATTGAGTATCTAGTAAATTCATGGAAGAATTGCCACCAATTGTTTAGAAATGGTCAAGCCCTTATTACATGGCTCAAATCCACTACAAAGTTGTGTATGTTTTCTTTTTCCAAATTTTCACAGTAATTTAACAATAAATTTCATTACTTTCCTCCTTACCCTTTTTAGCATACTCAAGACTTATCATTAAAGTATAGAATAGAGTTAAACTTACCCCAAAAACTTTTAGTTCAATTTGAAGTTTCTAGCTCCAATTTCACCCCTTGCTACTCGGTTCCTCAAGTTTCAATTCCAGCGGCTAGTTAGCTCCTCTTTCTTCTTCTTCTCTTTTTATTCCCTTGTCTTCCCTTCTCTCCATATATACATTTATACATATACATACATCCATATATACATATATACACATATACACACATACATACATACATACATACATATATATGTGTGTGTGTGTACATATATATTTTCCTTGGATACATCTTGCCTGAAACTTCTCCTAAGTTTAGTTTCAAATCACCTACTCAAGCCTCCTAGCCACCTAGTTTTCTTTCATGACTACCAATCCCTTTAACTTTGTTTCCTCCATTATTAAGACTTAACCAAGCTCTCAATCAGATATGTATAATCCTTCTCAAGTCTTTTTTCCCTTTTATTTTTCTTTCTTTTAACACTACGAACAAGTTTAGCATCCCAATTTGCATGCATAAGAAACAAGCACATGATATGTTATGAAATATGCATGCCCTCCATAGAGCCAGACATGCTTTCTATCGAGACCCTAAGATTTGCCCAAGGGTTGAAATTGGGGCGTCATAGGTGGTATCGGAACCTAAATTGAATGGTAGGTAGGGGTTTGAGGAAAGTGGGAACCATTTAATCTAGCTGTCTTGCTTAGCTTGAACTTTGCGTTTTACTTGCGTATAAGTAATACCTTTATATAAGCTCACTTGTAATATGATCGTGGGTGTAGGTGATAGACAAAAATAGTAAGCAAGCACCTTCCCCTAGGCACCGTCGAGTTATTACATTCCAAGAAAGGCGTGGATAGCCATTTTGGCTATATTCCCCTGCCCGGGGGAAGGGTAGTAGTTGCAATTGCTAGCAGACCTACTCTCACCTAGATAAGGTAGTATTAGCAGTAGTAGCTGAAAGGCATAAGTTAACTCGAGAAATGAGGTGGCATATCGAAGGATAGGAGAACTTCAACAGGCACTAGTCGGCCAACGAGGCCAAATATAGGAAGTAGAGTCTAATCTATAGGATGAATAGGAACTAATGGATCAAATACGAGGGGAATTGCAAGAAGTCAATGCCCGCCTTAGATGGATGATTGGAGAGGTTAGGGCACCAGCTCATGAGTTCTGCATGGGATACCAGGCCTTGATCCAATTTGTTGAGTAAGGTATAGAGGAGATACTTTTGGCCAACAAAAGCTCCGAAGAAAACCAAGCCAAAACTGAGCCGAACTAAGCTGAGAAATGGCTTAGTAGTAGAGTCTACCAGTTCCACAAGCCCTAATAGTGGAGAAGCTTAGAATCCTAGGAAGATGTTTAGAAGTACAAATAAATATTGATAGCTTGGACTAGGAAATGACTTAAATGTGTTGGTTGATCTTTTGGGTGGAAGAGTGAACGATTGTATGTACTACCAACTTCTTAAATGCTGTGGAACTTTTGCTTGTGTGTTTGATTTTCCCTTGATGTTTAGACAGTATATGTGTAAATTTTATTTAGTGTTTGCAGGATTTGCTTATATGCTACACACACACACATATGGACATAAACACGCATATAGATATACACACATACACATATATATACACACACATACATACACACACACACACACACACATATATATACATATACATATATATACGCACACATACACATATATTATATACTAGACTTGGTTCCCCGAGCGCTTGCTCGGGGTGCCCCTATGGTTATGTAATGTGTGGTATTATGCATGGATAATTTTAATGCTATTGCAAGTAATGTAAATTAGGTATCAATAAATTATGAAAAATTGAAAATGGTGTCTTTAGTAGTAAGTTGATGCATTAAATATGTAATGGTAAAAATCGATGATTACATATTTATAAAACATATTGGTAATACCATTGATATGTTCTTTCTATGTTGTTGCTATTAAATATTAAAACATTATACATTTGTTTTGCACTTGATATAAAAATTAGCACTTCTTCTTCTTCAAGTTGACGCTCTTCAACAAAAATGTTCTAATTTTTCTGGATGTATATTCCCCTAATCCCGCATTTGATTGTTTTGCAGTTTGTGGTGAGATATATTTGATCGTGTTGTATTCTCATTGAGGACAGATTGAACAAACTGTGATATCTCCTATGATTATAGATAGAAATATGTGTTAAATATTTTTTTATAGCCGATAGTCGATATGTAAAATGAAATAAATTTTGCTCACTAGTTTTTGGTCTTCAAATATCAAGTATCGACGCCAAAAAGTTATGAATGGATATGTGCTCTACTCAAAGATCTTGATGATGGATGAGATAACATGATAACGATAATTGACACCACTGGTGTTGACTGTAAATTTTATTGATATCAATGGGTATTTTTTTAGTTTTCTATTTTTGTACATAATTTTTGAATGCTTGTGAGAATTTTTTTTTATAAGAGTAATGTTGGTGTATATTTATAAGTGCATTTGTATGTTTTTTTATTGAAATGCATAGATACTTGTGTTTTGTGGATGAATTGTTGATCTATTTGCCTAGTAATAGTGTGGTCTAAGGATACTGGTTTTGAAATCCTTATGAATTTAGTGGGAGCACCTGAAACTCATTTGTTCCATCGTATTTGAAGAGTACCAAGCTTCCTTCAAGCAAGGACCATTAGAGGGTGAAAAGGACAAAAAAGATGGAAAGAGAGAGGAGATATCCAAGATATTATTTTCTTCACAGATAACGGAGCATGAAAACTCTTATATGTTCAAGTAGGAGTAAAGAAAGAAAAAATTTACTATCCAATCTAGAGTACCATTGGACAAAAGAAAACTGAGAAAAAAGAATATGAGGAAAAGAGCACAACATTATATATTAACTTTATCTTCATTCTCCTAAACTTCACTTCCATTTTTTATTTTGGATCGAAAACAAAAAGTGATTGCTGGAATTATACGTAGGATGAACAGAAAAAGGGTCATAAACAAAGAAAAGAAAAAGTGGAATAAAAGCTACATTCTTGGTCTTCTTTGTGTTGATTAGTGAAGAAGATAGTTGGGGTGAATAGCAATTAAATTATAAAGGATACTTCTATCAAGTCTGAATCCTGAGAAATAAGGAGAATAAAAGAGAGAGACAGAACTTAACAGTCTTGACCAAAAGTATCCTAGGGGATGGAGCATGTAATTCCTCTATTCATAGTATTAACAAGGAGGGAAAAACTCTTTTTACTCTCTGATGATTCAATATTAACTCAATATAAAGCAATTACATACCCACTAATGTTCATTTTTTAAAAAGTATAGTGGTCTAAACTAACCATTTAATTTGCTTAACATTAAGAAGCTCATGCTTTTCATGTAAGCACTTGGGAAAATAAGAGCAATGTCAAATTTTAGAAACCCATTTGTCAGACATGTAACAGGGGCAAATATAAATGTGTAAAAATAGCAATCCGTTGTTTAAGGCCTAAACAAAAAATCATGAATAAAAAAAGGGAAGGCAAAAGTGCATATTTCATTTGCTGGTAGCACAAATAGCAACCCAGTTGAAAATCGCAACCCAGGCAAATGAGAGAGGTTAATGAAAAATCTTTCAAACAACAACATATTCTCCAACTGACAAGTTAAGCTCCACATCAGATTCAACATGATAGGAGTACATGACATATCAAAATTAGCTAGCAGACTGTGTTAAAAATGAATAACCATTTAAAGGCATATTGCCTTTGTAGTTCAAATTGAAAGGATTGACAGCCATCAACTTACTTTCCCAAGAAAGTAAATCGTGCCATTAGTTGACCCATTTTGTGCTGGGAAGGTAGACACGTCATTTGCTTTTTCATAGGAAAGAGGTGATGGTACATTGTCTAATTGTGGAGTAGGAGCTACTTCAATTCGTTGGCACTCTGTTATCATCTGACTCATAAAACAAGCAGGTATACATACTTGACCACCTCTCCCAAGAGGCGAACCTAAGGGTATCGTGATTAACTCGTCGGGACTCACTACAAATTCCCAAATATTAATCAAACATTCATTCGTAAAGTCATAAATATAAGATATTGAAATTACTAATAAACTCTCACAAAACACAGACCCAAAATTTCATCAAAATTACATTGATAAAACTCAGAATATCGTAAACCATCAAATTCATCCATTAATTTCAATCTTACACAAAAAGGAAATCCTATAAAGTACTAACTTCCTCGATTCCGTGCCTCTCCTCGAAACCTGTTAAGGAAAACAAATTGGGATGAGCTAGCTCGGTGAGACCAAGAAAACATGCAGAGCAACTCAAAGTAATTAAATAAATTAATAAAACAATAAAAGAGCCAAAGCGATTGAATTTAGCAATAAAGCTTTTAAACAATACAATTTAAAGGATACTGGCTCCACGTTTCCGCATTTCTCTGCAATTATTTTCTTCACCAGTCAATTCAAACCCAGGTTGACACTCCATCAACCACTCACTCTCAGTCCATATTCATCACTTTTCTCCCTCTCCCAGTCTACTTACACCCCTTGACCGGGCAACTCCTAAATTTGAAAGTGTTTGGCAACTCACTATGAGTATGCCAAGTCGGTGGATTCATTCCAACCGACATACTTTTAAACAAAAATCCATGGTTTTCCCAACCCTTGCCCAGCCCATTTTGGGACAAGGCGAAGGGATCCCAGATGGGGTTTGGGCGTCCCACGACTATAAGCAGTTTAAGCGGTCCAATCAATTCAAGCGGTCAAACAAGTAACCATTCAAATAGTTAAACTCATTTTGAGACAATTTAAGAATGTGAGCGCGATAAAGTACACGCTCATCGTGGAACACAAGCATGCTTTCAATTTATTAACATCATTTAAAGCAAGTGAGCATGCACTTGGACACTCACCAATTGTTGAGAATAAGTGAGAGCTATTCACGCGATCAATCAAGGTTCTCGGAGTTCAAGTTTGGATCACTTTGTAATTCAGCACCACCTCCTAAAATATTTCAGAAGCGATGAAAATAAGTTCCTAGTTTATCAACCAAAACTCGTTCAAGAAAATCAAGTTCTATAAGTTACTACTTGAGCAGAAATCTTTGAAAAATCACAACTTGAGTTATATAAGTCCAAATTTTACACACTTGATACCGTTGGAAACGTCTTTGAAAGTTATAAAACTTTACAGAAGACATTCAATTAAAATTATGGACGAAATTAACCCAGATTTTCGTTAAACAGTCTGCTACAGTAAAAAGACAGGGCTTATCAGGCTGGACATCCAGGGTACTTTGAAAATCTGCCAAAAATTACAGAAAATTATTTAACCTCTGAAATTCATACACAACATAGTACTACATAAGGAGTTTCAAACACAACCGACAGAACTCAATTCCGACACTTGAGCAAGAAATTATAGTAGTTCAAACTAGGGTGGTTCGAAATTCTGAGATTTCTGTTTTCCAGATTCGCAGGGCAGATTTCTAGACTTTGTTTGAGTGACGGTTTCTTGTCCAAAAATTACCAAATTTGGTACACCAAAACTAACATATATAGGCTAGGTTCACACCAAATTTCAGCCATAAATTCAAGCAAATTAATGTCAAACCGAAATGAATTCAAACATTGCTCAAAACTGGGAAAAGTTTTCCAGATTGAAGAGGCAGATTTGAGATATCATTTGAGCAATGAAACGGTACTGGGAAAATACCAAATTTTTCAGGTAACAACCTCAGTATATGAGCTACATTTGTACCAAAATTTAGCTAAAAATCTAGCACGGGAAGATAGTGAACAAAGCAATTAATATCAGGGCAGCAAGGTTCGATAAATCTGGAAACTGTTTTCCAGATTTTAACTTCATTTTTTTCATGCGATTTTGACACACCAAATGGAATGATTTTTTGAAAATAAATTTACATACATATAGACCAACATTTCAACTCTCAGAATAGCTGAGAAACTCACTAAAATATGTAGCTAAAACAGGGCATAAAAATTGCTAAAGTGAAACCGGCAGCATAACCTTCCTTTTCTTTTCTTCCTAGCCTTCCAACTACCATGAATTCATCACAAATTCATTCCATCACACACACACACATCAAGGCAGTCCAATAACAAGAAAGGTGGGAGTTCATAGAGCCCACTTCAACAACCCAATTCATCAAGAACAACAATATTAAACTATCAAAGCTTAAAGCTACAAAGAGACATCAAGAGAGCTTGGTTGAGTTGGAGAAAACTACCTCTTCCTTTCAAGATCAAGAAACCCTAGATTGAGTGTGTCCAAGAGCCACCAAAACCACCAAAGTCTCCCTCCAAGAACTCGGGTTTGTTTCACTAGTCGAAGGTCTTCAAGGTGCAAGAAAAGGAAAGGAAGATGGAGCAAGTTTCCTTGGTTGATTTGATGAAGTTTGGAGTAGATTTTGAAGATGAAAATGAAGGGGAATTTGGGGGAAGGGGTGAGGCTGAAATGAGGGAGAAGAGAGAGATATTTTGTGTGATTGGTAAGGTGGAAAAGTCAAAGGAAGAAGAAATATAAGACTTTGCTTTATAGAGTCCAAAAATCAACTTTAAATTTGTGACCCAAAATGCTCCAATTGAAGTTTAATCCTAATCACTCACTTTTAATCCCTCAATTAGCTTTTCTTAATCTACTCATGATCATTCTTGTTCTCCGAACTTATGTCACTCTCAGTCCGAATATTTGTCTCGAAAAGCGTGCCCATTTTCTTTTTTCACAATTAAGTGACAGAAAAATCAAATTGATGTTTAAAAATAGTTTTTAAAATAAAATGAGGTAATGTATGGTGCAAATGCAATTAAAATGATTTAAAATAATTAAACAAATATTCAGAGAAATTAAATAATTAATTAAATAAACAGGTCAAATAAAAATAAAATTTTCGGGTCCTCACAATGCCCTATTATAATCATATAGAAATTCTAAAAACTTTGCTAGAATTGGAAACACTATCCAATGATAGGTAAAACACAATATGTGTACCTTATTTTCTAGCTGATTCGGTAGTTGAAGAACTCTCTGGTGGTAAGCACGTTCAAATTCAACCTAAAAGGTACAAATGGATACAGGCCGAAGATAAACTTTTAGCAGTAAGTTCTTATAATATGTAAAGAAACGTGGAATTCTTGGAGTTAGAAGACAATGTTGAATTAACATGGAGATCAGGTGTTGGAATGTCAGTCTTTGTTGTTGAGCTTCAACAACGGCCATATCTGCAGCAGTTTCATTTCTCAATGTAGCTGTATTTGACTTTAGATCTTGCAACTTTGATTCAGTAGCTTCGATTTTCAGAAGCATGTCAGGAATACCTTTTCCTTCTCTAAATTTTTCTTGTCGCCTAGAAAGTTCAACAACAATTTATGTTATAAGCAAAACCAAAATTAAAATCTTTTTTGCAAGAAAGACCTAAGTTTTTTCCTAGTCTCGGAAATCTTTTGTGTATGCAAATCGCAAGTTTGTAATTCAAAACCCAGTAGCATCTTCATTTCCTAACATACTCCTAGTGCAATTAAAATACATAGATGGTTGTATTGTAGATGATTTCTCTTACCATCCCATTCATCCCTCCAAACATTAGCAGCCATATTGGCTTGTCTATAAACCAAAAAGGAGGTTGGTATCTTCTTTTCTTAGGATAAGCAACTGAATTTCAATAGCAAAGTAAGGCTAATTCCAGTGCCAATGTAGATGTAAAAGTCAAATGATTACTGTTGTTGTACAAGATTGTTAGAGGTATAAAAGGATTATGTTTACATGCTAGGTAATGCCAATTGAGCTTCCAGTCGATTGGTAAGAAAATTGGGATGGACCAAGGAATTAAGAATTGATGGGTGTTGATATCCTCAACCAAGTAGTTCAGACATGCAATAATGCCATCCATTTCATTAGAGGAGGAAACAAAATAGAACCACAATATGACAGACTTTCTAATTGTTTGGCCCATTGGAGTAAAATGGGGAACTGATGTGTTCCATATGGATTTTCTGGATAGAATAGGAGAAGATTCAAAGTTTCAAGCACTTTCTTGCAATTAAACCTTGTAATTAATCATCTGAACTCCTCTCTTATTGCTTCAGATTGCCTCAACTTTTTGTTGAAAATAAATCTTCAACCTAAACCAGGACTAAAATGGCCAACAACTTCAAATTTGTAGATTGAAGAGTTCCAAATGAAACTTAAAGCCCAAAATATTACATGATACCTTCAATATTTGACCCAAGAATAATCAAAATCACGAGCCTTGCTGTGATAAGGGCTTGATTAACTATTGAAATCAGTGGTCATAAGTGTATTAATTGTAATTTAGGTCAGACACAAAACAAACAAACAAATAACAAAGATTGAACATTTGAAACCCAAGAAGAATGGATTAGGTTGAAACTTACTTATATTTAAACTGATACGAAATCTTTGAACATTTTGTAATTATTAGCTCCTGAAAATAAAATCAAAGACAAAGCAAGAATAAACACAACACAATGGTAAAAGTGAAATTCAATTGCATCTCTATTTCTTCTAAAGCAATACATTGGAAAAAAAAATCAGTCAAAATCAATTAAACAAAGTAAATGAAATAATCATGTACCCAATGAAAAGATATAACCTTCAACTTAAAGCACAATGAAGATGATTACTGGAAACATACATGAAGATTATGTATGAATAGCAAAAGCATAAAAGGCATCTTGTAAAACTTACAACCTGTAAAATAACAAACCAGAATATCAGTGATGCACCATAAATGTAAAGATCTAACATTTAAAGAGCACAACATTGATAGTAAACTCAATATTTAGAATAAAGTTCTATAGGAGACTCCTTGTTGAAATAAAAACAACAAGCTAAATTAAAATCTATTCTGGAATTGGCATAGAGCATGTAATACAATAGAACATGAGAATTTAGACTACCTACAATACTTTAGATTGCACTGAAGTACTAAACTTCATAAAAAATTCAAAATTTTTTTGTAAAATATAAGAATTACCTATTTGAAAATGGACAAACCAGGCTACAAAAGAATAACCTAGTCAACATAAGAAAATTGAAATCAAGGCATAGCAACCAAAAAAAATAAAAAAGGAATTCAAGGGGATGACCAATTACAACAAAACTAAAACTTAAGTAGAAGAAAGCATCAGAGAAGACTACATACAGAAAAACCTGCAACGAGCTCCACCACACCACAATCTTGAATAGAAGAAAGTAAAAGCATTATTTGCAAGCACAAAATTTTTAAATCAAAAGCCAAAACAAACAACTAAGAAACAAAATCAAGAGGCTTTCGCATCGAAATCTGAAAAAATGAAAAAAAATACTACAAGGCAATAGAGTTTTCAAGCAAATGATCATGCTCTTTGGACCATGAGCTAGAATCTTGAACTTGAATCATATGTCATTCACAATTTTTTTCCTAGAAAGATGCCTTTCAAAAATCAACCTCGTGAATACAGAGAAATTCAAGAGAATGGATTTAATGGATTTTAGAAATCCATACAAATGTCCATCAAATCACAAACTTAGCAGATTGAGAGGTAAAGAAAGGAAGATAGACGAAGATATTTTGGAAGAAAAAAGTACTAAAATTGCGAAATCAAAAAGACTAGAACCCTACCGTTGCCTACAAAGGAAGGGGGGAAAAAGGAGGGGAAAAAAAAAGAAGAAGAAGAAGAACAAAACTGAATTGGTGAATTGCATTTCTCAAGCTTCAACTCCTTGCAAATAGCCCTTCCATTTCTCTTTCTTCAAAATTAAACATGATTCCAAAGTATAATCCAATACGGTACTACTTGGCATCTCATTCTTTTCAGGCAGGAAGAAAGGTCATGGGATGGCAAATAGTTTTCAGAAATTAATGGACTATTCCAATTTTTAGTGCAACCAGGGCATAATCTTCACAAAGAAATTTACAATTTTCAATCTTTCCTTCTTCTACTGTAGTATGCTAATACTAAATTCATGATAAAATCAAGAACTTGTTCATAAATACATCAAATTATAGCAAAATGATTATCCGAACCTTATAGTTATAGTTTAAATCAAGTATTTTTGGAGAGGGTCTAGCCAATCAAGATGCCTGGACTTGATATAAGTTGGGTAGTGGCTCAATCCACAGGTAAAAGCCTATCACTTCTGATTGGCCAAATCGACTTCAACGATGTGCGAGTTAAAGAAGTGGTTTCACTTGGAGTTAATCCATCGGTGGCAAGGGGAAGGGGAAGGCATGGAGAGAGAAACGGGAATTAGAGGAATGAGGATGTTGAAACTCCCAAGCCGAAATAATTGCAGGCATAGGTAAAAGACTATCGAAATGCACAAAATACCGATGCAAACCCGGTGAAAGGGCACAAATAGATACAGAAGAGATGAAAAAGACAAAATAGAGCCTTAAGACAAAGAATTAATTAAAAGACCAAACATTTGTGTGCACAAAAGACAAAGAACGGGTAAAAAAGCAAATGAAAAAAATATGTACAGTAATTAGAGGACAAAACAACCAAAAAAGCAGGTTTAAAATATGCTCTGGAATGTTAGAAGACCAAAAAGGATAAAATAAAGTCAAAAATGGCAAGGAAACAATGACAAAAACACTATTCACTCAGCTTCGCCGGTTTATATAGTTTAGATAGATATATATACACATATACACACATGCGTACACATGCACGCACACACACACATATATATAATAGCATTTCATTTTAGCATGGAACCTAGGGGTTAACCATAGAGGCAAGGTCGACCCAGACGAGCGTAGGGTCACTGGAAGGCTTATGGGATTACATTTGACTAAGGCAGTGACACTAGAAATGATGTTGGGCCTCAAGTGCCCGCGGCATTGAATCGAATGACTGACTATTTTGAAAGGTTGGAAGCATGACAAACTCTCAAGCCGAACCTTCCATCTATTACTTAATCCAGTAATCACTAATTAGGGGAGGATATGGCCCTAGAGCATTTCCAAAAATTCAGGCCATCAAAATTTGCAGGTGGTCTCGACCCAGAATTGGCAGAGATTGGGCTGGAGAACATGATAAACATTTTTAGGGGGTCTCAAATACTCTGAGGAAAGTCAAGTCTCATTTTCTATATTTCAATTTGAGGAAATCGCTCTGTCTTGGTGAAATATGGTTTGGCAAAAGTGAGATAGAGAGCAAACACTATGAACCTGGCAAACTTTACCTGAGAGTTCAACAATAAATTCATACTGCCTACACTTTAGGAGAGTGTTGCGGAGTATGAAATGCAGTTCATAAAACTTTCAAAATTTACTCCAGAAATGGTAGCTATAGATTAAAAATAAATGAGACGATTCATTCAGGATTTGAATTTGGAAATTCAAGAGTCATTGTCGGCCATTAAAGTCAATAAATTTGAGGAGGCTTTTGAGAGAGCCTAGCATAAGAGAGTGCGAAGTCATTATTGAAGGTTTATCATGCTCGTAGAAAGATTGGACCTATTGATTGGTTAAAGACCAAAAAAAATATTCCCCCATAGAAATTCACATCACACCAGGAGGCTAGAGGCCCCTTCTGTGGGTTCAAGAAAAACCAACAATGTGCACTTGGGAGGGAGCAGCCAATGCCAATCCAACCTGGATGTGGATATTATGGAAAATTGAATAATAAGAAAAGTGAGTATTGGAGAAAAGTTAGAAAATGCTTGGTTTGAGGGAGTGCAAAACATCAAATTAGCAGCTATCCACAACACTCAGAAGGTAGGGACCTGACTCAATGTTCAAGCAAACTAGCTCAGAAGAAACCTGAGGAAGAGAAGGGTAAACTAAAGATTCCAACAAGAGTTTATGCGATAAACAAGTAAGATGCTTTGAGAACCTCTGATGTAATAGAAGGTACGATATTCATATTTCATCAACTTGCTAGAGTCTTGATTGATTCTGGTTCTATACATTCATTCGTGACATTTGTTTTTATGTGTGGAATTGATGTGAAAAATTGATAAATTGCCGCATGAACTAGAAATTAGTACTCGTACTGAAGAGCATCTTATAATCACTGACTCTGTATATAAGAATTGTGATATTTGGATTGGGGAGAGGAGACTCTTGATAGATCTTGTAGTCGTACCTATCTGATTTTCTGATGTCGTATTACTGATGGATTAGCTATCTCAATATTACGTCCAATTAGACTGCAGTACCAAGATAGTCAAACTACCTGGAGAACCTACCCTGGAATTTGATGTAAGAGATAGATTAGCTTCGTCAACCCTTATTTCAGGAGACTGAGCCGGAAAATTGCTATGGAAGGTACTTAGGGATATTTAGCTTATCTAAAAATAAGATGGTAGACAAGATTAAGATTAATAATGTTCTAGTAGTGAGGGATTATCTTGATGTATTTTCGGAGAAATTGATTTCATTACCACCTTTGTGGGAAATAGAATTTGTAATCAAGTTAATACCAGGATCATCTTCGATTTCTAAGGCACCTTACCATATGGCCCTAGCGAAACTAAAGGAATAAAAGATCTAGGGTCTGTTTGGATTCTTGTTTTTGGCATATGTTTTTGAAAAACTGTTTTCACACCCCAAATGCTACAGTAATATACCAATCAAAAACAATCCTAAAAACACCAATCCAAACAAATATTTCAAAAACAACTTATACATACAAAAATAAAAAATTATCCCTTCTTCTTCTACACAAACTGCACCATCACCCAACACCACCTACTACCACCACCACCCAAACCCACCACCACCTCCTCCCCCCCTCTCTCCCCCCTCCACCTTCCCTCTCTCTCGCCCTCCCCCTGTCTCTTTCTCCCCTTCTCTCTTTCTCCCCCTCCCCCCACCCCTCCCCTCCTCGCAGCCCCCCTCCCCCTCCCATCCAAATTAAAAATTTATTTAGAGTATTTTTGGGACATTTTTAAAATTAAAAATTTATTTGAGGTAATTTTTTGGGTATTTTTTGAGGCATATTTAAAATTAAAAATTTATTTGGGATAATTTTTTAGGGCTTTTTTAATATTAAAATTAATTTGGGATAATTTTTGGGGCATTTTCAAAATTAAAAATTTATTTGGGGTATTTTGGGGCATTTTTAAAATTGAAAATTTATATGAGGTATTTTTTGGGGCATATTTAAAATTAAAAATTTATTTGGGATATTTTTGGGACATTTTCAAAATTAAAAATTTATGTGGGGTAATTTTTTTGGACATTTTTTAAATTAAAAATTTATTTGGAGTAATTTTTGGGGCATTTTTAAAATTAATATTTTATTTTGAAAATTTTTTGGGGCATTTTTAAAATTCAAAATTTATTTGAGGTATTTTAGGGACATTTTTAAAATTAAAATTTTATTTAGGACAGTTTTTTATGGCTTTTTTAAAATTCAAAATTTATTTGAGGTATTTTTGGGGGCATTTTTAAAATTAAAAATTTATTTGGGATGTTTTTTTAAATTAACCCACCCGCATCACCACCCATCAAATAAATTTTAATTTTAAAAATATCCAAAATAAATTGTTAATTTTAAAAATCCCCCAAAAATACCTAAAATTAATTTTTAATTTTAAAAATGCCCCAAAAAGTTATCCCAAATAAATTTTTAATTTTAAAAATGCCCCAAAAAATTGACCCAAATAAATTTTTACTTTTAAAAATACCACACAAAATTATCCCAAAAGCACCCTGAAAAAGTTTTTGAAAGACAGCTACAGTAGTTTTTGAAAGACAGTTACAGTAGTTTTTCACATCCCAAATGCTACAGTACTGTTTTCTAAAAATAACTCCAAAAATAACTAATCCAAACGGACCCCTAGCTATAAGATTTATTAGAAAGAGGATTCATCCAACAAGTATATCACCCTAGGAAGCTTCAGTATTGTTTGTGACCAGATTGACCTTGAATAAGGTCAAGCTTATCTGGGATAGAAAGAGTGAAATAAGCTTCCAAGAGCTGAAGAAACACTTAACTATGGCTCCAATTTTGACTATGTCGAATAGGAAAGAGTATTTTGCCATGTACACTGATGCTTCTTGAGATGGTTTGGCTTATGTGTTAATGCAATGAGAAAAAGTAATTGCATATGCTTCTTGGAAATTGAAGTCTTAAAAGAGAACTAACCCACCTATGACCTTGAGTTGGCCGCTGTACTCTTCGCCCTAAAGAAATGGAGACACTACCTATATAGCGTGACCTTTGAGGTATATACGGACCATAAAAGTCTTACATATTTATTCTTTCAAAAAGAACTAAATCTATGACAATATCGGTGGGTGGAATTTCTGGAAGATTATGACTGTACCATCAATTATCACCTTGAGAAGGTGAATATCGTAGCTGATGCCCTAAGCAGAAAAGTACAGGCGGCTAGACTGATGGTTTAGGAATGCGAGTTGTTGGAAAATGCTAGTGAGTGGAATCTGAGATTAATTTAGGTAAAGTTAACGTTCGGAAGTACTGTTCCACAACCCTACTTATTACCACGAATCAAGGAAGCACAAGAACATGATTCTACCTTATGAGAATGTCGAGAAAAAACTTAAGAAAGAAGTCTTTCAGATTTTAGTATTGGGCCAAAAGTAGTGTTGAGATTCTGAAACCAGATGTATGTGCCAAGAAATGATAGTTTGAAACAATAAATACTATAATAATTGCATCAATCCAGATAAATAGTTCATCTGGGCAGCAATAGAATGTACCATAACTTGAACAGCATTACTGCTGGGATAATATGAAGAAGGACATTGCCCAGTTTGTCTCAACCTGCCTTACTTGCCAACAATTAAAACTAGAGCATCAGAGACCAGCAGGGTTGCTTCAACCCTTAGAAATACCAAAATGAAAATAGGAGTACATCACCATTGATTTTGTATCCAATTTCCAAGAACTCAAAAGGTTCATGATGTAATTTGGGTCATAGTTGATGGACTCACTAAATCTGCACATTTTCTAGTCATAAAACTATGTTACACACTTGACAAATTAACAAGATTATACCTGAATGAAATTGTGAGATTACATGGGGTACAGATTAGTATAGTCTCTGATCGAGACCCCCCGATTTGTCTCCCGATTATGGCAACAAATACATGAAGCTTTGAGTACTTAGTTGAATCTTAGCATCGCTGCTCAACCTCAAATGGATAGGTAATCAGAAATAATCATTCAAACTCTTGAGGATATGCTTTGAACTTGTACAATAGACTTTGAAGCAAGTTGGGATCAATATGTGACATTAATTGAATTTGCATATAACAACAACTATCACTCCTCCATTAAAATGGCATCGTACGAAGCTTTTATGGAAGAAAATACCGGTCACCAATCTATTGGAATGAAATCGATGAAAGGAAACTTATTGCTAGTGATAATATACCCTAGGTGAAGGAGCTTATGAAAAGTTTAAATTAATTAGGTAAAGAATCTAGACAGCTCAAAGTCGATAGAAAAGTTATATAGATAACTGAAGAAAAGATCTCAAGTTTCAGATAGGAGATGAGGTATTTCTCATAATATTACCATATAAGGGGACAATTACGTTCGAGAAAAGCAGGAAATTGAGTCCGAGGTATGTGGGATCTTTTGAAATATTGCAACGAATAGGAAAGGTAGCATATCGACTTGATTCACCAGTCAGCTTATCCGAGATGCACAATGTCTTCCATGTCTCCTTGTTAAAGAAATACCATTCTGATTTGAGACATGTTGTTCACCATAAGGAGTTGAAATTGGATGATGATCTCTCTTATAAAATGCAGCCAATATAGTTGTTGGATCGAAAAACCAAAGTGTTACGAAATAATGAGATATCTTTAGTTAAGATTTTATGGAGACATCATGGTATGGAGAAGCATCTTAGGAGCCTAAAAATGAGATGCGAAGAAGATACGCCAAGTTATTTGCAAGTTAAGGCGAGAATTTTGAAGGTGAAATTGTGTTGGGGGAAGAGTGTGAGAGCATGCATATTTTATGACGTATGTGCTTGTTTCTTATGCATGCAAATTGGGGTGCTAAACTTGTTTGTATCTTTAAAAAAAAAAAAAATAAAGGGGGAAAAGACTTGAGAAGGATTATACATGTCTAATTGAAAGCTTGGTTGAGTCTTAATACTGGAGGAAACAAACTTAAAGTGATTGGCAGTAATGAAAGAAAAGTGGGTGGCTAGGAGGCTTGAGTAGGTGATTTGAAATTAACGTTAGGAGAAGTCTTATAGTTAAATTGGGATCAATGATGCTTGGTTATGATAAAACTAAGGGAGATTAAGGGATAATTACAATTACCTTGGAAAAAGAAGAAGCAAGTTGGTAGTTTGGGGTGATCCCTCCATTATAGATGCATGCACACACACACACACACACACAGAGAGAGTAGGGAAGAAAGGTGAGCTAACTAGCCGCTGGAATTGAAGCTTGACAAACTGAGCAGCAAGGGGTGAAATTGGAGCTGGAAACTTCAGGTTGGACTAAGAGCTTTTGAGGTAAGTTTAACTTCTCTACTTTAATGATAAGTCTTGAGTATGCTAAAGGGGTAAAGAGGAAAGTAATGAAATTTATTGTTAAATGACTATGGAAATTGGGAAAAAGAAAACATACCAAACTTTGTAGTGAACTTGAACCATGTGAAAGGGGCTCAACTATTTCTAAACAACTTGGTGGCAATTCTTCCATGAATCTATTAGATACTCAACATTTTCATGTCTCCAAATGATTGCGTATCACTCTTTGATGAAGTTACACAATATTGTTAAGTTAAAATAAAAATTTGGTTTGACTTGTAGAAGTGCGGCACATAAGCGGTGGATGGTCGAGAAAATAGCGTTTCACTAAGATCGTTAGGGTTTCGCTAGTGACTCATCTACTGTCATGGCAACATCGGCTGCCCTTCAGCCGTAGGCTGAAGGGCATCCATGGAATCCATCCGAATCTCATAATGCCTTCCACAACAAATCTTTTTCATCCTTATTCTCGTCGGCGTCACCGACGGCTCCATCGCTGGAGGTGGAGTGTACCACTAGAAGAGGCGAGCAGGCTGTGGTTTTTTCACCAAATGATCTGAATCATGTTGCTGCCCCTTTCCAACTAGCCCTAGTTGGAAAGTTCTCACGGGGGAGGCCGTCCATGGAAGAAATCCGCAAGTTCTTTGCAACCCTAGACTTGAAAGATTGCGTTTCGATTAGGTTGTTAGATCCGAGACATGTGCTGATCCGTCTCAACTCAGAACATGACTTCCACCGCATCTGGGGGAGGAATGTGTGGTATGTCCATGGCTGCCCAATAAGGATATTCAAATGGACAATGGACTTCCATGTTGATAAAGAGCCTTCGTTGGTTCCAGTCTGGTTCTCGTTGCCGAAGTTACCGATCCATTTCTTCTCCAAATCTTGTTTGTTCCACATTGTATCTTGCTTGGGCAGGCCGCTGTTCATGGACGCGGACACCACTTCGTTGTCAAGGCCAAGTATGGCGTGAGTTTGTATAGAAATTGATCTACTAAATTGATCTCGAAGCGGGTCTGGGTAGGAGCTGGGACGAGGGAGCATGAGGGCTTCTGGCAGAACTTGGTGCCCGAAGACTTGCCTGCGTATTGTAATTTCTGCTTTCGTCAGGGTCATGTCACTGGGGATTGTCATCAGAAACATCTTGAGAAACGAAATCTGAAGGCGCCTGCGAAGAAGAAGCCCGCAGGGAGGCGGGGGTGTGGAAGCCATGCAAATGCTGAGGTGGGAACTGGGTCTGCAATGACAGGTGCAAGGTACGAGCTGGGTGATCCAAATGCAAAGATGGATGACGTCTAGGGTAATGCGCGGCTACAAGAGGTTTGCCATGGCGCTGAAGCTGAAGCAGGGATCAATGAATCGGGCATCCTAAAGCAGCAGGAGGAGCCTTTGCATCTGGAGGCGCCGACTGCCATGGCTAACACATCAGCAGAGACGCTGAAGGAAGTAGCTGATATATTGATAGAAAATTCGGGTCCAGAGCTGGTTGTGAAGGAGCTGGTTGATCAGGCCATTGCTGCTGCTGCGGCCAAAGAAATCAAACGGGTGGCGGAGATGGTGGTGAGTGAGGAGAATGATGAGAAGGGTGACCGGAGAGAAGCGATTGCTGATCAGGTTGTCATCAGATCGGACCAGGGGTTGGTGACGGAGATGAACCTCTCCCTGCGGCAAGGGGCACAGGAAACGGTGCAAGCTGCTACAACTGTTCCACGGGTGGATTCAATGGTTGAAGATGTGGGAACTACTTATTCATTGGAAGAATTTGCTCAATCGTATAAGGAGGAAGAGGCTTTCCATATGGACTGTTTGAAATATTTGGAGGATGTTCAGAACCAAGTAATTCAAGTGGTGATTGAGGAATTGGACCATTTTGTAGAAGAGGCAATCAATGCTGCTGCTGGAGAAGGAGAGCATTCACAAGGTGATAAAGACCAAGACTTAGATGACGACCAATTCGTGCAAGTGATCTCAAAGAAAGCCAAGAAACGAAAGCAATATCCAAAGGGAGGTAAGATAATGCAAACACGACAAGATGTCAATCCAAAGTGTCAAATGCATCCGCATTCTCATAAATGTGGAGCATGTTGAGATCATTTCAATATTTGTACTTACGAGACACATTAGACATAGTTTTTCTATCATATATCGTTTGTTACAAAGAAGTAAGGGCTATGTCCTCCTCAGGAAAGGTTACTTTGTCATGTACTCCGGTGGTATGTTTTTAATAATAAGGGTACCCAATCCCATCTGTCAGTGATTGACGGTTTAAAAAAAAAAGTTAAATCAATCTTGGAACTGTACCTACAGTGGTAGCAGTCTGCTTTGAGATGTTGTAAAAGATTGGCTATAACTCAATGTAGAAATGTCAAAATTAGGTGCCGTCATTAGCATTTGAAACTACATGTAAAGAGCTTTCTAAAGGTTAAATTTCTAGCTATAATATATTCTACATGAAATATCAAAAAAATCTAACAATCTAATTGAAAACTCTGTTCTACATTGCTGGTAACTAGAAGCTGGCTTGAGTTGCAGCTGAATTTAGACTACATTTTGGGTCAAATAACAAAATGATATCTTTTAGAAAGTTGTTGCATTTTAAGCCTAGTTTTTAATGGTAACAATTTTGTAGCATTTTGGCAAATATTGCATAGGTCATGTTAGCTTTATTGAATGCTATCACTGCCATGCTTTGTTAATTAGACCGGGAACCATAACTTTGGGGTACTAATTAGTGTGTTTACTAGAATTTATATTAAAATAGATAGTATATCTGAAGTTTTAAACTTTAGCATGCTTTTGAAATTAAATTTTGATTTATGTATTATCTATTTTGTATGCCAAAATTAGGTACTTTGGATAGTTGAGAATGCTAAAGAAGGAGAAGGAATAAGATCAAATTTTGTGTATAGCCGGTAAGTGTCCCTACCTTTAATGTGGACTTGTAAATTGCTATGGTTGTATATTATGCTATGACTAAACTATCTTGAACTTTGACTACCCTTCAGGGAAATTTTATTGAGCATGTACGTTCAAAGTGATACTTTGCTATTGAAATTTATTTCATTTGCAAATAAAAAAATGTTACTTGTGTATGATTGTAAGACCGGTGGTGTACTTTATCATACCGGACCGAATGGGGCCCTATCCATGTGTGTTCTAGATTTACTAAGTCGGCATCAGTTTTGGTCCAGCAAACTAGCCACCTTGGCAACATTACCTTCCTAGGTCATGGGATGTTTATGGGCGCGAGAAGGGTGTACCGCAATGTTAAATGTTTCGGTATACTCGAGTATAATCACTGGTGGATGATGACTAAGATGTAATATATTAAATGAAGAATATGTGATTGATTGCAATGATTGTTGGTGCTAAGTGTACGTGATATATTCGAAATGATGGCTGCATGACGGAGAGTGTGCAATGATAGAGAAGTGAAATCTATTTGGCTCCCAATGGAGTCACACATATCCTCTCTAATTCTATGTTTACTTGGTCAATATGCTCTTGGTGTGATTTTTTGTGCATTCTCTTGAAGAAATACTTATTTAATATGTTTAATCATTATGTGCTTCCATTACTATATTTTTGGGGACTTCATTGGGTGCAAGCTCACCTCCTTCTTTAACTGTGTCTTCCTTATAGGATCATGAATTGGGGTAATGATTGGTTTGATGGTGGAAGATTTTGTTGGAATATATTTTGATGTCAATAGAAAAAGAAGGAAACCATGTATAGTTATAACTTTGGAGGCTGAGGTTGGCCCACCTTTGTACCACTCAGCTTGTATTATATATAAAACTCTCTTGCAGGCTTGTTTATTTCTTGTATTGCACTGGGCTTCTCACTCAGACTTGGTGAGAGCCAGGCAGCCGTTCCGACAAGACTCTAAGATTTGCTCTAGAATTGAGGTAGAGGCATCACAACTATATGATTCTACTTCAATATAGATTTAATTCTTAGATAACTGGTATGCTAGGCATTATGCAACTAAATTAGCTAACTTGAATTTTTTTTGGTTGAATATGTGCTTGAATTATTGCCTAACTTGGTTTTAATGTAACTATACTTGATTTGCTAATGAGGTGTGATATAGGAAGGAAAACTAGAAATACAAGCCTATATTGGTTTAGATATGATCATAGTTAATTTGTCAACAATGGCAAGTAAATTGTGGTATAAGAAAGAAAGTGACAATACATGATGACTCATATTGCTGTTCAATGGTTTACAGTAAGTTGTATCCATATAAGGCCCTATGGAATTACATCTTTAGCATTATACATATTATAAGAATTGAGACAAAACCGGAGCTCTGCTTGCTACAATTATTGTTCCTTTTTTCTTTACTATTTGAATATTTTCGACAAAAGCAACTAGAAGCACTCTTCTTAATTTGATTTTTATACAATTTAGTAGGACAACCATATATTACATTTTTAAGGACATTTTAATAATAAATTTCACCTATAAAGTTGAATGGATCAAATGGTTTAAAACAAGACATGGCACGTTAATGAATATCTCTTGATACGAATACAACACCAAAAACTTAATGTGTGTTACATGAGTTTTTACTCTTTCATCATGTACATGGTTATGGCATGAGATATTAACGGCCTTAAAATATAGTGTGGCTCAAAAGGCTTCATAATCTTCCTTGGAGCAAAATAGCCAAACACTTCAGGCAAAATATACTTATATTTAAACAGTTTATCCTCAACAGTTTTTTGCCTCAATTGTGTTCTTAATCATAAAATGACCAATATAGCTTTCTTTTTTAATCAGCCAATTACTCCATAGATAGAGTAATTTGTCCATGAACCCTGCCGATACTATTGCCATTAATTGTTGAAACAAAGGTAGATTGCAAATAAATAAATATAAAAAAAACCATAATTATGATCAATTTCTCTTTCTCGAAGTCCTAGTTATATAAGATCAATCAAATTAACAAGCAATGATATTTACAAAATGTAATAAAGTGGAAAAATAATAAAACACTGGACATCAAGATTTCCATATCTAACACAGAAATTGGAAATTTGGTAAAACCACAAGACCTAATCTAATAAAAAAATTTTCATAATGAAAATAATGGGAACACAAATATCTATCTGAATTATTCAAATGATTAAAACATCAATACAATCACGAAACTAAATCTAACATTTACCTCCTAAAATCAACACTTTGAAATAAAGGATTGGTGAGAGGATCCTATGGCCATAATGAAAGGTCATTGTCAAATAAAGAAGAGTTTCATGAAGATTGAACTTTTATATTGCCATCCTATTAATGGTCCAAAGTTGCAGTGCTTCTTTCTCTATTTAAATCTCCTTACAATCTCCAATTTTCTCTCTCTCCCATCTCTCTCTCTAACTACACACACATATGTGTGTGTATATATGCATATGATATATGTATATATAATATAGCAATATGTGTGTGTAAATATGATAAAGCAACACACATACACACATATACACACAAACAAACGTATTGCTATATCATATGTATGTATATATGTATTTATGCACACATGCATACACATGTATCTCTCTAGCACTCCACAGTTGAATTTGCTCGAGTAAAACTTCACTTGGCATACATTTTGTGCTATACATTTATGGTGAATAAAAAACCAATATAAGCCATTGATACATCAATCTGTTTTGGCACTCCTATTTTTTATATATTTTTTAATAGATAAAGTTTTATTCTAATTTTAACTATAATACCTATCAAAAAACTCCAAATTTTATAAAAATATACACCAAAATATCAAAAATACAATGCCAAAATACTAAAAACATACACTCATTTTCCTCTTTCATTCGCCTCCCTCACATATCATTTTCTTCCACCACTACCACTCCACCTTCGCCATCACTGTAACCTACCACCAATTTTCTCCACTTATTTTCGCCACCAACATCTCGCCTTTTCGCACTACCCTCTTTTTCTTTTCCTCATACTTCATTTTTTGTTGCTTTCCTCTCTTTCCTTTTCCTACCTTGCCACCACTTCCTTTCTCCTTCCTAGATTTGGATGAGATAAGATTACACACCTCCTCGCTTCCTTCTTGGATTTAGGTGAGACTAAACTTGGAGAGGAGGAGAAGGGAAAAGGGTGACGCAGAAAGGAGGGAAGGGAGGAGGGGATAGGGACTAGAGGAAGAGGAGAATGGCAAGGAAAGGAGAGGTGTTGGTGGCGAAAAGAAGGAGGAGAGTGCTGGCGGGCGGCAGAGGTGAGGACTACGATGGTGGTGGTGCCAGAATAGATGGAATATAAAAGGTAGTAGAGTTTTATAACTATATTTCAAATACGCAAAAAAAAATGCTAAAAATTCTATATTAATTAATAAAATTTTAAACAAACTCACTAAAAGCAAACCATGGACCTATGATATACAGCTGAAATTAGTCCTTCTAAGATTGAAGGTATCACTTTGTTATACTGGTACATAATTTAGGAGTTATTTGCAGCTAGGTAAATCTTTAGGGGGTTAACAACTAGCCCCATTAATTCTAACCCCCCCAAAAAAAAAAAGGAGTGCCCACCTTCCTTCTTACCATGGTGTATTTCAATCGCTGGACCACCTAATTCGTTCTAGGTCCCACCTCTTCCCAACATAACCAATGAAGCCCAACCTCCTCCCGAGCCTCAGCCTCGTACCCGAACCTACACACCCATCGCTCGCTCTTTCGCAGTTCGTTGAAAATTTCGCACTCTATTTTAAGATCACTTTATCTCTCTCACACTTTCTCTCTGAAAAACCCTGCATTTTCCCCTTTCTCTCTCACACACTCACACACTCCTTACTTTCTCTCTCTTAAAAGCGAAAAAGCTCACCCCCCATTTCTCTCGCCCGACTCAAAACCCTAGAATTTGCCCAATTTTGAACGATCGATTTTCAGCTCCATTTTTCACGCGCACGAGATTCATGTAAGTTTCTGGCTTTCATTTGCACAGTGCCATCGTTTGCTCATCTCAAACCCTAATTTTCTCTCTTACATATAATTGCTTATATTTGCGGACTGATAAACACCAGTGTTTGCATTTGATTGGCTTTTTTTGGGAGAGGGTTTTAGCATTTTAGGCCTAGGTAAGGCTTATTCGCAGCTAAGAATCGCTTTGCATTTTCAATTTTCGATTTAATTTGGGATTGGGGTTTTGAATTGCCATGCAAGTGGATTTTTTGATCTTGGCTGGATTATTGCTTAGACAATCTTTACACTTTTGTTTAACTGGAAAAGTCTCAGGCTCTGGAATTTCCGTCTTTAGGGCTTCTTTCCCTCTTGGCCTTGAGTGCTTCACTTAAGTAGGGATGATAGAAGAGACTTTTTTTTTGCATGACATGTGGATGCATTTGTCGAATGTAGAATCTTCAGGGTTAGTAGGGTCTGTCAGAGCCCCTTGAGTAATTAAAGCCATGGTTTAGTTTTGTCATCTTCCGCTTGAGAGGGTTTCTACTTTGGTAATGTGATTAATGTGCTATGGCTTTTGTTTCTTATTGTCTTTTTCTTTTTTAATAATTAAATTTTTGAGTAGTAGGAGAAGTTATTTGTAGGAAAGCTTATTGAAACCCAAACTTGTTTAGGTTTGAAGTTTTTGTGGCTCTTAGTTTGTTTCTACTTTTCAGAACTGGAGAGGTGAAGTTTTAGCATTTTGTATGGCACTACAGAAATGCGATAGTGTTGCCTTTATAAACTGGTTGTTAATCTTTATCTTGCAGTAAAGGACAAAATGCCTCATAAGTTTGCTGCATTTACAGCACGTGTAATTTAGATTTGATGAATCCAATCTATTTCCTATTATTAATTGCTGGTATAGACTTTTAGTTATCTATTATATTGTAGTAGATGCTGCAGATTATGGAATATAGCAATGTACACATGAGAAAGGATGAGGGTTCATAAATGGGAACCAGCACCTCTGTTTTTGTCTGGTATTATGCCAATATTTGTGTGGTGAAGTGCCACAATGGATTGATTTATTTGTGGTGATGTGAACAAATGGGCCATATAATTGCTTGACATGGGAGTGATGATGCTTAGATTTATGATTTTCTTTAAATGTAATGGAACTACAAGTAGGTTGGCAAAGCTTGCAAGCATGTGTATGATGATGGGGGTGTTGAGTAGTTATTTAATTGGGAGGAAATAGTAGTGGCTGGAGATGATCATGTATCTCCTCATCGTGAAGCTTGGATATATTTAAAATGTGCAACTTTGATTGTGGTGTCAGCTGTATGGAGCGAGCATAAATTTTTCTAGAACGTGAGCATGGAATCTTGGAATACACGCTTGCTTTGCTTAGCAGCAAGACATCATTTTAAGTAGGTTTTCCACCTACTCTGGACCTTTGATATCGGTATATTGGACTTTGTTATGAGGACAGAGTATAAAAACTATTGTGCAAAGGTCTGAATCATGCATGAAAACTCTGATTATATTTCTCCTGTTCTTTTTCTGAATTGTATTTTCAAATTCAAGTGTCAAAATTGTTTTTAGCAGCCATAATCAAGTGCCTGTCCGTATATCACGGTCGGTTGCGAGTTGACTTGGTTATGAATGAGTAAATTCCATCATCATAACCTAATGTTGTTGGACTGACTGTATTTTTAGCTCTTCTGCTGGATGAGATGTGGAGTTCTAAAATTCATGTTTGTCTTCCTTCAATCCCACTGGTCCATTCCCTCTGACATTGATGTTTATTAAATTCACTGTGGAGGGTTTGAGCTTGTAGAATGATTGACATTACCTGCGGCCTGATTTTGTGGTAGAATTGTCTGTAAAATTAGATTTTGTTGTATTTGAACTGGGTTTATGACTGAAGTTCTTTAGTAAGTTAATAGAAACTAATTGTGCACAAAAGTTTCTCATTTCCTGTCAGAACTTCCGTGTATCATGTTGTCTTTTGGTCATTATGATCTTTGTATTTCTTGTGCATGGTTAAATGCATCTTTTCATTGTTGTTTGCTCTGTTGATTATATTGTCTTTTTAATTTTTTTTGGTCGTTTTTTAGCTTGTCTAGTTTTTATGAAAGAAAATGGCCTTATTTTTGTCAGGGCATTTTGAGGGTGGAAAATTGACAGCGGATTGATGCTTGGGTTTGGATAATGGTCATGAAGCTTTATTTTTTATTTTGATGAATTATTTGCTGCAACATAAGCAGAGTACTGGAGGAGTATTCTCGAAACCCTTTTAGATCATTATTTTGTTGATTCACACCAAGCACTCTAAGTGCGAGGATTTTGGGTTCTAATCATCTATGCCTGGCAACGAAGTTGGAGATAGAGTTCACAATTTTTTTGCACAAGACAATTTGCCCCAGGGACCGCATCATACACAAGCTCTGGACGGGAATTGGCCTGTCTTAGGTAGTAATTTGTGGCCTGGAAGTCAGAGACAAGTTGGTCTAATAAGTACAACCACAAAAAACTACAATCTACCGCAATCAGGTACTAATAGATTGACTGCTTGAATGACTTTATTTTGATTTTTTTTAAGCTACTAGAGTTTTCTTCAATTGCCTATAAATGTTTGCCCTTTTGGCTTTTGTCCTTAGTTGAGTTTCTAAACGATTTGGATGATTCTCTAATAGCCAATTGGACATATGTTCTCTTTTTTCACCCCTTTTTTTAATGAGCAGGTAGTGATAGAGGACAGGTTGGTAGCCCATTCCATGGATCACATGGATTGACCTTTTCTCAATCATCTCCAAGGCCTGAATTTGGTAAAAGTCAGACACAAAGCCAACAACCAAACTTCAATGTCATGTATGGCAATCAGTTCTACCAGACGAGGCAAGATGAAACAAATTTTTTGGCAATGGATGCAAGTTCTGATCAGCGTAATCTAACCGCGAGAACTATAGGATCACAGCAAGTCAGTGGTCCTGAAAATCAAGGAAAATCTTCAGTTAGGTCAGATACATCTGGGCCTCCTGTGGGTTTTGACTTTTTTGGTGGTCAACAGCAGATGAGCCATCAGCAATTAAGTATGCTGCAGTCTTTGCAGCATCAGCCATCTGGGCTAAATGATATCCAACAACTGCAACAGCAAGTCATGCTCATGAAAATGCAGGAGCTTCAAAGGCAGCAGCAATTTCAGCAAATGGATGCAAGGCAGCAGGGTTTACTTAATCAGATGCCTCCCTTTGCCAAGCAGTCATCTGGTAGCCAACCTGCTCCTCTGATTAGCGGTGCTGTCAACTCTGATGCATTGGGTTATCATTGGGCAAATGAGCTTGGTAATGCAAACTGGCTACAGCAGAATCCACCAGCTATGCAAGGATCCTCAAATGGACTTGGTTTTTCACCCAATCAAGGCCAGACACAGCGAATGGTAGATTTAGTTCCTCAGCAGGTTGAACAATCTCTTTATGGAGTTCCCATATCTAGCTGCAGAGGAGGTCTAAATCAATATCCTCAGATGGTGACAGAAAAACCTTCAGTTCAGCAACAAGCAAGCTTTGGTAATTCTCTCCCTGGTAACCAGTATACAGCCTTTCCTGGTCAAGTTAGTATGCAGGATAGGAATTCGATTGCTAGGCAGAGATTTCAAGCTGAAAATTCTTTTGGACATGGTTCTGGTCAAGCTTTAGGTAATGCAATAGATATGGAGAATGTCCACCAAGTGAATTCCATGCAGAGAAATGAACAGACGGGGAATTCCGTCGGAGGCAGGAACAACTGGTTCCGCCTGAGACCTTGCAGGGAAAAACAGAGAGACAAGATATTGCTTCAAGGGATGATGTTGCCTTAGATCCTACAGAAGAGAGGATTTTGTTTGGTTCAGATGATAATATCTGGGCTGCCTTTGGAAAGGGCCCTAATATTGGGGCAGAGGGCTCTAATTTGTTTGATGGTGCAGGATTGAGTGGATTTTCTTCCATTCAAAGTGGCACTTGGAGTGCTCTTATGCAGTCTGCTGTTGCAGAAACTTCTGGCAGTGACACTGGGTTACAGGAAGAATGGAGTGGTTTAACATTTCAAAATAATGATATTCCTTCAGGGAACCAGCATGTACTGTCATGTGATGATGGTAGAAAGCAGCAGCCACCTTTGGCCAACGACCATTTGCGCATGGGATCATCTTTTGCTTCAGGAACTGCCCCTCCATCAGCTGATTCAAACATGGTGAAAAACTATCAGAATGTCCTGGGATTCCAGCAATTTGAACGCAAATTTTCATATGAAACTGCCCAAAGACTGCAGACAAATCCTTCTCAAGGACTTGATCAATCCTCTGCGGATGGTGGAAGGTGGTCAAATGGTATTCCAGTTCCAAAGTCTGGTGCTGAAGGGAGTCAATTGCATGGAAAATTATCTCATTCTCTTGATGCTGAGAGCAGTGCATCTAGACAACTATTCAATAGGCCAAATGGCTGGAATGTTTTTGGGTCCATAACACCCTATGAAGATGCAGGAGTAACTGTTCAAGGGACTGAAAACTCATTGCAACATTCTCAAAGCAACGAGCATAAGCAAATTATGCATAGGGAAATGGTTGATAGTGGAGCCCTGTTTAACTCTCATTCTGGTCGTGATGCGGCATCTGAAATGGAGCAGGTAAAATCTGCCTTGAGAAGTTCCCAATTAAATAAAGAGTTTCGATCAAATAATGCTGCTGCAATATCGGATTCAAGTACCATAAGGGCTGGTGACGGAATTAGTCAGTTTCTTCCAAACAGTTATCAGCTCAATTCTTGGAAAAATGCTGATCCATTGGTTAATTCTAAAGCTGGTGAAGTTCTAGGAGGTTCACAGCATGGGAATAAGATTTGCTCTAGTATGGAGGAAGGTAGGGGGCATGATATGGAGAATAGTGATAAACAGGAGAACTCTAATGATAGCTACCGCTCTAATCTGTCCCACCATACTTCTGCTGGTGGTCAAAAGGAAAATGCGGCTGCAGATGCTATTGATTCAAGGACTTTGTCTGCTGGCAATCAGAAGTCATCCAATCAAATGGCTAGGAAAAATTCAGCTTCTCGGAAGTTTCAATATCATCCCATGGGAAACTTGGATGATGATGTTGAACCTCCTCATGGATCAAAAAAACCAATTCATTCACAGCCTGTGTCTCATTTTGGGCAGTCAAAGTTATTTGGTCAGGTGCCAAAAAATTCAGTTGACACAGGAAAGGTGAATACATTATAATTAGTCATGAGTAATACATGTGTTAATTGCCACACATGCTAAAGTGGATAATATTGATATTTGTAGGGGCAATCAGCTGATCTGCAAAGGGACATGCATTCCCCAGGGAACTTCCCTGGTTCAGTTCCCAACATGTCTTCTCCATTCAACAGATCTTTGGATTTAGGCACACAAGACAAGACTTCTCAATCAAGGTAATTGATTTGGTTTTGATTTATATTTTGGCATGTTTTGATAAATGAAAACTTCTAAGATCTTCTATGTCAGGAACTTTGATCATGATTTGCTGCAGTTTTTAAGTTCTACTCTACAGCTCATTTCTTTTTCCCCTAACTAATTTGCTTTTGTACTTGAATGCATTCACTGCTGTGATCAATGTAGTCGAAACATGCTAGAGCTACTTCACAAGGTTGATCAGTCAAGGGAGCATGCTGCTATGATGCATGCTGTCGCATCTGAGCCCAATGCAGCATCTGATATGCCTCAAGCAGAAAACTCTGATGGGTCGGTCAGTCGGCTTCAACGGAGCCAGTCTTCCAACTCTCAGGGCTTTGGTTTACAACTTGGTCCTCCAATGCAACGGCTGCCAATACCAAGCCAGTCCTTGTCCTCTCAAAGCTCACTGCAGGGTGTAAGCTCTGTGCTTTTAACCCATGCTGCATCTGAGATTGGACAGAAGGGTCAAGCACAGTTGGCTCCCTCATCTTTTGTCCAGTCTATGCCTTCTTCCAGTGAAAGATCACTTGGAGAGAATAATAGACCTGGAGTACCTGGTCAGACGGGCAATCAAAGCTCCCCATATAACATGACTGGAAACTTTTCTTCGCCGTTTAATTCTGGTTTTCCTCATTCGAGAGGTCAGCTACAAATCCAAGAGATTGCTTGGGCTAGTGGACAGTTGTCAAGATCTAGTCAATCTCTGGACACTTCTTTTCCTAATGAGGCTGTGAGCATTCCTCAAGGTAACTCTGTTTTATCAGGGACCAAGCAAACCAGTGCAAATGTTCTGCCTGGAAAAGCTCTAGCCACACAAGTTTCAGCTGGCAAGCCTGTGCTTGTTTCTCAGCCTTCAACTATGTCTAATGCTTCTTTGCAAGGCACCTCCTCTAAAGCATTGCCAAATACATGGAGCAATGTCACTGCAGCACAACATTCATTGGGTGCTCATTTTCGTAAGATGTCTTCACAATTTCCCCAGTCAAATCAAATGAATGTTGGAAATTCAACTTCTTCTGGTTCTTTAAATCAATGTGATCAAGATGGTAAACAAGGAAACCTTCAATCTGATGTTGGTGCAAATTGTGTGAATGCACAAGGTTTCCGTTCTGAGGAAGAACAGCTCACAAAGGAACGTGCAAGCCAGCAACCTTCATCAGAAAATATGAACCTTGTTCAAAAGATGAACGAATCACAGGGAAAAGAACCCACTGTAAGGACTTTATCAGATGGATCTCCTGCAAATTCTGTGTCAACACAAAGAGATATTGAAGCATTTGGCCGGTCTTTGAAACCAAATAACTTGCTTCAGCAAAATTACTCATTGTTGAATCAAATGCAGGCCAGGAAGAGTGCAGACGATGATCCAAGCAATAGGGTTTTGAAAAGAATGAAAGGATCAGATAGTGGTTTAGGTGGTCAGCTTGTATCTCCTATGGCTGGACAATCAAATGATCTCACTGCTATTGTTGGAGATGCATTAGTTCCCCGAAAGACACTTCCCTCTATAGATCCTACCATGCTAAGCTTCTCAGCTCCTGAAAATAGTATGGAGAGGAACCTTGCTTCTGAACATGGTAATATAGCTTCTCAGAGTGTGCTTGCATTTAGTCGAGATGGTTCTCAGAGCAGTAATAGTGCTGCCTTGACCAAAATTGACCACTTTAAGATCAGTCCCCAGATGGCTCCTTCCTGGTTTAATCAGTATGGAACCTTCAAAAATGGGCAGATCTTGCCCATGTATGATGCACGCAAAGCTCCCATTCTTAAGACTGGGGAACAGCCTTTCACTCTTGGAAAATCTTCCAGTGGCTTGCACACCCTCAATTCAATGGAGCCATCGAGTGCTGCTGCTGTTGAGACAAATCAAGTTGGTAGCATCAGGCAAAGTGCAACGCCCTCACAAGCAGCCGAGTATTTATCTTCTCAGATTTTGCCTTCCATTGCCAGTGGTCAGGGTCCAGTAATACCGAAAACCAAGAAGCGCAAGAGTGCTACTTATGAACTTAATCCCTGGCACAAAGAAGTGTCACAAGGTTCCATATGTCTTCAGAATATCAGGTGTGTATCATTAGTGGGACCTATTAATGAGTTTTAGTTTCTACCTGTTAATCCATATTATCAGCTATTAATCTGTGAGAAGAAAAATTTGTTTATGACCAATACACGGTAATTTTGTACTCAATAGATGCCACTTGCGATTTCTATATATAAAAAGCAAACAGGAGAGAAGAAAGTACATTTTTTATTTGAAGAAAAGCATTAACTTGATTTTCTTATCCACTAATTCTTGTGGGTTTGAATGCTAACAGCATAGCAGAGGTTGCGTGGGCTAAAGCAGCAAACCGACACATTGACAAGGTGTGGTGGTGTTTTTGAGTAGACTTGTCTTTGTGAATTTATTTATTTCTTTACATGGTTTCAAGCTCCTCTGGTTTCTTTTGTCATTACAGGTTGAAGAAGATGTTGAATTGATGGAAGACGGGTTACTGATGCTTAAACCAAAAAGAAGGCTTATCTTGACAACACAGCTTATGCAACAATTACTTCACCCTCCACCAGCAGCAATCCTGTCTGTGGATGCTAATTCAGATTATGAGAGTGTGTGTTACTCAATTTCTAGATTAGCATTAGGTGATGCATGCAGTCTTGTCTCGCTCACAAATGACAAGTCCAATACGCCATGTGATAGCGTAAACAGGTAATAACTTCTTCTTCTTCTCTTCTTGTTCTCCTTTTTATTTTTATTTTTATTTTTTTTAATGCTAGTTTTTGTCACATATGAGCTACATAACAGCTGTTCTTGAGTATTAGCCTTTTTATTCTATTTCTGATAGCTTCAATTTCAAATGACTTTATAGGGATCCTGATGAATGCAAAACATCAGAAAACACTGAAGATCAGCTTCTATTGAAAGTCATGGATGATTTCACAGCAAGAGCAAGAAAGCTTGAAGATGAATTTTTGCGGTAATCTTCATATCTTCACCTTGTTAAGCTTTGGTTTCTGCAGGATAGTTCTGAAGGATCTAATTTAATGGGTATGGAGAAGGGTGTATGTTGGCTGTAATAGATTTTACTTTTGAGTGGCTTATATTTGGATCCATCTGCTTTTACAATTTTGTCCATTTCTGCTGACCAACTTTGTTCGTCTCGGCTGATTCTTTAAGCTTTTAGTGTATTCACATCCACAATTAGCTATTCTTTTTTTTTTTTTTTTTGTTATTTTTTTGAAAGATAGCGAAGGCATGCACATGAGTTCACTAGAAACATTTGGCCAACCTAAAAACATTAAATCAATTGATTCGTCATGGTAGAAAAGAGAAACAGCGCACGGACTGTACCCAAGCTTTGGATGCTAGATGCAACTCTGATCTATCAGTCAATTTCTGAACTTGGTGATCTATGTTACTTCGACTCTTCATTTTACCCCCACGTACTCGTGTCGACCACGACATGGGTGTGGGTGTGGGATATGTGTCCAGTATGTTGAAAAATTTTTGGACCCTTTGACTTTTAAAGGAGAGTGAGGTTGATAGAATAGGAGAGATGGGTGAGGAAGCTTGTGAGAAAGTTAGAAAGGTGACTAGAAGATTCAACAAATCTAGCTTCATGGCTGTCTTATCTTTGAGAGATTGGAGCAAAACAGAGTTTAAGCGTAATTTCTCACCATACAGCAGTCACAACCCATGGTAAGGAGCAGAGTTTCTCCTGCAGCAGCCATGACCCATGGAGTAGAAGTTCAAGATGATGTTTCACCTCTCAGAACACAGACGGAAAATAATTGCTTGTTTGTTGCTTCTAATTTTTGAATTTGATTGGGAAGAGAAAGGGGCATGCTTTGTCTTTTAGAAGAGAGAGCTGAGAGAGGAGAGGTGGTGCTTTGACTGTTTGAGACGATACAGTTGAGATTTGGAAATAGTATATAATTTGTTAGCATTTGGAAATAGTATATAATTTATAGATTTGCTAAAATTTTTGCCGTGCCCACGTACCCGTGTCTGAGTTTTTATAAGTGTCCTAGGATCCTAGTTTTATATGATTGACGAACTAGATACTTAGACACATATCCGAATCCGACACCCATACCCGAGTCCGAGTAACATACTTTTCCAGTAAAATCTTTCTTCTTTTCAACTTCATTCTATCTTCTTCTGATCATAAAATATTCAAGATATTTCTCAGATAATCTGTTTGACTAAGACTTATGAGCAGTTTTACCTTTCAGAATGTGTTCTTTGATTGTATTCGTTCAAAAAACATGGTCATAGTCCTTACAGCTCTGTGCATCGAGTATAGTAGGATAAAAATAATGAAGAAGTAAAGTGCATATTAGTTGCAAGTTTCTGTCTTGGGATGTTATTTTATGAAAACATTGTATTGCTTTGGTTGGTATGAGAAAGTCGAAAAGACACCAATTTGCTTGCTTGCTGTTTTATTAGTGCAAAAATTTGAAGTTAGAGCTAGAATTATTAGTTTGTCTACAGTTTTGTATTCCCCCCCCCCCCCAAAAAAAAAAAAAAAACCTCTTCTTCTGTTCTCTAAGAAAGGTTCTTTCTGCTTTGGTCGTTCTGTTTTGGGTCAATGGGTTGGGGGTGGTAAGGCTCTTATCATGTTTCTGATTTCCTTCCCTAATTCTTTAATTATTTTGATGTAGGTTGGACAAGAGAGTGTCAGTTTTGGACTTGATAGTGGAATGTCAAGATCTAGAGAAGTTCTCAGTGATTAATCGTTTTGCTAAATTCCATGGACGAGGGCAGGCTGACAATAATGAGGCTGCATCTTCATCTCATGCAGCTGCTAATACTCAGAAACCCCACCCGCAGAGATATGTTACTGCTCTTCCTTTGCCTAGGAATCTTCCCACCAGAGTACAATGTTGTTCATTATGATTATTAATTAAAATTTCCCCTTTTCTGGCTGTCTCCTCGCATCCTCTGCTTCCTTGGTACATTTTCATGCTGGTTGTACACTGGCACTTGCACCAACACAGAAAAAGACAATGAGATTGCAGAAAGGAAGAGTGAAAGTACTAAATTTGTCTCTTTGAATGCGAAGTCATTATTGCACAATGTAAGTTCAGCTCCTGTACATCTCTCTGGAATTTGAAAGGACTTGGAATGCCCCATCATTTTTGGTGAAAGTGGGGAGTATACAATTGCAGCCTGATACATCAAAGATTTGCAGAAGTAGTTAGGATATATATAACACATAATATATTTCTCGTATCAACTTGTAGCACATGTTTAATGGGTATTTCTTGAGCAAGAGTCGAGGTTCATTAAATTGGATTATCTTATGAAATTTGTTTGCCTGCATGTCCTGGACTCGGTGGGTATTATTTTGTGCTGAATGTATATTGCTTAACATGTTTTTACTTTTTCCTTGTTATTTTGGGTCAAAAAATGCTTAGTTTGATGCAGTGTACTTTGTATTGGATGCTCCTGGTGTTGGAAGAAGGTAGCTGCAGTTCTATTTAAGAGTTGATTAATTGACTCAATTGACGAATTTGGCAGTAGTGAAGATTTGTGTGTCTATTGTGACAATCTACAAAGCTGGTATATGAGGTGGGTATGAGATTGACACTACACACTTTAAGCTTGTCGCACATATAGGTCGTACTTAATGTTGGCCATCTATTGACTTCTTAAATATGGTCCTGATTACTTTGTGAATTAGAGGATGCTGACTCGTCTTCTCTGCGTGATGCAGTCTGTATTATATGTTTAATGAGCCTGCATGCAAACTGGTTGTAAATTAGTCAGGGAAGTGTGTTCTTAAATTGAAGTTTTAGAATTAGAGCCATAGTTGCCCTAAACTGGGATGAATCCAAATAGTATATAGTCTCTCAATTCTCAAACCCCCGCAGTTCATCCAAATTCATTTTCGTGATGGAGTAATTCAGAAAGCTAATGCTGGGAAATACAGGTTTTGTGTGTGTATATATTCTTCTGGTTTTTGATTTGTCTTAGTTGCTCCTAACTGGGTCTGGCTAATTAGTATTGTTAAGTTTCCTCTAGTAATAGATATGTTGTCAGCCGGAGTTCAAATTGATTGCATTTAAACGTATGTAGCTAGTGTCATGCCCTATGTATTTGTCATGGATGGCAGTTTGATACTACTCGTATGGCTGACTTGCCGAGTTTGAAAGCAATTTGATGATTCTCATGTTAAAGCAAAGGCTTTTTAGTTCGTTGCTAATGGGTGCATATGTCCTTGATGATTTTTAAAGCTTCGGTGGTCTTGACAAGTTCAAGCAAAGGCTTTTTAGTACTGTAATGGAGTCTCTACTCTGCAAACTCTGCAAAAGAACAGGATTAATTTTGCTGTCTCTGCTGGGTATTTTAGTCTTTCTGTTAGAGTTGGAGTGAATTTCAAGATTGAATGCTGCACTGGCGCCTTTATATTTGTATATACTGATGTCCCTCCAAGATCCATGAGAAATTATATATTTGCATTCTTTTTGGAAACAGGATATCTACTGGAAACTTCTTTTGGTCCGTAGGGATCCATCAATTAAATGGCTTTCTGGAACTGCAAACATGAAAGTTATATGATTGTAAGGAAAAGAATTCTGAAAGATATTGATGAAACGATATTTGATTATAAGGAAAAGAACCCAAAGAGATTGAATTGATGAAAAGATATTTGACTATTAAGGGAAAGAATCACAAAGATTGAAAGTGCATTGTACCGGAATGCAAGCAGTGTTTCTGTAAATCGGCGTCATCACGCCCCAGAAAGGGACTTAAAGAAATCAATGTGATACTGGTGACTGTACCATAGATGATAAGAGCAAATGTATGGGCCAGTATGGGTATGCATTATGGAATACATTTAGATGCTAAAACAACTTAATTGAGGTGTTTCATCAGATAGTTTCAGCCTTATCTCCAAACTAATCGTGTAATCATTATAATTTCAACCGAAGCAATCAAAACTACTGAAGTGCTTTACTCGTTGCTCTTATCTCACGCCACAAACTATTTGTTACCAGAACTTACCGCAGAGAGAATTATCAGACACGTTGAGAAGATCATCATATAGGAATAAACACTTCAATAACTTTCTAATAGAGGGTCATTTTGGATTGGATTGCAGTTCCTTTTCGTTCTATTGGCTACATTCCTCATAATGTCGTACATGTAAAGAAGATTTGCTAAGGGAATTTGATTGGTGAATTTGGGACATAACAACGGCTAATACAAACCAACCGAAAGAGCTGCCCATGACAGGTTTTAGAAGTAAATTACTTTTAATTGTCGCTCCTCTAACTCTGTTGGTTAGTATACTTGATGTACAGAAGCGGTCACACACACTTGAATGCCCTTTGCCTCTCAATATTATTAAGCGCTGTATCGCTTCAATAGTAGCAAAGACAGTTAAATCCTACAAATCTTGAAAGTCGTTCTATAGGCAATAAAAAAACCCTCTATCGATACATATATTGGCTGTCATTCTTTTCTTTATTATCTTGTCCACTCCGTGCAAGTAAAACTCTACTGTAACTTGGCTCATGCATTCTGGATTAAATCCGTTAAGCAAACCATTTGATTGTCCGTATTGTCAGCTCTAAATATAAGTCAATGCTGGACACAAATCAAATCAATAAGCATCAATGAACCCGCAAGAACAAACACAAGAAAAGTGATACAGAGGCAAATGGAAATAATCCCATGTGACCACAATTTAACAATGAAAGCCTATTGGCTTCCAACCGATTCACAAGTCTACTAAAACTATTACAAAGGGAAATAATCACACGTGACCACAATTACAAATCAACTACGCAACCCAACTCTACTAACCAACCAACAGCACGTGGCCCTTTAACGAACTTAACAAACAATACTAGAATATGAAAGGCTTGGTTTAAATAGTCAACACGACTCTTTAATTGCCATTGCTGTCAAGACTTTAGATCAACACACAACTGGGAACTCACCACCAGTTTTCTGACCGTACTTGAGAAGACCGGAGATTTGTACCTTGGATGAATAGACTACTCATTATCACTAGGAAGAAAGGTTCAAGTGATGAGGAGCAAATCTCTCCCCACTTTATGCACGAACAAACCTCAATTCTTTTTTTATTTTTTTTCAATTTTTGGGGGGGGAGGGGGCACATAATTGCTAACTAAATTTAATTTTTATGCGTGAAAATCAAAAGAAGTCAAAACAACAGAGATATTGCAGGCAGGCGTTTAGGTATCAAATCCCTTTGTTGAAATGGAAGAATGGCTACTCAGATACCTTAACCATGTTGATCACAATGCAAAAATTTGAATTCAAGAAACAGCCCAATCTCTAGTCCTGCTAAGTGCAAGTGAAGAAACACTGACTCCTGTATCTTCAGAATTTGTTCTCTTCTGGTCACAAGATGTATACTGAGCTTGAAATCAGGGAATGTCAAACTTGCAATTGAGTACCGACACAGCTACATTTTCGATCTTCCGAAGGCTTTCCAAGTATCGGAGATTGACATGCTGTCGCGAAGGAAAAGACCCGGGTATTACTGTTCTGCACATTTAGAAGCATGCTCTCCCTTTTGCATTAACCCCCGCACCGCAACTTCAAGAAAGGGTCACGTGCATTTCAGCTCCTATAATAGCAAATATTTCGCCCACCCTGTATAAAAACTTCACAATGAAATTAGTGCATTTAAACAATGCAATGATGTCAAATTATTCTACGAGTTCTTATATCTCAATTATGGGAACGTTTGGCATTATCTCAGTCTTGATGTCTGAACATTCTGCTCAAGCAATGGCCACCTTACCTTCCCCTTTAAGGTGAGTTTTGACGACATTGGGCATAACAACTTCTGCAATTTTTTGATTTGACTCCCATAAGCCTCTTATTAATCTGTGACTCTTTATTCTTAAGAGTAGTTATATATTCCAGCAGCTATTAACTTTAAGAAAATAAACTCAGACCTCAGATAATCTACCTGCTTCTTTCTATGTTGACCTCAGCAATCAAAGTAGTTAAATAAATCTGCAAGCAAGGTGATCAATTGGGAGTGTGAGAGACTGAGAGAGAGAGAGAGAGAGAGAGAGATACAAGTGATAATGAATTTGACAGACAAGTAAATTGTAATATTCAAATTTTCTATTTTCATAAGTTGTGCAATGAGAAAACTTTAGTCGATGATCTACCTAGTGTGATTAGTCAGCTTAACAGAGATTCTGCCTTAATGTAAATTCCTTTACTATTATCCTGATTGCAAAAGCCACCTTTGCAAAGAGCCTGATTTCATAATTTTTGGTAACTCAAGTTTGAAGGTCTTCAATTCCATCTTTAAAAGCATCGCAATTTCAGGGTTTCCACTCACAAATCAGATAATTTTTAAGCATCCATTTCTGGTATAATCTTTAACACCACAGATTCAGGCAGACAGATGACAAGAAATCAAACATTGTACTATCATATCTTCAGGCAGCTTCGCCAAAAAATGTCAAATGACCATATATTTGGCAGAACACATCATTACAAACAGTGGTTGAGATGTCAAATTAGTGTCTTGATAAGGTAATCATAACCAATCTGCTTTGAAACAAGTGATCCTAATGTAATGCAAACAAATTAAGTGCATACTGCCCACAGGCAAACCAGTACAAGTGCATTGTTTTGAGCTGTGTATAGACCCTTTGACATTAGAAAAGTAAAGGCTAAATGTATACCTGTAAAACATCCCGGTCTTGTTGATGCCTAGGTTGAACAGATTCAACTTCGCCTTTCACAGGGCTTGGAAGAGGTGGCTTGCTATCTCCATGTGAATACAAGGAACATGTACCCAGATCGTCAAATTCTCCTGGATAAAGCTCCTCTGACCAGCGCAAGCTACTGAGATCTGGAATTCTTTCATCACCTAAGGAAAGCAGCTCCATGACAAGCAATCTCTATTCAAGAAGAATAAGCAAAAGATCACTGACAGAAATTAGGAGCACAAATTACAAACCAAGAAAAGCTTCTCAAATGCCAGCCACCTCCATACTTCACCTTCAATTTTAGCTCTGATATAAACATCTGGACAAGGTCCTGTGCTACTTTTTCTAAAAAAGAAAAACAAAAGCTAATTATCATAAGGACATAATTAATAGAGTGAGACCATGATAAGTTGGTGAAAATTTTGCAAGAACGACACATAAGCAGGATGTACAGCATCAAACCTTCACATCTTCGCGAAAGCAGGTAAAATAGTTACAAGACTAAAAATCAGAAACATACGTTATAAAACTCACAAATCTACATTTTAACTGTTTGATAACATCACATAGACTAACACACACAAAAAAAAAAAGGATAAACCAGTTGACATCCACAAAAGAAAAGTTTATGTCCCATGCCTTTTGCCCAGGTACAATTGCAATCATGTTAGCAGTTGTTCACTGTACATATGAATAAAGATATAAGTTTCAATATCTTTTCTCAAGCAGTGTATTTCATGGATATTTTCATCACAATGAAGAAAAGAATAGATCTATTGCTATGATGGACAATTAAGAATCAAAATACTAGAAAGAAGTAATTCTTCATTGGCATATGCAGCAGACATACCAAAAAGAGAGATCGGCCAAAATCTGAAGACTGGGGCTCCCCCACCATCACCAGTATCATTCTGATTTTCAGAAGAGAAAGAAAACTGAGCCAGGGGGCCACTGATTGTTCCTTTCAGATAGCACCTCATAGATCTGGAAGTGTTGACCATCTGAGTTACAACACCTACCTGTTATCACATAGCTTGCCAATTTACTTCGACATCAACAACTAAAGCACCCAAAAGAGCATCTAATAAAAGTTGGTGCAGAGAGAGAAGAAAAGAAAGTTGTTGCTCTCATTATCAAGCATCCACATATTAGAGAGATCAGTATTACAGCAAAAACTATGCATTCATTTATTTAATTCTTTTCAAGCATCTGCCACTGATTAATAAACATCACAATGTACAAAAATGAAGATAGGTTACTACTGCACAACGAAAAGAATAAGATGAAGAAGACAAGTCAAAAACACTTTCACCCCAGGACCTAATAATCTGAGAATTTCATGATTGATAAAGTAGATTATCTTCACAAGTGGGTTGTTGATCCTTGAAACATGGAGAAGTCACAGTAAGTCACTTGAAATTCTGGTAAGCTGTTCACAATCTATCTTGCTCCCCAGAATGCAAATCATGCAAATCTTCCCACATAATCGTAATTGCTGAAGTTGTGCAAGGCCTAGAGTACTAAAGGAACTCATTTGCAGACATAGGGTAGTGCATTTTGCTAATTGAATAAGCAGAAACAGTAACAGCAGATGAAATCAACAATCAAAAACATTTTGCATAAAGCCGATCAGTATGAAGTAGCATACCATATCTCTGTATGATGCCACGAGTTTATTACGCTGAATCTCCTACAAAAAGAGGGCAGGGGTTGACAAAGAGAAACTGATGAGTACCTACAGAGCATTGTAGTATTACAAAATTTTACATTCGCATTAATATAGAAGATAATATATATTTACTAAGCCCATTTGACATTAGATTAGCTTCCAATATTGGAGACTGAAGGAAATGTTCTCATGGACATCAAAAGCTATTCACATTTATTTACTTTTCAACCAGAAAACAGGTAAAGAAAGCTATAAGAACAGATGAACATGTAACTTTTGTGAATTAACCAAATATCAATTCAAAAAAAAAAAAAAAAAAAGAAAAGCCGGTTCTCTTCTCTATTTCCTCCAATAATTCTTCCAAGGTATGATACTGATGTACCATAAGAAACCCAGCAAACATACATAACAGTCCTAAGGAATTGTATGTTTTTACTGGCATTGACCCTGCCAAATCCTATCAAAGCCTGGCATGAAAAGAACCTAATAAACAGTCAATGAAAATGTGGAAATGCAACTATACCTAAGCTCACAAAATGCTTGATCCAAGAGTGCTTTGTATTTACACATTTATCAACAACTTCACATATAGCTAGAGTTGAGGTTACTACATGCAAGTTTAGAGAGAGCGAGAAATTAACAAAGCAATCCTGGTGATTGCCAAAAATTTCTTACCATCAACTCGATTCCTTCAAATCCATATACGAAGCATAAAATGGCAAATTTTGGATACACCCTTCTATGTTTTTGGGTTCCACATGAGAATTGAGATTAGATTGAATTACTCAAGTCACATTGATGTCAAATTTTGGATACACCGATCTATGTGTTTTGGTTCTGCATGAGAATTGAGATTAGATTGAATTACTCAAGTCACATTGCTAACAGTACATCAAATTCAATGTAAATCCAATTCCCGTAAACGAACCAAACATAGCCTTAATTGATATTTGTACACCAGATCACACTTAATTTCCTACGACAACACTCTACAGATACTAAAACCTTTATCTAAACAAGCACCATTCCATCTACACTATAACCTTTATCTATAGATTCTACAACCTTTATCTACACTATAACCTTTATCTAGACCATTCCATCTGAACAAGCACAAATTTGCAAAAACCAAACCTAACTTTTCCTAAATTAGTTCTTCACACAAGCAACCGAAGGCTCCATCTCAATTACTATTTTCAAGAAAAGCTAAACAGCAAATTATTTTTGCTAAAAAGAAATTCTAGCAAACACACTAACTTGTTGCTTGAACAACTTCAAAGAGGCTTTTTTTCGAATACTTAGCATGCCACTCAAGATTCCCAAGTCCATCGCATCCATATACCTGTAACATCAAACAAACAATCCCCATTTTAGATAAAGCACATGGATTAAACAAAAAGATTTCCTGTGTGTTGACAAGAACATAGATAAATGGTGGATCTTGACCGTACTTCTGGGAGAGATAGGAGTTGACAAGAGCAGTGGCTTGAGAGCGAGTAGCGGAAGAGGAAGACTGCCAATCTTGCCAAAAAGAAGCTAACTTTGACCATTGGTTTCTAAGGTTTCGCTGTGCCGCTGGCCTCCATAGCCTTATATTTACTACCGCCGAAGAAGGAGAGGAAGAAGAAGATGTTGGGGTTTGAAATTGAAGGTTGAGGTCTTCTTTTGTGGGTTGTTCATCTGAACCAGAAGAAGGAGGGGTCTGGGATTCCATTGGTCTAATTTGGTACAACTGGTATTTTGGCTCCAAATAGGAAATGCAGCCTTTAAGAGACAACCAAACCGGTTCTCAGGAAAATTGGAATGTAGTGTGGAATTTGCATGTAAGTGGTTCACTATAGGTGACGAACGGAGGATCCTGAGTTCCACTTTAGATACTCAGCCTCAAATTTGGAGCCTCAACTTGGCCTCATGCTGCATATCTCTCGCTGCGAGAGTTTCTCTCTCTAGTTTAAAATCTAGAGTCTCGTCTCTCTCTATGTGAGAACCTTTTTCCCGTCTTGGTCTTATTTCAAAACACATTTACTCCTTGCTTTTAATACCTTTCAGATCTACAAATCCAACCCAAAGCTTCATCTCTCAGTATATTGAGTAGGAATTGAAGGTTATCGCATTTATAGATCTACTTCTGGCCTTTAAACCAAACCTTTCCCTCCAAACCAATAGAAAAGCTAAATCTCCACCACTCTTGTGATCTCTACTAAACCAGAACCCTGACGCCTTTAACTGTAGGAATAAACCTAATGAAATGCACCTTTTTATATTTGAGACTAATTATTTTCTTTCACTTGCAAATCTGGTGCAGATCTAGTTAGTTGAGAAGGTAAAGCTCTGGAATTCCACTTAAAACTTTGATTGCCATGGCAGAGGAGCTAGCGACCATTCTTCAGAGGTTTGCTTTGTCTGATAAGGAGTGCAACGAAATCATCGTAGCCGAGGATGAATGTGTGAAAAGGTTTGGAGAAGTGCAAGCTGAGCCTTTGCGGAAGAATAGTAGGGGAAAAAGTTGCAAATGTCACAGGAATAAGGAATGTAGCAAATCAGTTGTAGGGGTATCCAAAGAAACTTGAGGTAGTAGAGCTTGGTCCTAATCTTTTTCAATTCAACTTCAGGGAAATGAAGGAGATGCTTAGAGTTATGGATAGAAGACTATACCTAATTGACAACCAGATTCTTAACTTAAAAAGGTGGGAGGTAGGTATTGATAAGAACCCTTCAGCCTTTGTCTCTGCTCTGCTATGTATACAAGTTGGGGATTGCCAGTGCACTGTGTCACTAAGGAAATTAGAAGGAAAATTGGATCTATCTTTGAAGAGGTTATGGAAATTCTGCTTCCGCAAGGAGGCAATAAAGAAGGGAAACACTTGAAACTCCTCTGTCAGCTGAACACGAATCAACCACTTTTGAGGGGAACCACAGTAAATATTGGTGCAAAAGTGCAATGAATAGAGTTCCGATATGAAAGAGCTCTTGATTTCTACTGTACCTGCGAAAGAATCAGCCATGGCAAAAAATCCTGCAAGCTGGAAATAGATGGAGTGATGGAAGGCAAGAAGAAACAGTATGGGGCATGGATGAGAGCACAAGGAAATAGAACCTCACCCCAGAAACCAAAACAAACAAAGCCAAGCGCAGAGGAAAGGAATCTGTATGGGGAAAAAACAATAAGTGAAAGGAACAGAGTAGACAGAAGTCAACCAACAGCAAATGATAAGGCAGATGCAAATACAATAAGAGAGGATTTCAGATTAAAGCCGAGGAGTCAGAATGATCTGCAGAAAGCTATGGAAGAAGACAAAGACAGCAATGGGAAGCTAGATGCAACAGAAAAGCTTTTAATGGAACATGCACCGCTCTGGAAAGGAAATGAAGTGGAAAAGCCAACTGTAGAAGTTGAGACAATTCTGGTAGGAGAGGTCAAGCTGATGGAAACTACTAACCAGTTTGAAATAAACCATCCAGGAAAAGATAACAAGACTGAAGCTACAGTGATGATTCTGGATACTCTAGAAAATATGAGAAGAAAAATAGATGAATGTGGGAATTCTAAATCCCTGACTAGGCTGCGAAAAATGCCATTAATTAAACATAGAAATCAGGGAAAGGAATCCCAAAGGACAGCTCTTGTCCCTGTTAACTTGAATATTGCCTGAATTGATTGCCAAGCAAAGAGGAAGATATGCGAACATGAGGATCTGCAGTGGAACATGATGGACCAAACATGCGACAAGAAGTAAAAAACAGAGATGTTAGCTACTTCTATTTGTGCTCTGAAGGTGGAGGGAACCAACCTCAACTGGTTACCCCAACTCAATGAGGGTGTTGGCGTGGAATTGCCGAGGTGGGGGGGGCACCTTGACAATTCTCCAGCTTAAGGAGTCTATTAGGGTCGACTCTCCAGAAGTAGTTTTCCTGTGTGAAACAATGAATAAAGAGGATGTTTTAGAAAAGCTAAAGAGAAAGAAGGTTATGACCAGGTGGTTTTTGTTGATCCAGTAAGCAAATCTGGAGGATTACCAGTGTTCTGGAAAGAGAATCAGAAAATTGACAAAATCCTCTTTTCTGAATGTTCAATTGAAGTCAGGATGTTGGATCAAGCTTTCGGTTACAATTGGTGGTGCATCTGTGTTTATGGGAATGCGGATGAAAAGAAAAGGAGAGAACAATGGAAAATGTTATCTAATAGGAAAAAATTTTGGGGCAAAAACTATGTGTGCATAGGCGATTTCAATGAACTGGTCTCCAATGATGAGAAAAACGGAGGTAGTCAAAGGCAATCTTGGAGCTTCAGAAACTTCAAAGAGTTCATCAGAATTACTGACTTGGTAGACTTATTCTATGAAGGGTCACCCTGGACCTGGACTGGACATAGAGGAAATGGGATAGAAATTAAAGAAAGACTGGACAGGGCCTTATGTTCAGCAAGCTGGCTACAAAACCACCAAGATGCCAAACTCAGGCATCTCGAGACAGAAGCCTCGGATCACTGCATGCTTCTGCTTGATTTGAATCACAATGAGAGATATGGATATAAGAGAAAATTCCAATTTGACTAGCATTGGGCAGATAATTCGAAAGTCTAGTTGGATATAAAGAAAGCCTGGGAAACAGAATAGAGAGGAAACAGAATGTTCAAAATGTTTAAGAGAATCAAGGAATATAGAGGAGCACTCAGAAGCTCGAGCAGAAATTTGTTTGGAAATGCAAAGAAGGAAATCCAAAGCTTAAAAGGAAAGATAAAGCAATTGCAACAGTCAAACACTCAAGACAAAACAAAGGAGATTCAAAGGCTAAAGGAATAGATGAACGAAGCTTACTTGAAGGAGGAGAAATACTGGAGTCAAAAAGCAAGGGTGAATTGGTTAAAGGAGGGGGGACAAAAACACTGCCTTTTTCCATGCAAGCATGACTATTCGAAGGAGAAGGAACAGAATCAAGACTATAAAAAAATCCTTATGGGCAGTGGTGTAGCACAGAGGATCAAATCACTCAGGTGGTTGAGGAATACTTGAAGGGACTTTTCACAACTAGCAATCCTGGAGGGTATGATGAGATTTTAAGTGAAATTCTAAGATCCATTACCGAATCAATGAATAAGAACCTGACCAGATCAGTTAGTGCAGAGGAGATAAAAAAAGCCCTCTTCTCAATGCATTCAAACAAAGCCCCCAGACCAGATGGTATGTCACCATTTTTCTTCCAGAAATATTGGAATATTGTTTCTAAAGACATCATTGACTTTGTGAAATGTTTCTTCCAGAATTCATGTATGCCAAAAGCCACAAATAAAACCTTGGTGACCCTGATTCCCAAAGTAGATTTGTTGGAATTGATCCTACGTTTTGATGATAACAAAAAAAAAAATAATGATTCGAACTAATGTTTTTATGCGAGAATTATGGGTCCGTTTGGATTAGTTGTTTTTGGAATTGTTTTTCAAAAACAACACTGTAGTATTTGAGATGTGAAAAACTACTGTAACTGTCTTTCAAAACTACTGTAACTGTTTTTCAAAAACTTTTTGAGGGTTTTTTGGAATAATTTTTTGTGATATTTTCAAAAGTAAAAATTTATTTAGGTCAATTTTTTGGGGCACTTTTAAAATTAAAAATTTATTTGGGATAATTTTTTGGGGCATTTTTAAAATAAAAAATTAATTTAGGTATTTTTGGGGGATTTTTAAAATTAAAAATTTATTTGGGATAATTTTTTGGGATATTTTTAAAATTAAAAATTTATTTGGGATTATTTTTTGGGGTATTTTTAAAATTAAAATTTATTTGATGGGTGGTGGTGCGGGTGGGTTAATTTAAAAAAATACCCCAAATAAATTTTTAATTTTAAAGATGTCCCAAAAAATTATCCCAAATAAATTTTTAATTTTAAAAATGCCCCAAAAATACCTCAAAAAATTTTGAATTTTAAAAATACCCCAAATAAATTTTTAATTTAAAAAAATTCCCCAAAAATACCCAAAATAAATTTTTAATTTTAAAAATGCCCCAAAAAATTACCCTAAATAAATTTTAAATTTTGAAAATGCCCCAAAAATACCTTGAATAAAATTTTAATTTTAAAAATGCCCCAAAAAATTACCCCAAATAAATTTTAAATTTTGAAAATGCCCCAAAAATACCCTGAATAAATTTTTAATTTTGAAAATGCTCCAAAAAATTATCCTAAATAAAATTTTAATTTTAAAAATGCCCCAAAAAATTACCCCAAATAAATTTTAAATTTTGAAAATGCCCCAAAAATACCCTGAATAAATTTTTAATTTTGAAAATGCTCCAAAAAATTATCCCAAATTAATTTTTAATTTTAAAGATGCCCCAAAAAATTTTCCCAAATAAATTTTTAATTTTAAAAATGCCCCAAAAATATCCCAAATAAATTTTTAACTTGGATGGGAGGGGAGGGGAGGGGTTGAGGGAGGGAGGAGGGAGAGGGAGAAAAGAGAGGGAAGGGCAAGAGAAGGTGGAGGGGAGGAGAGAGGGGGAGGAGGTGGTGGTGGGGTGGAGTGGTGGTGGTGGTGGTGGGTGATGGTGCGGTTGGGATGGAAGAAGAAGGGATAATTTTTTTTTTTATTTTTGTATGTATAAGTTGTTTTTAAAATATTTGTTTGGATTGGTGTTTTTGGGATTATTTTTTGTTGGTGTATTATGGTAGCATTTGGGATGTGAAAAACAGTTTTTCAAAAACAGTTCAAAAAATAGAGAATTCAAACAGACCCTATGTTAGAAAAGGTCCTTATTCATTGGAGAAGAAAAGAAATCAATTCAAGAAGAATTAAGAAGGTTTTAACTTATTGGACACAAGGATCGGACGATGAATAGAGGTTTAGATGTCCAACAAATTGAGATGGCTAGTGGTTCTGTCGAACGATCGCTTCGAACGTCCGATAGTTTATGACAACACTTTCGGGTGATACTTTCGGACGCAGGACAGGGGTTCGGATGTCCGACAGATCTACTGGTTCTGTCGGACGGTGGGTTTGGACATCCAACAGACAAAGGTTCGGACGTCCGAAGCTCCAACGGCTATTTTTCTAACAGCCATATTTCTGACCGTTGAAGAGTTTCTTGAGGCCATTTCTCACACTCTATAAATACCCACAAATTCAAGAAGATTAAAGACTTTTGTCTGCATGAACTACAAGATTTCAAATGAAATATTTGGATAGAAATATTATTTGTTTGTTGTATAGGTGTGGAAAAGTGGGTATTGTGAGATTACTCATTTGGAGGAGTAAAACCTCGGTGAAAGTTGCCTACTTTTGTGAATGATCCTAGTATTATGTGTCGTTTTTGTTGCCAATTTGGACATATGCAAAATGATTGCTATGTAAATAAAAATATAAGAAAAGGCATGAAATCCATGTGGATTATTAGGTGTTAGTCAATTATGTGATAGAAATCTTTATGTGTTATTTAAGAAGCATGAGTGTTTGTTTCTTGATATTAGTTTTAACATTGTTTTCAAAGGAAAAGTACTTTTGAGGAAAACAGGGGATCGGACGTCCTATAGATTTTCAGACGTTCGACGGCATTTTTCTAAATATTTATGTGTATTGGTCTTGGTTATTTTGTTGGCCAAAAATAGGTCTCTAAACTTGTTGACCTTATTTATTAGACTTTAATGGACCTATTTTGTGTTTATTGGTTTTGTTTATTGCTCTTCTATACTTGTTAACCAATGAGGGGGAGTTAATGTGTTTTTTGATTGATGATAAAGGGGGGAGAAATGTTAGATAATTTTCTAAATCATTTTAGCTCTTATTGAGGGGGAATTTCTCTCCTTTCCCTTGCAAAATCATCATTTGATTTGTCATCATCAAAAAGGGGAAGATTGTTGGAATTGATTCTAGGTTTTGATGATAACAAAACAAAATGATGATTCGAACTAATGTTTTCATGTGAGAATTATGTTAGAACAGGTCCTTAATTCATTGGAGAAGAAAAGAAATCAATTCAAGAAGAATTGAGAAGCTTTTAACTTATCGGACGCAAGGATCGGACGATGAACAGAGTTTCGGATGTCTGATAGATTGAGAAGGACATTGAGATGGCTACTGGTTCTATCGGACGATCGTTTCTGACGTCCGATAGTTTTCGACAATACTTTCGGACGATGTATTCGGACGCAGGATAGGGTTTCGGACGTCCGACAGATCTACTGGTTTTATCGGACAGTGGGTTTGGACGTCCGACAGACAATGGTTCGGACATCCGACAGAGGTTCGGACGTCCAGAACTCTAACGGCTATTTTTCTAACAGCCATATTTTGACCGTTGAAGAGTTTCTTGAGGCCATTTCTCACACTCTATAAATACCCACAAATTCAAGAAGATTAAAGCCTTTTGTCTACATGAAATACAAGATTTCAAGTGAAATATTTGAGTAGAAATATTCTTTGTTTGTTGTATAGGTGTGGGAAAAGTGGGTATTGTGAGGTTATTCATTTGGACGAGTAAAACCTTGGTGAATGTTGCCTCATTTGTAATAGTAGTTCTTAATTGGTTGAGTGATCTTTCAATTGCAGCTTGTTGAGGGTTAACTAGGATAGTTGTAAAACTCCTTGACTCAACTAAAGGCTTTCAGTATGAGGAAGGAGTGAGTTTTCACTTGTACAAGTTGGTTAGTTTCACCTTCAATTGAAGAAACTACTAGTGGAGTTTATCCAAGTTCGATGCAACTTGAAAATTTGGTTTGCAATTCTTTCTATATCTCTTTTCTTTATTGCTCAATTGTGATATCTTTATTGTACTTAATTTGACATATTGTTGTGCATACTTGAGCTATGACAGCCCCACCTCCCCCTAAGGCGAACCAAAGGGTTCGGCGGACTGCCTGCCCAACTCTTGCCAGAACTCCCAACATTCCACAATTTTTTCACAGACACAGGTACTCCAAAGTCCATTCGAGATGACATAACCTTGAAGATACTTCATAATAACATTTACATATCTCCAAAAGTAATTACATAAACTCATGGACCAAAAGGTCAGGCGTTTAGAATTCAACTTAAGTACATTCGCCTCTCCCAGAAGTAAAGAGGATTACAGATAGATATACCAGTCAAACAATCCTAAAATCCCAAAATGATCTAATGTTATCCTTGAGCCCTTTTTGCCTCGAATCCTGTTAAGGAAAACAAATACGTGGTATGAGCTTACGCCCAGTAAGTATTCCAAGAAATCAAGCAAAACATGAGCAATTCCAAATTCAACATGTTAACATGTAATTCAAGAAACATAACACCAGGTATAACCATTACCAATTTAAGAATCAAGAAATAAGGTCCGGTATATAGTGAGCGATAACGATATCATTAATTTAAATAAACATTTACTCATTCAAGTAGATCAAATAATAAGTACTAAATACGATCTCAAAAGGATACGGAATTCATTAGGAGCCATATTCCACCTTATAATTTCCAATAAACAATCCCCTACATTTTCCACCTTATAACCTCCGAACTCCCACCTTATGACCTCCAAAACGATAAACAATCCCCGAAATTTACTTTCGCCTTATCACCTCCAAAACGATAAACAATCCCCAAAATTTAACATTCGATATTATACTCAAAGCCTTTCGGTGAAGAGTTTTGAACTTTGCACTTAACATTCTTAAGTTATTACCCAAAACTGTCCAGCTGATCCGATCTCACGATGGAGGGTCCAGGATGAGCTTTTGGCTTACCGGACCTCACGATGGCGGATCAAGAATAGGGTTCCAATAAAGAGTAAGCTCAGTTCAGTCGATGCGACAAAGTACACATCGGCCTACATTTATACACATTTAACATTCAACTATGCATTGTGAACAAGCAATTATTGAAAATCAATTAAATTAACAAATCAAGGGAATCACAATAACATGACACTCATTAGTATGCTAATCAAAGAGGCTTTTAAAACAAATAATAGCATTTACTCAAGTATCATGCATCGTCAAGGAAACATGCATTGGAACACTTACCAAGTTAGCAAAATAACCTCAGGCGTTCGCTCCCAAATCTCCTTTATTTCCTCCTTCCAAGTCTAATGGCAAATGAAATGAAAACATTTAGGATTGACTACCCCAAACAAGAGAGACCAAATGCATACACTAGTTGTTTCTTTGTTTGATAACAATCACAATTTGGATGCAAAAAATCATAAGAGGTCTAATCCAAGGCATGAGTGTAAAACAAATGAAGAATCTTATAAACATAGTAAAATCATGAGTTAAGTAGGTTGGAACTCGGCAAAGGTGAATATGAGTCAAAAGGAATAAAAGAAGCCATTATAGAAAGGAAATGAAAATTGACAGGTTTGCCACCCTTTAGTGTTTTAATCATAACTGTGGCTGTGGTTATCGGATTGGGGTGAATTTTATGGCGTTTCGAAGCTAAGACCTAGCCCTAAAACTTTCATGAGAGGTCAGATATCAATTCATGCTTAATCACAGTCAAAATGGCAAATATCAGAGAAGCAAGAAAACTGTCGGAATAATTTCAGGCTGGTCGAACAGTCTCGGGAAAACAGTCATAACTCGACATAGAAAAATCGAAATCAAGCTCCGTTAGTGGCGTTTAAAACTAGGTTCATAGGGCTTTCTAACAGTATAAGGCTTGGATGCTAATTCATTTTCTACAGGCAACAGTAACCTCGGGAAGTGGGCTGTTTTTCATTCCTGTTTTCTGAGAAAATTTCAGCTTTGATGCGTTTTCTTCAATCAACCCTTTAAAGTCATTTCCATCAATTAACAAGGTGTTTAACATGCTAAAACAGCAATTAACTCCATCAATAAAACATCACAAATTCATAGGCATTTCATCAAACACTTGGAGAACATAAGGTATAACCTATCCTAAGCTTTACAAGAACAAGGAATTTTCTCATGGATTTCCATCTCCAAGCATCACAACACTCTCATACAGCCTACAATTCATCTAGCATCATGAGTTCATAAATTTAACATCATCAAAGAGAAGTTATGGGGTAGTTTTACCTTATGCCAAGCAAGAGAAATCCACCAAAAGCTTCACCCCCCTCCAACTAAACTTGATGATAAGCAACAATCTAAGCTAGGGTTTCACTTGAAGATGTTTTTCCCTCCTAAAATTGCTAAAATCTAGCTTAGGATTTTGGTGTTTTCTTGCTTATGGGGTTCGGCCAAGAGGAGAGAGAAGGGAGGGTGTTTTTGGTTCAAATTTTTGAAAACAAGAAGTTAAATAGTTAGCTTAAGTCAAGACTTGTTGCAAGGGTTGACAAGTGGAAATGTCTTGGCCATGAATTGGGTTAAAATTCTAGACAATTAGCTTCTAATCCTTCAATTAGAATGTAACCTACTTAATGCCACATAAATTTTATGCATTTAGCTACATAAAACATGTAAAATGAAATTCCAAATTTATGTCATGCTATGCATACAAAATAAAGTACTTAAAATAAAATAATGCACTTAATGCTTTCATGGTGCAATCAAGCCATTTTTTTTTTCTCTGGGTTCTCACATGAGCAATAGTTTATTGGGTCAATTCTTGCTATATTTGATTGTTTTGTTAAACAATCTAATTCGCCCCCTTTAGGTTGCATTTGGGACCTACAAGATTCTCCTACTGAAGTCAAGCATTTTAGACCTATTAACTTGTGCAACGTAGGTTATAAGATCATATCTAGAATTCTTGCTAATAGGCGAAAATGAGTCCTGAGTCATTGTTTAAATCCAGCTCAATCAGCTTTTATTCCTGGTCGTCAAATGCTTGATAATATCATCATTGCTCATGAATGCATTAATTTTTTGAATAACAAGAGAAAAGGAAAGGATGGTTTCATGGCTCTTAAACTAAATATGTCTAAGGCCTTTGATAGAGTTGAGTGGCACTTCCTAGTTGAAATGATGAACAAAATGGGTTTCAGTCCCCTTTGGATCAAGTGGATCATAAAATGCCTTAGCTCTATTTCTTACTCTTTTAACATCAATGGGGAAAAGAAGGGATATATAATTCCTTCTAGAGGGATTAGGCAAGGTGATCCCCTCTCCCCATACCTTTTTCTTATCTGCTCTGAGAGGCTTTCTAGCCTCCTTAACTTGGCTCTGGAAAAAAAAAAAGAAATTTCAGGAATGAAGATTTCCAAAAAAGGACCAACTCTGACTCATCTCCTATTTGTTGATGACTCACTGTTATTCTGCAAGGCAAAAGGAGAAGAAGTGCTAATAATTAAAAAGATCCTGGAAAAATATGAGAAGGCCTCGGGTCAACAAATTAACCTAGAAAAGTCAACTATTTTCATAAGCAAAAATACACAAATGGCTGACAGAGAACAGATCATGTCCCAACTGAAAGATATTCAGCTAGTCAAACAAAGGAAGTACCTGGGGCTGCCGCTGGTTATTGGAAGGTCCAAATCATAGGTTTTAAGCTTCATCAAAGACAACATGATTGGTAAAATTCAAGGATGGAAAAGGAGGATGCTCAGTCAAGAGGGCAAGGAAATCCTTCTCAAATCAGTAGCCATGGCCATGCCAACCTTTGCAATGTCCCTATTCAGAATTCCAGTAGGGTTATGCAAAAGCCTGAGCTCATCAATGGCACATTTCGGGGTGGAAACATAGAAGAAAGGAAAATTCACTGGATGAGTTGGGAAAAACTGTCAGTAAAGAGGTTTGGGGTTCAGAGACATTCACTGCTTTAACAAAGCTCTTCTAGCTAAGCAGGTTTGGAGGATATTAACAAAACCAAATCTTTTCATGTCCCAAATCTTGAAGGCAAAATATTTTCCACATTCATCAATACTCAAAGGCAGAAAATTTGTCAATGCCTCCTAGTTATGGAAAAGCTTAATGGAGGGCATCCCAATCACAGAGAGCGGGACAAGAGTTAATGTAGGTGATGGAAAGAGCATTGGAATATGGTCTGACAACTGGCTTCCGAAAGCTTCAACAGGGAGAGTAACGACCATCAGAACCGAAGCTTGTGACTATACAACAGTAAACCAATTGATCCACAAAGCACAATGGAAGAAAGAACTAATCACAACTCTGTTCAATGTAGATGACTGTAGGCAGATCATGAGCATTCCATTAAGCATGTATGGTGGAAAGGACAGGTTGAGATGGATTCATACCAAGTCCGGTCTTTATACTGTTAAATCTAGTTATGACTATCTAAAATCCATGGTAAATGAGAGAGGGACAAATTAGGAAAATGCAGGAAGCTCAAGTTGTAAGGGTACTCAGTCAAGTGTTTGGAGGAAATTATAGGGGTTGAATATCAAATTCAAGATAAAACAGTTCATCTGGAAGTACCTGCAAAACATTCTCCCAACTAATGAAGCAATTTTTAAGAGAACAAACAAAGGTGATCATGTCTGCAAAAGATGTGGTGAAGAGATGGAAACAGTGGAGCATTTGCTTTTCTTCTGCAGCAAGGTACAAGACACTTGGAAAGCCTTTCCAATTTAGTGGGATGGCTTGAAAGAAGAAAGATGGAGCATGTGGGAATGGTGGTTGAAACTCCAGAATGTAGAAAACAGGAATGAAGGAAGAGACCACATATCTATGACAGCCAATGTGACAGCCCCACTTCTCCCTAAGGCGAACCCTAGGGTCAGCTCTCGTCGGGACTCATTACAATTCCTCAAATTATCACAAATCTCAAATAATTACACCGCAAGATCTCCAAATAATAATTACATTTCCAACTAGTCCAGATATACTAAAAGTCCAACTGTCCAATATTACAAATAGTACAAGAGACAATCCTGCCAGTTATACTAAGAAAGATCACTTCCTGCTTTCCTTCATCTCGAGCCCTGTTGGGAGGGGGGAAATAAAAATATTTTGGGGTGAGATATAAGCTCAGTAAGGTTCCAAGAAAACAAGTATTTCGGAATTTAACTGTTTTGTCAGAGCACGAAAACATTGAAATATTCACATTTTTGAAATCACGTGAAAAGTACCTTTCACTAAAAATTTGCAAGACGAAAACAGTTCACGAAATAAAGTAATTCATCACACTCAAACAAATAACACTTAACACTCGAACACTTAACAACCGCACATGCAATGCAATTAATATTCAAGAATACTCACATGTAATAGCAAGTTAAATGGAAGTTACTTTCATAGCAATTATTTCACTTGTACATATTAATAAATCAATACGTAAAACAAGCACATCACAAATAAGTTGACAAACAAATAAGTAATAGTAACATTGAGATCCCAAAGGCATTGGGATCAGACCATCTATTTGGTCAGGGAATAACATTCACCATTGAGACCCCAAGGCAACTCTTGAAGTCAGACCATCCAAGTAGTCAAAGAGCCACACTAACATTGAGATCTCAAAGGTATCGCTTGAGATCAAACCATTCAAGTGGTCAGAGTGCAACATTGACATTGAGACCCCAAAGGCATTTCTTGGGATTAAACCATCCAAGTGGTCAGAGAGTAACATTGACATTGAGACCCCAAAGGCATTTCTTGGGATCAAACCATCCAAGTGGTCATTTGTCACTAACAATATCACATTTCACAGATCATATATCACACCACACATGCATTCAAGAACCATATATGGAGTTTAGGCTGAATACAATAAGGTACACCCTTATCCAAGCGCCCACTTATCACGTTCAATTAAAGAGCACCCAAACCACAATTTTCACTTCAATAAATCAGCTTAAAAGTACTTATAAATCGCTTCAAAGGTACATCAAATCGTTACACCCGTAAACCAATGCAAGTCGATAGTAAATTCGTGGTAAAGTATTTCACAAAGGATTCCTTCAAACAATATTAACACAAAAATGATTTTAGTGGAACATTTCTTTTAAAACAAGTTGGAACAAACTAGTAGTTAAATTGTCAATTGAAAAGGGTTTGGAACACTCACCAACAATAGAAGATTCCACGTCCATCTTGGGAATATTTTCTGGGTCAAAATCGATTCCTGAAGTGAAATTCATAATCACAATAAAGTTTAACTTAAGAAAATGGACAAACCAAAATATGCAAATCTAGAATTTCCGATATAAAAGCGATTAGAGCCTAACCGATCAAACTTAGATAAACTAAAGTCTATCCACGGTTCAAAAGTGTCGCCAAGGTTCAAAAATGAATTGGAAGTGGAAATCAAAGAAGAATCAAGTACAAACTAGGTTAATGATTCAAGTACAATATGGACTGAAAAATATCCATTTAAACCAAATAAAAGGGATTGAACTAAGAAAAGTGAAGAAAGGAAATGCAAAGGTGAAGAACAAATGGTGACAGCTTTGTCACCCCTTGGAATTTTGATCATAACTGGTGCTACGTTTATCGGATTGGGATGAATTTTATGCCGTTTCGAAGCTAAGACATAGTTCTACAATTTTCATGAAGAGGTCGAATCTCAAATCAGAATTAATCATGGTCGAAATTGGCAAAATCAGAAGCACAGGAAAACTGTCGGGTCAATGACAGGTTGGTCAAACAGTCTCGGAAGAATGGCCATAACTCGATGTAGGAAAATCAAAATCGAGTTCTGTCAGTGGCGTTAGAAACTAGACTCATAGGGCTTTCCAAAGGTATAAGGCTCGGGCCCTAATTCATTTTCTACAGTGAACAGTAACCTCGGGAAGTGGACTGATTTCCATTTCTGATTTCCTGCAAAAATTTCCAGCTTTGACACAATCCTTCAATTAATCCTTAAAGTCATCTCCATCATTTGCCAAGGTGTTTAACAAGCTAAAACAGCAATTAACTCCATCATTAAAGCATCACAAGTCATTAAGCATTTCATCAAACACATGATAGCCAAAATTGAAAACCTAAGTTCTAGTTTTCAAACACAAAATTCCTTCCATCACTTATCCTTCCAAACACCCATAAACACTTCAAACTCACTAATCATGCATCCACTTTGAATTTGAAGATCATTAAAGCATAGATAAATGGTTAAGTACCTTGAGAGTGGAGAGAGAAAATCACCCAAGAGCTCCAATTTTCCCCACAAAGCTTGATGATCAAGTGTCAACCTAACCTAGGATTTCACTTGGAGATGTTTTCCTCACTAAAATGGCAAGATTTAAGCTTAGGGTTTTGATGTTTTCTTCCTTGTTAAGGCCGGCCAAGAGAGAGAAAATGAGAGGGAGATTTTTGGTTTGAATTTTGAAGACAAGAGCTTAAATAGAAATGGTCAAGTCAAGGTTGTGGTTGGTGGTTGACAAGTGGCAAAATTTGGTCCAAGATTTGGGTTAAAAATCTTTACAATTGTCTTGTAATCCCTCAATTAAAAACATAATCCCTTTAATGCCATATAAGTTTATGCATTTGACTACATGAAACATGTAAGATACAATTCCAAATTAATGTCATAAAATGCATACAAAATAGAGTACTTTTACTTAAAGGAAAGTAATACACTTAATGAAAATTTTATACTACCAATGTTTAAAGAAAATGATTTGCACTTAAATAAATACAATGAGAAATAATTCATGAAAAATTTAGGGTTTCTCACAATAAATATAAGCAAATAATTCAAGAAATTCTGGGTCCTCACAGCCAACCTACTTTGGAATATCTGGAAACATAGAAATGAGGCAAATTTCAACTCGAATCCTCAATCAAGCATATGAGTTGCAACAAAATCTGTGGAGGCATGGCTAGAATTTCAGAAAGCAAACTCCAAAGAGAACAATTCCAACTTGGGACATGAAGAATTCTAGACCGATGGAAGCCCTGCAATTCCACATAATTCCCAGGTTACTAATATCTTCACTGATGCAACTTTTGATCAATGACACCACAGAGCAGGGCTTGGTATTATAGTCTGGACTTTAGAAAAGAAGCTAAAAGCTACTGGGGCCATCCCAGTAGACCAAGCTTCTGATGCCGCATTGTGACAGCCCCACCTCCCCCTAGGGCGAACCAAAGGGTTCGGCGGACCGCCTGCCCAACTCTCGCTGGGACTCACTACGAATTCCCAAATATCGATTCAAACATTCATTCGTAAAGTCAACATTGAAAGTTATTAAAATTACTAATAAACTCTCACAAAATTCAAACCCCAAAATTTCATCAAAATTACATTGATAATAACTCATTGATAATAACTCCAAAATACCATAAACTATCAAATTCATCCATTAATTTCAATCTTATACAAAATGAGGAAATCCTACAAAGTACTAACTTCCTCGATTCATGTGCCTCACCTTGAAACCTGTTATGAGCTAACGCTCAGTGAGGCCGAGAGAAACATGCACATGCAACTCAAAGCAATTAAAGAAATTAACGAAACAGTAAAAGAGCAAAATAGTTAATAAAACATTTAAATAGTACAATTTTGAAGGATACAGTTGGCCGGCTCCACATTTCCGTAATTCTCTGCAATTATTTTCTTCACCAGCATCAATTCAAGTCACACGTTGACACTCCGTCAACCACTCACTCTCACAGTCCATATTCACCACTTTTATCCCTCTCCCATCTACTTACACCCCCTTGACCAGGCCCGAACTCCTAAATTTAAACAGTGATTGGCAACCCACTATGAGTATGCCAAGTCGGCGGACTCATTCCAACCAACATGCTTTAAACAATAATAACCCATGGTTCACCCATCCCTTGCCCTAGCCCCTGTTGCCGGACAAGGTGAAGGGATTCCCAATGGGGTTCGGGCGTCCCCACAGTTATAAATAAAACAATCAGTTCAAGCAACTCAAGCAGTTATTCAATTAACATTTTAAACAGTTGAACTCACTTAGAAGCAATTCAAAGAAGGTGAGCGCGATAAAGTACACGCTCATCGAGGCACACAAGCATGCTTTCAATTTATTTACATTAGTTAACATGCACTTGAACACTCACCAATAGTCGAGAGTAAGTGAGAGCAATTCACGAGATCAATCAAGGTTCTCGGTGTCCACGTGATCACCTGAGAGATGCACAATCAAAATTACCTAAGTATGCATTCAAGGTCAATTTTCAAATAGTTAAGCTTTTTGATTCCAAATTAAAAGGAATCTCATGAAATTGGAAAATCCATTTTTCCAAATTTGGAATGGTGTACAAACACTCAAAAGATTATGCCTGAAAACCAGGAAATGTTTCCAAGGCATTTTTAAGCTTTCGGCACCTCCTTGGAGAAATTTCAGTTTTGCGCGACATTTTTTGAAAAATCATAAATTGAGTTCTATAAGTCCAAATTTCACAAGGTTGGTACCGTTGGAAACCTCATTTAAAGTTCTAAAACTTTGTAGAAGGCACCAAGATAAAATTTTGGACAGAAACTGCCCAGATTTTTGATTAAGAAATAGCTATAGTACAAACAGAACACAGCAGGTTGGTTGTCCAGCCAACTTTGAAAATTCACCAAAAATTGTAGGAAATGAATTGGCCTCTAAAATTTACACAGTTTAAATTCATATGGAATAAGTTTTAAACACCATCAACGACACTCAATTTTGACACTCGAGCAAGGAATTATAGCAGTCCAAACATGGCTGGTTCGAAATTCTAAATTTTCTGATTTCCAGATTTGCAGGGCATTCAAGGCCTCATTTGAATGTCGATTTATTCCAAAAAAATTATAAAATTTGGTACACCAATTCTAACATATATAGGCTAGGTTCATACCAAAATCAAACCAAAAAATCTAATGGGAAGTCAGCTTTCTAATCACCCAAATTCCACTCAGCAAATTGTCTCAAACCAGTGAAGTTTTACTCTTCTTCTTCCTATCACTCCTAACCTACCTAAACTACCATCAATTGACCTCATTTTCGAACCTTAGATAGTATTGATCTTCCTTAACCTAATAATGGTCAAAATTGATACAAGTTTAGCTCAAAACTTAGCACTAAAACAGCCTCAAAAATCGGACAACAAGCTTGCTCAATTTTCCAGTTTTCCTTGTTCCAACTAAACCACCAATTTGGCTTAACCTTTGGAGGGATTTATGTGGGACAAATTAACAACCTAACCCTCACATTTAAGCCTCACAATTAACCTTTAAACTTGCCAAAATCACAGCCACACAATTAAAAGGAAAACAGCAATTTTTCTTCCTCATTTTCTTCCTTCTCCTAACCGGTTTTCCTTGAGATTTTTCCTCAAATTTTCAGCCACTATTTCCAACATATATACATACATTGCATCTTTAATCATACTAGAAATTACATTCTCATGCTTGTGGGAGTCCAAGAGCTCACTCAATCAACCAAAATCAAGAAAGGCAATTTAAAGGAATTTAACATCTTAAAATTGCAAACTAACACAAGGCTCAATTTCATCAACACACGTCAAGGTTCTAATAATCTCTTAAGCTCCCAAACCTAAAGTCATGCTTAAAAATGGAATCAATAGACAAAGATGCAAGCTTTAGGTCCTTACCTCTTCCAAGAAGTGAGCAAAATTCACCCAAGAAATGCTAGACTAAATCCCCCAAGAGTTCCTCCTCAAAGCTTCTCACCCAATGTCCAAGCTTAAGTGAAGATCAAAGCAAGTTTGTGGAAGATTTTTAGGGAAGATTGGAAGAAGAATTTGTTGAAACTCCAAGGGAAAAAGGGGAGGGGGAGTTCGGCCAAGAGAGGAAGAGAGTGAGATGGGTTTTGTGTTAATTTTGAATGAATTAATGGAAGAAAAAGAAGACAAGACATAAAGCTTGTCTTGTGACAAAAAGTCAACTAATGAATAGTGATCTCTTGCTAACAATTTTGGAGGAAAAATAATTATCTCACTTAGTTAAAGATTAAAGGGTTAATCTCGGTAAGGAGGGAGAAATGAAAAAGAATAAAATGTGAGTGAACTAGGGTGAATTAAGTGGAAGAAACAATGACTAATTAGAATTCTAGTTTCAAGGAGGTTAATCCAACTTAAACTAAGGTTTCAAAATCCTACTTATTTTCACTCTTATTAACTCACTTCTAATCTCTTAATTGTATTCTTAACCTATGAGTGATCATCCTTACATTCTATAGCTACTTCACTCGCTGCCCGAATTATTCCTCAAAAAACGTGTTTTCTCATTTTCTGTCCATTTGTCACTAAAAGAGCGAATTTTAAAAAGATAAACAATTTATTGAAAATCTACGAGGAATTAAAGGTGAAATAAAATCGAGTCACCTCGAGATAAAAATAAATAGATAAATAAATTAAATTTCCATTTAAATTTTCTAAAAATTTTGTTTAAGTACGATATTAAAATAATCAAATGAATTAATAATGATAATAACATTATTTAAAATAATAAAATTTAACATTATTAAAATAAATTTTTGAGACCCTCACACGCATTAGCAGAAGCAATGGCTTGTAGAGCAGTTCTTCAATTGGCTCTTGAGCTGAAGTTGGCAATAATCAACATTCTATCTAATTGCAAGGTAGTTATTGAAGCCATTAACAAGAGGATAGACAATGAATCTTGGCTTTTGCTAATCATACGTGATACTAGAAAGCTTAAAGATTCTTTTTGGGTTTGTAACTTTATTTTTATTAGTAGGGATGTTAATATTGTTAGTCATTGTTTGGCAAGGATTGCCACAAAATTGGTCAAGGATGTTAAATGCGAAAACAGTTTCCCTTTGTGGCCTGTTCACAAGGCACAGTAAGTTGTTTAGGGTAGTCACCCTTGTATAGTGCTTGCACTTTCGATTATATCAATACAAAGCAAATGTTTGGACAAAAAACAAACTTGGCCTCATGTTGGAAATTTTATCATGTGTATTAGTCACAACAAGCTGTCCCAATAAATATAAGTGGAACATGAAGATTAAGGGCTCTGATTCCATATTGTTGTAACTTTGAAAAAAAATCAACAACTATTTTTCTCTTGAGAGTATCTCCAACTGCACAAGACTGTCGCACCCATGCTTTAAAAGTGATTTTTGTTATGAAATAATTAAAGGAATTAATGTGGATGTCCATTTGGTTCTCGTAAAAGATTGGTACATGTATTTCCCTCTCAAAATTTATTTGATCCATTTATCATTGTCTAAAACAACTTAATTCATAATTTAGAAGATCTAAATCTATATATAATCAATAATGATAATTCATGTATCATAGTTTTTGCGTTGTCTATAAATAGAGGCATCCTAACCTCTCTTATAGTAAGAACTTTTAAACAATTGAGTTAGTAATAGAATAATTTTCTATTCTCTCTATTTCTTGTCTCTATTCTATTATTTCAATCTATACTTTTACTAGTTTATTGTATTAGTTTCATAACACGTTATCAGCACGAGTTTCTACCATTGAACAAATATAAAATCACAAATTTCTATCATTGAGTAAAGGTGAAATACGTGTCATTATCATTGAGTAATTGTGATGCAAGACACTCTACCAATACTCTTATTAATATTGGATCAATCATTAACCACTTCTTTGAGCAATTTTTTGGCAAACTTTTGAGGTAATATCTCTCATTTTTAATTCATTTCATGTTTATTATAGCTAACTTTTAAATACTTGTGAAGTACAAGTATTTACTAGCGAGCAATCATTGAGCATGAGCCTATATTGTGGAGTAATTTTTGAGGTAACATTTATTCTATTCAATCGTATTTATTTATCTTTACTATAAAAAGAATTATTTATTATAGATACTAGATGTTGAAATACATCTTGACACAAATGTGTTTTGATGGCACCATTAGTGAAAATAATGATGTTTAATGGTCCATTTGTCCTTTGAAATAATTAAAAGAAAAGGATCTGATTGCCTAAAAATGATCGCTCTTACAAAGTCTGATATGATAAACTTTTCTAAGGTTGTAAGATTTTAAATCAATTAATGATTATAATTCTACAATGTTTAGAGTTACTTCTAAATCAAAATTGTATGGATAAAATATAACTAATATAGATATGTTGAAAATAAATTCTCCATATTTCATTTTTCGAATATGCTCCTGGAGTAGCAACATCGAGAGAAGGGATTTGAGAAGTATTCTGAACTTATTGCCTTCTTTTTGGCTGAGAAAATAATGAATTATTGATTAAATTTATAACATCTAATCTAATGACTTGAGTCCGTTTCCTAAAATGAATGTAACTAAATTCTGATTATAGTTATGATTGTGGATGTAGCCAAGGTAGATATGTGCTTTATAATCATGATGAATTTAATTGTAAGTGTAATAAAAAACACAAATTGAAGTGGAATGATGATAAGAAAGAATACATAAAAAGAAGGATTCTAGATATAAATACTATTTATACAGCATGAAAGGTCATTAGCCCCGCATGATTAAATATTTTATTGACCTTTATCAAGTATTATAAATAGACACTCTAAATGTGCAAATTAATGGTGCAATTGATGATCGTAATACCTATATTTTCTCCCTAAAGAAGAAAGTAATGCCAAATAACCATTTATTAAAAATTTTGTTATTCTATTATTTTCACATATTTTATGTAAGTTCCTTTATATTTTATGTCATTTATGAATATTATTAATGTTCATTTTTATTCGTAAGTCTCTTCATTATTTCTTTCTAAAGAAGAAATGAAAGTCAAATATTTGGAATTAAATTATCGTGATGATGATATGTATGATACCAGTGTTAAGTGCTCGTGGTCAAATCCCAACTATTCATCAAATTCTATCAAGGATTCTTTGGGGTTCGATGGATAGAGTGAAGAACAAGTTTGATGTTGAGCTAATTGAAGAGCATTGGTGTTTACTTAGCTTATTTGTTGGTTATTAGTTGAATTAATAAGTGGAAATCTCATGTGTTGAGTTTGGTTCACATTAGTAGTTTGATTAAGTTATTTAGTAATGTTTACTTAGGTTGTTTTTGTTATGGATCGGCCAACTTAATCCTTTTTTACAGTGGTCGAATATCTTGTCCTAGTTTAGGTTGGAAAGTTGGCCAGCCAATTCTTATCCTAAGGCCAATTGGTTAGTTGTTTCCTAGTATTAGTAGGAATCTCGTAAGGCTGTAAAAAGCCTAAACCAAAAAATTTTTAGGGAGTCGTGAATTTGAGAAATTCTTCCCAGCAACTTGATTCTTGAGTGAATTGTTTCTTTTGACTTGTGAAAACTATCTTGAATATGTTAGAGTAGGGTTAAGGCGATCTTTGACTTATCAATCAAGCAAACACATTTGATTGTGGCATCGTTCTTCCCTTGAATTCACTCTTGTGCTGTCCTTGAGCAAACTCAGTCCACTTTCCAAACTTTAATACCTTGTCATAGGCATGTGGGTAAGTTTCTTGACTCTTCAAGGTTTAGAATCCGTATCAATGTATCTCATTGATAGTGTTACTATGCACATTATATTCCTATTTGGAAATAAGAAAGATAAACACAATCAGTGGTGGAGTAGCACACCATATTCCTATTTGAAAATAAGAGGGACAAACACAATCAGTGGTAGTGCTAAATTAAAATATCTAGAAGAGCAACTGCTATATTTCTCTATAAAGGAGCAAAGATTGTTATAATAATGCACAACTCTTTAAATCTTGAATAAATTATTTAAGATATCTCAATATGAATATCATATCAAGACATCAAATGTGATAATAATAGATATTATGTTTATAAATCAAGTGAGATAAAGGTTAATTTTATCATAAAAAGCATTCAAAGGAGAAATAGTTATTGATATAGTTGTCTTCATTCTCATTTGGTTTATATTAATTTTATCACTTACAGTAAACTAAATTTACCAATCCCGATAAATGTATGAATTGATAAAAGTGAGAATTTGTATGGTTTTAAGAGCTGACAAATATTCATACATACTCATTTATACTATTTGTGGCTCCAACAGAAATTTAAAAATCTACGTCAAGTATGAATCACCCTTTATTGATGGAATGATTTATTAATTTTATACACTTCCCAGTATTTGGGGGAGGAAATGATCAACTGAAGAGAAATCATTTGAAAAATATTATTTGATTTCTTTGATCCTTATACCAAATAACGTCAATTGGAAGTTGAATAAATTATTCATTTACAGAAAATTACAAATTAATTGTCAAATATATTTATCAATTTTGAAAGAGTTATTAAATTCAATATTTCAGTAGGAAATGCTCTGGTTAAAATTGATGTCCCTGAAGGAAAGTACAAATGCTACAAAAGAATTTAAGGCCGGCCTACCTAAATAAGATATTTTGATTTCAAATATCTCCGGAGATGAAATAGATGTCATGACAAAATTTAACTCCCAAAGAGATTGCTCCCATAGAGTTTACTCCTGAAGAGAATGAAGTTATAGAAAATTTAAATTTGGAGCAAAATGAATATAAATAAATGTAGCACTTGATATTATGAAAGAAAATGAGGATTATGAAAATATATTGGTTGATGAATATCGACAAAGAAATGATTTGCCAAAATGGAAAGATGCAATACAATCTAAACTCACTGGTAAAAAAAAAAAAAGAAATGTTTTTGGATCTGTAGTGCAAGCATTTGAAGGTGTAAAACCAGTAAAATATAAATGGATATTTGTAAGAAAAAAATGAGAATAATAAAATTGTAAGATATAAAATGAGACTTGTAACTCAAGGATTTTTACAAAGACTTAGCTTTGATTATGACGAAACGTATTCACCTATAGTAGATATGATCACGTTTAGATATTTTGTGAGTTTAACAGTGCATGAAAAGCTAAATATACGTCTAATGGACGTAATCAATGCTTATTTATATGGGTATCTTGATAGTAATATTTATATGAGAATTTTTAAGGGATTCAACAAGCCTAAAACATGTAAATCAATTCTTAAAGATATTTATTCTATTAAATTACAAAGATCTTTGTATGAGTTCAAATAATCTGGATATGTGTGGTACAAACATCTCAGTGAATGTTTGATTAAAGAAGGTTATACTAGTGATCCAATATGCCTCTGTGTTTTTATAATAAAAAAAAAGTGGGTCAAATTTTGTGATAATTGCCATATATATTGATGATCTTAATTTGATTGGAATTTCTGAAGAACTCTAAAAAAGCATTTGAATATTTGAAGAAAGAATTTGAGATCAAAGACTTTGGAAAGGCAAAATTTTGTCTTGATTTACAAATTGAGTATTTGGAAGATAGAAATTTTGTCCTTTAAAATGCTTATACTCAAAAAGTATTAAAGCGGTTTTATATTGATAAAGTACATACATTAAGTACCCAATGGTCATTAGATCATTTGGTCCTAATAAGGATCTTTTTAGTCTGCAAGAGGAAGATGAAGAGATATTTAGTTCTAAAACACCATATATTAGTGCAATTGGTGTGCTAATGTATCTTACTAATTGTACAAGGTCAGATATATCATTCGCAGTGAATCTATTAGCAAGATTTAGTTTTTCACCTATAAGATAATATTGTAATTGTATTAAATATACTTTTAACTATCTCCAAGGAACAATTGATCATGACTTATTTTATTCAAATAAATATAGATCTGAATTACTTGATTATGCTGATGTTAGGTATTTATCTGGTTTATATAAAGTAAGGTCTTAGACTGATTATCTATTTACTTATGGCAGCATAGCTATTTCATGGCAATCTACAAAACAATCAATAACTACCACTTTCTCAAATCATGCTAAAATAATAACAATTCATGATACCAGTCGAGAATATATTTGATTATAATCAATAACCCACTACATTCGAAAAAATGAATAACCCACTACATTTAAAAGAGTTGTGGAATATTTTCTGAAAAAAGAAAATCCTCCAATTGTATTATATGAAGATAATGTAGCTCGTATACCTCAATTGAAAGGAGGATACACTAAAGGAGATAGGACGAAACATATTTCACTAAAATTCTTTTTTACTCATGATTTGCAAAAGAATGGTAAAATTGATCAAATGATAATTTGATAGATTTATTTATCAAGGCATTACCGACTACAACAGTGAGGAATATTAGAATGCACCGATTAAAGATCTCAATTGATGTTTGAATCAGGGGGAGAGATTAATACACAAGAATAGTGTACTCTTTTTCCTTCACTAGGGTTTTTGTCCAATTGAGTTTTTCCCTAGGAAGGTTTTAATGAGATATATTCTTTGTATAATGGACATCCAAGGGGGAGTGTTATGAAATAATTAAAATAATTAATGTGGATGTCCATTTAGTTCTGCTAAAAGATTGGTACATGTATTTCCCCTTTAAGATTAATTTGATCTATTTATCCTTTCCCAAAACAACTCAATTTGTGATTTAGAAGATCTAAATCCATGTATAATCATTAATGATAGTTCATATATCATAGTTTTTGTATTGGTTATAAATAGAAGTATATTAACCTCTCTTATAATAAGAACTTTTGAACAATTGAGTTAGTAATCGAATAATCTTCTATTCTCTCTACTTCTTGTCTCTTCTCTGTTATTTTAATCTTTACTTTTACTAGTATAGTGTATTAGTCTCATAACAAATTTTGGGTTTTGATTTTCAAAACAAAAAAAAATGGCCTAAATAGGATTTTAAAAACATGATCATTCACAAATTCTAGCAATACCGAATTATCTACAAAGTATAAAAATTTTAATTTTTTCAAGTGAAAGCAAAAACCCTTTATGTAGACAACTCTAAGGCAAACAAGACAATGAGTTTGAGAGCTCAGTTGTGAGGGATGATTGTAAGGCCCAAAGACAACCTAAGAGGGGGGTGGTGAATTAGGTTGATTAAAAATTAATCAAATGATGCCCCTTTTCCAAAATAACAAATGCAACTTCTCACACAATTAATTTGTCAAACAAATGAGCAATGAAAACCGAGAAGTGTAGATGATATAGCAATCAATGAATCATGAAATAAGCTGAAAATAAGGATGATAGTAAGCAAACCAATTTCCTTCAATGCTCCTCTTGAGCTTGAAGAATAAAACTCAATTCAAACAACTTCAACTTGATGAAATTCGACCAATCTTCTGTACAATGGAAGGCTCACTTCCTCCTTGCCCTAAGCAGCACTTAGTCAAACTAGGAAGTTTTACAATCACTCAGATAGCCCTCACAAAGCTATATTATTGAAGAATTCACTCACAATTGAAAAACTTGCAAAATTAACTAACACTTCAAGACCTACAATTCTTACACCAAGAGTATTTTCTTGCTAAAATAACTCTCAAGAACTTGTATTCTAAATGTACAAAAATTGCTGTGAAGTTCAGACAAGGCTTTATTTATAGGGGACAAAAAGTGACTTGATAATAGTGGTCAACGGATAGAAGGCAACTGAAGAGTCAACTAGCCATTGGAGCTATCGGATGTTTGACACAATGTTGTGCGTCCGATGCAAGTGTCCGACAGATTGTTTCGATCTTTATCAGACGGCCGATACATATTTCTACGTCTGATGAAGCTTGCGTCTGACAGCTGTGACGCCCCCACCTCTCCCAAGAGTGAACCCAAGAGTATCAGCGGGACGCCTGCCTAACTCTCACCAGGACTCACTACGAAATTCAAAATATAATTACAAGCATTCATTCTTAAAACCCTAATTAATGTCTAACCAAAAATACTAATTAATTTACAAGAGTAAATCCTCAATAATTTTTATCAAAATCACAATAATAGTAACGTCAAGTACAATAAACCATTAACTTCACAATTAATATCAATCCTATACAAAAATATAAAAATCCTACCAAAGAAACTAAAATCTCGATCTACGATCCCCACTTCAAGACCTGTTAAGGAAACAAATATATTGGGGTGAGCAAACGCTCAGTGAGGCCAAGAAAGCATGCACGCAAGCAAGATAGAGCAATACTTTAACAATTAAAACAATTTAAAGAAAAACAAGCAATATTTCACATAAGGCAATTTAATAAAACCATATAAAGGATACAGGTGGACATGGGTGGCAGAGGTGTCTACCGTCCTCAGGGACGTAGCACGTACCCCCGATCCAAATTTCTGCATTTTCATAACCATATCCGGTCCATTTCACGAGCTCCGACTTTCAAATCAAAATGTTGACACACCGTCAACCACACTTTCACATCCTGTAGACACCACTTGAAACCCTTACCCGTCTACTTACACCCCCTGTACCAGGCCCGCTCGTCAAAATATGTAAAGTTGGTAATACTCGAATATACCTTGGTCGGCGAGCGCACTCCAACCGACATAACACTTTTAAGACTCATGGTTCACCAATCCCTCGACCAAGCCCCTATTGCCGGCCGAAGTGAAAGGTTCCCCAATGAGGTTTGGCCGTCCCCACACTTTTCAATAGCAATAACAATCATTCAAGCAATTGTAATTCAAGTAACAATTGTTCAAGCGGTCAAACAATTGACAATTCAAGCAGTGGAATTCACTTAGAAGCAATTCAATTATGGTGAGCGTGATCAAGTACACGCTCACCTAGGCATACAATCATGCTTTTCAAATCATTTATATTAATTAAAGCATTAATAACATGCACTTGGACACTCACCAAAGTGCCGTAAAACAAGTGAACAAGCAAGAAGCTTAAACTTCGGTAGTCAGGCCAACTTCTGCAACCTCTTGGTCACCTGAGCCAAAATGGAACTATCACTTTTAATTCAAACGGTTAAAACTTAAGATTTAACCTAATTCTCCAAGTTCACCCAAAAATCACTCAACCAAAGCTTCTTTCTCAGGCCATAACTCAGTCAATATACGTCAGAATTAGACAAGGCTAAAAGCTACAGAAACTAGATTCAACCTACTTAAAATCACTAGAAGACATCGCTTGAAGATTCCGGAAGTAGGCTAAGCTAAAATGAACCAGAAAATCCAGCACAACAACAAAATAGGAAAAACAGGCTGGTGGATCAGCCATTTTGTGATTTTTCTGGTATTGATAGGAAAAGAACTAGTGTGCGAGCCTTATACCGTTAGAAAGCTTGTGAAGTCTAGTTTCAAACGCCATTGATGGTGCTTAATTTTTACTCCCGAACAAAGAGTTATAGCCGATAGAAGTATTGGGGTTGACAAGACTGACGGGAAGATTTCCAGATTTGAGAAGCTAATTTTGAGACAGCATTTGGGCATTGAAATACTACTGGAAAATCACCAAATTTTGTACACTCAATCCTCACTAGGTGGACTATGTGTGTACCAAAGTTGAGCCAAAAAATCACACGAGAAGACAACTTTTTAGATGGCCAAAGTTTGCAAAAAATCTAAACTCTAAACTGCCAGATTTTACCTTCTTTCATTTGCAAACCTTTCATTCAACTAAAGCAGCCCCAAGTTACTCAAACATTGACACAAAAGCTCTAGCAGCATTTCTTTATCAAATGGAAGTAAAATTTTGAATCAAAATGTTTCAATAATTTGGCAAAGTACAAAAGGGATAGAATTCCAGATTTTTAACTCAACATTCAAGGGCCTTTGTTACACCAATTGAACTCACATTTGCAAAACATTTTACCGACACATGTTGTAACATTTAAGCTTTCAAAACAACCAAGAAATCTACAAAAAGAGGTCCAAAACAAGGCTTGAAAAATAGCAAGGTAAACGGGCAGCAATCAAAGCAAAATTCCAGCTTTGGTTCATAAATTTTCACATGCTCTTGTTAAACATTTTCATGCACCAAAAATGCTTATTTTTGTAAAGAGTCTAGCCCTCATCTAGACCATCATCTTAGCAGTGAATAATCACGAAATAATGGTGTTAAAACAGGGCAAAATGATCCCAAAAGACAAGTGGCAGTTTTGAACATTCAAATTCCAGATTTTTAGCTTTCATGGAAGAATTTTCAGTTTTGAGCAGTATTCTTTGAAAAATCATAACTTAAGTTCTATAAATCTAAAAATTACGAATCTTATACCGTTGGAAAATAGACTCGATGAACTAAAATTCTTGAGAATACACTTATACAAGATTCAAATTGAAAACCAATCAAATTTCAGCTTAAAGCTGCTGACACAGTGAAAACAAAGCACATCAGTCTTGATTTTCAGTCAGATTTGAAAATTCGGCAAAATTCACAGAAATTGAACTAGCCCTTGAAATTTATACTGCCAAAAGAACTCAGATAGTTTCAAACACAACAAATGGAACTCAATTTTGATACCCGAGTAAGAAAATATAGTCATTTGAACATGGGCCAAAAGCTGTCCTGTCATCTGCGTTTTTCCAGATTTGAAGAACAACTTTAAGATATTGTTTGAGCAACAAAATGGTACTATAAAAACACCAAATTTTGCAGGCATAAACCTTGGTAGATAAGCTACTTTTTCACCAATTTTCAGCTAAAAACTCATATGGAAAGGCTGCGATCAAAGCAACCAAAAACAGGGCAGCAAGCCTTTCCTTCCTCTCGGTTTCTCCTCTTCTCTTCCCTCTTTCATTTTTGACAACAATTCACCACATAAACACCTCACACACACACACACAATACATCATCAACAGCCCAAGTTCATAGATAGTGGGATTTCATAGAGCCCACACTCAACCAAATTCAACAATAAAATCTAATACAAAGAGCTATAAACTTTCTTAGCTAAGGAATGGAACAAATGAGCAAGGTTTAGGGTGTGAGAAACCCTACCTCTACTCCAACAAGAACCTTGGCTTATGGTGGATGATCTAGCTCTCAAGAACCCTGAACTTCCAAGCTCAATAACCAGCTCCTCCTCCTCTCCTAGCTAGACCGAAGTTCCTCCAAGGTTTCTAACAAAGTCCCCAAGCTTTTGATGGCTTTAATGGTGGCTTTGTGTTGGTGGTTTTGATGAAACAAGAAGAGGAAGAAGATGAAGACAGGAGCGGCTGTTTTGGAGTGAAATTGGGGAAGAAAAGGAAGAGGGAAGAACCGGCCAAGAGGAAAGAAAGAAAGAAAATGAGTGGTGGTGGTTGTTTGTTGACTTTTGAGACTTTTGTGGGGAAAAATGGAAGAATTAAAAGAAAGTATATCGATAAATTTAAGCGACGCGATATTATGATCCTGTTTTCTCTCATTTATATATCCCGAATACATGTTCTAACATTCGAAACTTACGTTTAATAGTCGATTCTAGACCCGAGTACGAAATTTAAACAATCAAACAGTTTAAATTGAAAACATAGTTTAAATGTACAAAATGCATTTTAAAACTTTTCATGCCATTACAATTGATAAACGACATTCAAATAATTCAAACTAATTTTAATAAAGTAATTTTATGAAAATATGAAATTTTGCAATTTTATAAATTAAATTGATGTTAAACAAGGTTTTTAAAATTGAAAGGAAGTAACGTATGGTGTATTTGCAATTAAAAGGATCTAAATTAATCATTCAGAGAAAATTAATAATTAATTAATTAATTAGTCAAATAAAATGAATTTTTGGGTCCTTACAACAGCGATTTGAGAGTTTAGAAAATTTCTTGGATACGATCGGACATCCGGTGAGGATGATACGCGTCCGATAGATCCCCTCTCTATTGGACGTCTGGTACTTCAAGTTGAGCGTCCGATAGAGTGCTCTCGAGTTTTATTGGACGTCCGATACAAGCTATCGAGCATCCGACAGTCAACAGTGACCTTTGCCTCTTTTGATTGAGTTCTTCAAATTGCACCATTTGCATTGATAACCTGAGCTGCCAATAATCTCAATAGAAAACGTTAAAATTGTTTCTTCAATTGTTTTGTAATTGAAAAAAATCGGGATCACGATTAACAATGATGATCAAGGTATTATCTCAAACACCTCTTTGCCCTAGGCTAAAATGGGCAAGAAGTGTAATTTCATTCTTTTAGTTTTAAGGACAAAATGAGTTAATTTAAGCTAAACACTTAACATGTATTAATTAATAGACGCATAAACATGCACAACACATAGACAAAGCAAAATAAATACACAAGTGACAAGTTCAAAGAAAAAAAACACACACACACACACACAAGTGACAAATTCCAAGCGTTTGTATGAAAAGTCACAAAATAACGCGCTCGACACACACGACTATACAAAACCAAAAATGCAACTAAAGAAAGAGATAATATCAATACAAGATCCTCTATCCCATTTTGGGTTCACATCAATTCTCAAAAAGATGAGTACAGAATAGGTAGAAGCTACTTAAACTAACAAATGTAAACTATGGAAATTCTAGGCTTAAATGTGCTATGCAAGTCTAAAACTTAGCCAACTAGGTCTTAAGTCAAACATAATTAAACCAATTTTGACTTTTCCAGACCTAGGGAAAACTTTTGAACTAAATTTATGGAGTTAATTGAAAACTTGACAAATGATTGAGTCAAAACACAAAAAAATAACATTCAGGAACTAAAATTGCAAATTAGAAAATGGTTTTCTTCTTCGCTGGGATAGAGCACCAGAAACTATGGTCTCTTCTCTGTTAGGAAAAAAAATCAAGGAGAAAGTCATACAAAATTAATTTTCCTTTTCTCCAATTACCAGTATTTAGTTAAACACTTTATCAAACACCTGGGAGACGATAATAAAGAGGAAGCACATTCACCATTCCTTAGTAATCAAGTTCAGCATAGTTGTTCCAATCAAAGTCCATTTTTAATCAAATCTGAACATATTCAAGCATAAAACGTCATGTTCAATGGAAAATAAAAAAAAAGGAATTAGTCATTGAATTGGAAACTCCAATAAAACAGTCAAATAGTCTTGCCAAATGCATATAGTTTTGTTAGGAAATTAAAATTGAGAATATCCATAAATAAATGATAGGCAATTCAGGTGAAGAACTAGCAGTTGGTGGTAGTGGTGGAAAGCTCTGATGACAACAGGGCCTCCTCTTCGGCCCGTTTCTTTCTCAATTTTTAAACACCCTCTAGTGTTTTAATCTATAAATAAATGCCACCCACCAGTCACAGCTTTCCCAAATTGCAACTCGTCTCTTAGTTTCTGCAAGTGCATCTTTGACCGACGGCCTTCTCGATCAGAACTTAGAAAGCTATCAAGCATTCATGCAAATTTCACAGTAGAATTCTTTTCAAGGCACAAATTTTTTTCAAAGATTCAAGAATACCTAAGTTCGAGATGGCCTCCACACACAACCAACTTACTTTCAATACTAAAATTAATCATAGTAGTGATTTCTCTCACCAATTGAATATGCACTTATAAATTCTTGTTAAATGCATCAGCAAAGAGGTAAATTTTTTTTAAAAAAAATTATAAAGCTCCTGAGGCAAAATTTTGTGAATTTTTTTTAAAAAACATTGCACCTCTTTTTTTTTTTTTTTTTTGAAAACATTGCTCCCTGTCATGCTGAGTCAGTATTACGGTACAGTTTGATTTTTTTTAATTTACATTACAAATTTGCAAAAAAAAAAAGAGACATTATAAAGTAGTCGTTGATGCTGCATTATGCAATGGCTAATGGAAGGAATCACTACTATAAAACCAACCCCTAATCCGTGTCCAATTCATTTCGTGATTTCTCATCTCTCTCTTCATAAATCGCTTTTGTCTCATTTTTCTCTAGCTTTTCTATCTAGATTTTCCCTCATCTCTCTTTAAAGTCCGAACGATCTGCCCCTCCCCCTTCTCTCAACTCTATCCCTTCTCTCAACTTTTTCAAATCTCAATTCTCATCCTCACAGGAAGAAACAAGTGGTAGGATTAGCAGAAAGGTCAGAAAGGAAATCCGTCTGCTCTCACATCGTGCTACCACAAAGCCCTCCGTTGTGTCTTGGAGCCCTGACGACTTGAGATAAGTGGAATAGTTGTTTATTCTTTTCATTATTATTTATATATACTTTATTTACTTCGTTGTATTGTATTACAGTATTATTTATTTTTTGTGAAATTAGTTATATAGAAAGAATCTATTTTTATATTATGATACACTAAATTTTATAATACTGTTTTATATTATGTCGTTTAGGTAGTTCAAGCATGTAACTTACTACTTAATAAGATTAAAATAATAGTTCATAGAAATAAAATAATTTAGAATTAATTTGCAATTTAATTTGTGATATTGAAGAACAAATTAATAAATTTTAATTAATTTGTTCATTCTTTTTATAAATAGGTGAAATTAACTCAGTGTTAACATAATTCTGTAATATTAATATTTTTAATTCACCATTTGATTAGCTAGATTATTTAGATGAGTTAGTTACTAATTTAACCGGCTAACTATAGGATTATTAATAAAATAATTTTAGGTGTAATTAATTCAGTTTTGACATGTAATTAAATTAATTAACTATAAGTAATTAATTATTTAAATAAGTGTAATAAATGTAGTTAACAATTTAAATAGGTGTAATTAATATTATTAAATATTTAAATAGGTGTAATAATATAGTTAATAATATAAATACATTTAATTAATGTAGTTTTAATATGTAACTAGTGCAATTAATTGGGTCTAATTAAATGTGTAAATAGGTGTAATGAATGTAGTTAGTAATTAAAGTATGTGTAATTGATCTAGTAAATAATAAATATATGAAATTAATGTGGTTAATAATTTGATCTAAATAGGTGTAATTAACGTAGCATTAACATGTACTTTTTGGGCTAATTCCTCAAAAAGTTACTAGAAAGAAATTGCGCAATTGTGGTCCTAACAAGGGCCTTTTTTGATTATATACTGTCAAAATGGCAGGCAAAAACTTTTTCTAAAAAAAATATAGAACACTGCCGTGTTGAGTTAGAATGGTAGTAGCATAGTATTTTATTTTTAAAATTTGTATTGGCATCATGGCAAGGTATTAATTTTTTTTAAGAACTTACAAGGCTTAGCATGGCAACCACAAAATTTCCAAAAAAAAAAAAAGGTTTTAGCTATTTTGTATGAAATGTGAGTTATTCTCTTAATATTTTGTATGGAGTATGAGTAAAATCTGCCATTGTGTATAGAGTGTGAGTTATTCCCTTAAAATCTGTCATAACTTAATCTAGAATGTGAGTTGTTCTCTTAGTATCATTTTTGTGAACCTTGGATTATATAAAATATCTAATTTTAAATATCCATCTAATGACTTACATTTTCTTATTTAATTACATAGCAAATGTTATTCCACATTAAAATAATTAGGTTGACTAAAAAATAGACAATTAAACTAAGTCTCAATTAATGGAAGAGTATAATTCAAAGTAATTAGCTTAAAAAACTGTGCAAGAAATGCCAATTTAATGATTTGCTCATTTCTTGCCCTTACCACAAGGGGTTGTGGATGGGCAGTGAAATTTCCAGGGCCCCCTCCTTTGGTGTTCAAGCCAATCTCTTTGGCCCTCAAGCAATGTAGGCAGTTTTGGAACATGAACTTGGGGTGCATCATCTCCAAACGCCTGCTCCTCTAGTGTATCATGCTGGCCAGTGGATTGTGCAGACTCAATACTATAGTTATCATCTTTCAAACAATAACAGTGTTTTTAGAACCTGACCGGACCTACTGGTTCAACCAGTTAGACGTTGAATGAGCCATGGAACCGGTCTAGTTTCATACTAAAGTCGGAAGTAACAAATGAGCATATCAAAACCGGTCAAACTCGTCAAAATCGGTAAAACTAGTTGAACCACCCATTTCCTGTTTTCCATTTTGCCCGTTGCTAAGACTGAACTATGGATATTCTCCAGGAAGCAAATGTAAAAACTAGTTTCCTTTGGTTGCTTGTTATACCAAATAATTCATAAATCTATTTTATTCATTGATAACTAGAATAAAAGGGATAAGACAAAACCCATGAACCACTACAAATCCTAACCATTACATCAGCCGCCACTTCAATTTTTCAAATTTCTCTCCAGTCTCTCACCACCATTTTCTTTTCATCGCATCCCCATTTTCATGGCCATTAAATTAAGTTTTCTTTACAAAATCTCATCCTTGTTTCTTTTTAATTTTCAAATCTATACCCTCTCCTCTCTTCTTTTGCCACCCCATTTTTAATTCACCTCTTTAGTTTAATTTGTTGATGTTTTCTTCCATCTTTTCTAGTTCAATATTTTGAAGCAATCTTTTCTTTTTTTCTTGTGTGTATGTTGATTTTTTTGACACTTCATTTTCATTTTGCTTTATTTTCTTTGTTTTCAATATGTTGCCTTTTTTTAAATTTTGTTGGGATGGATTGGAAGTTTATTTTCTTGATTTTTGATTTTGTTTTTATTTGAGGGTTTCTATTCTTTTTTTTTTTTGTGGTTGGAGAAAATTAGAGTATATCAATGTGAAATTTTACTATTTTTGTGGTTGGAAAAAATTATAGTGTTAATGTGAAATTTCATGCTATCTGGAAATTTTTTTAGGGGACATAAAAGTTTTTTTTTGAATTTTTAGGAAGATAATACTTCTAAATTTGATGTGTGCAAAAACCTTTTTAAAACTCTTATGTGGGTGACATGGTGAAGCTGGAGAACTTGTGATCTGGAAAGATTTTATGTAGGGGTAGTCATCACTTGCTATGAAGATGTTGATTCTTTAGATTTTTTTAATTTTTAAAATAAATAAAAAATAGTGAACCATTGACCTAGTCGGTTAAATCGATTGAATCAGTAAAACTGTGAATCGATGGCTCAACTAGGTCAATCACCAGTTCATGTTTTAAAACATTTAAGATAATTGTTAAAAAACCCTTGTTGGTAGTAGATTTGAGTAGATGTGAAATGGTTCGGGATAGGCATAGGCCGACCACGACTAGAATAGTCCTCCACATCTAGATCAGGAGATCTCTTGCCTGCACCACAAAAGAAATTGAACATGGGGTTTAGGTCAACATATGAGGTAGAAGAAGAGGCGGTGGTATCCTACCCAAATGTTAGAATTTAAGTAGGTGTAATGAAAGCTGCAGACACATTGAACCCATATGCTTAGTTGGGCGATGACATAAATTGTGCACTAGCCTACATGTGTGTAGTCTAAGGGTCAGGTTGAGCATGTTATTCCCTCAGTTCTGTGTTGTTTTCATCAGGTAGGCCATGCCTGTGATGTCTACCTCCACTAGATGATGCCCATGCCTGAGTAAAGCCATGTCGAATTGGTTTTTGGTACGGAATATTTTGTGACCTAGAGGCACTAGTGTTTTCCCGCTGCATATCACCAACTGCCATGCAATGAAATGGCTGGAAATACTGTATAAATCCCAGTGCGTCATCCACAAGTGCTAATAGATACGGATGATAGTGATCTTTTGGGTCATCAAGGTTGAGAGTATCCATGGACTGATGCTCAATGCGATGTATAATATCCATATGTTCTCATGAATATACACAAGTGGTTAAAATTTTGGTGAGAATAGAAAATCACTCATAACAATAACAACTACTGTGATGTTTTGAATTCAAAAGTTAACAGGAAAAATTATCAAATACTTAAACTACCCCGAAACTCCATGGAACATGTGCCCGATGCAGATGCTGGTGGATCGAAGATGTAATATATAATATGATGTAGTGAAGGTACCAACTGAGATACTTGTTTGAAGGCTTGAATGTATGTGTAGGCTCTTTCTGAACCTCAACATTGGCATGCATATTTTAGTAACCTATCCAATTATCATGAGATTTAGTCCAATTCCTTCAGGTTATTATTTTGGTGAGTATAGAAAATCACTCATAACAATAACAACTACTGTGACATTTTGAATTCAAAAGTTAATAGGAAAAATTACTAGATACTTAAACTCCCCTGAAACTCCATGGAACATGTGCCCGATACAGATGCTGGTGGATCGAAGATGTAATATACAATCTGATGTAGTGAAGGTACTAACTAAGATTCTTGTTTGAAGGCCTGAATGTATGTGTAGGCTCTTTCAAAACCTCAATATTAGCATGCATATTTCAGTAACCTATCTAATTATTATGAAATTTAGTCCAATTCCTTCAGTAAATTTGGCCAGACCAAGTTGATACAAACCCCCCGATTAGTCTCAACCTTTAGGGGAATATTTTGTTCGACTTGAAATTGATGCAATGCTTAGTATGGACAATGAGATTCAATGATGTGTCAGAATATTAGTGGGGCCTTTACCCGCCATATACATTCTCCTCGTCTACAGTATTTAAGGAGAGATGATAGTATGTTACTGGTATACGGCATCTAGATAAACTATCGAAAGAACATATTAGTTAAGTGTAGGTGAACTTTATGATTTAAAGTGAATCATTAGTCGCGTCGAAATGATAAAATATCTAATCTGTTTGTAGGCATGACTAGGAGGGTTAACTCCTATATGCTCAGTAGTCCATCTTCCTCCTCTAGAATAATCACCAATTTGGTATCATTGGGATCCATTCCCACTCCCAAAGTTGTTACATTAATAAAATAATGATGTTACAAATTACTCCTAGAACACACATAAATTATGGTATTATAACTATGCTATAAACATTAAATTTTTACCTATTGTAACAAGTAGGGCCTACTCATTGTACTCATAGCTGCACATGATGCATGATACATATGTGAGTATAAACATGCTAGTACTGCACCTCCCCAATTGTACTCAGTTATCATATCTAAATCAAGTACACAATCAAGCTAGTTAGTGCCCGATCTTTCCCATAAAAACTTCCAAAAATAACTCAAAAACTAAACATCCCTATCAGATACAATCGTCCTAGGCATACGATGCAAACGAATAATTTCTTTATAGAATAAATCAGCAACATGGAAGGCACTATCCGTTTTATGACATGTTATAAAATGAGTCATTTTGAAAATTTTATCTGCCACAAAAAATATGGAATCATGTCCTTTCTTAGAACGAGGTAATCCAAGCACAAAATCCACAAAAGATTAATCCAAGGCTGGTTAGGGATAGGTAATGGAGATACCAAAGTGCCGTATAAGTCCACCTCCATGTGACTCCTTAACTACTAAGTCACTTGCTGAATCACGAGTTATACACAAACTTATGAAGGTAAAACAAGAAACCGTCATGTATGTAGTACTTATGATGATCCGATTTCTTACACAAAGCATAGATCTCACTAAAATCAGCATCTTTAATGTATAAATCTTTCATAAGCTCAAAACTAAGAAATTTAGCATCTAAAGCAGTAAGAAATGAATGTCTACGATATAATGTATCAGTAACTACATTCGACTTGCCTGACTTATATTTAATCACACATGGGAAAAATTCAATGTAGGCGACCCAAGGAGCATGTCTCTTATTCAGCTTATGTTGCGCCTTCAAATTTTTGAGAGACTCATGGTCCATATTGATGGCGAACTCCTTTGCATGTAGATAATGCTGCCAAGTCTCTAGTGCACAAAATAAAGCATACAACCCCTTGTCGTAGGTGGAACAGTTGAGGGCAGCTCCACTTACTTTTCCACTAAAATACACAATTGTCTACCCCATTGCATTAAGATGGCTCCAATTCCAACACTTGATGCATCATATTCAATTTCAAAAGTTAGATCAAAATTAGGTAAAGCAAGTAATGGTGCACATGTGAGTTTGTATTTAATCAATTGGAACGCCTTATCTTTTTCTTCCCCCCCAAAGAACTTCTCATTTTTCTTTATAACAGCGTGATTGGAGCAATTATAATGCTGAAATCTTTGACAGATCGGTGATAGAAGTTTGCTAAACCATGAAAACTTTGAGTCGCTCCTATGCTCTTAGGGATCGGCCATTCATTTATGTTTTTAACCTTGTCTTCATCTACATGAATTCTCTATGAACTAACAACATAATCTAAGAACACCAAATGGTTAGTACAAAACATGCACTTCTTGAGATTGGTGTACAACCTTTTTCGATGAAGTACCTCAAAAACAGCTTGTAAATGTGAAACATGTTCTTGTAAGCTCTTGCCATAAATGAGTATATCATCAACATAGACAACTACAAAATTTACCTAGAAAAGGTCTTAAAACATGATTCATCGAGCGCATGAAAGTACTAGGAGCCTTAGTCAAACCAAAAGGCATAACTAACCACTCATAAAGACCATGATTTGTTTTAAATGCAATTTTCCACTTATCTCCCTCTTTCATTCTAATTTAGTGGTAACCACTTTTCAAATCAATTTTGGTAAAGATAATTGCACCATGCAACTCATCTAACATATCATCTAACCTAGGAATAGGGTGACGATATTTTACCATTATTTGCGTTCACAGCTAGGCAATTGGTGTTCATTCTTCACCCTCCATCTTTCTTTGGCATGAGAATGGTAGGCACAACACACGGACTTAAGGTTTCTCAAGCCCAACCCTTCCTTATTATCTCATCCACTTGTCTTTGCACCTTCTTAGTCTTTTCTGGACCCATCCTATAGGCTGGCTTATTCAGCAATGGTGCTCCTGAAATCAAGTCAATTTAATGCTCAATTCCCTTCTTAGTGGTAATTCATCCAGAATATCTTTAGGGAATACATCCGTGAAATCCTACAAAAGAAAAGACACACTGGCATGTAATATCAGAGCCTAGGTTTCAGATCTCTGTAGTGTATCCTAACCTTTAAGTTTAGGGTGCCAGACTGTGGGATTAGGTTGACTGTTAAATGATATGATTTATGGTAATAGTTTACCTAGACCACTAATTCCAGTTGTGATTGTAGGAATGGAAGGAAATGGAGTACAAGGACTACCTCGGAGGCGACTTCGTCCTATTATGTTTCAGATAGGACCTGGCGAGTCATTTCGACAGTTTGTTCCAGGACGTAGGGTGGATAGGCAGTGTGACTGTTGGCAGACATATTCATATCCCAATCGCATAGTAATAGCTATAGTAGATGAGAGGCAGAGGTTAGTTATTGCAAATGCAAGGGCAAATGACCGAATTCAAGAGTTGGAGACTAGGGTGCTCGAGGAGCAAGAACGGGTCGAAACCTTACGTGAACAAGTACAAGAAGCCAATGAGCGATTAGCTCAGATGGCACAACAACTAAGAGAGAGAGGTGGAGAAGATCGTGGCCCTGAGAATCCTAGCATAGGGAATGAAGTCGAACATGTTAGGGAACGAGAATCTCTTTGTTCTAATTAATCTAGTGACGTATTGCTTTTGACCTTTTATAAGAGGACAGGATGGGACGTAGAATGTTCTACTTTGGAGACCAATGTATTTTGTTGATAACTTGTTTGCTTTTGTATACTACTTTTGACTTGGTATGTACTCAACTTGACTGTGACTTGTGTTTTGGTTTAATGAGTTCTTGTTTGTACTAATATGAGACATGACTGAGTTTGAATTGTATTGTGAAAAATGCTATGTGAAAATGTGTTTGTTTTATTTGCCTTAAGAGTTATTACTTGTATGTGTGTATAGTTAATTGTGGTGTAGTATGGTTGATATACATGCATATAGATTAACTATGAACATGGAAATGAGAGGGCAACGACGAGGCCGTGGGCGTGGACGTGGACGTGGACTTAGACAACCCCAAGATCAAGAGGGTGACCATGAATCAGTCGCAGGGGATAATCGTGAACCGAGGGTCGATGCTAATGAACAGGTAGCCACAGCCATCCAACGTATGACTGACTTGTTAGCACAAATGGCTGGACAAAACCCTGGAAATCAACAAGGAAACCCTGTGAATCAGGTAGTAGTAGAAGATAAGGCATTAGAGAGATTTCAAAAGTTTTCTTCCCCTAAGTTTTCTGGAGGTCCTGACCCTGATATAGTTGAGAATTGGTTAGAAAACATGAGAAACATATTTGATGCATTGGACTATTCAGAGGAGGGACAAGTGACCTTTGCCGTGTTCCAACTTGAAAGACCGGCTCGAGCATGGTGGAATGTTATAAGAAACAAGTGGGATAGGGATCAAATTCCGAGAACTTGGATGAATTTTGTACGAGAATTTAATGAAAAATTCTTTCCACCACTGGTCCAAGAAAAGAGAGAATATGATTTTATAAAACTTCGCCAGGGAACCCTAAGTGTGGCAGAATATGAAACTCAATTCACTAAATTGTCTAGATTTGCCCCAGAGTTGGTAATTACGGAGTGAAAGAGAATAAGACGGTTCATTCAGGGGCTTAATCTAGAAATTCAAGACGCCCTTGCAGCAGCTCAAATTGGCACTTTTAATGATACCCTTGAGAAAGCTCAAAGAGTCGAGATTACAAAATCTCAACTGAAAGCTTTTCAAACCCGAAAGAGAGATATACCTAGTGGTGGTTCCCTTGAGACTTCGAGAGAGACTGTACCACCACCAAAAGTCGGAAAAGGAACTGGTGGAATAAGACTACCTTCTTATTCTTCTTATGAGATGGAGCGACCAGAAAGGGCTTCATCACAAGGAACTCAAACAAGAAGGGTCCAATTAAAGGAAACACCGTTAGGAAGTCAAGGCACGGTTGTCCAACCAACTTGTGGATAATTCGGAAAAAGCAATCACACTGAGTACAACTGTTGGGTGAAAGGGTGGAAATGTTTGCGTTGTGGGAGTGCCGACCATCAAGTTAACCACTACCCAAGGAAGCAACTGAGAGAGAGTAATACTCGTCAAGGAAATGTAACTACTTCTCAACAAGTTATTGAAGGAGGGAACCGACCACGAGCACCGACTAGAACATATCACTTTCTCGGCCAACAGATTTCAAGATCGACTGAGGTAGCAGAAGGTATGAATTTCGAGGACGAAATTCTTTTAAGGAGGGGAGATTGTGAGACCCCGATTTTTTCCCAATTTCTGGAAAATCTCAAATAATGTTAATTATAGTGATTATTGTTTGCCAAGGGGTTTATATGGTTTATTTTACTTCTTAACGTGTTTGTTTAACTATTTTGTTTTACAAGTCTAAAAACCCTAATTTGGAATTTAAACCCTAGTTTGCTTTGAAAACCATAAATTTCGACAAAACCCAAATTTGTTTACACACTAAACCCTAAATGTACTAACCCTAATATATTTTCTTGAAACCCTACTTATATGTACAAATCAAACGTTTGTTATTTCATGAACTTCCGGTGTGAACTTGCATGCTTACGGGAGTTAATTACGTTAATTGGGTGATTAGTGACCTAACTAGGTGTAATTAAGTATTAGTGGACTAAGTTGGATTTATAACTTATGGACTCAATTGCTAGGAAATGAAATCACTTGGGGCCAAGGTGAAAGATCATTGAAGATGCTAGGGTTAGCTTGATATTTTTGACCAATTCTTTGACCATTCCTTAAATATCTAGTGAGCTTAATCTATTAGTCGCTTGGGAAGCTTCAAGAAGTCGGTGCAAGGCTGAAAAATAGAGGAGAAAACCGTGGAAAGAAAGGAAAGAAAAGAGAGGAAAAAAAGAGGAAAAAAACAAGAGAAATCTTGTGTTCCAACCATCCAACTTTGAATTGGAAGCTAGGAGGAGGTGATTGAAGCTTGGGAGCTTGGAGTTCTTGTCAAGAACATCAAGTTAGGAGGTAACTAGCTTTGCTTTGGAAGTTGGAATTTCTTGTACATGGTGTAATTGATGAATTTGGTTGATGTTTAGCCTTGATTAATGCTCATTCTTAGCTTCTAAGATGATTCCATGGATTGGTTTTAATGTTTTGTTTGTCTTGAACCTTGGCCAAGAGCTAGGGTTAGGGTTTCACTAGTTGCAAGACTTAATGTTGGGAATTGATGATTGGAAATTGAATTTTTTAGCTAGGAACCAAATTGGATGGCTGGAAATTCATTGGTATGGATGAACTCCAAGTATTAAATGTTGTTTAGATTTTTTGCCTGAATTTAGTTTGAATATTCGAATATGATGGAGGCTGAATTGGCTTGAGCACAAAACATGAAAGTTGTAGAGAATTGAGTGAGGTTTCTACCTGTAAATTTTCAGATGAATTGGAGCACTGTAGCATGTGAAATGAATAAAATGCCCCGATGCCCTGTTTCTGGCAGAAATGTTATTTTGCTACTGTAATGGGTCATTTTGACGGGGAAGATGAATGTTTTTGCTTTTAATGTCTCTTAAGAATTGTAGTCTTGTATGTTAGCTTTCTAATGGCTTTGGAATTTTCTGATTTGGATTTGTGAGCGCTGAGTTATGTTGGTTTGAATCAAGCCTATCGGAAATCCTGACACTGAAATTTCTGGAACTGTTTTCGTACTTTTCGACCTAGATGGAGTGAATCTGGGTAAAAATGGCCTTCATGAAAATTATATCTTGTTCTCTTAGCTTCAAAAAGGCACCTCGTGCACTTCAATCCGACACTCGTACCATGAGTTATGATCAAAATAGCTCAAGGTGTCAAATCTGCCTTTCACACCTTCTACTGTGTGTTTTCCGTTTTGGTTCGAGCGCCCATGCATGTGCTCTCTTTGCTGTTTTGAGTGTTTTTAAGTATTGTTTTGGTTTGAATTGATGGTTATATACATTGGTTGTACGTAGGGATCGAAGGTGATATCGCGGGTGACCAAGACTCGAACGTTTTGGTTACTTAAATTTATTTTGTGAGTGTCCCAACCCCTTTTAAATGAAGAATCTTATTATTGTTTGCAAATGAACGTTTTGGTGAAACGATTTGCTTGTAATTATAATGAAGTGATGTATCACTATTTCCAAGTAAAATGCTTTTACAGGTGAAATCATTTATGAAGAGTTTATGAATATTCAAATCCGTTTTAAGTCAAATATTTTATTACTATGTGAAAATAACTGGTGAAACGATTTACTTAACTCATATTTGCAAAGAAATGAGTTTGTGAATATCCCTCGTATGTTATGTGAATTACATGCTTATGTGAATTACATGTCTATGTGATTAATACTTGACATTACTTGATTTCATAAGTGTGAAATACTTGTTTCTAGGCAGTGTGTACTTTATCGCACTTTCGACCTAACTATTAACTGCTCAATTTACTTCTTCCATTGTTTGTATATTACTTGCGCATGACTGTAAGCCATGTGTACTTTATCACATTGGCTGAACAAGGCCTTCCCCCTTTGTTATCGGCCTATTCGAGCCGGACTTCGGTCGGTAGGTCGGTGCCAGAATGACATACTCAGTATTACCATTGGGTGTTATAAGGATGGAGTGGGAGGGTGGTGACAAGACGGACTGCAACGCCATGGAGGACACCTTGTATCCTTTCAATACTTGAATTATATGCTTGAATTATTGCTTGTATGTTGATTGCTAAATTAAGTGTTTTTGAAATGATTGTTTAAAGACTCAAATGCTTTACAAAAGGTCCATGAATTTCTTGGTTTTACTGGACATTCACTGAGCTTTTAGCTCACCCTAAAAATGTTTTATTTTTCCCCCCACAGGGTTCGTGGCGAAGGAAAGTATGAGGTATGATCTATCTTAGCGTGATGGGTTGGATTACTTCTTGTATCATTTGTAATCAGGGATGGATGGACTCTTGATGTATTTGGGTTTGTAAGATGGAATGGTGGTTGTACCTTAAATACATTGAACCATAATTTGAGAATCGAGTTGTAAGTTGAATTTAGTAATGTATTATTTGTGATTTGTACTGGAATGGGTATGTATGTTCACTCTTGAAGTATTATTAGTTATTCTAGTGAGTGAAACCTGGCGAGAGCTGGGTAGGCGCTCCACTGATACCTAGGGTATGCCCTAGGGAGAAGTGGGGTCGTCACATGTAAAGAGTTAGTAGATGGACTAGAATCGACCAACTCGTCTTTACATAGAAGTACAAGTAAGAGTTGGCTAGAAAACAAAACTCGCCTAATAACTTTGACTTTTGCAACTAGGCTTTGTTTTCCCTCTTTTTTTTTTTTTTTTGATAGAATATTCAATTGTGTTTTTCACCTTACCAAGATTTGACCTTACTCTCTTTTCTTTTTCCCTCAATTTTTTTTGCTTTTCCGCTCAAGTTCTAACTCATATTCCTTCTGTAGCCTTACTTGATCCTCATAAACTTGTTTAGGGGTAAGGGGTACAAGTGTTATCCTTCTTTTATAATGAGTAAAAACATATTTGTTAGTCTTTCCTTTGAAATCTACATCTTTGTCATATTGCCAAGGACGTCCAAGTATCACGTGACTTGCGTGCATTGACAACACATCACAAATCACCTCATCTTCATATTGACCAACTCAGAATAGCCTACGAGCTTGTATAAATACATGCACATCTCCTCCATCATTGAGCCATTGTAGATGATAAGGTTTAGGGTGTTTACTAGTTGGAAGGCCCAACTTCTCAACCATAAGCACGCTGGCTACGTTGGCACAACTCCCACTATCAATGATCAGACTACACACTTTGTCTTTAATATGACATCGAGTGTAGAATAAGTTTTCTCTTTGCACACTATCCTCTTCTTCCTTGGCTCGGGCAGCAAGCATTTTCCTAACAACCAAGCATCCAATTTCTTCATTAGTTGGTTGTTCTTCCTCTAACTCATCATCTTCCTTGATGAGAGGTGGCATTCCTTTATATTCATCCTCTTCATCTGTCAAAACCTCTCCATTTGGCATGATGATCATGGCATGTTGGTCAGGACATTGGGAAGCAATATGTCCAAACCCTTGGCATTTGAAACATTTAGTATCCATATTTTGTGGCTTAGGAACATCACGAATAGCTTTGCTTTCTTCCCTTTGAATTGGTTTTGAAGGAGCAATTTTCAGCTTTGTTTGAGAGGTTGAAGCCACGGCTTTATCCTCCCTTTTGGCTCTAAGTTCCTCCAATTTCCAACTTGGTAGCTGGAATTTTGATGCGTTACCCCTCATCTTGAGATGTCTCTCCACTATAACAACTTTATCTAGCATCTCATTAATATCAGGGTAATGTTGCAATTCAACTACTTCAATAATTTCCTGTTTCAATCCATGCAAAAACCTTGCCATTGTAGACTCGGTATCTTCATAAATATCAACTCTCATCGCAGCCATCTCAATTTCTTTGTAATAATCCTTGATGGTCATGTTTCCTTGGGTAAGAGTTTGTAACCTACAATGCAAGTCTCGATGATAGTAGTTAGGTACAAATCTCTTTCTCATCAATCCTCTCATTTCTTCCCAAGTTTCCCCACATCATTCAAGATTACTTTTTCAACTAAGTGTACTTAATCCCACTATGCCAACACATAATCGGTAAATTCCATGGCTGCAAGTCTCACTTCTTGCTTTTTCGTATAGTTATTGCATTCAAAAACTATTTCAATCTTCCTCTCCCACTCCAAATAAGCTTTAGGATGATTTTCCTTGGAATGAGAGAATTTTGAGCTTCATGTGTTTAATGGATTCATCTCCATGCTTAGGATGATGCCGAGTAGCTTTAGGACATTTTCCAAATCCTCTTCCTCTTTATTAGAAAAATCAGATTCTTCCCTAATAGTTTTGCCCTTCCGTGAGCTACTCTGGTTCTTAGAATTCTCCAATTAGTCAATCCGCTCTTGCAAAGGTTCAAGAGGACTTTTAAGTATCCTCTAAAATTCTCCCGTCATATCTTTCACGTGAAGTTTAATGTCAATTGCTTAAGATTTTCCACCGTTTGACATGGTTATATGACCTAAAAAAGGGTTAGTAAAACAAGAATTTCCTCATTTCACTCCCTCACAAAATTTCACTCAACCGTCGTGTATCACACTCAAGTATTTTCACTTCTTTTCTTCATCCATTCTCTCTTGTCTGTAATCTTTCCATTAGGTAAATCCTGATATTTTTCTAGTATACTAAGAATAGGCTTTTCCATTGCATCCAATATCATAGAATTAAAACTTTCACACAGGTTATTGAGCAAAATGTCACATTTGGGAGTAGTTCTAAAATGTGACCTTGACAACTGGGGCAGTGAGGTATTGTCAACCAACAATTTGTGAGCATTTTTTCATCATACAACTCAAAAACTCCATCTCAGTTTCAAATCTCAGCATATATGAGCCCCTTGCCCACCCCTAGAACAATCCCTTCAATGTCTCACCAGGATGTAGCTTCTTGAAATGATTGAGCAAGTATAATACACAATGTCTCTGGGCTATACTTGGAAGAAGGTTGTGGATTGCAGAACCCAACCCCTATTGAACAAGGTCAACAAAAGATTGATTTTAGTCATAAAAGTCACATTAGATTCAAATATAGGGGCAATAATAATTACTAGAAGTAAAATCATGGAAAGTGTTTCCTTTTGTCTGTTACTAATAAATGTCCAATTTTTTTGGTCATAAATGTTAAGATCAAATACTAAAAACTAAATGGATAATTTTCAAGAACTTTTGTTCTTAGTCTCTACCATTGCATATGCAATGGAGTAGGTGCAATCATTTGCATCTATCCCTACAATTATCAAAAGACTCCTAGCGTGGACCTCTAAGATGGCATCCATCAACACCAAGAACTGGTCCACATCCTGCCTTATACCTCTTTTCAATGCTGCCAAGCAGATATACAACCTTTGGAATCTTTTGTTTCCTCGAAACTCATCAGCCTTTGTTTTTAGATGTAGTGTGGATCTAGAATTTGATAGTAGTAGTTCCTCATAGTAGTCCCACAATCTTGTGTATTGTTGCTTATAACTTTCTTAGTCAACACCTTGGCTTTTCTAAAAGTCTTTTGGGCCTAATCTGTAGTTATATTGACATTCAGGTCCATATGGACTTTGTCCCTAAAAGCTGAAACTATTATCTTCTTGTTGAGTTTCAAAAACTCCTTGTAGTGCTGACTTAAGAATCCTAAAGTTACATGTTTGTGGTAAAAAAACCCTACCACATTGATGAATAGGTCCAATTTTCCTTACTGCAAATTTGTCACTGTCAGACTCTTTTGCAGTATAAATAAACTAGTAGCACTTTTCCTTTTTACACATTACCCTCATTCTTGTAGAATCATTCTTAGCTTAGCTATGTTCCTTTCCCTATTTCACAAAAAAGTATTCTATTGCTTTCTTAAATAGATTCTTTGTATCAAATAGTAAATTAGGAAAAAAATTTAAGATCGTGCATGTCTATTTTTGGTCTAAACCTTACAAATACTGGCTTCTTCGTAGTAGAATCTTCATATGAAGAACCACAATGGCTGTTTAGATCTTCTGTATTAATGGAGTCCGATTTAGGGATGGCAATCGGATCAGTAACGGGTTGGCTGGTCGGGTTGAGATTCAAGTATAATACAAAACCTGCTGACTAGAACTTGACCCGCCAACCTGTGACAGGTTGATAAGTCAATATTTTGCATGTTTTTAGTAAGATTAATTATATAGTTTTTGTGTGTTTTTGTTAGTTTAATGGCTAATGAACTAGGGTTTGTATTGAAATTTTACATTTTGTGGTTTAAATAGAAAAGTGCATTTTTGTGGATTAATGTGGTGAAATCTTCATGCTTTTGTAGGATTGCTTGTTCAATTATCAAATGAGATGAAAATGTGGATATTTGCCAAAAAGCTTGGAAGAAAAATTGGAAAATGCAAATTGCAATTCAATCAACGAGGAATCAAAGGGATAAAAGTCGGAGTAATTAACGCGCCAATTTCACGACAAAAAGCTCGGAATTTGCAAGTTTCAAGTGGAGTCGCGAGTCAATACGCGAACCAACAAGTGGAAATTTCAAGTAGCTCGCGAATCCCTCTTACAAGAGACAGGGAAGCAGATCCGCGAGTCTCTTCCTCGCAGATCTACCTCGCGGATCCTCAGAAAATGATTGCTGCAACTTGCAGCTGAATTCCAGTTTTTCCAGCTCACTTCCAGCTCAATTTTCAGACCAATTTCAATGAAAGCTGCGTGAAGAATCTGGTGAAGTTGAAGAAACAACTCATAGCAAATTCAAAACACAATTTGCTTCAACATTACAACTCATTTGATGTTGAAATTCAATGGATTAAATGCATGAAGACAAGAAGATTCATGAAGACACTTTCCTTGACTTTTTGAAGTTTAACTTGTTTTGTATTCACATGAGGAAATCTTGAATGTTTGTGAACTCAATCCTCTATAAATAGGACCTCTTGTAGACAATTGAAAGGATGTAGAGAGGAGGCATGTAGTCTTCACTAGTTCATTAGTTTAGTAGTATAGTTAGTAGTTATTATGTTTAGTTAAGTTTAAATCCTAGAGTGAAGATGAACTTGTTGTAGTTGTGATTATGAAGTAGTTGAGTTATTTATGTCCTCATTGATTTTGCTAGTTTAAGACTTGTGCTTATGCTTTATGGTTGATTAGCTACCAACTATAAATGATTTGATGTTGATGAGCAATGAAAAACTTGCCTTCAATAAGATCTAAGTTCTTAAACACTAACTTATATTCTCACGAAAGTAGTGAATATAGTTGGTTGGTTTTGGTTTTAAACTATAACTTCATTGAGCTTATTTAACTTGTTTCTCTCTTTTCTCTATGAAAATAGGTCAAGGAAGATTCTAAGGAGTTAAGGAATTAGCGAAAGCGATTCCGAGTGACTAGCTTATCTTAAATGAGAGCTTGCACTACACATGACCATTGACGAAAGTGATGACATAAAAAAGGAAGTTATACCTTAGCAAATCATTGGAGAAAGGAAATAATAAACTTGACTAACTTCTAATCTAACTTAACAAGGGATTCTAAAGCTCTAGGATCTTAACTCTTTACTTGCTTTCTTGTTATTTCCTTTCTATCGCCAATTGGATGTCTTCGACACCTAGCGGTCAGTTTTAATCGCTTAATCCTTCTTCCTTAGGTCGGCTTTGACTGCCTTCTCCCTTTTAATTTGCTTGTGATAGTCCAAATAATAGAGGAGTTTGAAAATCACCGGTATTTGACACTTTCCTCGTGGGATCGACACCTTATTTCCCTATACTCAATAAACGATCTGTATACTTGCGGTAATATAGGGTTATAAAGGTTATTTAAAATTTGAGGAGTAAAGAAAATCCCTATCACAGGTCATAGTACTTGACTGAGCACAAAATTTTCAGGTTGGCGGGTTGACCGGAATGATTCGAAATGACCTAAAATATAATGACTTTAATTTACTAATTTATCGCTATAGTTCCTAACAAAATTAATTCCATACAAAACCTAAAGACTAATTACATAATCAAATAATAAAAACTCTAATAAAACAATCCCAAGTTAGATTTGAAGTAAATTAAAACACCATAATCTCTCGTTTGGTACGTTAGAAAGGTCTAGGATGGAAAAGGCTTTCTAACTTCTTTATTCCATTCCAGTGTTTGGTATGGACATTTTTTTGTTGGAAAGCCCTTTCCCCTTAGAAAGGCTATTCCAACTTTTTCTTGAAATCCCATTCCTCACAAAAATTTAGGGAAAAGCCATTCCCACTCTATCCAGGAAATACCAACATTATAGGAGTCAAGATTACCTTTTGTACTTTATATCTCTATTTCCTGTGTATGTATTTATCTTTCATATATATTAATTTGTTATTTGCTTTGTCAAATATTAGGTCCATTTTGTGAGTTTGGTTAAGAAGTCTACTACTTTTTTACTTAGGAATAATTCTAATTCTATTTAATGACTTTTCTTTCTTTTTACTTTGAAATGAAATATTCAATTGACATTTTTAATATATTTTTATTCACAATATTGGATTATATGATAACATTTATTTACTCAAACAAACAATAACATGCCAAAATACATTCATATGAAGTTAAAAAAATTAAAAAAAAGAAAAGAGTAAATCTATTAGACCATCTGCTGAGGCACAATTACATTTTCCTATTTACAAATAATTCTTAAAAACCTTTCAAAGTAAATTAAGGGCAGAGAATTTAATGTGCATGAATGGCGGATTTAACATGCATGAAAAATACATGGGATTCAACATGCATTCAATTTTAAATTTTAATTTAGTTATAATTGGTATTTATCTATTGCAATTGTATTACAGTTAGTATTTACCTATTATAATTGTGCGCTATTAAAAAGTTATGTTCTTACTTAATAAGTTATTATGATTTTATGCTATTAAAAAGTTCCTTATTCATTAATAATTCATTTGTTTCTAAATTGAGATGTGCATAGAATATTACATATAGGGGCATTTAAGTCAATATAGTAGTTTTTTTCATTCCATTCTGACTTCTCAATATGATTATATCAGACATGGGAAAAGAAATTAACATTCCATTCTAACTTGGTTACCAAACACTGGAATGATAAATATTTTCCTATCCATTCTGGTAGGAAAAGAATTCTGAGTAGAAAGTCCTTTCCATTCTAAATCTTTTCAATGTACCAGAAGAAGGATACCATAAAAGTAGAAAATAAGGTAATACATTACCTATCCAAATATAACAACTCCAACTTCAGGCAAGTCAAACAAATTCAGTTAGAACAATATCTTTTAGGTTAAATGGTTAATGGCTTTTGAAAAAAAAAATCCAATAATAAAAATCTTGATAAAACAATCCCAAATCAAATCTGAAATAAACTGAAACACCATAAAAGTAGAAAATAATGTAATACATCATCGATTCAAATATAACAATTCTAACTTCACACAAGTCAAACAAATTTAGTTAGAACAATATTTTTTAGGGTTACATGATTAATGCCTTTAGGAAGAAAAGAATATGCAAGCCTAATTAAATAAAGTATTTAATATATTTATTAAATTATTTTTAATTTATAAATGGGACCCGCCAACTTGTGGTTGACCCAAATTCAACCTATTTTCTTTTCGAATTTATCAGGTTCAACCCCATTTTGACCTGAACCCACTAAAGATCAACCCAAACACATTAATTTCATGTTAGATTCATGTTGTGTTTTTGGGTAGTGTCGAAAATTGCCACCCCTAGTCTGACTCTTCATACACAGGAATTTGGTCTCCAGCATATAAATTAAAGTCAGTAACCAAAGTTTCATACCCTTTTTTCATGTGCTAGACTTGGTTTTCCACACTCTCATCCAAATTTTCCCGTTTGCTCATGTACATTTTGTTTTCCACACTCTTCTCCAATACTAGCTTTTATAGCCCCAATTTGGTCATCCATACTCTTGTCTATTAGCAAAAAGGCTTTTTATTTTTATTTTTATTTATATGTTATGTTATCCTCATCCTCCCTAAAGTTAGTCATTATCAACAAAACTTTCACCTTCTCTAGATTCTTCAGCAACATCAATATCCCTCTCCCAGTCATATTTTCTTCACTTTCAGTTGCTACCCGTTCTCTCTCTCTCTCTCTCTCTCTCTCTTTTCCCCCTCATATCTCCTTGACTTATATGAATGGCTAGGTTTTCATCTTCACAGAAATCCTCAATGTGACATCTATGGAGAATAACTTGTCATCTACCATCCTAATATGACCCTCAGCAATTGAGTAACCCTATTTACCACCTATGTTCCTAATGGAAAATCATGCACCACATAAAGCTCGGCTATCCCATTTTGTTTACCTAGACAAGCCATGTCAATGACATGGTCCTCAGCATCTATTTGGAGCAGTCTCAGTTTACCATCTGGAGAAAGGATTTTATACATGAACTTGGCATTTTCATCACACCCAATCAAATAGCAGAAGGCCTTCACAGCTGCCATATTCATTCTCATGGCAACAACTCCCTCAAAAACATCCATGCTATATCCCCTACACGCTTGTGTTCTGACTCTTCAGTATATGCACCACTGTAGTAAACATGCAAAAATTAAATTAATCTTCATTGCCTGTGTTATGTTTTAAAAAAAAATTAACCGTGGTAAGTTGTATATTAAATGACATCTAGTCACTAGTTCAAAATGCCTAATTATTCATAAACATGAATGCGACAGGACCAATTTAATTTATGCATCAGAGACCACATGAAACCCTTTTTCCAAACAATAACTAGGGTCCGTTTGGATTAGTTGTTTTTGGAGTTGTATTTCAAAACAGACCTTGTAGCATTTGGGGTGAAAACACATTCTGTATTCTGTATTTGATTCTTGTAGATGTATTTGGATTTATTTATTTATTCATTTTCTTTTTTATTTTTCATTTCTTTTTCCTTTTTCTTTTTCCATTTTCCTTTTTCTTCTTTCCCTCTTCCTTCAGCGCGGCGATTTTTTCTCTCCTTCTTCTTCTTCTTTCTTTCTCTCCCTCCCTCCCTCCCCTCCATCCCCCACCTCCCCTCCCCTCCTACCTCCCCCTCTGCCCTCCCCCCCATCCCCTCCCAGGAGGTGGCAGGAAAAAGAAATGGAAAAAGAAAAAGGTAATAGAAAAAAAATATTTGAAATTGGGCGTTTTTGGGGTTGTATTTCAAAAACATTTTGGGGGGTTGTTTTTGGGGTTGTATTTGGGGTTGTTTTTACTGTAGCATTTGGGATGTGAAATACAGTTTTTCAATTACAAGCGAAAAACACACAAATCCAAACGAAGCCGTTCTCAACCCCACCACATTTGACTTTATTTTGACATTGCATTATAATAAAACAACTGATATAAACATACTACAAGCATTATTAACCTAATTAAACAACAAAATGTTCAAAATTTAAGAGCTTCAACTTACTATATCTGGTTGATGTCCCTTATTCGATATTGCCCTTGTCGTGCATATCGCCACACACTTCCTCCATCCTTGGAGTGCCAACACCCTGTGCTTCTTGTCCATCATCAGCAACTTCAATTTTGCCCAGCTGAATCTCCACTAAAACCCTAAATTTTGTTTGCAATATTTGGTTAGTTAATTTTGAGCGAAATAAGGAACGAGTGGCTAAATCTGTTTTTTTAATGTCTTTTGTTGGATTTTAATTTCAATACAATCCGTACACAAAATTCCCAAAGCACCCCTTATTAAATGTTGAATTAGGTAAAGTTTCGAAAATACCCCTTCTTAAACATTTAGATTATGCCTTGGGTGGCTTATAGGTGGTGGTGCTACTGCAGACACCCTTAATTAATTGGACCCGATAATCAAGTTGAGGTACTACATTGTCTGAGAATTAAAGTTAAGAACATAAACCGCTTTTGTTAAAAAGGTTGGGGACTAAACTGTTCATTTTCCCTTTTCGAAATCTTAGGAAGCAATTGCCACCTCTGGCCCCTTTATATCCGCCCGTTGCCATGCATAGATGGAGGAAGAGGTCATTCATCATTGCATATGTTGATACTTTCTAGATGTTTTTGGCCAAATAGAACATCAAAATCTTAATTTACATTGAAAACGGAGTTTGAGATTGGGGTGAGCAACTACGATAATTACCGAATTACCGACCGAATTCGATTTCATTTTGGTAATTCAAAATCGGTAATTCGGTAATTCGATCGGTAATTCGAATTTTCCAAATTAAGATATATCGAATTTAGTTCGAAATCGGTTTCAAGATATTTCAATTCGGTAAGACCGAATTCAAATTTAATTCGGTAAATCGGTAAAAAGTTACTGATTTCATATTCGAATATCCCGAATTGCTATAATGTATTAGACATTTAGACTATTATTACTTAGGTAAAAAGTTCCTTTGATTTTGTACTGATTAAATTAGGTTATCTTGAAATTATTTTTCTTCACAGCAGTTGGAATCATACTTTTTCATAGTGGTGGTAGACAGCATTTTTAAATGGAATTCGGTTAAATAATTGTTTTATGAAATTCGGTTAAATCGGTAAAATACCGATTTCCGAATTGAATTTGAAATCGGAAATCGGTAATTCGAATGCGAATTCGGTCGGTATTTTTTAGGGTCGTTTACCGAAAAATATCGATTTCACCCTACCGAATGCCGACTTCGAATTCGATGCTCACCCCTAGTTTGAGGTGTAAATTTTGTTAAATTCTACTACCCAGTAGTTAGAGGCGACATGGTTCCAACGCAAACATTGCTGTCAACGTGCCTGGTGATCTGAATGTTTGGATGAAAGGATCACTTTTATAAATTTTACTTTAATAGACTTGTTTGGATCGATATAGCCATGTTTGATCAACTTTACTTTGATTAATCTTTGGATTGCTTTTTTTATAACTAGTTTTTATCTGTTTCACGAATACATTTTTCAATTATATTTTTACCTCAATACATCAAATGATTATAGTAAATATTTCTACAAAACTCCTAAGAACAGTGATCCAAACACAAGATTTTTTTTAACTTTTGCTATAATCAAAATGGTGTTTTGTAATAGAGCTTTATTTGTAAAAAAAGTTTTAATTGCATCAGAAACATGTTTTCCAACCATTTTTTTAAATCTTTCTTACTATTTTTTTAATCTCACATATATCACATTACAGAAAATACTATAATATTTTTTAAAGTATTATTCCAAATAACCTTCTATTCTAGCACACTATGTGTATCTTATCCAAGTCTTTACTATTTGGCAATTTGAGCTAACAGCCAGTCCAAACTTCATATTCTGGGAAAAAAAAAAAGCAATCCAAGGAAGTAAAGGAAATAAAACGAAAATTCTTCTTCTTTTATTTTAATGTTTTCTGAGGGAAAAGAAAATCATAAAATGTTTGCCAACAATACCCAAAATCTTCATATTTCCTTCCCCGACCCCACTTTATAATTTTCTTACACTTTCGGCTCCTCTTCTTTTCACTTCCCTGTCTCCCACTCTCCCTCCCTTCCCTCCCACACTTTCCCGGTCTCCGATAAAACCCGGCGCCCCATCGCAAAACCCTTAGCCCCTTCCCTCCAACCCCATCTAAACGGCATCAGTAGAATTTCAGGCCGGCCAACTTCTGTAAAATCGGTATGTTTCGCAATGTTCAGCTTGCATGAAAATTAGTTGAAAATTTTCCTTTTGGGATGTATAATTTTCTGCTTGTGTTAGAAATTTCTTGTTTCTAGGCAATGAAAAGTTACTAACTCTGCTTTCGTTCGATTTTTTTTTTGGAGGAAATTAACTATTTTGCACGTTTATATGAAGTATAATTTAGGATGTGTAATACTACATTGATAAGGTCTGTGTGTAATTTGATTTGTATTTTGGTAAAGAAATTTAGTCTATTGCAAATTTGGAACTCTACTAGAAAGTTTGAGCTATTGTTAATTGTTGGGCTTGCCAAGAACAAGAAATAACGAAAGAATTCTTGTATCATCGGACTGATTGTGGAAGTCAGAAACACACAATTGAATTCTAATTGCTGTTATTTGAATATTCTCTGTGTAGTTTATCTATTTTAGAAAACAATCGATGGTTGAGAAGTGTCTGTAACTTTGCAATTTCTTTTTCTTTTTAAAAATAAAAGGGAGGGAAAAATTTACTCTGTTCTAAATCATCTATTTGTGAGGGGCTTGTGAGATGTTTCACCTAGAAAAGCTAAATTAAATATAGTTCTTTAGCTCCCATTCAAGAAGAGTAGCCTATTTTGTCAATGGAATTTTCCTTACAGTTATTAGAATAAGAAGGTATGTATTGTGGATGTTTATTGGAATTGATCTGCAACTCCAATATTTGTGTTGCTGATCAAAAGTGTTTATTTTAGTGCTGTAGCTGGTAATTTTATGGTATAGTTGCCAGAAAAGATTGAATTGATATTTTCACCAGAACAAGGCTATTTCTGGTACCAGCAAGAGTACCTGAATGATACCATTCATCTTAGTTTTTGGTTAATCAGTATTGTTCGCAATTATTTTTTCAGTGAACAACTTTATGATGATATTAAGACAGGCAGTTAATCAGGTCTAGCTGTTGAGCCAAAACAAGCACAAAAATGAAAAGGCTGCTGAAATTGACATGGCTGAAGTTGCGTAATCTAGTAAAGGCAAGAGATATCTGTTCTATTCCTTTTTGTTTTTAACTTATTTAAACTAAATATGGTGGCAGAAACAGGGCCATTCATAACAATAACTTTTTTGCCCTGACATTGCTAATATTATGTACCATTGTCACAAAATATACCATTGTACAGATACCTCAGCCAGTTCGGATATCATTACGGGATAAAGCAATAGCAGTTGCAGGAAGAGTTTCTGTAGTCAAAGTTCAAGACTCCATGCAGGTCTGTTGTCCTGTGTGCACAGAAGCGATTTCCTCTCCACTTGACTCTGACGTGAAAATGATACTAGCGGTGCACTTGAGTTTATGGCATGCAGAGGATGTTAACTTGCAATGGAACATTATGCAGAAGAAGAAAGATTCAGTTCTTCATTTGCCCTCCTTAATTGTTGGAGTTGGAATAGCTGCTGGTGTTGGAGTACTGTTGACTTTTCTGGTGAAAAATCGGTCTCCAGCTTTGGTAGGGAATACAGTAAGGCAACCGAGATTCAAGTAGAGGTAGTGGTGCATGACCTATTGGTTTTATACCAGTAGTGATATACTCTTTTAACCATTGGCCATATGCCAGGATCAATGCCTCTTACTTTATTTGGCTAAAATTGGTCAGTTTGTAGAGTTCTTTTTTTCCCCAAAAAGGAAACTTGGATTATCATAAGTTTTGAGGGGCATATGTATGAAATGATTTAGAAGTGAGAACTTAAAAAGTTTTTGAGAACTTGCTAGCACTGAATTTTGTATCTCTTGTTGGTATACTAGCTCCATAATTTTGACGGAGTGAAGTTGCTCTTTTTCTTCTAGTCAAAATTGCTTTTATCCTCCGCTAGAATTTATTGTTGATTGGAAGGTACAGTTGATGTGATTTTGTCCTAGTTGCTGTGATATTTTGCTATACAATGTTCGAATAATGATATTTAGCTCTGAAGTTTGATTTATGTCAAGGCAGCAGTGCAATTAATTCAGTAGGCAGTCAATTGCTGGTATGGTTGTCCTTTGGTATTGTTGCTCTTATGTGAAAACTACTATTCTCAAATTTGGTCTGTTTCTAATATATGAAAACTTTTTGCTTCGATCTTTTATGCTACATGAGTTTGTTAATATTGTCATACACGTGACTAAGTGGCTGTATCTTACTGGGCTAACTGCCATTGAAATAGGTTCTTTTTCTCTACGATGAGTGAGATGCACATCATATTTTCAAGGTTCGAATACTAGGCATAATCAGGCAATGCATCCGTCATATGGGATTCCATGCCACATCTTGTTTAGGCATGGCTTTTAATGTCCATGGACACTTTCTTAATTTTTTAAAATATGTCTGCTCAGTTTTTGGTTTTCTTTTGAAGTCATATATCGTCATAGTATTGATCGTTGCCTTCCACAACATTGCTTACACAGTTTGGAGATAAAGCTCCCAATTTGAGAAAAAATGTCTTTTACAACCACATGAACTGCTGCTAAAGTACACGGATGTACATTCGCCATTTGCCAAAGCTACCTTGTTTCGAGCTTCTGAAGTTGGCACCTAGGGTGCCCCTTCCGAATCAGGTGAAGACTTTATCACGGTTCGGAGTTCATCAGCAGAGGTGGTTTTGTGACCCAAGTTGGGAAAAAATTCCATTGATTGTACAGATAACCTAGAATGTGAACCTATGTGGCCAATTTGTTTTAATTTATTCATGGGATGAAAGATGAACTACTCTTGTAAAGCGTTGGGAGTGAGTCTAGTATGATATTTTGCTTGATGGATGTACTCTTTTTTGTTTGCCGCACTTCTTGGATCATCCTCACAAAATTGTCAATTGGTAGACCAAAATATGGCTAGTAGGTTCTATAAATTTTCTGTGTTGATCCCAATGATAATGTAACAATTTTTTTTGTATATGTGACAATTTCTGAATCTTTTTGATAAGAGTTATTATTAAACTATTTAATGACTTTAAAGCAGTGAAACTAATTGATCTAAATATCTTGTCGTAACTTTTTTTTTTTTAATTCTTTTGAAAAGAAAACAACCAAAAGCATTACCGTAATATTTTTTGGGCTGTTTTTAGAAAAACATTACTAAAATATTTATTTGGGACGTTTCTAGGAAAACACTACTGGAATAACTATTAAATGAATGCGTCAAAGGCGTACGATAACGTGGTTGGATTTTGTAAAGGTATGTTTTTTTGTGAAAAAGCCAAATCAAAGAGATTTATCTTCCTTTAATCTTGTAAGCTGGGAAATGTTGTTGTTAGTATTTGATATCTATCATTATTGTTTTGTGAATGGTAAAAGTATCTCACAGGATCCGGATCCTTATACTGTTTGATATTTACCTAATGACCCTTGATATTTTGGTATATTTTGATACTAATGATCATGCGAAGGAATTACAGTATTAGTCCCAAATGCTTAGGGGTGGGGTATGAATGCTTTTAGTTCCTAAAGTTTGGATGAGAGTAAACGTATCACTGAAGTGGAAAACAATATGTATTTATTATGATCTAAACTATAAATATGAATGTCGATTCATATCAATTAATTTATAGAGGAGGGACTTATACAAATTTTTTAGTTTTTATGCACATTTAACCCTAATGACTGAGTTTTACCAATTACTACCGAAATCTGGTCATGTCCTAGCAACTAGTTTTGGAAAAACAAATCAATAAGAAAATTGCTAGCCATTATTTGTAACAGAAGATAACTAATTAGAGTAATGAGTAATTAGTCTTTAATTTTTTTGTCAATTGAATTTTTGTATTTTGGGTTAAAGACTAATCACTCATGTGACCAGCATGCCACTATGCGAGTAATTAGCCATCTTTACTATAAATTATGGCCAACAATATTTATCTCAAGTTTTTCTAATTCTTTTAAAAATTAATTGTCAATATGTAGCAACATGTGGCTGGATTGTAGTAGCAATTGATAAAAGTCAGTCAATAGGACTAAATGTGTTTAGAGATTGAAATATTTGGAACTACATTTGCTTTCTTCCGAACTTTGGGCTTGGGGACTAGAAATGCTCATGTCTCAAACATTTGGGACCAAAACTGCAATTCTCTCTAACCATATTTACGTCAAAAAAATTTTCTCCCTTCTAAAACAATCCTAGTTGTATCATTAAACTCTAGAATGAAATGAAGATGTGTAGTCCGGATATAGAGAAGAGCACTTTAGCATGCTAATCAAATGCTTCAGGAGCCATCAATTTTCCCCCTATCATTTAGGAAACCTCAACCTAATATCCCCAATTCATGGAACCGTAGGATGAAATATTGTAGAAGCACGTTATCATGGTCAATGCATGGCCCTAGAATATTGCTGTTTTTTCTGAATGGTACATTTCAAAAACTTGAACCTCTAGAAGAAATTTGAACACCATCTTTCTTTAAAAGGTCATGAATGAAAATCCCCAACATCCTCAATCAAATTCTGAAAGCTTTAAACAAATGGATCATATCGGTCATGTATTAATCGTATCATATCCTTTACAGGGTCATGCAGCACCTCTGATAAAGTTAGCAAACAAGATATGCAAATTTGGAGTGAAAGTAACATTTCTTACTACAGAATTTACATTGGCCAAAATGGCTTCTTCCATGCCTATATCTGAACAGGAAGGAAAGCAGATCACGTTCGCTTCGGTCCCTGATGGATTGGAACCTGATGATGATAGAATAGATCAGGCAAAATTGGCTTCAAGTATTCACAAGGTGATGCCTGGTCACCTGGAAGATTTTGTTAGAAAGACTAACGACTCCGAGAATGTTTATGATAAGTTTACTGGCTTTATAGTTGATACACCATTGACTTCTATGTTGAATATTCCTAAGAAGTTAGGGATCAAGTGTGCCACTTATTGGTGTTCTAGTCCAGGATGTTTGGCTCTTGGATTCAATCTTGAAAAGCTTATTCAGGCTAAAGTCATTGATCCCAATGATGGTAAGCATATCTTAGCACAAGCATCAGCCACATACCGCTTCTATACTATTTTACACAACATGCGCCACAAGCTTTATATGTGACTTTGCAATTAGCCTTACCTTTTTTTTTTTTCCCTTTCCATTCTCTAGGTTTCATGCTCTGAACCTACATGCATTTGTTTGTAAAAGTAAAAGGTTAAAGTCATTGAAGATTTTAAAATAGAAGTTAGAGATTGAAAGGAAAGCTTTGACTATGATTAGCCATGTTTTAGGTACTGAACTTGAACGACCTTGACTTCTATCTTGGAACTGTTTTGGTACCAACAATAAGATTAGTGATCTTGCCTGCATATGTTGTGTAAGCTACTGATGTACCTTCATTAACGGTTATAGTTTCTTTAATGAAATATATGTATGATAACCTCGTTGAATTGGATAAATGGATTTATTTACATGATGTCCATATAATTTTCTGCATGTTTGACCATTTTCAAGTTATTTGCATTTTAAAGTATCAAATCTAACATTTAAATACCTTATCCAATCAATTCATTGTAACTGTTTATGTTAGTTAAAATCAATTAATTTCTCTTAGAAGGGAAAATTTAATTAACTTTGGCACTTTAGCACCCCTATTTATATTTTCTCATTGAAATTCTCTTATTCATTTAGGGTTCTAAAGTCTTCTCCTTAAGCTATCAAAATTCATTAATTTTCAATGAAATAAATGTATAGTATAATGTATACTTAACCAGTCCGATTGATAGTTTTATGGTGCAAATTGCTAGTCAGTAACAGTCAAGGGGCGCAAATTGCAATTAACTAGTTTTAGAATCACGAGCTCTATTTGCAAAGAAACCACAATCTGTAGTATGTTTTTCATTTTATGCAGATGGAACATACCTACCTCATGCTGGATGGTTCTTCAGAGTTAGGAAACCACTCTACCAATATAAATGCTAACCAACCATGCAACTAATTTATTTTGATTGCCAATTCAGAAATTTTACCGACAATACACCAAGGGGTAGTAGCAAATTGGATTTAACCAATCATGCAACTTCGTATGTCCATAGCAGTGTTGAGAATAGTATGAGCTTAAAGCACGAACCATATCAGGATTCTCAACGGTTTCCACATTAAATTTTTTTTTGGTTTTAAATATTTAGCTGAAACAAACATTCTGCAGGGACTCCTCTGATCAGTGAGAAGATTCCACTGCTACCAGACATGCCTCCAATGAGCCCTACAGAATTTACCTGGAATTTTCAAAGGGATCTAAATGCACAAAAATCAATGTTTCACTTTATCCAAAAGTTCACTAGTCACATGGTTTCAGAATCAGACTTGATTCTTTGCAATTGGTTCAGTGAATTGGACCCTTCAGCCTCTAGTTTCAGTTTTAATGTTCTTCCTGTTGGTCCAATACTAGCCGATGGACAGTCTGCAGGGAGTTTTGTCTCAGAAGACTCTAGTTGCCTAAGCTGGCTGGACAAGCAATCTCCAGGATCAGTAGTCTATGTTGCCTTTGGCAGTACTTCCAGGTTCAGCCAAGAACAGATTAATGAGATTGCATTGGGGCTTGAACTCATGGATAGACCATTTCTGTGGGTTGCTTGGTCAGGCCTTGCTGTCAATGGAGTTTGCTTGACACTTCCTGATGGATTCACCACGAGAGTAGCTGATCGCGGAAAGATTGTTGAATGGACAAATCAAGAAAAGGTGTTAGCTCACCCTTCTGTTGCCTGTTTCATAAGCCACTGTGGTTGGGGTTCCACCATGGAGAGTTTAAGCATGGGAGTCCCTTTACTTTGTTGGCCTTACTTTGGAGATCAGTTGTATTCTCAGACTTGCATTTGTGAAGCCTGGAGAATCGGTATTTGGTTGAGGGCTGGTGAAAATGGGATCATATCAAGGAATGAAATCAAAGAGAAAGTCGAAATGCTTCTTTCAGAAACCAGTATCAGATCAAATATACTCAAATTGAAGAAGCTGGCCAGGAAGAGCACCAGTGAAGGAGGATCTTCATTTAAAAACTTAGAATTCGTTGCCAGCCAAATGAAGTATTAAAGGTGCAGTCTGTTGAAGGCAGGTGTTTAATTTTTCATGTTAATTGCGAAATGCTTCCCTAAATTATCATTTGTTTGCAGCTTGAACTCTATGGTATCAATAGCAGTATTCTACTTATACTACTGATCTGCACATTACTGAAAGCACATGAATTTGGTTGCTTGTGCTTGAATTAGGATGTTGATAACCACCATAAAATAGACATGTTGCATGAATAAGTTATTCAAATGCTAATCCTAGAAGCCTCATCGGCATGAAGCAGCCATTTTATTTTAGTTGTACAATGATACTATCAGCACACGGGGAGCTACAATTGGGAGAGAGTGTTCTGGGGATTGGAAGGAAATGCAGCCAGTACGCAGGATTTTTTTTTTTTTTTTGGTGCATGGATAGGCATAAAATCATCTCTGAGTTTTATCTTGATCCTAAATATTATGGAGTTGATTTAAGTAACGGGCTACAATGTGGGGTAGTAAAGCGCTGCGATTACTAATTTAAGCATAAATAGCAAGAAGAGTAAAGTTTAGAAAGGTGTTTTGCAATGAATCCTAATTGATGTCCTTGGGACTGGTGGAACACATTAGAGCAAAGTGGTGCAGTAAAATGGGAAAGAACTTTGCTGTCTACCTGATAATCAGGTAAAACAAGAAATCTTGTTGATTAAGGTTCCTGAATGTGCTGTCAAATGGACACTAAAGATTATAATTCCATGAATCATGTTTTCTTCTTGTGAATTTATCGTGCAGCCAATATCTAACAGAAATGAATATTGAGTTACTGATGTTTTTGGTTATGTCTGCTGACAGTAGGCATGTCTCTTCCTTTCAAGAACCAGATTAGTTTAAGACAAATCTGTTGCATGTTGAGCCCCGAGCAATTGACTTGTCAAATTACAGACGGAACATTTCCTGGGAACCACAGACTGCTGAAAGATGGGGATCATATTGTCATTTTGTCCTAACACCTTTTGACATTGAAAAGCTTTGCATTGTCAATTCAGATTGAGAGCTTCAAGCAGCCAGGACGCAATGATTGATAATACAAAAAGAATTTTCTTTTTGATTGAAACTAATTCCAAGATTATACACAAGACAATAATGATAATACAAAAGCAATTTAAACGCTAAGGTTGATTTCTTATGAAACATTACTTTCTGTGGGATTATGCCGAATCCAGTATTCTCCTCACGTTTTCATTGGCCCTCCAGCCACTGAGTGTAAGTCATCATCATCTACCAGTAAATCTGTAACATACCAAATGCTATTGTCTGTGCTGATGCCCTTTTTCCTTTCAATCGTAAGGAAACATATAATTGCATGGAATTAAGACTTTGACGAACAGATCACAATATAATTGTTAAGTTTAGGTACATACAGAACCTTGATCCATTTGAACCAATGAAGCAATCGACTATATACAACCAATGGAACAAAAGCAGAAACAACAAAATCCACAATCATTTTTTCCTATCAAAATCACCGTGACCAGGACACAAGCTTTCACAGTGTGTTTATGCTGCTATCTGACACAGTAGATGGTTCAAGTCTCAAGATTTAACAAGAGTGGCAGTGCTAATGATTGAAATGCACCGGAAACCTGATAAACTGGCTGTGCCATGTCTGGTCCAAGGTCATGTTGCACCACTTGTTAAGTTGTCACAGAGGATTGCAAGCCAGGGCATCAAGTTTACATTTGTTAGCAACGAACTCGTGCATAGAAAAATCATGGCTTTGATTCCTGATAATGAAAGAGAGCAAATTGGGATTACACTAGTATCAATCCCAGATGGATTTGAACAACGGAACGATCTCCCAAAGTTCATGGAAAGCATTCCAAGAGTTACACCTGGCGCTTTGACAGATTTGATCAGAAAGACAAATGATTCCAGCAATGGTGAGCCAATCACTTGTCTTATAGGAGATCTATCAAATGGATGGATCCGGGATGTTGCTGAACAGTTAGGTCTTGAACAGGTTGGTTTTGGTCTGCTGGAGCAGCAACCTTAACACTTGCACTCGACATTCCTAATATTATTGAAGGACGCATTCTGGATGGCAAAGTAGGGAAACTTGCTTTGTCCTATTTTAAATAACTTTTTTATTGTGGAGATGCAGCTGACAGATGCGGGAGCAGCTTTATAAGTTCAATTTTTCTGCAGGAAATATTGTCGGAAATGAAAAAACTAGTCTTGCAAATGGAATAACAGCATGAAACAGCAAGAGTTTTCATGGTGCTTTCCAGGTGATGCAGTGCTAGAGGAGACCATTTTTTAAAATACTCTGACAGCCAAACAAGCAGCTAAGCATGTGAATTTGATTCTCTCAACACAAGTTAGGAACTTGATTCCTTATCTTGTAACTTGATCCCAAACATACTTCCTATTGGACCATTGCTCACAAGCAGCCATATCCAAATTTCTTGCTTTCTGGAAGCATTTGTGTGGAGGATACCTCTTGCCTAGACTGGTTAGACAAACAAGACGCTGGCTCAGTCGTTTATGTTTCTTTTGGTAGCTTAGCAGCCCTCAGTAATAAGCATTTAGACGAACTTGCAATGGGTCTTGAAGGCTTAAACTCTCGCAACGACCCTTCATATGGGTACACAGAGCGGAAATCACTAACGGATCACCTGCTGTCTACCCTGATGGCTTCCTGGAGAGAGTGGCTGAAAGAGGAAAAATTGTTGAAGGGAGACGTCAAGAAAGTTGCTATCTCATCCTTCTACCGCATGTTTCTTGAGCCATTGCGGTGGGAACTCAACACTTGAAGGGATAAGCTTTGGTGTCCCCTTCTTGTGTTGGCCATGTTTTGCAGATCACTTCTAAAATCAGAATTACATTTGTGACTTCTGGAAGGTTGGTCAAAAGCTAAATCCTGATGAGAATGTATTAGGCTCGTGAGTAAAGAAAGGTGCCTCACTTTATTTCGAGAAATGGAGAAAGAGCAGTTCATATGTAAGTAAGACCTCAGGACCTAGTAACTTAAACTTTTGGATCAAAATTGAGATCCTGACTTACATATTAGACTCTTTGATGGACTTGCTCGAGATTTTTCTCCCCAACAAGTGGATCAGGGTTTTTGGTTGTGAATCTGAGCTACTCATGGACAAATGGATTCTTCTTGGAGTTGGATCGATGAAATTCTCTTATTAATAGCAGACCGAAGTGCCAAGGAATTTGGTTGGTATTAGACCAGGTGCAATATGGATTTGGCAAGGGGTCTGATTGGTGTTAAACCAAGGAGTCAAGGGTTGGTAGGGGTCCAGAATTTGGTTTGGATTATTAAAGAAGAGTGGGTCCATAATAGAGAGAAGAGGTGACCTTGAGTATTAATGTGGGCTTGTGTTGAATATTAAATGGAATCGAAGAAGAATTTGTAAATTTGAGTTTAATGTGAGGGTTACTAATGAAGAAGATTGTTAGGTTCATGAATAAAGAATTGTATCCCACATTGGTTCGAAAGATGGAGAAAGAGCACTTTGTATATAAGTAAGGGCCCAAGATCTAACAAGTTAACCTTTTGGATCAGGGTTGGATTCCTAACTTACAGATTGGGCTCTTTACTAGACTCGCTCGAAGTGTTTTTCCCCAACAAAATGATATCAAGTCAAGGTATGAAATTTCTACTAAAAAAGAACTATTGCTTTCTGACGAGAACATTAAGGTAACTGCATTAAAGATAAAGGATTTAAGTAGAAAAAGTATTAGCAAAGATGGATCTTCTTTTGGTACTTTAGAGATGATCATCAACCATCTGAAGCACTGAAAATCATCACATTTTGCTGCTCAAATCATTTATTATCCTTGTCATTCAGGTCTGGCAAAGATAATGGCTGTTTGCGTTTCTGCATATTTCATTTTTCCCTTATACTTCAATGTGTAACTGCTGCCACTACTAATGCAAGTTATTTCACTAGTTACAGTGGAAACTTTGAGATTAAGAGGCAATATCTATTTCCTTCCATTTTATGTATGTTCTTGCATGTCTTAATCAAATTACTTCAAAGGGAAATCTTCTTTTCTGACAACTTTTAATGTTATAATTTGGAGCTTAGTTTGCTGCATGTGTACAGATATTACAACAATACAATGATTACTTCACACTGAAAATTTTGAACCACTTGAAATCAGTCATTAGAATCCACCGCATGCTGCCATTGCAGCAAAAAATGAAACCGGCAGTCTAATATCAGGAAAAAAACATGAAGTGTCCAGAATCCAACCTGTGCATGAAACGAGCTTTATGCCTATGGTGTTCTCCAATTTCGAGTATTAGTCCTTAATAGGAAATTTTGATATTCGTATATAGTTGGAGTAGTTTTGTTTGTCCACTTGGTTACTCATAAACTTTGAACTGTATATCTGGCGCCAAATTCAACTACGATTATGTTTGTTAATGTAAATTTGGTAAATCTCTCATTGTATCAATTAGTGTCTATTAGAGTCAATTAGGATTGTTAATATTGTGTGTATCTCTTTGTATCAATTAGTGAGTCCATTAGTATCAATTAAAATCTTAACATGTAGAATTAAGCGTCTAGTTTTATATTGTAAAGTCTATAAATATAGGCATTGTAAGATTGTACAATTCAACCTTTAATAAACATTCTTTTCTCTCAATTCAATTCTTTCAACATGGTATCAATGCTGGGTTGCCTAGGCTACTTGCTTCCTGAAATAGGCTCTAGTTTCATTTTGCTCATTTTTTTAACAACTTCTAACTACTACTTCTCGTTTGTTCATATCTAGTCGCTACTCCAACCTATTGTAAGAAGCCAAGATCCGTGTACACCAGCCACGGCCCGCGTGCTGATCTGGATCTAGTCTTCCACCTGCTCTAGGGCCCGCGACTCTGTTGTGTTATTTGCTCAACACTTCTGATCCGTGCTTGGCCTGACCCACGTCATTGGCTTCTTCTTGGTTAGAGACTAGTTTCGGTTTTCTTTCGACTCACCCAGGTTTCTTCTTTCTTTATCGGCTTAGCAATTTTTTACTTGGATTTCTTGCCTCTCAAATTGTTTCCAAGGTTTTTGGGTCTTTTGCATCCAATTTTGGCATCCATTTTATCTAATTTTGTCTCTATAATTTCGTGCTACTTCTTTGCCATTAATCTTCATATATATATATATATATATATATATATATAGGCTATTACGTCTCAAGTTGATGTGTCCCAACCCATTCATATTATTCTTGATGGTACCAATTATTCTCATTGGCCTCAAGCATTTCAAAAATTCCTTCGTGGTTGTAAATTGTGGAAATATATCACTGGAAATGTAACTCTTCCTACTGCCTCTGATGGAGAATCCTCTGAGAAATTCAATGCACGGTTTGAAGAGTGGGATAGTGATAATCACAAAATTATCACTTGGGTCAATAATACATCTATTCCAGCAATAAATCATCTCTTCAAAAGATTTTATACTGCTAATGGAATTTGGGATTTTTTGATAGATCGGTATAGTGCTATTGATCTTTCTGGCCAGTATCAACTTTCCCTTCGATTGCATGCTATGAAACAATTATCTAGCCAATCTATTCAAGACTTCTACTTTGATATGGTTTGTATTTGGGATGAAATTAATAAATCAGAACCCCAATGGACTTGCTCTAGTGATGCAGAAAAATTTTCTACCTATTGAGACTCTCATCGCCTTATTCAATTCCTTATGGCTTTGCTTGATGAGTTTGACACTACTCGGACTTCTATTCTTAAATGAAACCCCATACTTTCCCTTGATGCTGCCCTTAAAGACTTGATCTCTAAAGGGACTCGCAGGAATACCACTGCTCTATCCCCTATTGATATGGTTCTTGTTGCTCCTCGTCAGCTTAGTTCGGCATCTTGACCACTGTGTCTTCTTCTCCAATTTCTAAATCCCTTAATGAATATAGATATTGCTATCATTTAGGTCATGATATTTCTAAGTGTCACAAACTTCAACGCAAAAAGGGGGGGCTAAAACAGCATACGTGGAATTCTTCTTCTACAGCTGCTACTCATGTCACCAGTTCCCTTGCTACTGGTTCTACACCTCCTGGTCCCTTAACTTCTACTGCTCTCTCTGCTGTTGATTTGGAGGCCATAGTTTCTCAAGCCCTTGCTTGCATGGCTCAACCTTCTGCTAGTGCTTTTTCTGCCACATCAGGTACCTCTTCATGGCTCATTGATTCTGGTTGCTGTAATCATATAACTTATAATTCTTTTTGCTCAAAATCCTTATTTTCACATCCTACTTCCATTTCTACAGCCAGTGGTTCTGTTATACCTATCACTCATACTGATACCATTTCATCTAATCATATTTCTTTAACTGATGTCTATTTTGTCCCTCAATTATCTCTCAATCTTCTTTCTGTTGGCCAATTATGTGACCTTGGTTTCCACTTATTTTTTTCTCGTGTTGGTTATCTCATTTAGAATCCATTGACGAAAACAACTGTTGGGACCGAGCATAAGATTGTGAGACTGTTCGAACTGACATCTCTTCATCTTCCACCTTTTTGTGGCCTCGCTGCTCCTACTATGTCCCTATGGCACTCTGGATTAGGTCATCCTTCTCTGTTAGACTAAAATCTTTAATTTCTGATGGTAGATTAGGGATTGTCAAGTCTAAGTCTTTTGAGTGTATGCTATGTCAATTGGCCAAAGAACCTGTTTATCTTTTAATAGGAGTGATTCTCATGCTTTAGCACCTTTTGATTTGGTTTATTCTGATGTTTAGGGTTCAGCTCCAGTTCCCACTATGGGGGGCTCTTGTTATTTTGTTATTTTTATTGATGATTTTTCTCAATATACATGGATCTATCTTTTAAAATTTGGCTCTAAACTTCTCAACATTTTTCATGAATTTAATGCAATGGTGCACACTCAGTTCTCTAAGACTATTAAGTCTTTTAGATCTGATAATGCTCATGAATACACCTCTTGTGATTTTGAGTCTATACTTACTTCTCAAGGCACCTTGTCTCATTTATCTTGTCTGGAAGCTTCTCAAAAAAAAAAAAAGTAGAGTTGAATGCAAACACCATCATATTTTGTATGCAATTTGGTCCTTACTCATTTCTGCATCTTTACCAGAACCATTTTGGGGAGAGACTACTCTTACAGCTGTCTACACTATCAATCGAGTTCCATCTTTTATCCTTCAAAATAAGTCTCCCTATGAAACATTGTTTGGCACCATTCTTGATTACTCCCATCTTAGTGTCTTTGGATGTGCATATTTTGTACTTCTTCACCCTCATGAATGCTCCAAATTACAACATCGTGCTCACCTTTGTTTTTTTCTTGGTTATGGAATTGCTCAGAAAGGTTATAGATGTTATGATCCCATTTCCTGTAGGTTGCATATTTCTCGCAATGTCATTTTTGGGAACATATCCACTATTCCTCAAACTACTTTACCTTCTTCTTCTCTAACATCACACTTTATCAATCCTTCTGTGGACCTGTTTCCTGAGTATCCTTCCACTCCTGAGTATGCCTCTAATAAATGTAATTCTCTAGTTGCAGAATAGTCTTCCATGCCTCCTGATGAGTTGCTTTCCTCAGTGGATCCATCATCTCCTTCTCCACCTTCTTGGTATCCCTCTCGAGTAAGAACTCAACCCATCTACCTTTGTGATTATCATTGTTTTTCTGCTTTAGCTGTTTACATGAGGCTACTTCCTTTCACGAGACTTCCTCCAATCTATTGTGGCAGAAGGCTATGCAAGAAAAGTTAATGCTTTACTTAAAACTCATACTTGGGATTCGGTTGATTTGTCTCCTAGTAAAATTTCAATTGGCTGTAAGTAGGTTTATAAGATTAAAATTCACGCTAATGGATTTGTTGAATGTTACAAAGCTCATTTTGTTGCTAAAGGTTATAGTCAGGAGTATGATCTTGATTATGAAGAAACCTTTGATCCAGTTGCTTATCTCACCACTATTCGTACTCTTATTGCTATTGCTGCTGTTTAGTGTTGGTTTCTTTTTCAAATGGATGTGAAGAATGCCTTTCTTAATGGTGATTTTGCTGATGAAATTTCTATGAAACAACCTCCTGGGTTTCCCGTCCCTCTCACAAGGTATGTTGCCTTCGTCGTGTTTATATGGACTTAAGTTAGCTCTCGAGTGTGGTTTGCAAAGTTCAGTTCCACACTTGTTAATTTGGGTTTCACATCTAGTCCTCATGATTCTGCTCTCTGTCTCCGCCACATAGCAACTGGTACCATTTTGTTACTCCTCTACGTTGATGATATGGTTATCAATGGTGATGATTTGGAAGGAATTCAACAACTCAAGCATTTTCTTAGTCAATAGTTTGAAATGAAAGATCTTGGACTTCTTAATTATTTTCTTGGTCTTGAGGTCACCTCCAATACCAATGGCTATTACTTATCTCAGGCTCTTTTGACCTTTGCAGGATTGACAGATAGCAAAACTACTTCCACTCCAATTGAATCCAACACTCATCTTACTCCTATATATGACACACTATAGTATAATCCTACAAGGTATCGTCGGTTGGTTGGTAGTCTCATCTATCTCATTATTACTGCGTCTTGATATTATTTATGTCGTTCATATTATTAGTCAATTCATGAGTGATCCTCGTTCTGCACATTATGCCGCAGTTCTTAGAATTCTTCACTATGTTAAAAGCACACTTTTTCATGGCTTTCATTTTTCGGTCCGTTCCTCCCTTGAACTTGGTGCTCCATTTCTCCCTTGAACTTCATGCTTACTCTGATGTTGATTGGGCTAGCGATCCTATTGATCATCTTTCAACTATTGGATTTTGTTTCTTCTTAGGTGATTCTTTAATTTCCTAGCATATTAAGAAACAGATAGTCACTGCCCGATCTAGTTCTAAAACTATGTATCGAGCTTTGGCTAATACTTCTCAAGAATTAGTTTGGCTGTGTTGGTTACTTGAAGACATGGGTGTTACTCACTCTTTTCCTATCACCATCTATTGTGATAATCATAGTGCCATTCAGATTGCACAAAATGATATTTTTCATGAATGCATCAAACATATCGAAATTGATTGTCATTTTGCGTGGCAATTGTGAGAGCCTGTGTAGCCCACACCTCACCGGTCAATGTACATGTACGTGTTGTATGAAAATGAGTGGCCGTTTTGCTCCAATTCGACCGTGCTCGCCTTTTATTTACAAATATGGTTTCATATCAAGACTTTAGACCTTTGTTACATCTATTCATGATGTTCAAAAGATTGCCAAACGTCTTTCAAAAGTGTTTCGAAAATATGTGTGGAACAAAGCAGGAACATATTTGAACTTCAAGGACCCGAAAGTAAATTTGCCTTTTACAATCAAGCCCCTTTAATAATAGTAAAGGCCAATTAAAATTCTCTTCAACTCACCTCTTGCTTGGACGGTTCAGTCACCAGAAATTAACAAATCAATTCAGCAAAATTCATTCCAAGCATGACAAAGCAACCACATGGACACTTGCCATCTTCTTAGACTATAAGTTAGCCAAAACAAGCCATGTCATGCTTGCTTGTTTGCACTATATCAATCCTACACTTTCAGCTAATGAATCCATTTGACTCCTTGTCCCTTTAAATGAAAATATGCTGAGAAGAATAGCTCACAAATCAGCTTAACATCTCCTACAAACAGCCACCAAAATTGAGAGCAAACAAGATTGAAGTTTGGCTTGAAGCTCGGCTGGTTCCTTGCTTGGCTGCCACATGTTTTTGGCTTCAGCCTTTCAGCATACTTGTAACTTTTGTTTGAGGTAGTTCAAAGCTGAAACTTTACTTGAAATACAGCTCCAAATTTCGTTTAACATGCTAGAAGAATTCATGCTTATATGCTGAAAACTTATGTACATGAAGAATACATGTTTGACAGAATTTCCAACTTTCATGCCATGTTTTGAATGCTTTGTCTTGTTGGATTCTTGCAGTAATTTTGGTTAATGACATGCTATATATACTGAACTACATGCTGGGTTTGTTAGCTATAAATTTCGAATGAAATTAATAGTCTAAGAGCCAAGTGGAACTCATGTTTGCATCAAGAACATGCAGTTTCGGGTGCTATCAGTTTGCGAGAACCAGTCTCAGTAAAACGACCATAACTCACTGTAGGATTATCAGAATTGACTTCCGTTGGTGGCCCTGGAAACTAGACAGAAAGGACTTTCTGATGGTATATGGTACACCCCCAGATTCTGTCCATACAGTTCCCAAAGCTCGTTGAAGTTTACTGTTTTTCCGTGACTGATAAACCTGAATTCTGCACTTGCTGCATGTTTGAACCTGAATTTGAACCTATTACGGCCTGAACTTGAACCTGATCCCTCTAAGAATTTGTAGTCCTCTGAATTCTGTTTCCAACGGTATAAAATGGGTCAAAAATGCACAAGTAGATTGTGAGATATGGTTTGAAACGTAAACTATGACGGGTGGCCGGGCTAACTGCGCATCCGTTAACGGATTGGCGCTGCCGGCACTCGTCCGTCGCAGCCCGTGTGCGCTCCGTTAGCGGATATGCCATCCCGTGCGTGCCCGTTAGCGGAAATGCCTATCCTATCTACACCCGTTAGCGGAAATGCCTAAGTCTACCTACGACCGTTAGCAGAAATGCCTAGCCTGCTCGTGATCGTTAACGGAAACGACCAATCGTCGTACGATCCGCTATATCAACTGCCGAGCCCTTGTGCGATCCATTAACGGACCGTTGAACCACTGTGCCGATCCATTAACGGATTACCCAATCTTAGCTTGTCAAACCCTTGACGGACTACCTAGACCCTAACCAACCCGTGTGCCCTAACCGGTTAGCGAACGTGCTAGACCCGTGTACATCCATTAACGGACCCAGAGTCTAGTGTTGACCCCGTCGACCCCGACCATCCAGGTCTGTTGACATAACGTGCACCTGGAGAGATTTTTCCATTAACCATTCTCAGGCACCAACCAAAACGGCAAACCAAGAACGGAAGCCTAAACTCAAACCCGACGCGCCAACCATCTTGGCACCTGACCAATACCCAACCACTGAGCCGATCATACCAGCACCCAACATGCGAATAGCCACTCGACCGGTGCCGGTAAGGCCCGGCACCGACACCCAACTAGCCAACCGTTACGATGACACCACCAGAAGCCAACAACCCTAGTAATCATGAACCAGCCGCAGCCTATGCCTAGCTAAAGCGTTAACATCGGACACGGACAACTAGTGCGCCAGCGACAATCAACCGGACCGACCGTTCTACCCACACACCTACCCAGGCACCGGCACACCTGACCGGCGCCCGATCGGCAGCGGGTGCCGACTTGGGCCGATTGTTGTTAACTTTCCCAGATCGCACAAAACCAAGACGATAAGTGCCAACACCCATGACTTGCCCGTAGACACCAACTTATGCCGACCCGTCTTTGGGCGGTCGGCCGGTGCGTCGCACCAACACCTACCGGTGCCAATTCGTACTAGACTACACCAATCGGTGCCGATATGCACCGATAGGCCACGACATGTACCCGACTAACCCCGACTAGCACCAACGAGCACCGATATGCCCCAATGAGCCCCGACTAGTGTCAATAGCTGCCGATCGTACCCAGGACCTACCTATCCGTGCCGACAATTGCCGATCGCGTACCAACCCTACCGACTCATTCCCGAACTTGCCGATTACACTCAAACTAGTTGACCAATGCCTATAATTGCCCTAATCACGCCCGACACATACCAACTAAGGTCGAAACTGAGCAACACCGTTACCCACAACCCTATATTGTCCCGACACTAACCCGAACCTAATTTATACTATTAATTGGTTAACTTGTAAAATAGGAAAAGTTACCTAAAATAGTAACTAACACTTGATTATTCCCAGGACCCAGTCAGGCGGTAGGTGAATCGTCTAAGCAATCAGACTGGAGTGAAATTACCAAAGGTGAGTGTCCAAGTGCATGTTAATTATACTTGATTTGTTGTGAATGAACTTGCTTGGACTTGCTATGCCTTGAGAAGGCAAGTGTGTACTTTATCACACTTGCACTCCTTGGAGCAAATTAATGATTATTGAACATGATTGATTGAAATTGCTTGAGCTTGTAAACTTGTGCCTGAGTTGTGTTGGCTGGAGCATTGACTCGCCAACTTAAACTCCAAACTGTCATGTTGATTGATTGCTATTGAATGAGGACTGCCCGGAGCTAAGTGCTACATCCATTAGGGCGGGAGCCACCTCTAGAGTCCGCCAGTACCTAAATTACGGGGACGCCCAAACCCATTGGTAAGTCATTTAACTCGGGCCGGCAAGGGCTTGGCTGAGGGACTTGATAAGCCGTGGGAGTGTTTGTCGGTTGGAGTGTGTCTCGCCGACCCGGTATACTCGAGTATTACTAAAAACTGTGACGTGCCGGCCTGGTGTGGGTGTAACGGTGGACGGAGAATGGCGTGAAGTGGAGTTCTACGGAAATTGTTTTTGCTTGGTTGACGGAGTGTCAACATTCCAGGATCGTTTGAAAAGATCGGCTATGGATTAGCTCCTGAGAGCTCCTATATCCTTTTAAATGTGTGTTTACTTCCTTCTTGAGCTATACCTGAACTTTATTACTATCACACTTGTTTAAAATAATTGGCACTTTTATTTTCACACTTGCTTGCCTGCATGTCGTCTTGGCCTCGCTGAGCTTACACTCATCCCGTTAAATTTGTTATTCCTTAATAGGAATTCGGAGTGAAGCGTCTTGAAGGCACTAGTCTTGACCAAGCCTAGTCTAAGTGATTTGTATCGCTTAACCTACATGGATTGTAAAGAAATATTTGGAACATATTTAAAGTGTTTTAGGAAGTAAGTGAAATATTATAACCAAATAATGGTATTTGGTGTTAAGCATTTCTTGACGATAATCGAGTTTTGTGGATAAACCTCTACAACCGAACTTTTACTTGTAAGTTATTGTGTAGTTCTAAGGTTTGAATTTTTCTAAGCATGAATTATCAGTTATTTTGTGATATTTACTCGTGTGACTTGTTAAGTGACCGACTGTGTCCCGACGAGAGCCGGGCAGGCAGTCCGCTGACCCCTCTGGTTTGCCTTTGGGGAAAGTGGGGCCGCCACAGTAATACCTTGTTTGTGGTATTTTAAGACTATCCTCAATTCATTCTTCAGACCAAATTGCTAATCTCTATGCAAAAGTACTATCTCCCGATCGCTTCTATGAACTTGTATACAAACTCAAGATGGTTTCCTTGCAGCCACCTTGAGTTTGAGGGGGTATTAATATAAATATGGTAAATCTCTAATTGTATCAATTAGTGTCTATTAGAGTCAAATAAGATCGTTCACATTGTGTATATCACTTTGTATCAATAAATGAGTCCATTAGTATCAATTAAGATCTTAACATGTAGAATTAAGTGTTTAGGTTCATTTTGTAAAGCCAATAAATATAGGCATTGTAAGATTGTGCAATTCAACCTTTCAATAAACATTCTTTTCTCTCAATTCAATTCTTTCAACAATGTTTGTATTGTCCCACAAAAGTTTAGTTTAATATCAATTTACCGCCTTCCAAGTTTTCAAAATACATAATGCTAGTTACTTATATGTACATTTGCACGGGAACATATTATGTTCAATTTTTTTTTCATTGGGCAAATATTGTCACAGAATAACTAAAATAATAAAATTTGTAAAATTTATGATACTACATATAAAACAAACATTGAGACTTATTTCTTTTTTAAATTCCTGAGTCTGGATATTCCTAAGTAGTTGAGTAGTTTTGTTTGTCCATTTAGGAAATTTTGGCTGATCATTTCTATCATCATCAGGGACCGAAGCAAACTTCATCAGCGTTCCATCTTTTTCAGACATAGGAATGGAAGAAGCCATTTTCGGCAATGTAAATTCTGCAGTAAGAAATGTTTCTTTGACTCCAAATTGGCATAATTTGTTTGCCATCTTTATCATAGTTGCTGCATAACCCTGTAAAGGACACGATACTGTAGACACCAAATTTTTGACTTTTTCAATTATTACCTCATGTTTTTTATCTATTAGTATTTATTTATTATAACATATTTTCTTATTTTTGTAGGGTTTAAAAAAAAAGGGCTTAGAACTGAAACGCGGACCTGTTACGCGGAGTAGTTAGCGTAACAGTCCGCGTAACCTGATCAGAGGCTAAAAAAAAATACGTGCATGATTTTTCCAGCCATTTTGCTCCTCATTTCCACCTGTATTTTCTGCGCCTTGAGCATCAAGGAACCTATTTAGTTAATCTCTAACTCACCCTTAATCCATAACACCCCGTCTAATGATCAAAAATCAACCAACAAACCCTAAATGCATCCAAGCCTTTGGTTCTAGGGTAAATGGGTTATAAGTAGCTCTTTAGGTTTTCTGAGAAAAAGGGAGAGGAGAGAAAAAAAAAGGCTGAGGAAGGTGAATTGGAGTGAGGAAAGTGAAGAAAGAGAGAGAGAAACAGCTGAATCAAAAGAAAAGAAAAAGGGAAAGGAGATTTGGAAGTGAGTGAAGATCATTTTGTTTGGAGTTTTGGTCCGTTTTTTGTAAAGCTTCTGACTCAGGTAGTTTCCCTCTACCTTATCTGCTTTATTTTGATCAAAAAATCGCTGAAAAGTTGGGCCTTTTGGTGGAACCAAGGCCATGGTTGTGTTCTTTGAGTTTTTTATGATAATGATGATGATTATGTGTTATAGTATGAGTATGGTTGTGTTTATATAGTCTTGGTAAAACTCATAGCCTTGTTTTTATGTTTAAAGATCAGATGTCAGATATTTCTGTGTTGATTTTGTTGTGTTTTCTGCAAAATTTCTGGAAAAATGTTCTTCACGCTTTGAAGATGTGAAGAAAAGCGGGATTCTTACGCGAAATGATCCGCGTAACTCTCCGCGTTTCTCTTTGAATGTTTGAAGATGTGAAGAAACACGGAGGACTTACGTGGATCTCTCTGCGTAACTTCCCGCATTTCTATTCTGATAGTTTCTCTTCTCCCCTTTTCTTCCTACTTGACAATGTTAATGCTTAAGATTCGACCTTTTTGGGTTTAGCTCGTCTTTATGTGATCTGAATGATAATATTTATGCCTTGAAATTGATCTTGCTATCTTGGTGTTGTATTGGTGTTTTGGTTGGAAAAACTGGAAGCAATCTTCCTGGAATTTTGAAGATGGGAAGAAACGCGGGAGGTTACGCGACTCGGTCCACGTTTCCCTTCTGAATCTCCTTTTTGCATGAAACGCGATCTTGGTTGCGCGTACAGGTCCGCGTAACCCTCCACGTAACCTTTCTGTTTTTCTGTTTTGTTGCTATTTTCCGCCCTCTTGATTCAGAAACTTACTTTAGTATTCATGTTTTCCAGTCTTATCCATGTTGCTTGCATAGTTTGTTTTAATTTCTTATCTTTGAATTCTCGATTGATTTTTCCTTTAAATTGGTGCCTTGATCCCCTTTTGTTGACATTGAATCTTAGATAGCCATTCCCCTCATTTGGGCATTCAGTTGAGACATCACATCAAGGGATGGTAACTTCTCTCCCCTTATTATGTGCCCTTATGTGCTCCTATGGGTTTTTGCATGATTTTGCATGTTTAAATTAAGTTTTCCTTTGTTTTTATTCATTTTTTAGTTTTTATTTATTTTATTTAAATTTTGGGTAAATTATTTGGAGGCCTTGAATGCCAAGTTGTAATAGATAGGTTATTATTTTGATTTCCCCTTCTAGAATTGTATATAGGTTTCCCCAATGTAATAATTAGGTTTTATATGCTTTTATTTGTGTGTTTGCATGCTTATGTGTTTATCGCTTTCCTAGGTTTTGCATTTAGATATTATGCCTATGTGTTATGTGTTTATGTGTTTTATGTGTTTACTTACTTTATTATCATGTCTACATGTTTATTGTGTAAATATATTGACGTCACCACACTAGTCCAACGCTAGTTGTGGCCTTTCCTTTTGATTTCTCACTAATCCAATGTTAGTGAGAACTTTTAGACGAGAGTTAGTCCAATGCTAGACCTTTAATGCCGTTCATGCACTAGATACAAATTTCACACACTTTTCACTTTTAGAGTTTCTTTTCCATTTTTGCATGTTACTATTCTCCCATCCCGTATGCGAAACATGTCATTTAGTTTTCTTTTTCATTAAAAATAGATTAGCTTTTTTTTAGGGCATTACCCTTTGAATTAGGGAAAAGAGCGAGTATGACTTCCTAGCCTTAGCACGCTTTTATTTCCTTCTATAAAAAGGAAGATTTGAAGTTACGAATTTAGTCCTCCGCACCCATTATGTTGCATTATCCCTCTTTAGGACATACATGTGCATTATTTTAAATTCTATCAAAATCATTCTTTAAAAATCAAGTTTCTTCTTCATGTTTAGCAATTCAAAGTCAAAATCCATTTTTCTTAAAATTGCATCTTTTGAAAATTCAAGTTCCTCTTTGCACTTAAAATTGATCTTTTCAAAAATCCAATTTCTTTTCCCTTGAAATTTTATAAAAATTGCATTTCTTTTGAAAACCCTAGTTTTCTCATTTTTTTCGAGTCTCATCATTTGCATTTTTTGTGACCTCCTCGAGGGATCAAATTTGGATGACACAACTATTGTGATCAATTCCAATCAAACATCAAGGACACATTTTGCCCCTCCCAACCCAACATTAGGTTTAGGTTTTGCATCCATATAGATAACATCCAAAGGTGATAAATTTTAAAGTTAGAATTAGAAAATTTTTAACTAAATCACGCAACTAGCTTTGGTTAGGTTAGAAGGGTGCCTTAGAGACGAGTAACATCGAATCTTTGCCTTCCCTTCTTTCAACCGTGACCCCCGAACCTTTTTCTCTAGTTTTTCAAAGATCTGGAGTTGTCTAAAAAAGGGTTTTCTTAGTTTATTTTCATTAATTAAAATTTTTGGGTGACTTGGTACACCTAAACTCCATACCAAGTGGCAACTCCAAACTTTTCTAAAAACCCTTTTCTAGACTTTTGTTTTTGGGTCCAAATCGTTGCATTTTTGTAGTCCCATGACCCATTTCTTTTTATTTTTCAAAAATCAATTTTTAACTAAAAATCCTTTTTCAACTAAAAACCCGAAACGACGAGGTTTTCATTCCTTTCTTTCTTCAAAAAATGGGGCGCGACAGATACAACTAAGAAGTCGCCTATATGGACAATTTGATCAGAACTTTCAGAATTTGGCTGAGGATGTTGGGCATTTGATCCTTGATGTTTTTAAAGATAATGTTCAGGTGTTTGGGGTTTAGAAAAAGTATAGTTTTCCTATCGATAATTTTTAAGATAGTCAATTTACATATCTCATCATAAGTATGATGATAATAAGTTTTAACTAATCAAATTCTTAACTAAACAGACAAATGACAGACATAATTCATCTCTCTAATAACATGACGATTACAAACCTATCCTTCAAGTAAGTGTTTTTTATATACTAAGCTCTGCTTAATAATCCAATTTAGTAATTAAATTTAATAGATTCAGATATTAATAGTTCAGACACGCTTGATAACAAAAAAATAGAACATCTAAATTAATTAAATGGCACTGAATTTTCTAGGCAAAACTTACTCTTCAAAATAATTGATAAACTATTCACTTATCACTTAATGTAATGTACATTTAAATGTACCAGATTTAGTACTTAACAATTTAATCACTTAATGGACTCAGATTTCAGATTTCAGATTTCAAATTTCAGTTTTTATATTTCAGTTCTGTCAAATACGCCCTAAAGCATGTAGTTGAACAAATTATAGTTTAATAGTTGTTTACTCGAATCCTTTTATTTTATGTATTATGTACGTATATTTTTATTACCTGCAACATGAATATTAATTGGCATATTTAGGTTAAATATTTTGTTAAAACCTTTTATTTCTTTATGGTAACATTTTTTATAATATAATGTATGTGAGAAAGATCATTCAGAACCATGTTAGGATTAATATAAAAAATTCTGCCAACAATCAATTACAGTTTATCGATAGAATTATAAAATAAAGTTTCATCCTAGATCCACCATTAAACTCAAGTGTTTAAGTTTTTGGCAAATATACATATACATACATACATATATATATATATATATACACACACATACTTACATATATATATATATATATATATATATATTTCTATAGGTAAATATGCGCACGTGCACATACACACACATATATGCACACAGAGAGTAGTTCGCAATTCAATTTTTATTTAATTTGGTAAATTATCGACTTAGATGCATACACATTTAATCAAGTGGACACCTTTCCTTGCAACTACATGGACAACATTTAATGTTTGTGTTTCTTTGGGGGTTTCTATTTTTTTTATTTGGTAAAAATTAGTCCAATCCTTTTTCACTTCCTTATCTACAAATTCCATTCAATCTATTGATTGAAGATATTATATGCATTTATACTAATTATAGCTTATTTGATTGTTTTTCATCAACAACCCATAGTTTTCCTTTTAAAATTCTCTACTATCACTTATTACCAATGCTAAAATTTGGAAAACTATTCGTTTTTGACAACGTGCCATTTTTACACACACACACACACTAATAATTAATAATATCCCTTACATTTACATACTTTTCTGGATTGAATTCATCTTGTTAAAAATGTAACACCTCAAGTACATCGTAACAGTGGGCACCCGCTAGACTAAAATTTCAATTTTTCTGTCATTTTATAACTCATTATTTACAGTCAATGTCAGTCAATTTTTGAATTCCTTATTTAATGTATACATTCGGATTTATGATGTGTTTCTTTGTTTTTTAGTCAATCAAACAACAGTTTTTCTATTTTCAATTTTCTCCAATCACGTTCTTTATTGCTATCTTTTGGTTTGACTATTTATTACTTAGTACTTCTGAAATTTTGAAAATTTTAAATTTTCAATCATTTATATCATATATTATACACACACATACACACTCTGACACACGCAGATGCATATATCCATATATACATATATGTGCATATAGTAGTACACTGTTCAGTTCTTATTCTAACAAATTGTTGAGTTGGACGTATACACATTTTGTCAAATGGACATCTTTGCAACATTTACTATTTGTATCTCTTTAAGGGTCTTATTCTTTTTTTATGTAGTAAAAATTAAGGATAACTTTTTTATACACTGTCAGTGTATAATTTTTTTTACACTAGCAGGTTTAGATTTTGCCACATAACATAAATTTAAATTTAAAATTCAAATCATGCACATGTGGCATGCATCCAAAGCTGCTAGTGTAAAAAAATCACGTCTTTTTCAAAAATTAATTCCATTTCTTTTCACGTCCTTTTTTATGGTAAATTCCATTCAATATATTAATTGCATACATGGTATGCATTTGTATTAAATATACCTTGATTGTTTTTGGGAATATGACCATTTTGGTCCCTTATCTTTGTATTTTTAGCCAGTTTGGTCCTTTATGTATTATTCTTATCAATTTAGTCTCTTATCTTTACAAAATAAAGTATAGGATATTTAATGAAAAATTAAAAAATCTAACTGAATTAGTCATATGTGCTACATGTTCCCTTTTTAAATGACCAATTTGATCCATTATCTCTAGGATTATATCTAATTTTATCCGATATATGTTATCACTTAGCAATTTAAGCATTTACATCCACAAAATAAAAGCAATGTAGGACTTCTACTGAAAAAAACAAGAGAGACCCGTAATGGAGTTGGTCTAGTGTGCACGGCATGTGTAGAGTTACCAAAAAAAAAAATTCTCAAAGCCCTAATCACAATTCTATTTATTTCTAACTTGTAGTTTCTTAGAATTCCTAATTACAGTCCTTAAATTCATAACTTTCCATCCAATGCCGGAAATACCAAGATTGTAGATACTACAAATGTAGAAACGAAGTGTTGGACGGATATTTATGAATTAATGGGATGATAATTAAGGATTTGGGAAATTACTAGAGAAAATTGCCAAAATTGCGATTGAAGCTTATGAACTTCTTTTCCTTCTGTTTCTTTTTATTTTAATGGTATGTATGTCATGTATGAAATTGGTTCCATTAGTATTCTAGGGTACTAGGGTTCTAGAATTTCCCATTAAAGTTTTGTAATTGAACTAAGGCTTTGTTTGATATATAATTTGGTACTTAAACTTAATAGATTCATATCTTAACATATGTTTAAAATTTTTTTTGATAAAAAGTATATTTTATTAACAAATTATTGGAAATCGTCTAGTACCATTTGATTTACATATCTATTCTAATGGTAGGTTGAACATGCACTTAAAATAACAGATTTGCAATTTAACAATTGAACAGATCTGAAAAATATAAACAATTTTAAAATGCTTACTAATAAGATAAAACTATGAATCTCTCTTTCATGCATGTTGCTGTCGTTAGATTTGCTAAACAACCGCTTCAAACTCCAACAATAATGATGAGAACTAATGAGATTCGTCCACGATCCAAAAAAAAATTCCAGACCTGACAATTAGATCTAAAATAAATTTGGAGAAAACATCAAAGTACAGATAAAAATAGAAAATTCTCACTAGAAACTCCTAGGAGAAACAGAAAATTCTCACTAGAAATCCCTAGGAGAAACAGAGAACTCTCAATAAGAAAACTTAGGAGAGACTTTATTCAAAAAATACAATAAAAAATGAAATCCATATAGGATGGCCTCTAAAGAAGATGAAGAAGAGCAGAGAGAAGTTGGAAAATAGGAGAGGTAGAGAAAGAGAGAGAGAGTCAAGAGATTCTACAGTGTTATGCTAACTAGCAATTATGGTTGGTTGATAACATGTTTAGATGTATTTGATAACCAAAAATACACCATCTTAATTAATTAAGTGGGTTTGAATTGTGTACGTAAGACTGACTCCAAAAATAAGTGATAAACTATTCACTTATCATTTAATGTACAATAACATTCAAATATTAAAATTTTAATATTTATAATTCAATAACTTAACAAATTCAAATTTTGAGTTTCATTTTTATCAAACGTATCCTAAATTAGACACAACCTCAAAGATAAGAGACCTAAATGATGATAACAATTTGCATTATGTGACTAATTTTTTAAGGATTTTTTAAATCCTCTGTTAGAGGTCCTGGGTTGGCTTTATTTTATAAAGATGAAGGATTAAATTGGTAGGAATGATACATAACGAACCAATTGACAAGACCCAAAGATGAGGTACAAAAATGGTTGTTTTCACATTGATTTTCATCAAACAATCCATAATTTTTCTTTTCTAAATTCTCTCCAATCACTTATGCTAAAATTTGGACTTACACTTCATTATTTATAGTAAATATAAATCAACTCATTAATTCTTTACTTAATATACATTTACATTCATGATGTTTTTCTTGATTTTTTATCAATCAAACTGTAGTTTTTCTTTTTTCAAATTTCTCCAATCACTTTTTCTATCACTATATTTAGGTTTGATTATTCATAATACTTTTGCAATTTTGATGATTTTAAATTTTCAATCATTTATATTATATACTTATATGCACACACACACACACACACACATATATATATATATATATATATATATATATATGTATGTATGTATGTATGTATGTATGTATGTATGTATGTATGTATGTGTGTGTGTGTATGTATAGGCACACACACATACATACATACATACATACATATGTGTGTATGTATATATATGTGCATGAATGGGTCGAATCTTACGCAAATTCAATTTAGACCCAATGTACTTAAGGTAGGGTTTGGATTTAATTTATACATATATACATACATAAATACATATATACATATATATATCTATGTATGTATGTATATGTATGTATGAATGTATGCATGTATGTATGTATAGACACAAACATAAACACACACATATATACACATATGTTAGAATGAAGAAGTCAAAAGTATTTGTGACTATTCGGCTATAGATGAATTTACATTAGATTTTCCCACCATGGAGCCTAATATGTTGGATGAAATTCATGATTTGGTAGTTGATGAAACTTCTCGTAATGGATCCCCAACAAATCTATCATTGTCAAAATTGCCTTCTGTCGAGTCTAAAGAACAACCTTCTAGATGTGGAGGTTGAATATGTGCCTTTTTCTACTCAAAAAGAATTCTTGACAAATTCCGTCCAAAATTGTATTTGAATTCTTAAGTTTTATCACAATGTCAATCGTAAAAAGACTTAATGCACGATGAAAGGGTTCCTCGTTGTTAGGCATGTCAATGGGTCAGGTTTTACCCAGATCCAACCCAAATCCAATGTGGTTGGGTAGGGTTGGGATTTGATTTTTCAAACCTAGACTCAACTCAGATCCTTACCATGTAAGAGAGTTATGGGTCTGGGTAGACTTAGGTTTTATATGATCCATACCCAAATTCAGGCCCAAACTAGACCCTACACAAACCCACGTATATATAATTAAATGATATACATGCATACATACATACAATATATATATATATATATATATGCATATATGTATATATGTATGTATTGTATGTATATATATTGCTAAATTTATAAAATAATCTAATATTTTATGGCCATTGGATCGAATATAATAAGTCTCTATGACTGTTAAATATCCCTTAACCTAAAAACATACTATCTAATTCCGTCTATCTACTGTGTGTCTTTGTTGTCTTTGTCTTCCTCTCTACTGTGTGCCTCCATTGTCTTTGTATTTCAAGTCAATCCTAGTTGTCATTGTAATTGTATAAACTTTTTTAGGAGAAGGAGAAAAAGTAAATGCAAGCAAATGAAAGATTGGATATGGATGCAATTGATGTTTTGCAAATAAATAGAAGTAGTCGACAATGATTCTTTCTTTAAGTTTATAATGTTGTATTCAACTTTTTGAATTTTAATTTTATTATTTGAGAATAAAAATTGAATGATATTTATGTTATTTTTGAATAGGATTGCATTTGCTTCTCGGAAATTAAAACCTCATGAGCAAAATTACCCGACCCATGATTTAGAATTGGTAGCAGTTGTTTTTGCCCTAAAGAAGTAGAGACATTACCTATATAGGGTTATTTTTGAGATTTATACAGATCACAAAAGTTTGAAGTACTTGTTCTCCCAGAAAGAGTTGAATTTAAGGCAACGTTGATGGATGAAATTTTTGGAAGATTATGACTGTACTATTAATTACCATCCCGAAAAAGCTAACGTGGTAGTAGATGCCTTAAGTTGAAAGGCTCAGATAGCTGGATTGATGACTAAGGGGTGGAAACTATTAGAACAAGTAAGTGAGTGGAACCCTAAACTTGATCGACAAAAAGTACTTTTTGGGAATATCACAGTGAGGTCAACCTTATTGGATCATATCAAAGAGCCCAGAAACATGATGTAATGGTACAAAAATGGTTTGAGAAGGCACAGAAAGGGGAATTATCAGAATTCAATGTAAGCTCCGAGGGAATATTGAAATTTCGAGACTGTATAGTGGTACCGAAAGATGAAGAGTTAAAAAGGGATATTTTAGAAGAAGCTCACCGTTCCAAATACACGGTACACACTGGAAGCAATAAGATGTATCAAGATCTTAAGGGATTATATTGGTGGGATAATATGAAAAAGGAGATTGCTCAATTTATCCAGACATGTTTGGTTTGCCAACAAGTGAAAGCCGAACATCAAAAGCCTTCGGGTTTGTTACAACCTCTCGAAATCCCTGAATGGAAATGGGAATATATTACAATGGATTTTGTGTCAGGATTGCCATGAACTCAAAGAGGTCATGATGCTGTCTGGGTAATAGTTGATAGATTAACCAAGTCAGCTCATTTCTTACCCACTAATATGAAGTATTCTTTGGAAAAATTGGCTCAGTTATACATGGATGAGATAGTGAGACTGCATGGGATTTCAGTGAGTATAGTTTCGGACAGAGATCCTCGATTTGTGTCTCAATTCTGGCAAAAGTTGCAAGAAACTCTAGGAACTAAGTTGAACTTCAGTACGACCTATCATCCTCAAACGGATGGTCGATCAGAGAGGACCATTCACCCTAGAGGATATGTTAAGGACATGTATTATGGATTTTGGAGGGAGTTGGGGCCAACACATGGCACTGGTGGAATTTTCTTATAATAATAGTTATCACTCATCTATTCAAATGGCACCATATGAAGCCCTTTATGGTAGGAAATGTCGATCACCAATCTTCTGGGATAAAGTGGGGGAAAGGAAAATGCTGGATCCAATCACAGTGCCATGGATTGAGGGTGCTTATGAAAAAGTAAAGATGATTCGTCAAAGACTTCAAACAGCCCAGAGCCGACAAAAGAGCTATGCAGATAATTGACGAAAGGATTTGGAATTTGAAATTGGGGATAAAGTATTTCTTAAAATTACTCCACTTCGAAGCCTTACCATGGGGAAAAGAAAGAAACTCAATCGAGATATGTGGGGCCATTTGAAATTCTTTAGCGAGTAGGGGCTGTAGCCTATCGATTGAGATTACCAGTGAACTTATCCAGAATCCATGATGCATTTCATGTTTCTCTATTAAAGAAATATCATCCAGATCCCAGTCACGTCTTGAAACCAAAAGAAATTGACATTGACAAATCTCTGACTTACGAGGAGAAGCCTGTGCGACTCTTAGATAGGAAAATAAAGGAGTTAAGAAGTAAACGAATTCCTCTAGTCAAGGTCTTGTAGAGAAATCATGGAATTGAGGAAGCCATTTGGGAAATGGAGGAAGAAATGCATAGGAAATATCCTGAGTTATTCTCGACTCCAGGTGAGAATTTCGAGGATGAAATTCTTTTAAGGGGAAGAAAGTGCGAGAGCCCTAGAAATTTCATGCATACATTACCATTTAATTCATTCAAGTGCATATAAATTCCTTTAGTGCATTAGTGGTATGTCTCACTAAGTACATTATTTATTATTTGGTTAGATAAACTTTTCTTAGATTTAATTTTAAAATTAGTGAGAACTTCTTGCATGAATTAATTGCTTGGAAAATAGGATGTATTGGTGTTAATTGGAGACTAAACTAAATCAGAAGAGTTAGAAACAATTAAGTGAGATTTTTGTTAGGAAGTGCCAAGAAACCACCACTTGTCACCCTAGGATTTAAACTTTGACTTGATGGCTTTTCCCTCCAACTTATCTCTTTAAAAAACAACACAATTTCAGCTTCATTTTGAGAGGGGTGGCCTGCCATAAGGGAGAGAAAAAGAGAGGAGAAAACTCACTAAAAACCAACCTAAATCTTGCTTAGTTTGATAGGAAATCAAAGAGAGGAAGTTGTTAGCACCTTAACCATCAATTCTCAAGTTTGGTAGGGGAAGATTTTGGTTGCTTGGAGAGTCACTCCTTTAGCTTGTTAAGGTAATTTTCTTCCAAAACCCTAGCTCTATGATCTTTAAAGTTAGTTTAATGAAGGTTTTTGGTGATGATTAAGGATGGATGATGCTTGGAAACAAAAGTTCTTGGCTTGGATTCTTGTAGTTGCATCTTAAGAGTTGGTTTAAGTTTGTGTCTATCATGTGTTTGATTTTTAGATTAGCACTAATTACTAGTCTATAATGATTGTTCCTTTTAGAAAGATTCTTGTTTAACTTCCATATTTGTGCTAGAAAAGTTATAGAAATTGGTTTGAACTTTTAAAAGTGGAAGGAAGTTGTGGGTTGTCTTTGTGAATTTTTCCCTCTCGTTTTGCAATTTTTTTCTTGTTCAAGCTTTATTGATTCTCATTCAGAAACATTGTTAGGACCTTTTTGTATCAAATTGGAGTGAAATCAATTTATTTTGAAGGGTGAAAACCTCTTGAATTGCACAAACTTTTGAACCAATTTTCGGTTCTGCACTCCGTCAAAATAGGAAAAATAGTCAACTTCCTAGATTTTTTGGTATTGATAGGAAATGAACTAGGAGCTAAGCCATATATCGTTAGAAAGCCCTATGAGTCTAGTTTCTAACACCACTGACAGCACTCAATTTTGATTTTTCTACACCAAGTTATACCCATTTTCCCAAAACTGTGCAATACCCACTGTTATACCAGAACCTTAACTTTTGTCGTGAACTTGTTATTGGTTGAACCTTGATGCTTCTTGAATCTTTGTGCTCTTATTTCATTCCAAATATCATACTTGACTTGTGAATCTATTAAACCTTCAATGTTTCATCGTTTTGTGACTTGAATCACCCTAGAATTTCCTAGTTAGATGCATTAACTAGTAGCATTCATTTGCACTTGGTAGGTTGCATTTATTTGCTTTGGTTGAGTTGATGATTGTATACATTGGTTGTACATAGGACTCGAAGGTGGTATCAAGGGTGATCAAGGCATGAATATTTGAGTTACTTGGCTTTGTTTGGTGAGTGTTCCCTTACTTGTTTTGTGAACTTGTGTGATTTCTTGAACTCCATGCCTTATATGTTTATGTGAACCATATGACGGTTTTGAGTTACTTGAAATGTGACTATTGAACTTGCTTACATTTCATACATGTTTGGACTATTGAGGTTGAGTCGAGGGTGTACTTTATCGCACTCGAACTCTTCCGTTTGACTTTCACTTGAAATTTGATGATTTGACTTTGTGTACTTTGATGTGAAAAGTCATTTAGGTGACATATCGTCGACTAATTTGATTCGTTTGGGCCTCCGAAAACCCCAAAATCCTATTGGCGAGCCATTTGTATCGAGCCAATTTGGGTTTGGTTGAGAAGATCGGTGAACCATAGGTTATTCGATTTGGTTCTTTGGAGCATGATATACTCGAGTATTATCCAAATTTGATTAGTTAAGGTGTTCGGGCTCGGTAAGGGGGTGATTGGTGGACGGTTGTGGTGTAAGTGGTGTTTACGGATTTGATTCTTGATTTCAAACGTTGACGGAGAGTCAACGGCTCATGTTTTGATCAAGCTTTGGTGGATTTGGCTTTTGTAAGTCACCTGTATCCTTTATTTGAGTGTGTTGCTTTATTTTATACTAACTGCGTTATTCGACTATTTGTTTTGCCTATTTGTTAATGCGACTGCATGTTTTATTTGGAGACCTCATTAACCTTTCGCATACCCCATTCCCTTTTGTTTTCCTTAACAGGAATGTGTAAGAGGTCGGAAAGTTTGCTTGTGGCCTAAAAGTTGGGGTTCGTTTGGATTAGCTGTTTTTGGAGTTGTTTTTCAAAAACAGTACTGTAGCATTGCTGTAGCAAAAAACAGTTACTGTAGATGTATTTGGATGATTTTTTTTTTCTATTTTCTATTTTCTTTTCCTTTTCTTTTTCTTTTTTTCTTTTCCATTTCTTTTTTCTTTTTACATTTTCTTCTTTTCCCTCTTTTTCACCCCACCCCAGGCGCCGGCGACCAGTTTTTTTTTTCTTCGTCTTCTTCTTCTTCTTTCTTTCTTTCTTCCTCCTCCCTCCCCACATCCCCATCCTCCCTCCTTCCCCTCTCCACCAGCCACCTCCCCTGCCCTTCCCTCCTCCCTCCCCTCCCTTCCCTCCTCCCTCCTCCACCCTCATGCAACCCCAGGATCTGTCGTGGAGGTGGTGGTGGAGGGGATGGTGGAGGTGGGAGAGGTGAGGAGGAGGAAGAGAGAAAAAAAGAAAAAGAAGAAGAAGAAAAAAAAAGGAAGAAGAAGGAAAAGAAAAAAAGGGAAAAAGAAAAAAGAAATGGAAAAGGAAAAGGAAAAAAAACATATAATATTGTGAAAAAGAAATGTGTTGTTTTGGGATTGTATTTGGGGTTGTTTTTTACTGTAGCATTTGGGGTGTGAAATACAATTTTTCAAAAATAAGGCAAAAGAAGGCAATCCAAATGGAGCCCAAGTGTTTATCTTTTGTTTAGGTACCGATGTATTAGTGGACTTGTTCCATTTTGCAAGATTGAAGTTGGTTGTAAACTTTACGATTGAGATTTTTGTAAACTTTATATTCATGTAACTTGGAGTTTACTTTATTTTGAGCAAATGTTGAGATTAATGCTTTGATGGTACTTTGGGTATTTGAGTCCTGACAAGAGTTGGGCAGGCAGTTCGCTAATCCTTAGTGTAGACACCAAATTTTGACTATTTCTTTTGTTTTCCTATGTTTTTATCTATTAATGTTTGGTTATTTATTTTTGTATTTTTCTAATGCATTTTTCTCATTTTTGTAGGTTTTTCTTAAAAAAAAAAAAAGAGGAGAAAAGTCAAAAACGCGGACTAGTTAAGCGGATAAGTCCGCGTAACTAGTCCGCGTAACTTGATCAGAAGCGAAAAAAAATGACGCGCGGATTCTTTCAGAAATCGGATCATCCTTTTCCAGCTGTAATTTTCGATGCTTGAACGATAAGAAACCTATTTAAACATTCCCCAACTCACCCCTAACCCCTAACAACTCATCTAACGTTCAAAATTAGCTCACCTCATCCCAAGAACATCAAAACCCTTAGTTCTAGATTTGGTGGCTATAAATAGCCTAGATTAGGGTTTAACAAAGAGGTTGGGAAATCTGAGAGAAAAAGAGGCAATTAGGGGATTTTTGAGAGAGAAAAAAGCAGAGAAAAACGGCTGGGAATTAGAGAGGAAAAAGGAAAAGAAAGAAGAAAAGAAAAGTTAGGGTTTCACACTTGAGGAGATTATTCTTGGAATTTCTGTCCTCTTCTCTTGTTTAGATTCAAAGCTTCCGATTCAGGTAACATCCTTCTACTCTATTTACTGTTTTTTGATCGTAAAATTATCTGAGATTTGGACCTTTTGGTGGAACCAAGGTCTTGAATAGTTTTTCCTTTAGTTTGGGATATTTGATGATGATTATCAGCTGTTATATGAGCATGTTGTGTTTATAAAGCCTTGGTAAGGCTATTAGATTTGTTTTTACGTTTAAAATCAGACGTTTGATGCTTCTGTGATGATGCTGTTGTGATTCCTGAAAAATTTCTGGAAAAATGTTCTTCACGTTTTGAAGATGTGAAGAAACGCGGACCTCTTGCGTGGACTACTTCGCGTAACGATCCGCGTTTCTGTTTGAATACTTGAAGATGTGAAGAAACGCTGGCTTGTTACGCAGGCCAGTCCGCGTAACAATCCTCGTTTCTAGCCTGACAGTTCTTTTCCTTCCCCCTTGTTGTCCATTTGATGATGTTAATGCTTATGATTTGATCCTTGTGGGTTTAGCTTGATCTGAATGATGATGTTTGATGCTTTGTATGGATCCCCTTACCTCTGAATGTTTCGTTGTGTTATTGTCTCAAAAACTGGAAGCAATCTTCCTGATGTTTTGAAGATGGAAGAGACGCGGAAGGTTACGCGGCTGAATCTGTTTAGATACCCTTTCTTTGAATTTTTGATTGGTTTTCCTTTAAATTGGTACCTCGATCCCTTTTGTTGACATTGAATCTTAGATAATCATTCCCATCATCTAAGGATTCAATTAAGGCATCACGTCAAGGGATGGTAATTTCTTTCCCCTATTATGTGCTTATTATGTGTTTTTGCATGATTTTGCATGTTTTAAAATTAAGTCTTCCTTTGCTTTTATTCATGTCTAGTCTTTATTTATGTCATTTAATTTTTGAGTAAATCGTTCGGAGGCCTTGGATGCCAAATTGTAATAGATAGGTTTAATTTGGCAAAAAGTGTATTTATTCTAGAAAATGTAATAGTTAGATTATTATTCCGAATTTTTCCCCCTTAGATTCTTAGAATGTATTTAGGTTTCCCCCAATGTAAATAATTAGTTTTTATATGCTTATTTTGCATGCTTGCATGATTATGTGTTCATTTGCTTTCCTAGGGCTTTGCATCTAGATATTATGCCTATGTGTTACGTGTTTATGTGTTTTATGTGTTTATTTGCTTTATTATCATGTCTACATGATTATTGTGTAAATATATTGATGTCACCGCACTAGTCCAACGCTAGTTGTGGCCTTCCCCTTCGATTTCTCACTAATCCAATGTTAGTGAGAACCTTTTGATGAGGGCTAGTCCAATTGCTAGACCCTTAAAACGCCATTCATGCATTAGATACAAATTTCACACACTTTCCACTTTTAGAGTTTCTTTCCCATTTTGCATGTCACTATTATCCCATCCCGTATGCGAAACATCTCATTTAGTTTTCTTTTCATTAGATTAGTGCATTTAAGGCATTACCCTTTGAATTAGGGAAAAAACCGAGTATGGCTTCTTAGCCTTAGCACGCTTTTATTTCCTTCTACGAAAAGGAAAATTCAAAGTCACGAATTTAGTCCACCGCGCCCATTATGTTGCATTATTCCTCTTTAGGACATATATGTGCATTATTTTAAATGCTATCAAAGCCATTCTTTAAAAATCAACTTTCTTCTTCATGTTTTAGCAATTCAAAGTTAAAAAGCCACTTTTCTTAAAATTGCATCTTTTTTGGAAATTCAAGTTCCTCTTTGCATTTAGAATTGATCCTTTCAAAAATCCAACTTCTTTTCTCTTGATACTTTATAAAAAATTGCATTTTTGAAAACCCTACTTTCCGTTCATTCGAGTCTCATCATTTGCATTTTTTTTTTTGTGTGACCTCCTCGAGGGATCACAATGGAATGACACAACTAATGTGATCAATTCCAATCACACCTCAAGGAGACATTTTGCCCCTCTCGATCCAACATTAGGTCTAGGTTTTGCATCCATATAGACAACATCCAGATGTGATAAATTTTAAAGTTAGAAAAAAATAGGAAATTTTCAACTAAATCTTGCAACTAGTTTTGGCTAGGTTAGAATGGTGCCTTAGAGACGAGTAACATCGAATCTTCGCCTTCCCTTCTTTCAACCGTGACCCCCGAACCTTTTTCTCTAGTTTTCAAAGACCTGGAGTCGTCTAAAAAGGGTTTTTTCTTTGTTTATTTTCAATTAAATCTCTTGGGTGACTTGGTACACCTAAACTCCATACCAAGTGGTGACTCCAAACTTTTTCTAAAAACCCTTTTCTAGACTTTTGTTTTTTGGGTCCAAACCGTCGCATTTTTATAGTCCCATGACCCCTTTCCCTTTCTTTTTCAAAAACCAAATAAAAATCGAAATCTTTCCCTCTTTTTCCATTAAATCAAAAAATGGGGCGCGACAGCTTGGCGACTCCACTGGGGACTTTCCTAAGAGGGTCCGAGCACTTGATTTAGTTGACTATTTCGTTTTTCTAACTTTCTTATATATCACATTTGGATGTTTTAGGTTGCATTCCTTTTTTTTTTCTCTTTTAGGGTTTTTCCGTGCAATCGCTCCCTACACATCGCGTACATGATGAATGAATTATTGTTTATTTATTTACTTGTACCGCGCCTTGCATTTGGGGTGGGTATGCATCTACCCTAGAGCCTCGAAAATGTTTGATGTTTAAATCCCTCCTCTCAAAGGGAATCACTTTCATACGTGCATATGTATTTTACTTTGACCCTACTTTTTTTTACTTTTAGTGGCTTGTCACGCCACTCTTCCCTATTAGGATTAGGATCGATCCACTTGGACATGTGGCCGTGGCACGACGTGCACGTAGCAATGTCTAGGGGATCACTCGAACCACCGACTTGAGGCATTTGGATTGATGACCTTTTGCCTTTTGGTCTGAAGGTTTGGGAGCCTGTAACCTTTATCGAGTCTAGATGCATTAGTGAGCCCAACCTCATGCATCCATGCTAGAATTGCCTAGGGGAGAGTCTACCTTACCCTATTAAGGATCACTAGACACGAGAGGAGGGATTTCACCCCTCTTTATTTTTGTGCAATTTGTTGCTCCAACGTGTTATGTGATATCTGTTGATTAAACTAACTTTTTGTTGTCTTCCCTTTTCTTGCATTTCACAAACTATAGAAAATAAGAGTCTTGGCGCTCTTTTAAGACAAGCCATCCTTCTAGATAGGCTATTGCACGTTTGAATTTATGTTCATTGCATTCAAGTTGTAATTGCATATCACTTTTAGACTTACCCCGGCATTCAAATGGGGCTCCTATAGGCCATGTTTCATTTTGCACCTTGACTTGCTTTAATAAACTGGCATCATGCATAAGCCATAGAGGGAATGCCGTATAGGGAATCCCGTGTTAGGAATAAACCACCTTTGTGCTTCGGATATATAATCCAATGAGACTTGCATGTTTATGTTTTCAGTAACATCCAAAGGGGTAGTGCACAAGGTAAGGTAGGGTCCGATCCTTCTATGATGACATCCAAAGATATGGAGTGACCTTCACATGCTAGAATATAAACCTCTAGTAATCATTTTTTGGCCATTTTATCAAAATTGGTAAAATCCCATGCATAAGGACACTAAATCAAAAAAGTCACAAAATAATTTCTCATTGTTGAGATAATAATTTTATCAAGGCCAAATCTTGATTTTAGAAGGCTTATGGGCTAGTGTGTTGCAAATAAAATGGAGATGTGGAGTTACAAGTAAACAATAAACCCAGTCGACTTTTGGGTAGACTATCGATCCCGTCCAATCCGTCCGATCCATATTTCCCTCAAAGACAAGTCAAGGCACTACAATTCCTTTGAGAATAATCATTTTCATGCCAAATTAACCTTTAACCTCTCTTCATATATCAATTAAAGTAATAAATCCATTCGGACTTTGTCCTCGTGATACATCAAGGATCACAGATTCTTTTGGTCAATCCTCCAGTTTGTTATTACTAATCGCATATCAACAGAGTGATCGGACCCATCAGGTATTGTATGGTGCATACCCCAGAGGATTGCATTTATCATACTAGGCCTACCCTTGGCATAAAAGGGCTCCCCTCTAGGACATGCATCCGAATTATATAAGCAATCACTAACTTCGTTCTTTTTCCTTTTTTTCAAATAAATCTCTGCAGCTCCCCTTTGGAATAAGCGCCTAAAGTGTGTATTTTCCCATTCAGGTACTTTTAAAAATAGCTTCACGCAGAAGCCCCATCGTTACCCGTTCTAAAAGCAAAATCTCAAAGCAGCCCGTAAGCATGAGTTCTGCACCAGAAGGCTGGGATAGGAATGCTTTGGTCACTTCGCCGGATTTTGCTGCCTTGGGAGCTCAGTTAAGTGAAGTATTGGGAAGGTTCAACGAGATGAGCGCCGAGATGGCCGCGCAAAGGCGTGTAATTGATCAGTTGGTGGCCAACAGTAGTGGAGGTGGTACCTCGAATGATCATGAACACTTTGTTAGCATTCCCCCGCTGACAAGTAATCCACCCCTTCAAACCACTCTCGTTCCACCTATTCCTAACCTTCGTGAGATTGCTTTCTCTCACCATAACACCGATTTTCCATACACTCACCCTGACTATGTCTTGCTGAGCCGAACTAAAAAGGCAAACCCTCATACTCAACCCCAGATCACCTTAAACATACCTCCCAGTCATACCAAGCCTGATTTTCATAACACGGAACCCTTTGTATGGGACATTGCCTCTCAAGGAAGGCCAGAGATAGATGAGCCTGTCATGCCAGTCGACAAAGATCTGATGAATAGATTAGACAGATTTGAGGAGTTTATAAGAAAGAACCAAGGTCTGAACCGACGTGGTGGATTGGATTACAATGATCTATGCCTATTTCCTGACGTCCAGCTACCTATGGGTTTCAAGACCCCCAAGTTCAGCAAGTATGATGGTACCGGGAATCCTAAGACGCACCTTAAAATGTTCGCCAACAAGCTTGGTAAGCCAGTGGATGATGAGAACTTGCCCATGCGTCTGTTCCCCGAGAGCCTAGAAGGAGATGCTTTGGATTGGTACTCAAACCTGAAATCTCAAGAGATCAAAACTTGGTTGGATTTGTCAACTGCTTTTGTGAAATAGTACGAATACAATTGTGAGTTGGCACCGACACGAACAACATTGGAAGGAATCAAAAGGAGACCCTCAGAAGATCACAAGTCATATGCCAAGTGATGGAGAAAGTTGGCGCTCAAGTTGAGCCTCCCATGACAGAAGAAGAGATTGTTCGTACTTTCATCAAGGCACATGATCCACCTTATTTTGAAGAGATTTTTCGAATGACTGGGAGTTCTTTTGCTACAATTGTCAATAAGTTGGAGGAGTATGATGAATTTGTTAAAGCTGGAAAAATTGTCAATGTGACCGCCCTGAAACAGCAATTGGAAACATTGCAAGGGCAAAATGGCAGTGGGAGGAAGCTCCCGTTTAGAAAAAATGAAGGAGAAGCTGCTTTTGTGTGGGATCAGAACCCACCTTTTAGGCCCAGAACTCGGAGCCACCCCACCAATCCAAACTCATACTTACCATATCCCTACCATCACATTTATCACCTTGCCCTTCGCCCTATTCATTTGGATCCCCAACCTTTGTTTTCAACTTCCCAACCTATCTCCTACCCCCGTCAAAACTATGCTCCTAGACCTGCTCCACACAATCTGCTCAAAATTCTTTTCCGCTAATGAAATGCATAATCGAAAACCCGAACTTTCACCGATCTGGGCCCTCATTGACATTGTATGAGCAGGTTGAAGGCACTGGGAAAATCAGCACTTGTCCTCCCAAAGCTGTATCCCAGGACCCCCGGGTATGATCCCCATGCCATCTGCGCTTACCATTCTGGAAGCCCGGGTCATTCGACGATTAATTGTTGGGCCTTGAAACATAGAATTCAAGACATGGTGGATGCCGGGGATATAATTCTGAAAAGAAAGAATGAGCAAGGGCCGAACGTCAATAGAAACCCTTTTCCGGAACATAAAAACGTCGTTGGAATGACCAGTGTGGAGGAAGAAATTGTTGATAATGCTCAGTTCATTAAAGAAGAAGATGAGGAGGGTGGTGGATCATTTAAGGAAAGGTCTGATGATGATATAGAGACAAGGTTATCGCAACTGTTTGTCGGGGTCACCCTTGACACCGATCCTACGAAAAATGTGGAGTTTTCTTTGATTCCTCAAGAGGACACACAAAATTGAGCTACCGATTGTCTGCCTGCTCGGAGGAAGTTTTGGTAAATCTGAGGGGGTTGTCCTTGAAAAAAAAATGAATCATGCTTTGATGTCAATCATTTCTTCAAAAACAATGCACTTGTTATTTCATCTTTTTGCTTGTTTAAAATTATGCTTCCATGGTATTATCTGTTATCTTGCTTCATTGCCAAATGAAATGAAATTTCTCCTTTTGTCCTTCAGTTATGGTCCACTCATTTTATTTTTCGCACATTTACTTTATTTGCTATTGGATGATCATGAATAAAAACCTTTGACCCTTGGACATCATCCTTTTGGAATTTGATGGACGAAAATTCTGATATCTCATAAACTTAGATATCATCATTTGCAAGATGATCGAAACACACCGAGATTGGCATGAGAAACTACCTTTTTGGCATGGAGAATTGCAATCAGGATTTCTACTGAGGCAACCCCTTACTCTCTCATGTATAGGATGGAAGCGGTATTACCTGCTGAAGTTGAAATCCCATCTTTGCGCATTCTAATGGAAGCTCAGTTGGAAGAAGTTGAATGGATCAAGCAACGTCACGAGCAACTGTCTTTGATCGATGAAAGAAGGTTGAATGCCATTTGTCATGGACAATGTTACCAGCAAAGGATGGCTCGAGCTTATAACAAGAAAGTTAGACCTCGCAAGTTCAAAGTGGAGGACAAGGTTTTGACACGAATCCTTCCGATACAAAAAGAGGCTAAGGGGAAATTCGCTCCGAATTGGCAAGGGCCGTTCATTATTCAAAAGGTGCTACCTGGGGGAGCATTATTTCTCATGGAGATGGATGGACAGATTTTTTTTTTCTCAACCAATCAATTCAGACATGTGTAAAAGATTTTTCATATGATTGAGCAAGGTTTCTTCAGAAATTTTTTGCAAAAAGGTGGTCTGAAAAGCCGACCTTCTTTTCCTTTTCGTTTAAAAACTTCAACCCCCCAGTTCTCCTGTTTGAGCCTTTGAAAGAACAGTTAATTATTTAGCAAACCCCCTTTGAGAATCACAAGCCCCACACTGGGGCGATTTTTGTATTTTTGAAAAAAAAAAAGAAGAAGAAAGAAAAAAAAACATTTTAAGGAAAAAGGGACCAAACTGGGGCAATTTTTGTATTTTTTGAAAAAAAAAACATTTTAAGGAAAAAGGGACCAAACTGGGGCAATTTTTGTATTTTATGAAAAAAAAAAGAAAAATTTCAAGTTTAAACCTGCCTCTACACCACACTCAAACCCCTTGCAAAAGCCTAGTGTTATAGACCTCCAACTTTTTGCAAAAATTTCTGGAAAGAACTTTCTCAATCAAAAGGCAAATGATGCAAATACATTCTATCTGAACTTTTGTCAGAAGGGATTGTCTCACTGATGCCACCATTTTAACAAACATGTTTAAATTGACGAAATTGGGGTTTAAGTCTGTCCATTTCATTAGACTACCTTATCAGTCAACTTCAAGTGCAAATCTGAAAGGATACTAAAGCAAGTTTTGAAAAGCAACAGCGCAAGCAGAAAGGAAAGGTTCATGGGACAAGGCAAGCCGGTGATTACGTCTATCAGGGTTTACCTTATATCAAGCACTCCCTTACCGTCAGTAAATTCCAAGGAGATGATATCCAAAAGGGTCAAGTGCGACGCTTTTGTGTTAAATAATTTTCCTAACGTTTGGCTATTATTGATTTAAAATGCCATGTTTAGCATTCATTCTATGGTCGTAATGTCATTTTAAAATAAAATTGTTTCTTTGCACAAACTTTTGCACATATTTTCATCAAAAGGGCATTTTCATCAAAGGACAATCCTCTTAGATTACCATGAAGGTATGGAGGATATGGGTTCAGAAAGAAGCAAGACGACAGAACAGATCTGCACCGGTAGAACAAAAAAAAGAGAATTCAGCTGACACCGTTCGTCGACGTCCAAGAACTCATGTTTACGGGTTGCTCAAGATAAAAGGGTCAAACGGTGGCGGCGTCATCATTATTTTTCCACCATTTCTTTTCTTTTGCAGAGAAGCAGGGACAAGTGACTGATCGGTCAAGTCAAGGAGACCAGCTTCATTTTGAATCATGTTTAGACTGTATGATTAAATCATTTTGAAAATTGATTAATTGCAAAATTGAGGAAGGACAAGTGCCTTTTCGGAAAATTTGGGAAAACTACTAGGTGTTATAACCCACAGTTCTTTTCAAATTCCGTTCTTCTGAAACGTGGCGTACCTCGACATTCCGCCTGAACAGTCTGTCCCAGAGGCCACCAGAGGCAATGGTGAAGCTGAGGGGGTCGATAAACCCACTCCCCCTGATTTGCAGTTTATTCCATTCTTGCTTCATTTCTCCTTTTTTTGTGTTTGATCTTGTGTTCTGTTTTTTTTTAGACATAGGTTTAACTGTTAGAAATGCTTTTGATTCATTTGTTTGCATCAGAATGTGTATATTTATTTAAATTGGGCTCTTATGTGCTTATTTATGTTAAAAAAAAAACTTTTCTAAATTGCACATTTGCCTCACAAATTGATTTGTTTTTCAAAATTTGATTCAAAAAGGGTGCAAATGTCCAATTTTGGTTGCAATTGTTTTCATCCTTCTGAAATAAAAGCCCGTGTGATGCGAAAAATCCTCTTTCCATCTTACTCGGAAATAACCGTTATGTGATTAAGACATTGGCATTTTAGAAAGTATGTTTTGTAAAATAAGGAAAATTATGCCTCAATTTTTTCCTATTAAATGAGATCTCTTCTTTTATTGGGTTTTACAAGAAAGTGATTGATATTGTTGGCAAATGATCCTTTTTAATTGATGTGAAAAAAAAAAAAGAAAGAAGAGAAAGAGAGAGCAAGAAAAAGTAGCAAAGTGAGAATTTAAATTCTACTCCAATGATTTTAGTACCAAGTAACCGGAGGTTTAGCATCTACAAATGTTAACTTTCGCGTAAAACGGTGCTTGAATTATGAGTATGCAAAGCAGTTTGAACAAGTAAAATGTTGAGTAACCGGGAATCTTCACCTAAAAGTGTTGATTTTCGCGTCAAAAGACATCTTTACTATTTGAGCAAGAAGGCATATGTCGAGTAACCGGGAGTCTTCACCTAAAAGTGTTGATTTTCGCGTCAAAAGACATTTTTACAATTTGAATAAGAGGAAGTGTTTAAGTAAATCCTTTTTATCAGTAAAATCTGAGAAAATATGGAAAAGGCAAGCTTGGATTGACTATATGAGTCATTTGATTGCAAAATTTGGTGAAAGTGAGAAATCAAGCTTGAATTGTTAAAATTGAGGTATAATTGTCTTTCTTTTACTTGACATTATGAGTACTTGATGCAAATTGAATAATTGCATAATAATGTTTTGCCTAGTTTATGAGGATTTGGATTTCCAAAATCGCATGGTTTATTTCAATCCCATAGCTTGTTTTTGATGAATATTCCCTATCACTTGAGAACAAGCAATGCTTCATAAGCATAAGTATCTCATGAATGTGTTTTATTGCATGGTTCTGATACATTTTAGTCATTCTAATGGTCAACAGCTGTGATCACAAAAGTTTTTTACACTTTATGAAAAAAAAAAAAGAAGAGAGGAATTGAATTTCCATGGACTAATTGGTTAATATTTCATGACTTCTGCAGGATTAACGATTCAATTGACACTGGGGCAATTTTGTTTTGAGAGAAGTGCTCTCGAATTTTGGATAATGCATTCAAAATTAATTTTTGCCGGAAAAAGTTTGCAGATCAAGACGATGGCAACATATGTGGATTTGTTCCAACCCTGCAGAGGAAAGGGTTCAGTTACACTCTTCAATTTTTTCAAAATTTATCAATTCTTGAAAAAAAAGAGAAAAAAAGAAGAAGAAGAAAAAAAGAAGAAAAAAAAAAGAGAGAAGAGAAAAAGAAAAAAAAAAGAAAAAGAAGTCATTGTTCCTATCAATCACTTACTTTTCAAGTCAAGAAAATCAAAAATCAGAATTGCACCATTTCATCGAGTGCATCATTACTTGCATTTTTACATTTATCATGTTTGAACAACTTGTGTTTTATTTTTCAAAGTCTGGCAATCCAGCATTTATGTTTTTACATTTTCCCATTTAGTCATTCAGGCTTGGGTCCAATCCCACTGAATAGTATGTTTAGTCATTCAGGCTTGGGTCCAATCCCACTGAATAGCATTTTTACATTTTCCCATCTAGTCATTCAGGCTTGGGTCCAATCCCACTGAATAGTATGTTTAGTCATTCAGGCTTGGGTCCAATCCCACTGAATAGTATTTTTAGTCATTCAGGCTTGGGTCCAATCCCACTGAATAGCATTTTTACATTTTTGCATCTAGTCATTCAGGCTTGGGTCCAATCCCACTGAATAGTCTAAATTTGGAAAGAATTTAAATTTCTATTGGCTGCTGTCTCACCTCGCTGCACCTTCTTCTATACCCTTCTATCCCCTTCTTCAATTTAAATTTCGTTGGTGAGTCTCGAGTCTCACCTTCTATCCCTTCTTCAAATTTAAATTTACGTTGGTGAGTCTCACCCTTCTATCCCCTTCTTCAAATTTAAATTTGTTGGTGAGTCTCCTCCTCACCCTTCTATCCCTTCTTCAAATTTAAATTTGTTGGTGAGTCTCATCCTCCACCCTTCTATCCCTTCTTCAAATTTAAATTTACGTTGGTGAGTCTCACCTCCTCCTTCTATCCCTTCTTCAAATTTAAATTTGTTGGTGAGTCTCACCCTTCTATCCCCTTCTTCAAATTTAAATTTACGTTGGTGAGTCTCTCCTGGCACCCTTCTATCTCCGTTCTTGATATTTAAAATTTTGGTGAGTCTCACGGCATCCTTCTCTCTCCGTTCTCGAATTTTACAAGATTCAGTATTCATTTCATTATAATTCATTTGCATTGGAACTACGTTTGACCTGATTCTCATGTCGAGATACGTAGGCAACTCTACACGAGTTCGGTCACATTATCCTTGTTTAGTTTAAAATTTGGCAATCTAATATTCCTGCTGTTTACAATGGTTCAGACACAACCAGCGAAACCAGGTAAGCATTTGGTGTCTACGTCTTTGTCTAGAGTTTCTTCGAAACTTAGACAAAGAGGGGCAAGCTGTAGACACCAAATTTTGACTATTTCTTTTGTTTTCCTATGTTTTTATCTATTAATGTTTGGTTATTTATTTTTATATTTTTCTAATGCATTTTTCTCATTTTTGTAGGTTTTCTTTAAAAAAAAAAAGAGGAGAAAAGTCTAAAAGCTGGACTAGTTACGGATAAGTCAGTAACTTGATCGAAAAAAAAATGCACGCTGATTCTTTAAATCGGATCATCCTTTTCCAGCTGTAATTTCCGATGCTTGAACGATAAGAAACCTATTTAAACATTCCCCAACTCACCCCTAACCCCTAACAACTCATCTAACGTTCAAAATTAGCTCACCTCATCCCAAGAACATCAAAACCTTTAGTTCTAGGTTTGGTGGCTATAAATAGCCTAGATTAGGGTTTAACAAAGAGGTTGGGAAATCTGAGAGAAAAAGTGGCAATTAGGGGAGCTTTGAGAGAGAAAAAAGCAGAGAAAAATGACTGGGAATTAGAGAGGAAAAAGGAAAAGAAAGAAGAAAAGAAAAGCTAGGGTTTCACACTTGAGGAGATTATTCTTGGAATTTCTGTCCTCTTCTCTTGTTTAGATTCAAAGCTTCCAATTGAGGTAACATCCTTCTACTTTATTTACTGTTTTTTGATCGTAAAATTATCTGAGATTTGGACCTTTTGGTGGAACCAAGGTCTTGAATAGTTTTTCCTTTAGTTTGGGATATTTGATGATGATTATCAGCTGTTATATGAGCATGTTGTGTTTATAAAGCCTTGGTAAAGGCTATTAGATTTGTTTTACGTTTAAAATCGGGCGTTTGATGCTTACGTGATGATCTTGTTGTGATTCCTGAAAAATTTCTGGAAAAATGTTCTTCACGTTTTGAAGATGTGAAGAAACGCGGACCTCTTGCGTGGACTACTTCGCGTAGCGATCCAGCGTTTGTTTGAATACTTGAAGATGTGAAGAAACGCGGCTTGTTACGAGCCGGTCCAGCGTAACAATCCTCGTTTCTAGCCTGACAGTTCTTTTCCTTCCCCCTTGTTGTCCATTTGATGATGTTAATGCTTATGATTTGATCCTTGTGGGTTTAGCTTGATCTGAATGATGATGTTTGATGCTTTGAATGGATCCCCTTACCTCTGAATGTTTCGTTGTGTTATTGTCTCAAAAACTGGAAGCAATCTTCCTGATGTTTTGAAGATGGAAGAGACGCGGAAGGTTACGCGGCTGAGTCCGCGTTTCTGGTCCGCGTTTCCTCTCTGAATTTTGATTTTGCACATGCTGGTGTGTTGGCTCTGTCCGCGTTTCTGATCCGCGTAACCTCTCTGTTTCTGTATTCTGTTGATATTTCCTGCTCTTTTGTTCCAGAATCTTACTCTATTTCCTAGTATTATCTGTTTGCTTGCAGAATCTGTTTAGATACCCTTTCTTTGAATTTTTGATTGGTTTTCCTTTAAATTGGTACCTTGATCCCTTTTGTTGACATTGAGTCTTAGATAACCATTCCCATCATCTAAGGATTCAATTAAGGCATCACGTCAAGGGATGGTAATTTCTTTCCCCTATTATGTGCTTATTATGTGTTTTTGCATGATTTTGCATGTTTTAAAATTAAGTCTTCCTTTGCTTTTATTCATGTCTAGTCTTTATTTATGTCATTTAATTTTTGAGTAAATCGTTCGGAGGCCTTGGATGCCAAGTTGTAATAGATAGGTTTAATTTGGCAAAAAGTGTATTTATTCTAGAAAATGTAATAGTTAGATTATTATTCCGAATTTTTCCCCCTTAGAATGTATTTAGGTTTCCCCCAATGTAAATAATTAGTTTTTATATGCTTATTTTGCATGCTTGCATGATTATGTGTTCATTTGCTTTCCTAGGGCTTTGCATCTAGATATTATGCCTATGTGTTACGTGTTTATGTGTTTTATGTGTTTATTTGCTTTATTATCATGTCTACATGATTATTGTGTAAATATATTGATGTCACCGCACTAGTCCAACGCTAGTTGTGGCCTTCCCCTTCGATTTCTCACTAATCCAATGTTAGTGAGAACCTTTTGATGAGGGCTAGTCCAATTGCTAGACCCTTAAAACGCCATTCATGCATTAGATACAAATTTCACACACTTTCCACTTTTAGAGTTTCTTTCCCATTTTGCATGTCACTATTATCCCATCCCGTATGCGAAACATCTCATTTAGTTTTCTTTTCATTAGATTAGTGCATCTAAGGCATTACCCTTTGAATTAGGGAAAAGAGCGAGTATGGCTTCTTAGCCTTAGCACGCTTTTATTTCCTTCTACGAAAAGGAAAATTCAAAGTCACGAATTTAGTCCCCCGCGCCCATTATGTTGCATTATTCCTCTTTAGGACATACATGTGCATTATTTTAAATGCTATCAAAGCCATTCTTTAAAAATCAACTTTCTTCTTCATGTTTTAGCAATTCAAAGTTAAAAAGCCACTTTTCTTAAAATTGCATCTTTTTTGGAAATTCAAGTTCCTCTTTGCATTTAGAATTGATTCTTTCAAAAATCCAACTTCTTTTCTCTTGATACTTTATAAAAAATTGCATTTTTGAAAACCCTACTTTCCGTTCATTCGAGTCTCATCATTTGCATTTTTTTTTGTGTGACCTCCTCGAGGGATCAAAATTGGATGACACAACTAATGTGATCAATTCCAATCACACCTCAAGGAGACATTTTGCCCCTCTCGATCCAACATTAGGTCTAGGTTTTGCATCCATATAGACAACATCCAGATGTGATAAATTTTAAAGTTAGAAAAAAATAGGAAATTTTCAACTAAATCTTGCAACTAGCTTTGGCTAGGTTAGAAGGGTGCCTTAAAGACGAGTAACATCGAATCTTCGCCTTCCCTTCTTTCAACCGTGACCCCCGAACCTTTTTCTCTAGTTTTCAAAGACCTGGAGTCGTCTAAAAAGGGTTTTTTCTTTGTTTATTTTCAATTAAATCTCTTGGGTGACTTGGTACACCTAAACTCCATACCAAGTGGCGACTCCAAACTTTTTCTAAAAACCCTTTTCTAGACTTTTGTTTTTTTGGGTCCAAACCGTCGCATTTTTATAGTCCCATGACCCCTTTCCCTTTCTTTTTCAAAAACCAAATAAAAATCGAAATCTTTCCCTCTTTTTCCATTAAATCAAAAAATGGGGCGCGACACTTAGGGTACGCCTTAGGGAAAGGTGGGGCTGTCACATGTTCCGCTAACCGCGCTAATAGATCGATCATATGGTTAATAGCCGTAGCTACTTGGTTCTCCACTCTGCACCCACTCCCTGGCTTTGATTTCCCACAGATTCCCGATCGCCCCCATGATCTTGGGGTTGCCTATATCCATACCCACAACCTTGTCCACATCTTCTACCATCCATATTTATAATAATCTAGATATGATAGGCATAAATAAAGTTAAGCATACTTGCGAACCACAAATTCAAGTATAGTACAACATAAATACTTCACATAGCATAATAATATTCTTAGAAAGATACATTAATTACAAAACAAGTCAATTCGCAAGCATGTAAGCAAGTTCATCGATACATGTTAAGCAAATTTACATCAAAAGTCAAGATAGGCACCATCTTTGCTATCTTTTACAAAATTCAAAACAAAGTCCAGAACTTAAGAGGGTGCTATCTTAATCCCTCACGGATTCCACATCTCGAGTTGGTTCATCCTCAGCCAAATTTCCCATACTGGAGGCTTCATCGCCCATTTCTCCAAGCAAGTCTCCACATCCATTCATGATTTCTTCAGCTCTAACCATTATCCCTTGTACCTCTCTAGCTAGATGCTCATTATACTCCCAAAATTGCTCACGAAGAACATTAGTCCGTTCTTGCTCCCTGTGAACATTCTCTTGAAGTTCCTAAATTTGATCACTTTACATCTCTACAATAGCCCTCAGTCTCCCAATCTCAGCTTGGGCTCTCTCATTGTCCTTAGTTAAACTCTTCCTCTCGTCTAACATAGCCAAAACAACTTGGTCAGGGTAGGAGTAAGACTTCCAGCAATCGCATTTTCTAATCTTGCTTGTCAGATTCCAAAAATGATAGGGCCCCCTGGCCTCTCTCGATAGCAAACCAGAGGACGGGTCTTTGAAGCTGCTCCCTCTCATCTCTTTCTCCATTTCCCTCCATAACCTACAAATCAAAATTAGAAACTTAGTCACACTTAGACTTTCGTAATAACTCAATCTTAACACTTCATACTACCAAACCAGAAATTTTCACAAAATCAAGACTTCCAGTCTGCCCAGGCCATTTCAAACCTAGGCTCTGATACCAATTGTGACGACCACACCTCCCCTAGCGCGTACACTAAGGTAATGGCGGGTCACCTGCCTAACTCTCACCAGGACTCAAGCACAAAATTTCTAACAATGATTAAAACCCATGATCATAATCAATAATAACTACAGCCATTCTTCCACATACTCATAAGCTAAATATCAATTCCAATCTTACAATACATAGCAAGTTCCATTCTTACAAAAATCGCCTTACAAGACATAACCAAAACTAGCACAACGCTACTATGGCTAAAACAAAAGATTTAAACGACTTGCCCCTTCTCGCTCTCTTGCCTATGTCAGTGATCCCCTGTAAGGAAAACAAATAAAAGGTGGGGTGAGCTTTCGCTCAGCAAGGCTCCAAGAAAATATATGCATTCACAAAAATCATACACTAGTTATCTATCAAATATAAATTTCACAAAATAATGCATTTTGCATCTTAAAGAAATAATAGCACTTTCCAATCAAAGGATACAAGGCTCTCATGAGCTTGTTCAAACAGCTTGTCATGTATATAAGATTTCCATTGGCACTTCGTCAACCTTATTCATGAATATTACCAAGTGTAATCACCGCTTCACGTCAACTCCATCCACCTTACATTCCCCGACTGGGCCCGCACATCAAATTCAAGAGAGGTAATATTCAAGTATACTGATTCAAATCCAAGAATCAAGATACAAGAACCATGGCTCATTGATTTTGTCAACCACGCCCTTGTGGGCTCAACTCAAACAACTAACCAATGGTTTGGGCCCCAAGCATATAGTGAAATTGATGGAACAACATTTTCAAATGATAATCAAGTCACGGACAAGTATAGCATTTCACAAATCCAAGTATCATTCACATGGTCAAACAAGGACAAGTGTGATATTCACGAATTAGCATATTAAGCAACCAACGTGTCATTTAACCAAAAGCATAACATTCAAGTGGCATAACCTTTGAACAAGACATATACCATTCAAGTACTTCAAAAGTTCTTGGAACACTCACCAAGTTAAGCAAGATAACTTTCAAGCATTTGCACCCAAATCTTCTTCATTTCCTCCGGTCAAATCTAATAGCAAGTTAAATGAAAATATTTAGGTTGGCTACCCCAATCTTAAATGACCAAATGCATATACTAGTAGTACCAAGAGTTAAGTATGTTGTCACGTGACAAGGTGCATAATGAATTAGAAGAGAGTTGAAGAAAACATTTATAAAAAGGAAAAATGATGAGTGATAGATTTGTCACCCCTCAGTATTTTGATCATAAATGTAGCTAGGATTATCAAATTGAGGCAAACTTTATACCATTTCGAAGTTAAGATATAGAACTACAACTTTTGTGAAGATGTTGGATCCCAGTTCATACATTATTAGGGTCGAATTTGGAAAAATCAGAGAGACAGGAAAACTGTCAGATCAAGAACAGGGCAGCTGAGCAGTCTTGGAAGAAAGGCTATAACTCGGTGTAGAAAAATCAAAATTGAGCACCGTTAGTGGTGTTTAAAACTAGATTCATAGAGCTTTCCAATAGTATAAGGCTCAGGCTCTAATTCATTTCCTATCACTATCAGAAATTTTGGGAAGTTGACTGATATCCATTTCTGATTTCACAAGTTCAAACCTAAATTTCAGAATTGACCAACCAATTTAACCAACTAATTTTCATGAGATCACCTCAACTTGCACACACCAATATTGATCAAAATTATACCCAGTTTCTTAACCATGTTTAGGGTTTAACAACCACACAACCAAAGGAAAAATAAGAGCTTAAAACTGGCCAGCAATAAGAAGGAGAAACTGCCCACATAACCAACACTTCACCATCAAAATTCCATCTTTCCTATATAACTTCCATAAGTAAGCTTTCAAGGATCAATTCTAGCTTTTAATAGGGTAAATAACATGCCAAAACATCAAGGAAAAACCATCAAAACTCTTAACACTTGCCATAATCATAACTTGGGGAAGTTTCTTCAAATTCTCACCAACACAAATAGATCATCCTACTAAGCACAAGATCAAAGAAAGAGATGGACTAGAATTTACCTTTCTTGGTTCCTCCAAACAAGAAGAGACAACCACAAACTCCTCCAAGTTTCACCTTCCAACCTAAGCTAGGGTTTTGATGGAGTAATCTAGGGTTTCTTCTCTTTTTTCCTCTCAAAATCAAGCAAGATGATGGCCAAATTTGGTGTAGTTTTTTTCCCTTTTTAGGCTGGAAATTTCATCCTCTCCCCTGTCTCTCTCTCTTTCTCTTTCTTTGCAAGACACAAATAAGGATAGGAAGGAAATAAATTGCTTGGATGGTGTTATAGGAAAAATTGAGTGATCAAGAGAGTTTCACTTGTCAAAAATTCATTGGATTTCCAAAACATTTTGCACAAAACCTCCTCTTCTTTCTACCATTCCTCACATAATCCACTAATTCACATTATACTAATTACTAACCCCACACAACAATTAATGGCATCATTAAGCAAGTAGATTATTAACTAAATAACTAAGGAAAAAATTGCAAATTCAATTAACATATTTTAAAAAAAAATTAAACTTGTCTAAGTCCTCACATATTTGCTGCTGTTGCTCAACTTGAAACTATACGATCACTAATCTCTCTTGCAGCTCAAAAAAAGTGGAAGATCTATCAAATGGATATCAAGTTGGCATTCTTAAATAGTTTTCTTGAGGAAGATATCTATATATAGCAATAACCGGAATATATCATTAAAGGACATGACGACAAAGTTCTTAAGTAAAAAAGAAGGCATTATATGGTTTAAAACAATCACCATAGGCATAGAATAGTAGAATTGATCGATATTTCCAAGAAAATAACTTCCCAAAATGTCCTCATTAATATGCACTATATGTGAAGAAGGATGTAGATGGAAATATTCTATTTGTCTACTTGTATGTGGATGATCCAATCTTTACAGGAAATAATCCAAAGGCATTTAAAGAGTGCAAGAAGGCAATGGCTCGTGAGTTTGAGATGACAGACATTAGTTGAATGTTCACTACCTTGGCATTGAAGTTAAGTAACAGAAGAATAAAATTCTCATCTCTCAAGAAAGATATACTAAGAAAATTCTCAAAAGGTTTCAGATGGAAGGTTACAACCCAATTAACACTCTCATTGAATTTGGATTAAAGCTATTGAAGAATGATGCATGAAATGTTGCGAATCCAACCTTGTTCAAGAGTTTAGTTGGAAATTTATGCTATTTGACTTGTACTCAACCCTATATTCTTTATGGAGCTGGACTAGTAACTCACTTCATGGAAAGACCAAAAACAACTTCAATGAAGCTAAGAGACTTCTATGATATATAAAAGATATAATTAACTAGAGTTTTCTATTCCAAATTACAAATTAGTTGAATATAATGACAGGTTGGAGATTTTGATGGTCACAAGAGCATGAGTAGATTTGTCTTTTTCATGGAAGAAATAGTTTTTACATGGTAGTCGAAAAAGCAACCAATTGTCATGCTTTCTACGTTTAAAGTAGTATATGTAGTAGCAACTCATGTATATGTCATGCCATCCAGCCATGCAATTTACTGAAGGAACTCAATAGTGTACAAGAAGAACCACCAGAGATATATGTCAATAAAAAGTCAGCTCTAACTTTAGTAAAGAATCCAGTTTTTCATGATCAAAATAAGCATATCAATAGAAGTTATCACGATATCTGGGAGTGCATTGCAAATAAAGAAATGGAAGTCAAGTTTACAAATCTCATGACCAAATGGCCAATATCTTTACCAAGTCTCTTAAATATGAATTATTCCATAAGATGAGGACACTAGTTGGTTTGATAAATCAAGTTTAAAGGGGAGGGGATCTTAGAAATAAACCTGATTTATGAAGAATATTCTAGAAGTATGGGAAATTGAGATATTTGTGTGTACCTCGAAAGTTAGAAAAATATCTTATATACTACTAAGGTAGTTAGAAATATTTAAAGAATGTACCATGGAATATTTTAGAAGATGCTTTTAGAATATGGTAGGAAGAATCCATATAAGAAGAATTTAGAATATAAATATTTTATGGCTTCACCTCCTCAAGACTACTATAAATAAAGGTGGAGACATCGTAGGTATGATGTATGAGGAAGTGTGAAGAAGTTACGAGAAAATAAAGTGTTGTAAGGGTTTAGTCATATAATAAAAATTCCTATTTATGTCTTTCAATCTCTTCAAAAGAGTTTCTATAGAGCTGCGTTCAATTTCTTCACAGTTTATCATCAAAGCATCTCCAACATAATCTTCCATCATGCTTAGAATAGCAAATTGAAACAGCAAAGTTTCCACATGTTCATTTTTTGTATTTTCTTTTGTTGATCATGACATTTTATAGGATATCTTAGTGGAATTGGATCTAGGGCCTTTCCATCTGCAATTCTATACTTTTGTCCAATTGTGTAAATTAGTAGAATTTTAGTATAAACTAATATATTTTTGGGGTACTCGTAATTTTACATCGACTCAGTTATAATTCACGTTTTATCAAAATTGTACTGGTCTACACCAAATTTATATCAGTTTACACAATTAGACAGAACTAGAACTAGGGCCTTCTAGCCAATTTCTAATGGAATTGTTTGAGATTGCAATTTTTAAGTACTGATATGGGTCTTACGGGTGACAAGACATAAATGTTAAGAAGAACATGTCAAATCACAAAATGGCATAAGATGTGATTCATATCAGCTGACTGTATAAATGCAAACCTACATAAAGACCTAAGATTGATATTTAACTCAAATATCTGAGTTCATTTTGGATAGCAATCATTGTCTTGTCTATACAGAAGTTTTCCATTTGTTCACTGTGTCTGCTAGCTACCATCAGATAGTGGCATTGCTAAAAGGTCAAGTTTTTATTGCTTTTCAAGAAATTAATGTCCAAATAAACTTCCTTGATGAAGCTTCTTCTCTCATATTGAGCTAGCCTGTTAGTTATTCCAACAGACATAGATGCAAGGGGATGCAAAATCCAAGAGATGTAGGACAGGATCTCTAAACAGTAATAGTTTGAAAAGGCTGATTGGCTAAAGATGAAATATAGAAGATATGTATTAGATACTTGAAACCAATAGTTATAGGATAATAACTTGCATGCAATGAAGAGGAAAGGAAAGGACATTCATGTGTTACCTGGAAACAATTATGTGACAGCCCCACTTCTCCCTAGGGTGAACCCTAGGGTATCGGCGGGCCACCTGCCCAACTCTCGCCGGGACTCACTACTGTTACTCCATCATATTACATACCTCAAATAATTACAATGCAAGATCTTTGAATAATAATTACATTTCTGACTAGTTCAAATACACCAAAAGTCCAACCGTCTAATATTACAAATAGTACATGAGGTAACTCGGCTAGTCACACTATGAACGATTACTTTCTGCTTTCCTTCATCTCGAGCCCTGTGGGGGGGAGGAAGAAATAAAATATTTTGGGGTGAGCTATAAGCTCAGTAAGGTTCCAAGAAAACAAGTATTTTAGAATTTAACTGTTTTGTCAGAGCACGAAAACATTGAAATATTCACATTTTTTAAATCACGTGAAAAGTACCTTTCATTAAAAATTTGCAAGACGAAAACAGTTCACGAAATAAGGTAATTCATCACACTCAAACAAATAACACTTAACACTCGAACACTTAACAACCGCACATGCAATGCAATTAATATTCAAGAATACTCCCATGTAATAGCAAGTTAAATGGAAGTTACTTTCACAGCAATTATTTCACCTGTACATATTAATAAATCAATACGTAAAACAAGCACATCACAAATAAGTTGACAAACAAATGAGTAATAGTAACATTGAGATCCCAGAGGCATTGGGATCAGACCATCTATTTGGTCAGGGAATAACATTCACCATTGAGACCCCAAGGCAACTCTTGAAGTCAGACCATCCAAGTAGTCAAAGAGCCACACTAACATTGAGATCCCAAAGGCATCCCTTGAGATCAAACCATTCAAGTGGTCAGAGTGCAACATTGACATTGAGACCCCAAAGGCATTTCTTGGGATCAAACCATCCAAGTGGTCAGAGAGTAACATTGACATTGAGACCCCAAAGGCATCCCTTGGGATCAAACCATCCAAGTGGTCATTTATCACTAACAATATCACATTTCACAGATCATATATCACACAACACATGCATTCAAGAACCATATATGGAGTTCAGACCGAATGCAATAAGGTACACCCTTATCCAAGCACCCACTTATCACGTTCAATTAGAGAGCACCCAAACCACAATTTTCACTTCAATAAATCAGCTTAAAAGTACTTATACATCGCTTCAAAGGGAAATCAAATCGTTACACTCGTAAACCAATGCAAGTCGATAGTAAATTCGTGGTAAAGTATTTCACAAAGCATTCCTTCAAACAATATTAACACAAAATAATTTTAGTGAAACATTTCTTTTAAAACAAGTTGGAACAAACTAGTAGTCAAATTGTCAATTGAAAAGGGTTTGGAACACTCACCAACGTGCCTTGGTCACCCTCGATATCACCTTCGAGCCCTACGTACAACCAACGTATACAACCATCAACTCAAACCAAAAAAATACTTAAAATCACTCAAAACAGCAAAGAGAGCACATACATGGGTGCTCGAACCAAAACGGACGACATTAGATTCACAATGGAAAGCACACACTACAAGGTGTGAAAGGCAGATTTGACACCTTTTGCCATTTTGATCATAACTCATGGTACGAGTGTCGGATTGAAGTGTATGAGGTGCCTTTTCGAAGCTAAGAGAACAAGATATAACTTTCATGAAGACCATTTTTACCCAGATTCACTCTTTCTAGGTCAAAAGTGCGGAAAAAGGTTCAGGAATTTCAGTATCAGGATTTCCAACAGGTTTGATTCAAACGATCATAACTCAACGTTCACAAATCCAAATCAATAAATTCCAAAGCCGTTAGAAAGCTAACATACAAGGCTACAATTCTTAAGAAGACATAAAAAAGCAAAAACATTCATTTTCCTGGTCAAAATGACCCACTACAGTAGCAAAATAAGATTCCTGACAGAAATAGGGCATCAGGGGTAATTTAGTCATTTCACATGCTACAGTGATCCGATTCATCTGAAAATTTACAGGTAGAATCCTCACTCAATTCTATACAACTTTCATGCTTTGTGCTAAAGCTAATTCAACCTCTATCATACTCAAATAATCAGACCAAATTCGGACAGAAAAATTGAACAGCAATTAACCCTATTGATTTCTTCTTGGCTGAAGCTTTACACAAGAAAATCCAACAATCTATACCATAAATTCATCTAAGAAACTAAACATGATCCTCAATCAAGTCAGAACAATAACCAAAATCCAACAACTCCATCAACTCAATCAAAATTCCAGCTTTCAAAGTGAAGCTAGTTACCTCCTAACTTGATGTTCTAGGCAAGAATTCCAAGCTCCTAAGCTTCAATCACCTCCTCCTAGCTTCCAATTCAAAGTTGGATGGTTGAAATTGGATGAACTCTCAAGTTTTCCTCTTTTTTTTTTTCCCTCTCTTTTCTTTCCTTCCTTTCCTTCTCTTTTCCCACGGTTTTCCTTCTTTTCTTTTCTTTCTTGCTTGGCCGATTGGCTTGTTCTAGAAATAGCTACAAGATGACACTCCATAGATATTTTAGGTCTTAGTCAAAATTGAGTCAAAGTTGTCATGCTCAATTACCCCTACTAACTTAGGTTAATTCCACCCTTGCCCAAGTGAGTTCTTTTCCTATCAATTAAGTCCATAAGTTGTAAATCCAACTTAGTCCAATAATACTTAGTCACACCTAGTTAGGTCACTAATCATCCATTTACCATAATTAACTCCCGTGAGCATGCAAGTTCACACCGAAAATTCATGAAATAACAAACGTTTGATTTGCACATATAATTAGGGTTTCGAGAAAATATATTAGGGTTAGTACATTTAGGGTTTAGTGTGCAAACAAATTAGGGTTTTGTCAAAATTTAGGGTTTTCAAAGCAAACTAGGGTTTAATTTCAAATTAGGGATTTTAAACTTGTAAAACAAAATAGTTAAAACAAAACACTTTAAGAAGTAAAACAACCATATAAACACCTTGGCAAACAATAATTACTATAATTAGCATTATTTAATATTTTCCAAAAACTTGGGAAAAATCGGGGCCTCACAAATTAACTATGTCACCAATTGATGCATAAATGCTATGTCCCCTCTCACATATTTAATAAGTTATCATGCCGGTTTGGTTAATTGCATAAGCATCTATACATGGACTTGAATGGACCTAGGATTTTGGTTTACAAGGGTGAATAGTCAAACTAAGTACACACTAATATTCAACATTAATTTTATGTTATACACTTGAATAATAATATTCATTCAAGTAATCAATAATTAAGGTGTAGCATATAACAAAAGAAATTCTAAAATAAAATAAAATTGCTTTTAAAAAGTGGAGTTTGGCAAAGAGTCAATATTTGAAATAGGTTTATTAGAGTTAGGAAGATTGATGCTTGACTAAAAAATCAAAAGTCAAAACTTTTGATGCTTATTTTTGACGGATACTCCTACTATCTTAGTTCAAGTCAATTTAGTGTTAATAAAATTGCATTTGTGGTTAGATCTTCTTTGACTTGATTTTGGTTTCTTTTAGTTGCCTTTTTTCTTTCTATTGGTATAGTGTTTCTTTGGTTACTTTTTTAAAATTTTAATAGTCATATCTAATGAAGAAATTACTATTTCCTTAGTTGCTATTTGAGAACTATACTAACTAATCATGTACTAATATTGCAGTGATATTGACCCCATATGGTATAAGGAAACTAAGAGTTGGATTGTTATAGAATATTTTTATAAAGATGGAGATTCCTTAGTTGATATTTAAAAATGATATGGAATACTAATTATATACTAAGATTAATTTTGTACTAACCTTATATCATATGCTAACATAAGGAAACCAAAAGATTTAGATTGCTATATGACAATCTCACAAAAAGAAATTAAAGAAGAATCCATAGTTGATTTTTAAAATCGATAATAGTAAACATATTGGAGGAGAGGACAAAGTGACAAATTTTATTAAAACTTAGGCTCCATGTAAAGGTTTTAGAAAACTTTTTGGGAGCCTATACAAATTTTACAAACTTTTAGGGGTAGCTACCCTTATACTCCCCCTAACTCCGTCCTTGTATGTAGATACATTTAAATTTAGGCTTAAGTTTTAACAAGAGTGAGAATAAAAACAATGGCCCTAGCTGCACGATCAAATATTCTCATACCCTGCTCAAGGCCATGGCACTAGGTTTTAAGGAATCGAGCTGTTCATGAATATGTTGGTATTTGGCTAGTTCAAGTTTGAAATAGGCTTTGGTCGTATAATAAATGAATTGAGTTCAACACAAGATTAGCCCTGTTTAATAATCAAATCCTCCAAGAGTCTATTTATGAACTGTTAGAATAGGTTAATGCACACATTTATGATTATAAAGAATATGTAAATACAAATATAAATACCTTGTATGGTATTAAATACGGCTATGTACACCTTCTATTTTTCCTTAAAAAAGTAATTATGTATAAGATTATATAATTTATTTTATAAAAAAATCAATATAGTTGAAGTTATTCTAAATCATGTTATTGTTTCTCAAAAAACAAATTAAAATCATTTTAAAACTCAAATTCAATATCAAATTCAACTTATTGAGATTATGGAGCCGAATTTGAATTCGAACTTGAATATTGATACTAATTGATGAATCAAATGTGAACATCACTTATAATTCATTTAATAAATGAGGAAACTTGAGTCCTGTTCATATTTTATATAAACAAGAGACTGGATATCAAATATTTGTTCAACTCGACTTGGTAAAAACTCTACAATCACACTGTTCTCAAAATTGTCAAACAAAATTACTAGTCAAGGAATGAACATATGTTAATAGAGAATTTATATGCGCAAAAATATATTGTTGCAATGTCAATTAAAGAATTGGAGCAATCTACAATAATACTTGCATCAATCCCTGATGAACTATTTTAAAATAAATCAAAAGTTTGAGGTAATATATTGATACAATTGATAGTTTAGGTGGTAAAATACTAATTGCTTAATTACAAATAGCCCTTTAAAAAAATGGTTATGCAAAAAGGTCCAACAATATTATAGATTTTAGTAAGAACTATGTCAGAAGTTCAATGCACAAACAAAACTTAGAAGCAGCTATCAAAATTTCAGTGTGGTGCAAATGAGGAAGGAAAAATGACAAGAACAAACACATATTGATACAAGAAATTTAAGATATATTTTTGACGTGAAGCTAGTGTCATTAACCAGACCTTAAAGACAATAAATTCATCATGTCAATGAGAAATGCTAAAACAGAAATGATAAAGTCATTACTCACTTGAAGAGGAGCTTGAAAGATGCCGATTCCATTGAGATAAACCTTGAAAATACCAAAGCATATGTATGATATATGTGGATAATATTAGCTTTAAACCAACCTTCCAGATGTCACAAATATGTTTCTAGTTACTGAACTCATATGCATGATAAGGCTAGCATAGAAATGGGACACCATGGCTAATGCCTTCCATGGTTGAATTCCAGCCACAATGACTCAAAAAACATGCTATAGAAGGATGGCACTAATACATTTTCCTGAGGTGCCCATTCTACAATTTTTCCATTATTAGCCACTCTGTTCAGGAAACTAGTAAGGTAGACAGCACATGATCCATTAGCGAGGTCAACTTGAGCTACCCATAGAAATGGATGTCCTGATAGTTCAAGCTGCAAAACTAGTTCATCAAATTGCTCCTGGTTGAAAATTGCTATGCTACCAAAAGCGACATAAACAACTGAGCCAACATCTTGTCTATCTAGCCAGCTTGGGCAAGAGGCATCCTCCAACCAAAAGTTTCCAAAAGAGACAAAATTTGTGGTATGGTTACTTGTAAGCCATGGTCCTACAGGAAGAATATTTGGAATCAAGTCACATGATGGTGAGTGAAGTTCATAAAATGTGCTGCAGAGAAGCAAATTGATAGAATCAGCTGCTCGTTTGACTGTTTGGCAAGATTCAAACAAGAGTTTTTGAGTCTTTAAGTCACCTTCGAAACTCTAGGGAAACTCCATACTGGTCCAAGCTGGAACAACATCTAAAAGGCTTATTTGTTGGTTGCTGATCAAATTTCCTGTAGACAAATTAGGTTCTAAAAAATTGAGCCAAAGCTTCTCTTGTAAACAGCAACTAAAAGAAAGAACAAAAACCAGACACAATTTGTCTTGCCATTGCAGTTGATAAGTCCTGCTTTGATAACCTTGGGAATACTGTGGTGCAAGAACGCTAATCCTGCTGGCCCAGCTGGAGAAAATGCTACTGTTTTAATACCAAAACCTTCAGGAACCTCCAGTATCCATCCTATGGATACATCAGCTTGAACACAAGTGATTGACTCATCAGTATTTGAATGATTAATGTTTTCAATCAAATCTGTCAAATAATCAGGCATAAAACTTCGGATTCTATATGAAAATTTAATGAAATCTATTAGAATCATTTTGTTCTAGTTCATCAGGGATTGAAGCTAGCGTTATTCCACTTTACCCTGATTTGTCAACAAACATAGCAGCAATAATCTTTGAATGTCTGAATTCTGCATTAACAAATGTAATCTTGGTTCCCTGACCAGAATTTTGGTCTAACAACTTCAACAATGGTATGACATGGCCTTGAGTAGTGTATGGTATAAGGACCGAAAGTATTTATACCCCGAAGACAATCACTTTTAGGAATTTTTAAATGTACTTGAACTAGTTATACATTATTAAATGACATCTTTATCATATTGATTAATTGTAATTTATATTTGTGCGATAAAACCCTTGGAATAAACCTAATTGATGAAATCATAAGAGTTATGATGGTGAGATTCTTTCCGTCATAGATAAAGTTTATTATTAAACATCTCTAGTCGAGTGCATTAATAAAAAAAGGTATTGCTAATATGATTAAACTAGTATATACCATGCCACTTCTATATGAGAAATAGTGGATCTCATCTATTATAGTGTGTGAGACACCTAAACAAGCATATGTGTGCCTAATGGTATGGTCAAGTTCACTAGATTGATCCGCCTAGAGATTTTTTTTATGTCAAAAAGAATTAATTTCTAAATGACATTTTAAGTGATCATTTGACTTAAGGATATCATGATACCTTGAATATGGATAGGAATATCTTGTGTTATTTGTTTACTCCCGTAAAAGAGATTGCTTAAAACATTAACATACAGGTATATGCTTGAAGTATGGAAGGGTAGTGAATAGTTCTTAAGAATTTACCACCTCCTACAAAAGAGGAATTATCTCATTTATGGCTACTTGCAGGAGTATAACTCACAAAATTTTAGTACTAAATAAGAGTCTTACAAAGATGTTTCTAAGTACTTCTTCATTATGAGTTATATTTCGGTACAAGAAATAAGCATTAATCATATAATGGAATTGGCACTATTTTATTCCATGATTAATGTTTAGATAAAGATGGCAAAGGGAAATTAATTACATGGTAAATGTTTATTGAACAGTGAAGTCATCCACTTGACTTTTTTCATTCACTTGGGTGGTCAAAACATGTTACTAGATACTGATCTTGATCTAAAAGAATGAATTAATTGATTAGTTGAATCAATAAAAAATTAAAAAGAGTTTTAATGTTTTAATTTATCTAGTTCTTATTACTAAGAGTTATAATAGGTTCTTATTAACAACATGATTGGGAATCTAGTGAGTCACACACATTATGACTCCTTTTGCTGGATCAAATGAATTTTAAGTAGGGACTTGAAAGATAAGTTTTATGACTTATAGTTTAATTTGTGAGACAAATTAAAATTGTAACAGCCCCACCTCTCCCAAGGGCAAACCCAAGGGTATCAGCGGACTGTCTGCCCAACTCTCGCCAAGACTCACTACAGACCCTCAATCGTATTACAGACTTCAAATAATCACACTTCAAGGTCTCTAAAATAATAATACATGCATTCATTCTTAAAGCCTTAATTGAGGTCCAACAATAAATGATAGTTAACTTGCAAAAGTACATCCTCAATAATATCTATTAAAACTCCTATAACATCAATTTCAGGTACAATAAATCTTTAACTTCGCAATTTAATATTAAGCCTATATAAAATTATGAAAATCCTACCAAAGTAACTAGATCCTCGATCTACGTTCCCCACTTCAAGACCTGTTAAGGAAAACAAACTTGGGTGAGCTAACGCTCAGTGAGGCCAAGGAAAAACATGCAAGCACGTAATTAAGCAAGTAAGAAAGCCAGTAAATTCAGATATAAAAGCGTGTAAATCAAACAATCACTTGTACTATTGCAACTTTCACCAGGAGACCGTATTCCCAAGGAATCACTACTCGAGGGCTCACATTAGACAAAAGTCTTGGAGTTGGGTTCGGAGAACCCTCTTCGAACCTCTCTATCTACAGTGAATATGCGCAAGCATAGTAAGCAGTGTTCATGCAGGAAAATACACAGAAACAGGTAAGGATACAGGGCTCTCAGGAGCCAATTTCCACGGTTAAGCAGTTAAGTCCATTCCATCCCAAACGTTGACTCTCCGTCAACTTCGCAAAGGTAAAGTCCGTAGAATCTCCACTTGGTACAACCTCCGTCCACCAGTTCACCCTCTCGGGCCCGAAACCAAACAGGTAAGTATAAAAGGTAAAGCTACAACGAACAATACCGAGCAAGACCTCTTCAATAGGTCAAGCTCAAAGAATAGTACCTAAGGTTTACCAAACTTCCCGACCAAGCCCTTGCCGGCTCGGGTCCCAAGGATCCCCAATAGGTTTGGGCGTCCCCATTTATAACTTTTAAGTCGATGGATTATTCCAATCGACATTCAGTTCCAGTCACGTCAAGTACAGTTCCAGTCAAGTCAAATAACAGTCATGTACATGCACGTCAAGTAGAAGAGGACGAGCGCGATAAAGTACACTCTCGCCTCAACAGTTTACATTCAAATAAACATGTCAGGTAATTCAACAATTCATGCACTTGACACTCACCGAAGTCAAGAGTCTAAGGCAAAAGCACGCAAGGTCAATCGAGTTCTCCGGGATCTTCTCAATCACCTGAGACAAATACGAGTATTTTAATTCAAATCACTAAAGAAATATTTGATAGATGTCTTTAAAAATGTCTCAATGAGACTCAAGTCAAGTTCAATGAAATTCCATTTTGAGCTGAAATCTTTGAAAAATCATAATTTGAGTTATACAAGTCCAAATTGTGCAAGCTTGGTACTGTTGGAAACCTCTTTTAAAGTTCTAAAACTTTGTAGAAGGCACCCAGTTAAAATTCTGGACAGAATTAGCCCAGATTTTAATTTAACGAACTGCTACAGTAACAAAACAGGACATAGCAGGCTGTCCGACCAGACCACTTTGAAAATTTACCAAAAATTACAGAAAATTTAATTGGCATCTCAAATTTTCACGGTTTATATACCTATGTAAGAAGTTTCAAACGCCACCAACGGAACTCAATTCCGATACTTGAGTAAGAAATTAAAGCAGTCCAAACAGGGCAGGTTCACAAATCTGAAATTTCTGTTTTCCAGTTTTGCAGGGCATAATTCTAGGCTATATTTGAGTGACTAATTCTACTTCAAAAATCACCAAATTTGGTACACTAATACTTCCATATATCAACTAGATTCATACCAAAATTTAACTTAAAATTAGATTGGTAAGGCAGTTTTCTATGCATCCAAACTGGACTGGTTTGCATTTGCTCCAACCTGCAAATTTTACTTCCTTTTCTTTTCCTCATTTTTAACACATCTAAACACTTCCGTTTGGCCTCAAATTCGAACCTAAGCTGGTATTAATCTTTCTTAACTTAAGGATGATAAAAAATGATCACAACTTTCATCAAAATTATCACAAAACAATTCCATGAAATCGGGCAGCATGCTGCCCCAATTTTCCAGATTTCTTGCCTCAACTTATCACTCATTTGTGCTAGGATTTTCAAAGGGCTTTTGTGGGGAAAATTTAACCACTCAACCTTCAACATATAAACCTCATATTAAGCCTCAAATTAGGCCTTCAAACTTGCCAAATGTCAGCCATAAAGTTAAGAAGAAAATCAGAAAATTTCACCCCCAATTTTATCCTTTCTCTAGCCGGTTTTTCCTTGAGGTTTTCTTCCAACTTTTAGCAACCAAAATCAAACATAATGCACATATATAACACCATTTAACCAACTCATGAACAAATACACATATATAGTGGGAATTCCAAGGGCCCACAAATTTTCCATAATCATCAAATTACACAATAATAAAGCTTAACACTTCAACCATCATAATCATCATCCATCAAGGTTCTATGAACCTATCAACCACCCAACCTAACTTTTCATGCTTGGAATTTGAAGAAAATGGACAAGGGTGAAGTTGGTAGAATGTGACCTCTTCATAGGTTAGCAAAATACCAAGAAAAATGCAAGCTTGAGCCCACAAAATCCTCTTCCTCAAGCTCCTTGTCAAAGCCCCAAGATCAAGCTCTACTTAGAGCAAGATTAGTTGAGTTTTTAGGGAAGAAAATGGAAGAAATTTTTGAGGAAAACGAGAGGAAGAAGAAGAGGGAGTTCGGGTGAGAGGAAGGAAGAAATGAAGCAATTTTTTGGTCAATTTTCTTTGAAGAGTAAATGGAAAAGAAAGACAAGACACAAGTCTTGTCTTCTGCCCCAAAGTCAAACCTTGCATAGTAACCTTAATTAGCTATTTGAAGGCAAAATAATTATTCCACTTAGCTAAGGATGAAAGGGTTAATCTTAATTAGGAGAGAGAAATGAAAAGGAATAAATTGAGAAGGAATTAGGGTGAATTAGGTGGAAGAAACAATGGCTAAACAAAATTCTAACTCGAGAGGGTTAAAACAACTTAAACTAAAATCACAAATCCCTAATTATAATCACTCTTTTTAATTCACCTCTAATCACTGAATAATATTTCTAACCTACGGGTGATCATCCTTACATTCCAGTACAACTTAACTCATGGCCCGAATTTCCACCTCAAAAAACGTGTTTTTCTCATTTTCTGTATATTTGATACAAAAAGAGCAAATTTTAAAATAAAATGAATGGAATGTTGAAAATCTACCTGAAAAATAAATATAGAGCTAAATTAAGTTTTTCTCAAAATGAAATAAATTAAACAAATAAATAAATAAGTAAATTGAATTTTCATTTAAATTTTCTAAAAATTCGTTTAAATGTAATTTTAAAATAATTGATCGAATTAATAACAATAATATCGTTATTTATAATAATAGATATTAACAATATTTAAAATAAATTTTGGGGCCCTCACAAAAATTGAGAGACTTATTGTACAAATATGGTTATTTCTTTCAATACAAGGAGTTGTGTTGGAATAAGGAAACTAGATTCTTGTTTCCTTTAGAATTAGTACAACCTATTTGTCCATATGAATTCCCTTATAGGCTATTTGCTGGCATAATATCACAATTTTGATGAGTTTTAAAGAAAGTTCTTGAGAGCACAAAACCCTAAATTCAACCAAAAGAGTAGAGAGAGAGCTATCACCTCCATTCTCTCTCTTCACAAAATCCTAGTTGGTTTTGTGGGATTTTTGCTCTTTACCTCTTTTGATTGTCTTATCATTAACTAGAACTATTTCCGATAATAGTTGATTCGGCCTTTCAAAGATTCTGGTTAGAAAGAGTTCGTATGGATTACCATTAGAGTCTAAATGTTTGAGCAGTTTCGTGGATTTCTTACCTTTCTTTGCTATGGACGGGATCGTTTGTTTGTGAGATTCTCCATTATCTAATATAATATACTCGAACACTCTCTAAGTTACATGTTAATTATCAAGGTAAAAGGTCCATTGAGGAATCAAAATTTTTAATGTTCTGCTACATTTATCTCTACGATTCCTTACGATGGTATCAAAACCACCCTTGATAAGAACTGGTAATTGGTTTTATTTAGTTGTCATGTATGTTGAATTTGGTTTAATTATATGCGGTTCAAGAATTATTTAAAATATGTTTAATGAAAGTTTTTCAATTTTTTTGAGAAAATTTCATTGGATGATTTTTCATTAATGAATTTTATTGGATATTTTAGTTGGCAAAAGGTTGGACCTTTTAAACAGATATAAATTAATCAATCAATTGAACTTTTCATGAGATAAAAGTTTGTGTTGATTAAATGTTTTTCATCCGATGAAATTAGATGAAAAACTGGAAATTTTATTAGATAAAATTTTTGAAGTTCAAATTTTTCATTGGGTTTTTTTTGTAATAAAAATTATATTTTTATTTTGCCTAAATTCCAAAACATTAAATAAATTTTATGGCTAGAAACTTTTGATGAAAATTGGATTTTTCATTGGAATAAAATTTTTGGCTGTACAGAGCTATTAATTTGATTCAGATAATTGTAAGATAATTGATCCGATGAAGATTTGATTTCTAATTAAATTATGGCTATTTTGATAACTTGATATTGCTAGAATTTTTGTAAGATGAGCATATATTTATGTGTTCTTCAATGACCAAAAATTTGGCATAATTTTTGTCAAAAGTTCGGCCACAATTTGATTTGATATTTTGTCATTAGATGGTGAAAGTTGTTATTAGAAATCAAATTAGTTTTGAAATTTTAATATTGAGAAGAATTTAAAAGAAATTTGGAAGCTGTTTAATATTCCTTGAGAAATAGGATTTCCTAAGAAATATAAGTTTTCAAATTAGTTTTCGTTTCTAGAGTGATTTGAAAATTATAACTATATTTTATTATGAATAACATATAGTTTCCAAGTCATTAGAATTACCACAAGAATTCCTTTGAATTTTTTTTCTAGAAATAGAAAAAGAAGGTGCAATGCTCTGGTCATAATGACTAGAGCAAGACCAATGTAATAACCAGACTAATGTCCAGTGCCGGTCTTAGCTAGTCAAATGACCATTCAAGTCTGGCAAATCCCGAGTGTTGCAAAAAGTTTTAGCAACGGGTTCCTTATGGAGGATTTTGTCACTACAACCAATTTTTGTTGCTAAAATCTAATTTCCAGAATTTGAAAAATTATCTAATTGAATTTGATTTAATTATATTTTAAACCTCTTGGATTGAAGTCTTTACAATCAAAAGCTTGTGCATATAATGATATATGACTAGAACTAAATAAAATTTTGTACTTTCATTCAATAATGTATTATTTGATTACATGATGGATGATTACAGGCTAAAACTAATGTGATTATGTATGGTTGAATGCATGAATGATTTTGATTTTGATATTTTTGAAATAGGGCCTGTATGTCCTACCTTTCTCTTGTTATTTTCTATGTAAATTCTACTCTCATTTTACTCCTATTGAATGTAATGTACTTTATTTAGAGATGGAGAGAGGTTGAGGAACAAATGTATAAATTAGAACTTACAATTGTAATGTACAATGGAGATAGAGATGGCATCAAATCCTCCATGGCGGACATACAAAGGTGAACAGGGCATGGAGATGTTTTGTCCCTTGGTTTGATCATCTAGTTTCCTTTTGACTCAAGGAAACTAGTTTAGGAAAAGTCCATAATCATCCATGTTTTATAATATGTTTATTTATTTATATTGATGAATGAATAAGTATGCTATGTTTAACATGATGAGACCTTATGCAAGGCAATTTAAATGTGCCTAAAATCCCTCAAATTAATATTAAGTCTGGACATAAGTTGCCTTCCATTACTATAATAAAATGCGAGTTCTTGTTCGATGTTATCTTGTTTGCCTCAATGAAGGATACTCTACCAAGGACAGAGTTTACTATGAGATGAGATTTTGGAATAATGGGTTGAGACTTAACTACAACATATGACTTATTCACCTCAGTGAAGGTTATATGTTGTAGAGGCAAAGGTTGAGGAACACATAAGATGTGCCTTGTCAAGAGTTGACAACTCAACTATTTAAAAGTTACAATTGTTATAATTGGTAATACGTACCTACTTGTTTTAATTATTTTGACTTGTTCATCTCAATGAAGGTTAAAATAACTAAAACAAGGTTCTAGGGCACTAGGGATTTTTGAATTCTGAATTTCACATTTGAGGGTTGTGGAATTGTATTAAAAATAGTGGGAGCAAAACAAAATTTAAATTTACATCATTTTATTTGGTTTTGTTTTGCATAAATAGAATGCTTATTCTATCTTTATTTTATCATAGGATGTTTACTAGTTTGAGTTTATGCATTATTCTTGATTATTGCAAATTAATTGGTCCCAATTTTTTGGACTAGTAAAGTAACTTGAGAATTGTTCTCAAGCATGAGCATCTTGTGTGACGCCCCACTTCTCCTTAGGGTGAACCCTTGGGCATCCATGGGACGCCTGCCCAACTCTCGCCGGGACTCACTACAATCCATAAGTGAAAAACAATTCCACTCCGGTAAATTTACAGTCACTAAACCAAAATAAAGCACAACTAAAACATTTCATTTCATAAGAGCAACTAATGATACAAATCTCAAGATACAAACCTCAAGTTAAATACATCGGGTCTCAACTTTTACAATTCCAAAAGACTCAAATACAATAAAACCAAGATATACACTAAGTCTAGCCTAACTAACTTACTAACGTCTTCCACTCATTTCTTCAAGTCAACTTCCTGTTAAGGAATAACAAATGGGAAAGGGGTGAGCTAACGCTCAGTGAGACCAAGAAAAGGCATGCAAGCACGTAATCAAGCAAGTAGGAAAGCCAGTAAATTCAGATATAAAAGCGTGTAAATCAATCATTCATTTGTACTATTGCAATTTTCACCAAGAGACCGTATTCTCAAGGAATCACTACTCGAGGGCTCACATTAGACAAGAGTCTTGGAGCTGGATTCAGAGAACCCTCTTCGAGCCTCTCTATCTACAGTGAATATGCATAAGAATAGTGAGCAGTGCTCATACAGGAAAAATACACAGAAGCAGGTAAGGATACGCGGCTCTCAAGAGCCAATTTCCACGGTTAAGCAGTTGAGTCCATTCCATTCCAAATGTTGACTCTCCGTCAACTTAGCAAAGGTAAAGTCCGTAGAATCTCCACTTGGTACAACCTCCGTCTAACAGTTCACCCTCTCGGGCCCGAAACCAAACAAGCAGGTGAAAAGGGTAAAGTTACAACGAGCAATACTGAGCAAGACCTCTACAATAGATCAAGCTCAAAGAACAGTACCTAAGGTTCACCAAGCTTCCGACCAAGCCCTTGCTCGGGTCCCAAGGATCCCAAGAGGTTTGGGTCCCGGTTATAACTTTTAAGTCGACGAATCACTCCAATCAACATTCAGTTCAAGTCAAGTCAAGGAACAAGTCATGTTCATGCGAGTCAAGTAGAGGAGGACGAGTGCGATAAAGTACACTCTCGCCTCAACAGTTCATATTCAAGCAAACATGTCAGGTAGTTCAACAATTCATGCACTTGGCATTCACCGAAGTCAAGAGCCTAAAGCAAAAGCACGCAAGATCAATCGAGTTCTCCGGGATCTTCTCGATTACCTGAGACAAGTACGAGTATAAATTACCTAGGTATACAACCAAGGTTTAGTAGTTTTCTTACTACCCTTATTTAAAAGATAACATTTTCAAGTCATGGGAAATGATCAAGTACTTTAATTCAAATCACTAGGGTAATATTTGATAAATGTCTTTAAAATGTCTCAATTAGACTCAAGTCAAGTTCAAGATTCTCCAATTTGAGAATCAAGTGAAACACTAAGTTGGCAAGAAAATCAAGAAAGAGGGTCGATCATTTTCATGTCAAAGTTCCCAAGTTTTACGCCCAAGATTCAAGTATGAGTGAACTCTAACATTTTCTAAATTCTTTTAGTCAAAAATGGCAATTACAGAGACTTAAGAAAATTGTCGGGTTACGTCAGGAAAGCAGGAGCAATTTTGGGAGAAAATCCATAACTCAATATAAAAATATTGAAATTGAGTGTCGTCAGCGGTGTTTAAAACTAGATTCATAGGGCTTTCAATGGTATAAAAATCAGACTCTAGTTCATTGCCAATTGATACCAGAAAATCCGACAAGTTGGCTGAAACTGGTGACTATCGGGTAAAACAGGGAGCAGAGCAGTCAGGTGTATTTTGGACATTTCATAAGATACAGTGCTCCGATTGCTCTGAAATTTTACAAGTAGAAACTTAACTCAATTATATACAACTCTTATGTTTTGACCAAGAGCTGGTTTGGCCGTTATCACATAGAAATATGTAGTTCAAAGTGACTGAAATTCAAACCTGATCAGGCTTAACTTTGAGCAGAAAATCTGGTTTAGTTCTTGCTAAAGCACTAGCTAAACTATCACAAAACCATTCAAATGCTGCAACCCCATAAACCTCAACATACTACCAAGTATTCCAAGCACAAATGCACCAAAAACAACATTCAAAATGAAGGAACAAAGCTAGTTTTCCTAGCTAGAACAGTCGGCCAGCAAGAGTGCAAAAGTAGTCTAAAGTGGAGACTATGCATGTTTATCAAAGGAACTTAACACAAATCTCATCCTAAGACTATTAGGAATTTCATCAAACACCTCATAGACATAATTCCAAACCACTTCCAATGATGCTACTACTAGAAATTCTTCCAAGCAAGCCTTGGTTTAGGCTTCTAAAACTCTCAAACACCAACTAAACACTCCATAACCTTCAATTTAACATCATCAAGCTAGGGTTTTTAAAGAAAGTTTACCTTGAAACAAACCTAGAGAGAAGTCCTTCAAGATTGCTTGATCCTACTTCCTCCAAGCTTGAAAGTTGAAGATGAACTCACTAGATGATCTCTCCAATTGATTCCTCACTAGTTTGGCTTAATTCAAGACTAGGGTTTTTAGTGTTATTTCTCTCCTTTTTTTTCCCTTTCTTTCTCCTCTTTGGCTCACGGTTTCTTTCTTCTTTTTTTTTCAGCCTTGCAGCCGACTCCTATGAGCTTCCCAAGTGACTAATAATTCAAGCTAATAAGATATTTATTGCTTAGTTGGTCAAGGGTCAAAGTTATCATGCCAATTAAACCTAACAACTTAGGTCATCCTTCACCCTTGCCCAAGTAATTTCCTTTCCTATCAATTTAGTCCACTAATGCATAATCTCACCTACTTAAACTACTAATCACCCAAGGATCTTAATCACCTTCGCACAACTCTCACTACCTTAACCAATCAAGGTCGCAAAATATAATCCAAAATTCGGGTTTTCGAGTAAACCAAAGCTTGTAACACTTGAAATACCATTGGGATGTTACATCTTGCCTATGTTCTTGATTCGCCCCTTCCCTTGGAGCCACCACTACCTACTATCCCAATTGATGTAGTTGAACAATTCAATAAACTGCATGTGGACAATGACACAATTGTTTGTATCATGTTAGGATTCATGTCTTCTGAGTTTCAAAAACAACATGAATACATGAATACTTGTGATATAATATTCCATCTACAAGAGTTGTTTGGTACACGGTTTAGGACTGAGAGATATGAAATTTCTAAAGAACTGTTCTAGTGTAAGATGGCTGAAGGCACATCGGTGATTGCACATGTGCTAAAGATGATTGGCTACATTGAAAACTTGGGCCATTTAGACTTTGTTATGGATCAAGAGTTAAATGTTGACCTGATATTGGAGTCACTTCCTGATGCATATTCATACATTGTGCTAATGTACCACATGAATAAGGTGGAGTCTATGTTACATGAGTTGCTGAATATACTCAAGGATGCTGAGACCAATCTTAAAAAGGATAAGGGCCAAGTGTTAATGGTTTCTTCGAGTTCCTCTAAAACTATGACTAGAAAGTCTAAGCCCAAGTGTAAGTCCAAGAAGAACAAGCAAGTAACCAAACCTTCTAGGGACGTGAGCAAGAATAAGAACAAGGCAAAGGGCAAGTGCTTCCATTGGGGCAAAGAGGGACATAGGAAGTGAAATTGCAAGGACTACCTCGATAGCTTTAAGGAGAAAAAGCTTAGTGAAGCTTCTGCTAAAGGTGTGTATATGATTGAGGTCAACTTATCTACTTCTAATAATTCCTAGATATTAGATACCGGAAGTAGTTCTTATATTTATTTAAATTATGCAGGAAGTACAGAGAAGTAGAATACTAAAGAAGAATGAAGTGATCCCACGCCTTAGCAATAGGGCAAGAGTCGCAGACTTAACTGTAGAAACATATCATTTATATGTACCTAGTGGACTTGTTCTAGAATTAAATAATTGCTATTATGTTCTAGTTTTGACTGCATTATTTGAATTTCACGTTTAGACATGGAATTTTTTCTATTAGTACTAAGAATAAATGCTGTTCTTTTTCACGTAATGGAATTTTCTACTTGAGTGCTCCTATGGAAAATGACTTATACATTTTAGATATAACAAGTTCAATCCTCAATGCTAACACTAAAAAGCAAAATTTAGATGATGTCAAACAATCATTTCTTTGGCATTGTAGATTGGGTTATGTAAATGAAAAATGCATACCTAAATTACACCAAAGCGGATATTTGGACTCATTTGAGTATGAATTATATGAGACATGTGAATCTCGTTCACAAGGAAAAATGACCAAATCTCTCTTTATTGATAAAGGTGAAAGAGCAAGTGAATTTTTAGGGCTAATAAATAGTAATATATGTGGTCTCTACTACAATTCAAGCCAGAGGAGGTTTCTCATACTTCATAACTTTTATTGATGACCACTCAAGATATGGATTTGTTTACGTAATGAAGTACAAATCCGAATCTTTTGAGAAGTTTAAGGAGTTTAAGAATGAAGTAAAGAAACAATTTGGTAAAAATATTAAAGTCTTTAGAACAGATAGAGGTAGAGGATACTTAGACCAAGAGTTTGAAAATTATCTAAAAGAGTATGGAATTCTTACTCAAAGTACACCTCTAAAATGTCAGAAATAAATAGAGTGTCTGAGAGGGGAAATCAAACCTTGTGGAATATGATTCGATCCATGATAAGTCATGCAGGTCTACCAAAAATTTTTTTTGGGGATATGCCCTATAAACTGCCTCCTATACTTTAAATTGAGTTCCATCAAAAACTACTCCTTCCATAACATATGAGCTATGGAAAGGTCGAAAACCAAATCTTTCACACATAAAGATTTGAAGATGTCTAGCTTATGTTAAGTAGGACATGTCAGATAAGTTGGAAACTAGATCTGACAAATGTCTATTTGTGGGATATCCTAAATAGACTAGAGGATAATATTTCTTTCATCCTATAAAGCAAAAGGTGTTTATTGCTCGGACTGATACTTTTCTAGGAAAAATGGTTTATTCTAGAAGGAGCAAGTGTAAGTAAGATAGATCTTGAAAAGACTTAAGAGATACAAATAGATAATGAACAATCATTTGATATAAAGCTAGCTACTCATGATGATAAGGTGCAGCGAGAAGTTCCAATTACACAAGATCTACGTAGATCTAGTAGAGTAAGTCGTCCACCTATGGGGTATGATAATGTGTTCGTCTTGGAGCAAGATGATACTCCAATCACCTAAGCAGATGTTTTAAAGAGCAAAGACTCCAAGAAATGGTTTGAAACCATGAAATCAGAAATGGATTCCATGTACGAAAATGAGGTGTGGACATTAGTCGATCCAACTAAAGGGATAAAACCCATAGGATGTAAGTGGATCTTTAAGAAAAAGATTGACATAGACGGCAAAGTGGTTAACTATAAAGCTAGGTTGGAGGTTAAATGTTACAATCAAGGACAAGGCATTGACTTTTAGGAAACATTTTCACCAGTAGCCATACTTAAATCCATTCAGATTTTGCTTGCCATAGCTGCACACTTTGATTATGAAATTTGCAAATGGATGTTAAAACTGCTTTCCTTAATGAAAATTTACAAGAGGAATTTTATATGACACAACTTGAAGGTTTTACATCTAATGATACTAATAAAGTGTGCAAGTTGCAAAGATCATTTGGAACATTTGTTTTGATGAGCCAATAAATGGGTTAGGTTTCCCACAAAATCAAGACGAGCCTTGTGTATACAAGAAGGTTAGTAGAAACTCGGTGTATTTCCTTATATTATATGTAGATAACATATTAATTATAAGAAACAATACATCCTACAAATAGTAAAGTTATGGTTGTTCAAGAATTTCTCTATAGGATCTTGGAGAGGCAATCTACATTATGGGAATAAGGATCTATAGAGATTGATGAAAAAAGATTACTTGGCCTTTCTAAAGATAAGATGCTAAAGAGGTTTAGCATAAAAAATTCTAAAAAATGTTCTTCACCAATATCTCATGGTATCCACATTTCTAAGGATATGTACCCTATAATAGATGAAAAGGCACTCATGAGTCGAACACCTTTTGCTTCAACAATAGGTTCCATCATGTATACTATGATGTGTACTAGGTCTAATGTCTCCTATGTTTTAAGTGTTACAAGCATATGCCAAACTAATTTTGGTGATGGACATTGGATGGTTGTGAAGAATATCCTTAAGTACTATATCCTTAAGTACTTGAGAAGGACTAAAGATATGGTTTCGATATATGGAGATGGCAAATTGCAAATAGAGGAATATACTAATGCCAGCTTTCAATCTGATAAAGATGATAGTGGGTCTCAGTCCAAATACATATTTACTCTAGTCGAGTGTATTAACAAGAAAGGGCATTGTTAATATAGTTAGACTAGCATATACTATGCCATTTTTATATGAAAAATAGTAGACATTACCTACTATGGTATGTGAGACACCTAAACAAGTAAATGGATACTTGATAATATGATCAAGTTCACTAAATTGATCCCCTTAGACATTTCTTTTGTGTCAAAAAGAATTAATATCTAAACGATGTTTTATGTAAGTGATTCCTTGACTTAAAGATATCATAGTACCTTGAGTATAGGTAGGTGTACCCTGTGTTATTTGTTTGCTCCTGTAAAAGGGATTGTACAAAACATTAATATATAGGTATATGCTTGAAATATGGATAGGTAATGAATAGTTTTAACAATTTGCCACCTCTTATAAAAGAGGAATTATCTTGATTATGACCACTTGTAAAAGTATAACTCAGAAAATCCTAGTACCAAGTAAGAGTCTTAGAAAGATGTTTCTAAGTACTTCTTCATTATGAGTTATATTTCAGTACAAGAAATAAGCATTAATCATATAATGGAATTGGCACTAATTATTTCATGATTAATTATGAGATAAAGATGATAAAGGGATATTAATTACATGGTAAATGTTCATTGAAAGGTGAAGTCATCCACTTGACTTTTTTCATTCACTTGGGTGGTCAAGACGTATTGCTAGAAACCAATCTTGATCTATACAAATGAGTTAATTGATTAGTTGAATCAATGATAAATTAAAAGGAATTTAAATTAATCTAGTTCATATTAATTAAGAGCTATAACAAATTCTTATTACCAACATGATTGGGAAGCTAATGGGTCACACATATTATGAACTCCTTTTGTTGGAATAAATGAATTTCAAGTACGGATTTGAAAGATAAGTTTTATGACTTATAGTTTAATTTGTGAGATAAATTAAAATTGAGGGTCTTATTGTGCAAATATGGTTATTTCTTCCTATACAAGGAGTTGTTTTGGAATAAGAAAACTAGATTCCTGTTTTTTTTTTTAAATTAGTACAACCTATTTGTCCATATAAATTCCCTTATATGCTATTTGCTAGCATAAGATCAGAATCACAATTTTGGTGACTTTATTAGAAAGACCTTGAGAGCACAAAACCCTAAATTCACCCAAAAGAGTAGAGAGGGAGAGCCATCATCTCTATTCTCTCTCTTCACAAAATCCTAGTTGGTTTTGTGGGATTTTTGCTCTTCACCTCTTGCGATTGTTTTTATCGTTAGCTTGCACTATTTCCAACAACAGTTGATTTAGCCTTTTGAAGCTTCTGGCTAGTAGGAGTTTGTATGGATTACTATTAGAGGTCGAACGTTTTTAAGTGGTTTTGTGGATTTTTCACATTCCTTTGCTATGGACGGAATCATTTGTTCGTGGATTCTCCAGTGTCTGAGGTAATATACCCAAACACCCTCTTAGTTGTATGTTAATTATCAAGGCAAAAGGTCCATTGAGAAACCAAAATTTTTAGTTTTGCACTGTGTTTATCTCTATAATTCCTTACAAGGATTATGTATGGTCGCATGCCTATGATCACCTTAAATGCTCTTATTCTTGTTAAAAGCTTCACTTCTGAATTCTAATGTACTAGATATGATAGCTGATGGAATTAACCTAGCCATAGTGCTTGTTATTATGTGAAAGGAGCAAAATTTCTGCATGGATCTATGACATAGTTAGCTTCCAATTTTTCTTACTCCCAAACACATGATTGTCCTTTCTTTTACCATCATCTGTTGCAGTTGTTTCCTATGTGGTGGCTATTGCTTATTGGTTTCAAGTGGTTTAACATTTTCAATGATAGAGAGATCTTTTATATTTTGTCTGTAGTGAATTAGCTTATCTGAATTAATCTGCATATTGCTATTTGTAGATCTATGCTATGTCCAATTTGTGTCTCGGTGAATTTAGGCTAGTTAGAACAACTCATACATTAGCTAAATACAAGTGAAGAATCTTCGCCTGAGATTCTTATAATGCCATGAATGGGGCTTGCAATCATTATATCATTTTGTACAGTCCAGATAATGAGTTCTATCCAAAGGTTGACTCAAATATTGTTGTATGTGTTCATGTTGATTCCTCAAAAAACCATTACAATCATTTAATTCACCAGCATGAATTTCATAGGAAGAATAGCTTTGAGTAAATCTAAATCCATGCAAAGTTCTAGTAAATTCAAGTGAGCAATGATATCAATAATGAGTCATTTCTTGTCCTTGTTGCTTCTATACGATTAGCTTATCTAAAAGTGTTACCATATGCCATTTGCTAATTTTATCCTATTTCTCTTACATTTAGTGCATTGTCACCTATGATTGGCATCAGCAATTCAATATAGCATCTAGATCAATTCAAGTACTTGCTCTAGAGTCTAGATATCCTCTATATGGAGGCAATGCCCACTAGAAGAAAATAAGGTGTGAAACCTTTTCTTTTCCAGTCTATCACTTTTGCTTTGGCAACTCTGTTAGGAATTATTGAGATAAACACAGTAAAAATTTAAAGATTTTGATTCCTTCCAATAGATCATCTTTTGGTTAAATCCATACAACATAGAGTTAATTTAAGAAAATTATCTCAATCCATGAAGACCTCATTGAACTTGGTGGAGATTTGATACACAGGATGGCAAAGAGATCTACGTAGCCGCATACGTGTCCAATCTCTAACGGTGATCCACATGAACCCCTTAGTTGGAATCTCCAACGTCGAATTAGTTTAAAATAGATTAGTGCTAAATATTGCCAAAACAACCACACGCAAGTCTATTGAGAGAACCCTAATTTTTTACCATGAAAAAACTCGTCCCAAGATGAAAAATAGGAGATGCAATTTTTCTCTTATTTTCTTGGACGAATTTTGGATATTTTTTCTCGCAAGATTTTTCTCAAAAATTTCACAAGATAATTTGTGTGACAATTAGTCTTGTTAGCAAAAACTTAGTGAGTATTTATAAACAAATAAATTGTCAAATCCTTGTGGAAACCTGAAACCAATTTCCAATAGAATTTAGTTTCATTATTCTAATATAACTCTTGTATTTGGAATACTTAAACTTATTTGCACTATAAGTCCTTCAAGTTTAATTTGTCTCACAAATTAAAATATAAGTTATAAAAACTTATCTATCAAGTCCCCACTTGATATTCATTTAATCCAGCTAAAGAAGTTCTTAATATGTGTGACCCATTAGGTTCTCATATACGTTGGCAATACGTATGCGTTATAATTCTTAATAAATAAGAACTGCATAAATTAAAACTCCTTTTAATTTATCATTGATTCAACTAATCAATCAAAATACTTATAGATCAAGATTGGCATCTAACAATACATCATGATCAGCCAAGTAATGAGAAAAGTCAACTGGATGACTTCACCTTTCAGTGAACGCTTACCGTGTAACTAATATCCTTTTACCATACTTATCTCATATTAATCTTGAAATAAGTTGTGCCTATTCCATTATGTGATTAATACTCTTTTCCTGTACCAAAATATAACTCTAATGAAGAAGTACTTAAAAACATTTTCTAAGAATCGTCCACTTAGCGCTAAGATTTTTGAGTTATACTTCTATAGGTGATGAGATATGAGATAACTCCTCTTCCATAAAGTGGTAAATCCTCATAGGCTATTCATTATTTTTCCATATTTCAAGTGTACACTCATTTGCTAATGATGTGAGCATTTCCTATTACGAAAGCAATCATATAACAAAGAAAGTATAACTATCCATATTTAAGATACAATGATAACCTTAAGTCTAAGGATCACTTATACAAACATCACTCAGAGATTAATCTTTTGACACTTAAAGGATATCTCTATCTAGATCAATCTAGTGAACTTGATCATACCATCAATGTGAGAGCTCTAGAAATTCCATGCATACATTACCATTTAACTCATTCAAGTGCATATAAATTCCTTTAGTGCATTAGTGGTATGTCTCACTAAGTACATTATTTATTATTTGGTTAGATAAACTTTTCTTAGATTTAATTTTAGAATTAGTGAGAACTTCTTGCATGACTTAATTGTTAGGAAAATAGGATGTATTGGTGTTAATTGGAGACTAAACTAAATTAGAGGAGTTAGAAGAAATTAAGTGAGATTTTTGTTAGGAAGTGGCTAAGAAACCACCACTTGTCACCCTAGGAATTAAACTTTGACTTGATGGTTTTTCCCTCCAATTTATCTCTTTAGAAAACAACACAATTCAGCTTCATTTTGAGAGGGGTGGCCGGCCATAAGGGAGAGAAAAAGAGAGGAGAAAACTCACCAAAAACCAACCTAAATCTTGCTTAGTTTGATAGGAAATCAAAGAGAGCAAGTTGTTAGCACCTTAACCATCAATCCTCAAACTTGGTAGGGGAAGATTTTGGTTGCTTGGAGAGTCACTTCTTTAGCTTGTTAAGGTAATTTTCTTCCAAAACCCTAACTCTATGATCTTTAAAGTTAGGTTAATGAAGGTTTTTGGTGATGATTAAGGATGGTTGATGCTTGGAAACAAAAGTTCTTGGCTTGGATTCTTATAGTTGCATCTTAAGATTTGGTTTAAGTTTATGTCTACCATGTGTTTGATTTTTGGATTAGCACTAATTACTAGTCTATGATGATTGTTCCTTTGAGAAAGATGCTTGTTTAACTTCTATATTCATGCTAGAAAAGTTATAGAAATTGGTTTGAACTTTTAAAAGTAGAAGGAAGTTGTGGGCTGTCTTTATGGATTTTCCATCTCGTTTTGCGAATTTTTTCTTGTTCAAGCTTCACTAATTCTTGTTGAGAAGCATCGTAAGGACCTTTTTGTATCAAATTGGAGTAAAATCAATTTATTTTGAAGGGTGAAAATCTCTTGAATTGCACAAACTTTTGAACCAATTTTCGGTTCTGCACTCCGTCAGAATTGAAAAAATAGTCAACTTCCCAGATTTTCTGGTATTGATAGGAAATGAACTAGGAGCTAAGCCATATACCTTTGGAATGCCCTATGAGTCTAGTTTCTAACGCTACTGATGGCACTCAATTTCAATTTTTCTACACCAAGTTATACCTGTTTTCCCAAAACTGCACAATACCCACTGTTATACCCGAACCTTAGCTTTTGTCGTGAACTTGTTCTTGGTTGAACCTTGATGCTTCTTGAATCTTTGTGCGCTTATTTCATTCCAAATATCATACTTGACTTGTGAAGCTATTAAACCTTCAATGTTTCATCATTTTGAGACTTGAATCATCCTAGAATTTCCTAGTTAGATGCATTAACTAGTAGAATTCATTTGCACTTGTTAGGTTGCATTTATTTGCTTTGGTTGAGTTGATGATTGTATACATTGGTTGTACATAGGACTCGAAGGTGGTATCGAGGGTGATCAAGGCACGAATATTTGAGTTACTTGGCTTTGTTTGGTGAGTGTTCCCTTACTTATTTCATGAATTTGTGTGATTTCTTGAACTACATACCTGATATGTTTATATGAATCATATGAAGGTTTGAGTTACTTGAAATGTGACTATTGAACTTGCTGACATTTCATACATGTTTGGACTACTGAAGTTGAGTCGAGGGTGTACTTTATTGCACTCGAACTCTTCCGTTTGACTTTCACTTGGAATTTGACCTACTCGAACTATGATTTAACTTTGTGTACTTTGATGTGAAAAGTTGTTCAGGTGATATACTGTCGACTAATTTGATTCGTTTGGGGTTCCGAAAACCCCAAAACCCTATTGGCAAGCCGTTTGTATCGAGCCAACTTGGGCTTGGTCGAGAAGATCGGAGAACCATAAGTTATTCGATTTGGGTCTTTGGAACATGGTATACTCGAGTATTACCTAAATTTGATTAGTTGAGGTGTTCGGGTCCGGTAAGGGGGTGATTGGTGGATGGTTGTGGTGTAAGTGGTGTCTACGGATTTGGTTCTTGATTTCAAACGTTGACGGTGAGTCAACGGCTCATGTTTCGATCAAACTTTGGTGGATTTGGCTTTTGGAAGCCACCTGTATCCTTTATTTGTGTGTGTTGCTTTATTTTACATTAAATGTGTTATTCGACTATTTGTTTTGCCTATTTTTTAATGTAAGGGCCCCAAAATTTATTTTAAATATTGTTAATATCTATTATTTTAAATAATGATATTATTGTTATTAATTCATTCAATTATTTTAAAATTACATTTAAACGAATTTTTAGAAAATTTAAATGAAAATTCAATTTATATATTTATTTATTTGTTTAATTTATTTCATTTTGAGAAAAACTTAATTTAGCTCTATATTAATTTTTCAGGTAGATTTTCAACATTCCATTCATCTTATTTTAAAATTTGCTCTTTTTGTATCAATTATACAGAAAATGAGAATTTTGTATCAATTATACAGAAAATGAGAGAAACACGTTTTTTGAGGTGGAAATTTGGGCCATGAGTTAAGTTGTACTGGAATGTAAAGATGATCACCCGTAGGTTAGAAATATTATTCAGTGAATAGAGGTGAATTAAAAAGAGTAATTATAATTAGGGATTTGTGATTTCAGTTTAAGTTGTTTTAACCCTCTCGAGTTAGAATTTTGTTTAGCCATTGTTTCTTCCACTTAATTCACCCTAATTCATTCTCAATCTATTCCTTCTCATTTTTCTCTCCTAACCAAGATTAATCCTTTAATCCTTAGCTAAGTGGGATAATTATTTTCCCATCAAAATTGTTAGCAAAGGGATTACTATCCCATGTTTGACTTTGGGGCACAAGACAAGCTGTCTTGTCTTGCTCTCTTTATTTAATTCATTCAAAAATCAACATAAAATCCCTCTCTTCTTCTCCTCCCTTTGGCCGACCTTCCCTTCTTCTTCTTCCCTTGAAATTTCATCAAAATTTCTTCCACCAAATTAATCTCTCAAACCACCTTCAAACTTCCATTAATCTTGGCCTAAGCTTGGGATTACAGTGAGGAGCATTGAAGAGGAGCTCTTGGAGGTTGAGGCTAGCAATCTTGGAGGAAATTTGTCAACTTCTTAGAAGGGGTAAATTGCTAAATCTTCCATCTTTGTCTATTGATTACAATTTTAAGCATGATATTAGGCTTGGGTGGTTGATAGGTTCTTAGAACCTTGAATGGATGATGATTATGTTGTTTGAAGTGCTAAGCTTATCATGGTGTAATTTGATGATTATGGAGAATTTGTGGGCTCTTGGAATTCCCGCTATATATGTGTATTTGTTCATGAGTTGGTTAAATGGTGTTATATATGTGCATTATGTTTGATTTTGGTTGCTAAAAGTTGGAAGAAAACCTCAAGAAAAAACCGGCTAGAGAAAGGATAAAATTGGGGGTGAAAATTTCTGTTTTTCTTCTTAATTTTTATGGCTGATATTTGGCAAGTTTAAAGGCCTAATTTGAGGCTTAAATGTTGAAGGCTAGGGTGTTGGATTGTCTCACACCAATTTCCTTAAAGATGGAACAAAATTGATGATCATTGGAATTAGGGCAAAACTGGAAAATGGGGGCAGCATGCTGCCCGATTTCATGGAAATGTTTTGTGTTAATTTTTGATGAAAGTTGTGATCATTTTTTATCATCATTAGGTTAAGAAAGATCAATACCAGCCTAGGTTCAAATTTGAGCCCAAACGGAAGTGTTTAGATGTGTTAAAAATGAGGATAAGAAAAGGAAGTAAAATTTGCAGGTTTGATCATATGCGAACCAGTCCACTTTAGGCGCAAAATTTGGACTTGTATAACTCAGGTTACGATTTTTCAAAGATTTCAGCTCAAAAGGGAATTTCATTGAACTTGACTTGAGTCTCATTGAGACATTTTTAAAGACATCTATCAAATATTTCTTTAGTGATTTGAATTAAAATACTCGTATTTGTCTCAGGTGATCGAGAAGATCCCGGAGAACTCAATTGATCTTGCGTGCTTTTGCCTTAGACTCTTGTTGAATTACCTGTCATATTTATTTGAATGTAAATTGTTGGGGCGAGAGTGTACTTTATCGCGCTCGTCCTCTTTTACTTGACTTGCATGTACATGACCGTTCTTTGACTTGACCGAACGGTACTTGACTTGACCAATGTCGATTGGAATAATCCATTGACTTAAAAGTGATAAATGGGGCCAAACCTATTGGGATCCTTGGGACCGAGCGGCAAGGGCTTGGTCGGGAAGCTTGGTTAACCTTAGGTGCTGTTCTTTGAGTTTGACCTATTGGAGAGGTCTTGCTCGGTATTGCTCGATGTAGCTTTGCCCATTTATACTTACCGCTTGGTTTCAGCCCGAGAGGGTGAACCGTTGGGGAGGTTGTACTAAGTGGAGGTTCTCTGGACTTTACATTGCTAAGTTGACGGAGAGTCAACGTTTGGGATGGAATGGACTCAACTGCTTAACCGTGGAAATTGGCTCCTGAGAGCCCTGTATCCTTACCTGTTACTGTGTATTTTTCCTGTATGAACTGCTCACGGTGCTTGCGCAAATTCACTGTAGATAGAGAGGCTCAAAGAGGGTTCTCCGAACCCAGCTCCAAGACTCTTGTCTAATGTGAGCCCTCAAGTAGTGATTCCTTGAGAATACAATCTCCTGGTGAAAAATGCAATAGTACAAGTGAATGTTGGATTTACACGCTTTTATATCTGAATTTACTGGCTTCCTTACTTACTTGATTACGTGCTTGCATGTTTCTTCTTTGCCTCACTAAGCGTTAGCTCACCCCAGTTTGTTTTCCTTAACAGGTCTCGAAGTGGAAAACGTAGATCGAAAATTTAGTTACTTTGGTAGGATTTTCATAATTTTGTATAGGCTGAATATTAAATTTCGAAGTTAAAGATTTATTGTACTTGAAATTGATGTTATAAGAGTTTTAATAGATATTATTGAGGATTTACTTTTGTAAGTTAACTATCATATATGGTTGGATCTCAATTAAGGATTATAAGAATAAATGCATGTATTATTATTTTAGAGATCTTGAAGTGTGATTATTTGAAGTCTGTAATATGATTGAGGGTTTGTAGTGAGTCCTGGCGAGAGTTGGGCAGACAGTCCGCTGATACCCTTGGGAGAGGTGGGGCTGTTACAAGTGGTATCAGAGCCTAGGTTAAAGATCTATTTGGGATATTTTAAGGATAATGATCTCGAATATTGAGTTAGATAAGCAAAAGACACGATTCGTATTCACGAGTCCATAAGAGTCCTTATATTGGATTTTAAAGAGTTGAGTTTTAAATGGTTAGAGCTTCATTGTGATTAAATATTAACCTAGCGATTTTGGTTTCCTTAGCAGGTTAAATTCGGGAGTTAAAGGAATTAGTGACATGGCGAACTTGGAGGATTCACACGAAAACGTAGAGGCTCTTCGAAAGGATTTAGGGTTTCAGACGGAACTTGCTAAGTATTGGGAAGGACGATGGGAACAAGAATATAAGGAAAAGACTGAGCTAATAAGCAAGTACATGGAAATGAAGAACAAATATGAAGCTGTACCAGAGGGGATGCAGCATAAATTTGATCTGGTGCACTCAACTACCCAGATTGAATTTCGAGATACCCCTAACACTCAAGTTAGAAATCAGGAGGGAAGCTCTCTCAATGTTAAAGGAAAGCGTAAAGAGATTAACCAAGATGAACACGCTGCTGAAGGTAAAGGAAGGAAATTAAAATCTAGTGGACCTCTTGCGTGGCGACTCAGAGCTGTTAAGTGTGATTTCTATCAAAAATCTCATCCTACAGATGAGTATTGGAGAAAGATGGGAGCATGTTTAAGGTGTGGAAGCCTCGAACACCAAATAAGGAACTGTCGTAAAACCTAGAGTTATATCTATTCTAGGAGTTTTGAACTTGGCACTTGATGTAATGATTAGTACAACCAAATGTTGATATTGTTTGGTCTTAAATCCACCTAGATGTAGGGTGAAAATCTAGTTATGAACTAGACTATGAAGGTTTTAGTCTTTTGAATGTTTTGTAAGTGGATTAGATGGGTGAGGCTTGTGAGGCCTATGCTTGTGACTACATGACTATTTGTATTTTGTGGCATCTACGTGTAGTATGTTTTGTGACCTTTTTATAAAAAGAAACCACCAGGGCGATTCTCGTCTTGGTGGGTGCATATTTATTTACTACTTTTACTGTTGTGTTTTTGTGTGGTAAAATGGTCGGGCAAGTGACATTTTGGTATGTTTTTTTTGTATTAAATATGCCACCGTCACGTACTTGATTCTCTCGATATATATTTATATATATATATATATATATGAAAGTTGTTCGGTTCTAGAAAATTCTCTTGTTCATTCCAAAAATTTAATTTGCTAACTTGCTTATTCTATTTTGTGTTAATTCATTACATTCTCTTTTATTCTATTTTACCTTGCTCTAGTGTATTTTAATTTAGTTTATTTTCCCATTTATTTTATGTCTACCTTCTATAAAGATTGTGGACGATAGACGAGGCCGCAACTGAGATCGAGGTTGAGAACGAGGGTGTGGGTCAAGGCACCCAAAGCAGGAGAGAGAATCAAGAGCCGAAGTCTAGGGTTAGTCAATGAGGGTAAAAAGATAATTCGTGGAGTGTATGTTGCCTTTTATTGGAATTAAAGGGAGTTAAGTGTGAAAAAGGCAAACTAGTGAATAAGATAGATTTCATTAGAGTCACGAGCAATGGAAGGGTGGCCATTGGCATCATCTCCACCACTCATCCTTTACAAAACTTCAATTACTCTTCATTCTACCATTTTATTTTGACTTCACAAGAAAATAACTAGAGAAAGAAAAAGAGAGTCTTGCTTCATATTTTACCTTTATTCATTCTTTTATCTTTCGAGAAAATCACCAACACGAAACTCTATTCTCCTCCTTCCTTGTAACCAGCCTTATAGAGATGAGAGAGGCAAGATTTTTCAGCAATTTTCTTCGCTATTTACTCTTCTCTAGCCGGTTATTCAAGCTCCAAATAGAGAAGAAAGATTTCATCTGTTCTTTCATAAATTTTGCTTCAAGACCATTATCTCATCCAACTTCACTTGCCATTGATCAAGTTCGAGAGAAAGGTAAATCTTGTGGCGAATCTTGGAGGTTTACGACTTACCTTGACTAGGGTTGAGACTATGCTAGCGGGAAGAGCTTGAACTTTGTAGACCTATAAGCTTTACGACTTAAACCTAATGATTATGGCCATATGAGCCTAGGTTATTGAAGGGGTCTCCTGAAAACCCGAGTACCCGTTTAAAGGACCTGAAGCTTTTCCATGTTCGTAGTGTGAATATGGTGGTGAATCTTGATGATTAATAGCTTGATATATGCTGATTATTATGTATTATGGGTATTTCATGAGATTGAAGGACTATAGTTATGAGATTGATGCGAGAATCTGGGTAGAATCTCTAGAAATACCCCCTACTGGCTGAATCCTTTCAATTACTTTTAAGCCCTATTTTCTTACAAATTTTTGGTAAAATATTGTTCAATAATTTTTGTTCAATGTTGAATTTTAAATGTGAGTTTAGATGTTAAAAGGGAAAATTTCTTAAACCTCGTTTTGCTAGATATCTCCTCAGGGAGCATTGCACAATTTTAGAAAATTTTGACATCGCGGTAAAATATATATATATAATTTAAATTTGGGTTTTGTATGTTAGATTTGAAACTAGACAAGAACTTTTCAACCTTGTAAACTTTAGATTTTTGCTCAATCTCCATAAGTACCAATAGTTTTTAGAATTCACTAAAATGTCAGACTTGATCTGTTTTTCTAGTTGTGAAAGTTATCACTTGAGGTCAAGTTTGTTTATTTACAAATTGAGTTTTGAGAAAATGTCTTTTGAACAGTTGTAGTACTTTGAGTCTATTTTCTAGTGGTATACAACTGGTAATTTTTCGATTTATGGATATAAAAAGTTAGAATTTCCTGGTTTAAAAAAAAATGTTCCTTCAAAACTTATAACTTTATTTTGAAAATATTGATTTGATCCGAGTTTGAATTCGTGGATGAAATGAGGTCTTTTATAGTTTTAAGTCTTCTTTTAAATGATGATTTTCAAAAACTTTAATCTCCTCTTTAGGCGTTACAGTAGTTGTTTAAGTGTGGTTCTCCCTTTTCAATTGAGCTCTATGATGGTTTAAAAGAATTAATTAGAGATAATTCACCTTTGATGGTCATTGAGGGTAATCACCTTAGGTGCTCAAGGAGACTTCTAGGAGACTTCTGCAGCAGGAAAGTAAAGGACTTGAGAAATGAGAAAATCTCTTTGGTTAAGATTCTCTAGAAAGTCATGACATCGAGGAGAGGACTTGGGAAGTGGAAGAAGAAATGCAAGAGTATTCGGAATTATTTGTTTAGCAAGGTGAAAATTTTGAGGAACAAGTAAATTCCTTTATTGAGAATATTGTGGATAAACCAAGGTGACGAGGAAGTAACTTGAGGGTTAGAGGAAGAAATTCGGAGGAAATACCAAGCATTAATCTATAATTCAAGTATGAATTTCGAGAACGAAATTCTCTTAAGGGGGGGAGAGTGTAAGGGCCCCAAAATTTATTTTAAATATTGTTAATATCTATTATTTTAAATAATGATATTATTGTTATTAATTCGTTCAATTATTTTAAAATTATATTTAAACGAATTTTTAGAAAATTTAAATGAAAATTCAATTTATATATTTATTTATTTGTTTAATTTATTTCATTTTGAGAAAAACTTAATTTAGCTCTATATTAATTTTTCAAGCAGATTTTCAACATTCCATTCATCTTATTTTAAAATTTACTCTTTTTGTATCAATTACACAGAAAATGAGAATTTTGTATCAATTATACAGAAAATGAGAAAAACACGTTTTTCGAGGTGGAAAATTGGGCCATGAGTTAAGTTATACTGGAATGTAAGGATGATCACCCGTAGATTAGAAATATTATTCAGTGTATAGAGGTGAATTAAAAAGAGTAATTATAATTAGGGATTTGTGATTTTAGTTTAAGTTGTTTTAACCCTCTCGATTTAGAATTTTGTTTAGCCATTGTTTCTTCCACCTAATTCACCCTAATTCATTCTCAATCTATTCCTTCTCATTTTTCTCTCCTAACCAAGATTAATCCTTTAATCCTTAGCTAAGTGGGATAATTATTTTCCCACCAAAATTGTTAGCAAAGGGATTACTATCCCATGTTTGACTTTGGGGCACAAGACAAGCTTTATGTCTTGTCTTGCTCTCTTTATTTAATTCATTCAAAAATCAACATAAAATCCCTCTCTTCTTCTCCTCCCTTTGGCCGACCTTCCCTTCTTCTTCTTCCCTTGAAATTTCATCAAAATTTCTTCCACCAAATTAATCTCTCAAACCACCTTCAAACTTCCATTAATCTTGGCCTAAGCTTGGGATTACAGTGAGGAGCATTGAAGAGGAGCTCTTGGAGGTTGAGGCTAGCAATCTTGGAGGAAATTTGTCAACTTCTTAGAAGGGGTAAATTGCTAAATCTTCCATCTTTGTCTATTGATTACAATTTTAAGCATGATATTAGGCTTGGGTGGTTGATAGGTTCTTAGAACCTTGAATGGATGATGATTATGTTGTTTGAAGTGCTAAGCTTATCATGGTGTAATTTGATGATTATGGAGAATTTGTGGGCTCTTGGAATTCCCGCTATATATGTGTATTTGTTCATGAGTTGGTTAAATGGTGTTATATATGTGCATTATGTTTGATTTTGGTTGCTAAAAGTTGGAAGAAAACCTCAAGAAAAAACCGGCTAGAGAAAGGATAAAATTGGGGGTGAAAATTTCTGTTTTTCTTCTTAATTTTTATGGCTGATATTTGGCAAGTTTAAAGGCCTAATTTGAGGCTTAAATGTTGAAGGCTAGGGTGTTGGATTGTCTCACACCAATTTCCTTAAAGATGGAACAAAATTGATGATCATTGGAATTAGGGCAAAACTGGAAAATGGGGGCAGCATGCTGCCCGATTTCATGGAAATGTTTTGTGTTAATTTTTGATGAAAGTTGTGATCATTTTTTATCATCACTAGGTTCGAATTTGAGGCCAAACGGAAGTGTTTAGATGTGTTAAAAATGAGGATAAGAAAAGGAAGTAAAATTTGCAGGTTTGATCATTTGCGAACCAGTCCACTTTAGGTTCATAGAAAACTGCCTTCCCAATCCAATTTTAAGTTGAATTTTGGTATGAATCTATTTGATATATGGACGTATTAGTGTACCAAATTTGGTGATTTTTGAAGTAGAATTCGTCACTCAAATATAGCCTAGAAATATGCCCTACACCACTGGAAAACAGAAATTTCAGATTTGTGAACCTACCCTATTTGAACTACTGTAATTTCTTGCTCAAGTATTGGAATTGAGTTCCGTCAGTGGTGTTTGAAACTTCTTACATAGGTCTATAAACCATGAAAATTTTAGAGGCCAATTCATTTTCTGTAATTTTTGGTAAATTTTCAAAGTGGTCTGGTCGGACAGCCTGCTATGTCCTGTTTTGTTACTGTAACAGTTCGTTAAATTAAAAAACTGGGCTAATTCTGTCCAGAATTTTAACTAGGTGTCTTCTACAAAGTTTTAGAACCTTAAAATAGGTTTCCAACGGTACCAAGCTTGCAAAATTTGGACTTGTATAACTCAGGTTACGATTTTTCAAAGATTTCAGCTCAATGAACTTGACTTGAGTCTCATTGAGACATTTTTAAAGACATCTATCAAATATTTCTTTAGTGATTTGAATTAAAATACTCGTATTTGTCTTAGGTGATCGAGAAGATCCCGGAGAACTCAATTGATCTTGCGTGCTTTTGCCTTAGACTCTTGACTTCGGTGAGCGTCAAGTGCATGAATTGTTGAATTACCTGTCATATTTATTTGAATGTAAATTGTTGGGGCGAGAGTGTACTTTATCGTGCTCGTCCTCTTTTACTTGACTTGCATGTACATGACTGTTCTTTGACTTGACTGGAACGGTACTTGACTTGACTGGAACTGAATGTCGATTGGAATAATCCATTGACTTAAAAAGTGATAAATGGGGACGCCCAAACCTATTGGGGATCCTTGGGACCCGAGCCGGCAAGGGCTTGGTCGGGAAGCTTGGTTAACCTTAGGTACTGTTCTTTGAGCTTGACCTATTGGAGAGGTCTTGCTCGGTATTGCTCGATGTAGCTTTACCCATTTATACTTACCTGTTTGGTTTCGGGCCCGAGAGGGTGAACTGTTGGACGGAGGTTGTACTAAGTGGAGGTTCTACGGACTTTACCTGTGCTAAGTTGACGGAGAGTCAACGTTTGGGATGGAATGGACTCAACTGCTTAACCGTGGAAATTGGCTCCTGAGAGCCCTGTATCCTTACCTGTTACTGTGTATTTTTCCTGTATGAACTGCTCACGGTGCTTGCGCAAATTCACTGTAGATAGAGAGGCTCGAAGAGGGTTCTCCGAACCCAACTCCAAGACTGTTGTCTAATGTGAGCCCTCAAGTAGTGATTCCTTGAGAATACAATCTCCTGGTGAAAATTGCAATAGTACAAGTGAATGTTTGATTTACACGCTTTTATATCTGAATTTACTGGCTTCCTTACTTACTTGATTACGTGCTTGCATGTTTGTCCTTGGCCTCACTGAGCGTTAGCTCACCCTAGTTTGTTTTCCTTAACAGGTCTCGAAGTGGAAAACGTAGATCGAGGATTTAGTTACTTTGGTAGGATTTTCATAATTTTGTATAGGTTGAATATTAAATGTCGAAGTTAAAGATTTAGTGTACCTGAAATTGATGTTATAAGAGTTTTAATAGATATTATTGAGGATTTACTTTTGTAAGTTAACTATCATATATGGTTGGATCTCAATTAAGGATTATAAGAATAAATGCATGTATTATTATTTTAGAGATCTTGAAGTGTGATTATTTGAAGTCTGTATTATGATTGAGCGTTTGCAGTGAGTCCTGGCGAGAGTTGGGCAGACAGTCCGCTGCTACTCTGGGTTCACCCTTGGGAAAGGTGGGGCTGTTACAGTTAATGTGACTGCATGTTTTATTTGGGGACCTTATTAAGCTTTCGCTTACCCCATTCCCTTTTGTTTTCCTTAACAGGAATGTGTAAGAGGTCGAAGAGTTTGCTTGTGGCCTAAAAGTCAAGTGTTTATCTTTTGTTTAAGTACCAATGTATTAGTGAACTTGTTCCATTTTGTAAGCTTGAAGTTGGTTGTAAATTTTAATATTGAGATGTTTGTAAACTTTATGTTCATGTAACTTGGAGTTTACTTTATTTTGAGCAAATGTTGAGATTAATGCTTTGATGGTACTTTGGGTATTTGAGTCCTAACAAGAGTTGGGCAGGCAGTTCGCTCATCCTTATGGTACACCCTAGGGAAAGGTGAGGCTGTCACAATCAAGCAACTATATACTAGTTTTGGTGTCTCACGCACCATAGTTGATGAGATTTATTACTTCTCATATAGAAGCAGTATAGTATATGCTAGTCTAACCGTATTAACAATGCCTTTTTTTGTTAATGCTATGACTAGAGATATTTAAGAATAACCCTTATTTATAATCAGATGAACCTCACCATCATAACTCTTATGATTTCATCAATTAGGTTTATTCTAAGGGCTTTATCATACTTATAAATATATAAGCAATCAATATGACAAAGATGTCATTTATTATTACATAAATAGTTAGTGTGAGGGCCCGGAAAAATTTTTCCTAATCTATTTTAAATGTATTAATTTTTGTAAGTAGAATTTTATTTCTTTTAGCATGTATATAAATTATTTTTACCCTAAATTTATCCCGGAGACTTTAATCGAATAAGCGTAGAAATTATTCGGGGTTCTAGATAAAACAAGTACCTAAGAATTGGGGTCAAATTGGAAGCATTTTAGCTTCATGCAATGAAACAACAAGTGCCAACTTCCTTGTGCCATTTGTCAAAAATCTTATAAAAAGACCATTTTACCCCTCATTTTCTAACAATTAACCATGCAACCTTGACCACTATATAAATCAAACCAAGACAAGAAAATCTGATCACTTGCCAATCTGAAATTTCTTTTCCTCCACTTCAGCCGAGAGCTCAAGCTCAATTCCTCCAAAAGTTCATCCTCTCAAACTCATTTCTCCCTCAAGCCTCACTTACCCTCCATCTCAAGATCAACCTAGCCTTAATTCCAGCCCTTACCAACCTATGATCCTGAGCTAGAAGACTAGGAAGTTGAGCCTCAATCCTTGCAAGTTTCAGCTTCAACCGAGAGCAAGCTGTTGAGTTGCAGCTGCACTTCTTCAACAAGGAAAAATCCAAGTTAAGCCAAGTAAAAGCTAGGGAAAGAAGCTGTGAGACCCTACACCAAGTACACCAAACAACCAAGGAAATATTTGGAGTTCATTGCTGCCAAAGGGAGGAAACAAACTGGTGGGGAACTAGGAGAACAACCGGCTGCCATCTGCTTTGTTTTGATCTTGCCAAACTGAAAACAGGAGGTAAATAATCTAGGAAACTCTTCTAAACACCTAGTAAAACATGGGATAATGCATGCATGTTAACCTTAGGCTAAAAAAGAATTTCTGAGAGCATGCATGTTAGTTTTGAGTAAATCTACCAAGGAAAGTTTCTAGTTGCTGTCCGATGGTTCAAGCCTATATCTTTCCAGGATTTCAGTTGTTTTGGCAGCTGAAAACTTCAGCTTTTGTTGCTTGATTTCATGGATTAGATTGATGAATGTTATATTAAATCATGCACATGGATATTAGATGGTTGTTGATGATGGTTAAGGCTTGAAAGAAAATCCTGCTTGAACTCCCGTAGTGCTGGAAGAAAATTCCAGCAAAGCTGAAGTTTGTAAACATCTCATTTTCTTGCATGATATCTCTGTTTTGAAGCTAAAATTTCGATGACATCTTGTGTGCTCAAAGTATGATAGAAATCTGAGCTTGCATGTTGAATTTTACTGAAAATGAATCAAGTTTCATGGCTGGAATTTAGTTACTGCACTCTTGTAAGCTGTTTTGAGTTTTCAGCCTTGATCCATGGCTTGAATGTGTTGTTTGAGTTGGATAAATGTTTGAAAATGAGCTGGAATCTTGTTGCTAAGACTCTAACCTACTGCATGAAGAGTTTAAGCTTGAGAACTTGCAATTTTAGCTAAGGAAATGACATGCACAAGGCTGTTTTGCAGCTAGCAGATTACTGCTGAAAATTTGATGAAGAACCCCAAAGCTGTTGAGACTTATTTACTGCTTTGTGCTGCTGTTATGACTTGTATCTTATATATATATATGTATGCCTGTCAGTTTTGGGTTGAAAATATAAGGTTTTAAGGGAAGAAAGATCGATTTCCTCCAACTATGTACGTTCTGGATTTTTGCAGGACTGCTTGAGCAGTCTGGGGAAAACAAGCACAATTTGATGTAGAAAAATCCGATTTGAGCTCTGTTTGTTGCGTTGGAAACTAAATTCAGAGAAGTTTAAACCCCATAAATTTCAGAGTCTAATTCATTTTTTAAAAATCCCAGTAAATCTTCAAAGTTGGCTGAAATTCAAAACTGTTTTCATTCTCAGGTTTTAAAACAAAACTTTGAACCTATTTCACTCGAGCATTGTATTAAAATGCTGCTTGGCAGCCTATTTTGACTTGATCTTGTATATCTCCAGCTTTTCATAAATGCTTGATGAACTTGAATCACTCGGACCAAAAGTTGGAATCTTGAATTGATGAGTTTGAGCTTGATATTTCACTGCTTTGGTTAATACTTAACTGCCTATTGCTATTCGTGCATGCCTTGATGATGATGACCTAAGGTTTGATTTGCTGGGAACCAAACCAGACCTTTAACCACGTGGCTAAGTATTTGGAATTTCACAAAGTTTGCTCAAAGCTTGCATTTTTCCAGAAATCAGTAAGCAAATTGGACCAAAACAGAATGCTTGTATCTCACAATTTATAAGTCCAAATCAGGTATTGTTACTGGCATTTGAAACTAGACCCAAAGAGCTTCGATTCGGTACCTCACACGCACCATAACTCATTTACTACACGCCGTGGCGAACTGATGAATATTGCTGAAAATCAAACCTGCGAATTTTCTGGAAATGATGGTTTCAAAACTTAATGGCCAAATTTGAATGATTTCTGATCTGAATTGTTTTCGATGTTCTCTGAGAAAATAAAGAATTATGAATCTAGTTTTTAATGGTTCCAAAATCATGCAATTCGCACGAGTAGAACTCCCAATTCGATTTTTGAAAGAAACTGTAGCAAAACTGGTTTTTACGCAATGCACCTTATGAAACTTTCATTTACAACATTTGGTCATTTGACTAAAACTTTAACTTTTACAAACTCAAATTCAGACATATAAAACTTGTTTTAATCCCGTAGAGGTATTGTTCATTAGCAAGACCAAAACGGGTAAAACGGAATCAAATTGTCTCTCAAACCAATTAAAATTATGAAAAACTCGTTTTGTACTATGACAAAAGAACTAAACCTCCGTTAGTCAATTTTCTAACTAAGGCAAACTATTTCTAAATTATTCAAAGGTGATACATTACGTTATCAAAACTCTTTTAGTGTATCAATTACTAAATTTGTTAAACCCAATTTCCCAAACTCGAAACTTACTCATATTTCGGTTAAACCTAAATACATCCTTGCTTTTCATAAAAGAAGTGAATTGGTCAAAATTGATTTTTATAATTAGAAATTGATATAGTAATTATGTACCTCAGGACCCGTCGGTGATACAAACGACAGCTTTGAGACCAAGGATTTCGATTCACCTACTCAACCTTGACCAAACTAAGGTGAGGGTTCCTATTTGTTGCTACTTGATCCTTGTTGCTAGGTATTACTTGTTATTGTATGACTGGTTTCTAAATGTGATTTATCGTTGAATGATTGAAACTAGGGTTTTATGTAAAGTGAGTTTTATTGCTTAATTTGACTCAACGTGCTTAGGTGGTTTAGTATGTTTTGTTTTTAAAAACAATAAAACTTGTTTTCTTTTCGAGGCTTGAGGTGAAGAGGCTGGCCTTCAAGGCCCCCTCGCCCCTAAAGGCTGGTGCACTCTCCTAAGGGGGCTCGAGGTTGAAATTGATTGTCAGTTGTCCCTCGCCTGTAAAATAATAAACTAAACCACTGTACCTATGCTTGTGCATGTCAACTGTGCATGACCTGTTGGCCGTAGGGATCCCAAACCCCAGAGGCGAGTTGGCCTATTCCGAGCCGGCAGTAGGGCTTGGTCGGGTACGTCGACGGACCCTGGGTACTGTTTAAAGGTTACCTCGAGTGTACACCACCTCCTGATTGTTTGGTTTTCGGATCCGAAGTTGGGTGAAAAGGGGTTGGGAAAAAAAATGATGACCAAGTACTGTAGACTCTGTTTTCTCCTCCTGAGATTGATACTGCTGCTGTTAATTGTTTGATTAGGCGGGTTAAGTGCCACGTTCGACGGGGGCCACCTCTAGAGCCGCACCAATCCATTGTTACTGTGACTGTTCCTGATTGATTGGCTCAATGAGCACCATGATTGTTACTGTTTTGAAACCTGATATTTGGAAAAGAAACTACTGTTTATGACTTTCCTTAATTGGAAACTTTACCGTACTTGAAAACTGGTCCTATATGGACATTAATGTTTTACTAAAGCTTGTTATGTCTATGTGCTTAATTGCTATGTGTTTTCGGACTCTCACTGGGCTTTAGAAGCTCACCCCATATTTTTTCCCTTCCCAGAATTTTCAGTGTTTTAGATCAGGTGCGGAGGCCAGACCGAGACCAGATCTAGTCTTTTGAAGTTTGTTTGGTGTAAAAATCTTTCCAGTTGATGACTTTTGGGAAACAATTCCTGTGAATTACCTTTTGGATTATTATGTTAAGGGTTTGTAGTATGAACTTTGGTGGTTGATTTGATGTATTAAGTTGAACCAATCTCGATGGTTGTATCTTTTAACATAAACCATGGTTAGAATGAATTTGACCGACCGAGTCCTGGCGAGAGCTGAGCAGGCGTTCCGCTGATACCCTAGGGTACCCCCTAGGGAGAGGTGGGGCCGCCACAGTTAAAGTGTATATTAAACTCTAGAAGTTAATTGACTTTAAGGTGCACATACTAACAATTTCCCACTTGCACTAAATCCAATTACTCATAAGTCAAAGATCAAATGAGCCAACATGACTATCATGTTTTGTTTAAGATAAACTTTAGCAAATGGAGCAACTATGTTATAATCCACGGGTACTCTTTTTAATCTTCACTTTTATTTTCCACCAATGATTTCACCAAATCATGCGGTATCATCTTAACAATTGTGTGGATCTATAATGAGACCTTGGTTCCTTTGTTAGGATAAATTTCCATTGTAGTCTCAACATAAATTGAAGGACTTCTAATAGAGTGAATAAATCCAAACTCAAATTTGAGCTTGCAGATCCAAATGTTTCCTTTTGCTACTTCTCAAGTAGCAATTGTTAATGTTTAATTGTAGAAACTTTAGTTGTGTTTCATTTGGAATGCTTTCAAATACAATACGAATATTATGAATATATGCATATTTACTTGTAAATCATGTTGGTAAGATTGTTTACAAACATATTCTCAAACTTCTAATATTAAACTCTTCATGAACCAACGGAAACAATGGATTCAGTACAATGAAAGGATTACCCTATACAATATAAATAAAACCCCTTCTTAGATTACTCCATGCTAAACCTCTTTAGCATCTTATCTAACTACTTTGAAAAACCCAAGCAATCACGATCTATCAACATAGACCTTTATTCTAAAAGAAGATTGCCGCTCCTTTATATCATGAAGGAAATCTTGGATAGTTATACCTATAATTTTAGAGTATAGGTATATCCTTCTCATGTATCATATGTCAACTATATATGATGCATGAAACCAATAATAACTCCCACTAAATCATATATAAGTACAAGGTCATCCATACTTTTGATAAAATCAAACTCTTTGATTTTCTTATCAAAATGGATGATACAACTTTTAGAGACTTGCTTTATTGGCATACAAGATGTAAAAACCTTTAAATTGTGTCATATATACAATCATTTGTTGTTTCTATTTAAGGAAAGTAGTTTTAACATCTATTTGCCATACTAGCTCATAGTTAAAACAAGCAAGTAAATATAAATGAGTTTAAGTGTATTAATTAGGAAGAAGATTTGTTTAATCATAATTGTTTTTCTTTAATGGTGATCTCTCTACCAATCAAACTTTATAGGTAATACTTCACCTTCCATATTGGTCCTTACTCTAATGACTCTTTTGCACCTAATAGGTTTTTATACCTTTAGGTGGACTGACCAAGGTCAATACCCTTTCTCAAATATGGAATCCATTTTAGATTTATGGTTCTCAACCATATCTATAAGTTAAAAAGTATTCATAAGTCATTAAAAGATCCACGATCAAATATCTTGATTCTCCAAAAGAAATCTATATTTCTAAAACTTATGAAACCCTTGTTTTAGGAGCTTTTGTTGCGCCTCATCATCATGAAATACAATTTCTAATTCTATGCATTTGTTCAACTTCCATTTGTGATACTTGAAACTCTTTCAAACTTTAAGTTCTATCTTTCTCCACTACTTTATTTAGAATAAATTATATTTTTAGAAAATAGTAGTTTTACAGTTAAAACACTTTTACTCTTGAAGATGATAGAATTATTAAAATTTTTGGAGAAAATAAGGAAACTCTAGCATATGTGTTAAGGAAAATTTAAGCCAAATGACGTAAGGAGAGGCGATTTGCTCTTCTCCTTTTTAGCTGACTTTTCCTTTCTTTTGATTCTCAAGGACACTCTACAAAAGATCTTAATCTGATCTTTGCTCCACTTTGTCCGATTATAGATGCCCACTTCATAAGTATCATAATCCAAATTTTCACAAATAATTTGGATTCCTTAACATTCCATATCTCATATGGACACTTTGAACAAATATATTCATGGAACAAGATCTAGTGTCTAGGAGGCAATTTTATTTAGGACAAAACCGCAAAACCATCTTGGTAAACTTACATGGAACATCTCATCTCATGAGATATAATTCTTTATCGAAATTACTCAACAATATTTGAGATATCTAGAAAATTTATTTTACTTGAGAATCTTATTCTCCTTCATGTAATTTTGAAAATATTAGGTTAAGTATTATCCATCTTGATCAAATTTTGGTGTTCCAATACTTCACCATAGCTCAAGTATCACATTGATCATATCTAGGTGTTCCAATACTTGACCAAATTATTTCTATACTTTATACTTAAACCTCTTCACTTCTCAAAATCTTGGATTTGTACCTCAAAGATACATATATCCATTTTGAGTTATTATTAGTAAAAGTAATAAAGTATGAGAAATAATTATCTCTAGCATGAATTGTTAATCTTCTACATACATCACAATGTATGAATCCTAACAACTCTTTAGACCTTTTCATAAAAGATCGAATTAGTCTTTTATTAGTGAACAAGATTCATGTCTCAAATGATTCATAATCAGTTGAGTCGAATCATCATGTAATTTGAAAAATATGTTTCTTATTCAAAAGACTAATTCACAAATACTAATAATGGTTTTAAATCATCTAACATTATATTGAGAAATGGACTTTCTTTTATTTTTGAAAATAATAACACTTATTAAAAGTCCACTAGCTAATCTCAATTATAATATCAAAATGAAACTTTCATTAAGTTGCATTTTAAAACCATGCTATGAAAGTTTGTACCATAAGATTTGTCCTTTAAAACCTCTTAAATTATCAACTCTTGATAATTAATCCTCCTTGTCAATTCTTGATAAGTAATTCCTTTTAGTCAATGCTTGACTAATAGTGCATGACAAAACTTTGATTGATCTAATCATTCTCCAATAAATCAACATTTAATTGGAGAACTTTTTGGTCATCTTGTAATGGAATTATTGCTCAAGGATTTCATATATCTTATACCTTGATTGTTCATCATTCAACTCTTGAGATGTGTTATTATTGTAAAAGAAATTGAAACCTTTTCTAATATTGGAGATTTAGGAAGCAGTTATAATACACCATCATCATGTCCTTTTGCTCACTATAAGCAACTTTTGTTAATTGCATCACATCTTCTATAATGATTGGAAATGTTAAGATTTTTAATGATATAGCCAAATTTTCTTGAGAACTTTTCTCAATGAAATTGGAAATATCAATTATATCGAGGATAATATGCAATTACTCATAATTTCTACAATAGATTGTAAAGATAAAAGAGAATTGCTATTTATACAAAACAAAACCAAGTAAAAATGACATAAAAATTAAATTTGGTTTTGCTCTCACTATTTTTTTCAAATCTATAACGCGCTTATTTAGGAATTTCAAAAAATTCCTAGTAGATTAGAATCCCATCTAGTTCTTTTAATGTTGAGTTTGTTAAAAAAATCAAAATAATTTCAATAGGTAGGTACTTATTACCAATTACAACTCTTGTAACTTCTAAATAGTTGAATTATCAACTCTTGATAAATCACATGATATGTGTTACCCAACCTTTGCCTGTAAAAACTTTATGACCTTGAGTGTACTCAACAATTCACAAGTTTTATTTAAGTCAAACCCATTATTCTAAGATCTCAACTCATAGTTAAAACTCCTCATGGTGGAGCAATCTTGAGTGTACTCAACAAGTTAACTCAAACATGATTTCATGTTAACTATAATAATTGAAGACAACTTAAATTTTAACTTAATATTTGAGTAGAGAGATTTTAGATATGTTATATTCCAAGTTGGTCTCATCAAATATACAGCATGCATATCCATTCATCAATATACATAAATAAACATACTATAATTAAACGTGGATAATTATGGACTTTATTCCTAGACTAGTTTCCTTGAGTCAAAAGGAAAGTAGATAATCAAATTAAGAGACAAGTGACATCTCTATACCCTGTACTCCTTTTGTATGTTCGCCACGGTGGAATTGGTGCCATCGCCATCTCCTTTGTACATTATAAATATAAATGTATTCTAAACATTTTAGATCCTTATTCTCTCCCTATCCTTAATATAGTACATTAAATTATATTGGGAGAAATCTTGAGTTACATTCAAGGGAAGTAAGATGAGAAGAGAATTTACATTGACAGTACATAGAGAAGACAGGACATGCAAGCCCTATTTCAAAAATGTCAAAACCAAAACCATACATACATTCAACCATTCACAATCACATTAGTGTTTGTCCATAATCACCTATCATGTATTTATAAAATATAATATTAAATGAAAGCATAAATATTTATTTAGTTCTAATCATTTATCATTATATGCGTAAGTCTTTAATCTCAAAAGGTTTCAACTCAATAGATTTAAAAATTAACTGAATCAAATTCAATTGAATAATCTTTCAGTTTATGGAAATTAGTTTTAGCAACAGAGACTAGTTTTAGCAACAAAATTCCTTCACAAGATATCTATCGCTGAAATTTTTAAGCGACATCGACAAATTCCTTCACAAGAAATTCCTTTTTTTTAATTTTCAGAAAACAAATACAAGGAATCCTTTTTTGGCAATACTAATGACTTGGAAACTATATTTTACTCATAATATAAAATAGAAACAATTTCCAAATCACTTTAAAATCATTACTAATTTGGAAACTCATATTTCTTAGAAAATCCAACTTCTTAAGAAACATTAAATAGTCTCCAAATTTATTTTCAATTCTCTTTTTGTTTTAAGTTATGAAACCACATTCTAATCTCATTAAAATGATTTTTCATACTTTAAAACCATGATAAGAAGTTTTTCACAATCAAATGACAATCCAATCAAAATTAGAATTTTCTAGTCTAACCAGAATTTCCTAAATAACTTTTTTTTTAGAAATTTTGTTTTAAACCACTTTAGAATTTCAATACTAACTTTAGATAACTTTTTTTATTTTAATCTCATTAAATTAGAAAGTTTCTAAAAGTATTTGAACACATTCCAAATTTAATCCTATCAAATTGGAAGTTTTCAAAGTTGGTTTACTTCTTAATTTTTTTTCTTACTAATATTAAGTAAATTTTCAAAACTTAATTGAACTAAGTTTCCAAAACTTAATTGAACAACTTCTTGTCCAATTTGGATTTCTAAAATTTTCAAAAAATACCTTAACTCTAATCATATTAGAATTGTAGGAAATCTCCATGTTGGTTTAGAAATTCAAATGTAAAGGAAATCAATAACCAAATCCTATTTGTATTTGGAAACTAACTTGTTTCTTAAATTTCTTTTTACTAGAAAATTTTCAGCAATAAATGAATCAAAGAAATTCATTGTCATGATCATCCCACGATTAAGAAACGAGCTAAGATAGACCAGACAAGTCAGCATATTGCGACTGCAAAATCACAAGAAAAATCGTTGCAGGGCACTGGATTTTTCCACAATTTTTCGTAGCAAAAAGTTTGCCGTCTTTGTCAGTACATCTGTCTTTTTTCCTTTCCTTCTTGACTACAGCCAATGTGATAAGCCAATCATCCATGATTGATTCAACAACCAAGTCACAGGTGATCACAAGCACAAAATATTTTGGGGCATAGGAAAGAAAATTGGAAACCGTTACATTGTTCCATCCAACGATTCATTGCAAACCATCTAACCTTTGCTGATTGGTCTTTAAGCGATCAGAACAATACATGCATAGAACAATTCCATACACGGGTGGAGAAACCAAGATCAATTAACTATGATGACAGTTTAGGCCACATGTTCTTAAGTTCACATGGTCAAAGTATGAACATGCAAACTTGCGGAAGTGTTTCTTCCCTTTTTTCATGAATTTTCACGTGATGCAAAACAACTTTTTCAACAAAATTCATCCGACAAAATCAATCAATTTTGAAACCTTTTCAAAAATTTAATTTTCATCAAAAACTATAATTTTTTAAAACTCTTGGACGCATATAGTCAAATCTAAGTTGACATACATGACAACTAAATATACAAGTTACATGGTTTAATCAAAATTGGCTCTAATGCCACTATTAAGAATCATAGAGATAAATGCAGTGAAAATTTAAAAATTTTGATTCATTCCATCAGATCGTCCTTTGATTAAATCCATGCAACATAGAGTTAATTCAAGATGATTACCCTGATGGAGATTTGACGCAGAGGATGGCAAAGAAATCCACGTAGCCGCACACGCATCCGACCTCTAACGGTGATCCACATGAACCTCCTTAGTTAGAACCCCCTTAATCGAATTAGCTTGAACTAGATTAGTACTAATTATTGTCAAGACAACCACACACAAGTCTGTTGAGATAACCCTAATTTTTCACCATAAAAAAACTCATCCTAAGATGAGAAATAAGAGATGCAATTTTTCTCTTATTTTCTTGGACGAATTTTGGATATTTTTCCTCTCAATATTTTTTTAAAAAATCTGACAAGACAATTGTTTGACAATTAGTCTTGCTAGCAAAAGTTTAGTGAGTATTTATAGACAAATAAGTTGTCAAATCCTTATGGAAACTTGAAACCAGTTTCTAATAGAATTTAACTTCCTTATTCTAATACATAGAAGACTTAAACTTAGTTGCACTATAAGTCCTTCAAATTCAATTTGTCTCATAAATTAAACTATAAGTTATAAAAACTTACTATCAAGTCCCCACTTAATATTCATTTAATCAAACTAAAGAAGTTCTTAATATGTGTGACCCATTGGGTTCTCATATACATTGGCAATAAGTATGAGTTATAATTCTTAATAAATAAGAACTAGATAAATTAAAAACTCCTTTTAATTTATCATTGATTCTACTAATCAATCAATTCATACTTATAGATCAAGATTGGCATCTAGCAGTGCATCATGACCACCCAAGTAATGAGAAAAGTCAAGTGGATGATTTCACCTTTCAATGAACGCTTATCATATAATTAATATCCTTGTACCGTACTTATCTCATATTAATCTTGGAATAAGTTGTGCCTATTCCATTATGTGATTAATATTCTTTTCTTGTATCAAAATATAACTCCAATGAAGAAGTAATTAGAAACATTTTCTAAGATCTTCCACTTAGCGCTAAGATTTTCGAATTATACTTCTACAAGCGAACAAATATGAGATAACTCCTCTTTCATAAGAAGTGGTGAATCCTTATAGGTTATTCACTATTTTTCCATACTTCAAACGCACACTCATTTGCTAATAATATGAGCATTCCCTATTACGGGAGCAATCACATAACAAAGAAAATATAACTCTCCATATTCAAGATACTATGATAACCTTAAGTCTAAAGATCACTTACAAAACCATCACTTAGAGATTCCTTTGGCACTTAAAGGATATCTCTATGTGGATCAATCTAGTGAATTTGATCATACCATCAAGCACCCATATACTAACTTAGGTGTCTCACACACCATAGTACTACTTCTCATATAGAAGTGGCATTGTATATGCGAGTCTAACCGTATTAACAATGCCCTTTTCTTGTTAATATTATGACTAGAGATATTTAAGAATAAACCTTATTTATAATTGAATGAAGCTCACCATCATAATGCTTATGATTTCATCAATTAGGTTTATTCTAAGGGTTTTATCATACTTATAAATATATAAGCAATCAATATGATAAAGATGTTATTTATTATTATATAAATAGTTAAATTGTATATTAAACTATAGAAGTTGATTGATTTTAGAACGCACACACTAACAAGCTCATCATAGTAGTGATCCCCAATCCAGCTGGCCTATCTTCATTCAACAGTCAAAGTCTACTTCTTCAGAATGCTCGTCTGATAGAAGAATGGTCCATATCTTGACCAATTTTGTCTTTCTATAAACATTCAAATGATCTCCAGCCAAAACGAATTCAAACAGATAACCTACGGAATAATGGACCCTAGCATTTATATTCCATCCTAATTGCAATCTGATGAAGTAATTCGTTTTGTTAACTTGATGTTGTGGGTAAAATTGCTGCTAACCTCTTATTAGTATCGTCCATAATGTTGTCACTTTCTTTGAAGCTAGATTGATAATCCCTGTTTTCATCTCTGTTAACACCCCATAAAGTGACAAGATTATTGTTCTCACTCTAACCTTGTCACTCATTACCTAATTTCTTGTAGTGCTATTTTTTCTTTGTTAAATTTTATGTAAATTTTATTCTTTTACAGGCTTGATCTTAAGATCACCGATTGTACTATTGATGACTATTACAGTTGACCACTTGTGTCAAAGACCATTAATCTATGGTCAATATTGATGGCTATGTAACATATGGTTGTGATTAGATCGACGTGATCATCAGGAGTTACCATTGTCAATTGATGGGACCAATTGCACTTATATTCAGCCGCCAACCAAGAATATACGTCCAGGTAGAACACCATTTCCCCAGCCTAATTGGACCAACTGCTATTATTTTTCACATACTTCTAGAAGGGCAATAATGATTACTCACTAGAGGACGAGTTTGACATATAATATTTCTGTTGAGACAAAGTATACACCAAAAATTAACCGAAAGCCGCATCATTTGAGAATAACGCCATGGATAAAAGAATGTAAAATTCCATCAGAACTTTGAGCTATGCCACATTAGGTACAGAGTTTAGTGGAACATTGACAAGAGGGGAAGTGCTTAAGTTCATTATGGCCCGGCGACCACATGTAATGGTGGTGGCACCACCAGCCCAAGGTCATGTCAGGCCGCTCTTGAAGTTGTCGCACCAAATTGCTAATCGGGGAATCAAGGTTACGTTTGTTAACACCGAGGTCATACATGCAAAGGTCGTTGCTGCATTGTCAGATAGTAAAAATGAGCAAACTGGTGGTGTCACACTAGTATCAATCCCTGATGGAGTAGAGCACGAAGATGACCGAAAAGATGCATTTAAGTACAAAGAATGTTTGCATAGATCTATGCCTGGCAATTTGAAGGACTTGATTGAAAGGACTAATGATTCAAACAAGAACGAGCCTATCACTTTCGTCCTAGTTGGGGCAACAATTGGGTGGCTATTGGATGTTGCTCAAGATTTACGCATTGAACAGGCTGCCTTTTGGACTGGTTCACCAGCAGGTTTGGCCTTCTTCTGTCATCTTCCTAAGCTTCTCAAAGATGGAGCTCTGGATATGAACGGTAGGAGAAAATGATTCAAGCTTGTTGTCATTTATCCTTTTGTAAATTGTAATTGTACTTATAAGGTTCTTGAAGATGTTGTCCCTTTCCATATGCCTGCAGGAGATATTGTAGAAAGTGATCAGGTAAGTGTTTCTACAGAAATTCCAGCTTGGAACAGTTCTGAATTACCATGGCATTTCCCCGGTGAGCAGAAAATACAAAAACTTATGTTCGATGTGGGACTGATTATCGGACCCACAGCTCAGCGTGTAAAGTGGATTCTCTGCAATGCATCTTACGAACTTCATTTGCCAGCTTGTAACTTGGTCCCCAACATCCTTCCTGTTGGGCCATTACTGACAACTAATGAAAATTCTGCCTCTACCGGAAGCTTTTGGCTGGAGGATACCTCTTGCTTAAGCTGGCTAGAGAGAAACGAAGCCAGCTCAATTGTTTATGTTGCTTTTGGTAGCGTAGCAGTTTTCAGTCAACAGCAATTTGATGAAATTGCTTTGGGTCTTGAGCTGTCAGGACAGCCATTTTTGTGGGTTGTTCGATCAGAACTTGCAAATGGATCACCTGCTGTCTATCCTGATGGTTTCCTGGAGAGAGTAGCTGATCGTGGGAAAATTATCGAGTGGGCACCTCAAGAAAAGGTGTTAGCTCATCCATCTATTGCAGTTTTCCTAAGCCATTGTGGATGGAACTCGACAATGGAAGGCGCAAGTCTTGGGGTCCCATTTTTGTGTTGGCCTTATTTTGCAGATCAGTTCTACAACCAGAAGTACATTTGTGATATCTGGAAGGTTGGTCTGAAAGTGAACCCTGGTGAAGATGGTATCAGATCAAGGACTGAAATTAGCACAAAAATTCAACAGGTAATTTGTGATGATAACATCAGAATAAATGCATCCAAGCTGCAGGATTTGGCTCAAAAATGTATCAGCAGAGGTGGATCTTCTTTTGAAAATTTCAACAAGTTCATTGATCATCTGAGGAGCTGAATATTTTTGTCATCTTTTACTTGAAGGCAGTGCTTTGCCGTCCAGGCTCGTCATCGTAACTTGACTTAGTTTTTTAACGGGCATTTTGGCCTGGCACAATGATATCCATTACTAGTTGGTGCAAAATCAAATGGCTAAGGTAATTGTTCAGAATCATTCGTTCTCTGTTTTACTTTGCTTAATCTTTTGTGGGTCCTGGGATTCAAATGAAATTCAACGACCGGTGATGCATTGAGGTGGAAAGCTGAAACCATTTCCAGGCTTGATTATTTATCTTATAAATGATTAGGGGGTGAGTGAATATAGCAACATATCTAACGAACCTAAGAAATTGTTTGAGAAGAATTTTGTATTGCTCGTGCTACAAGTCATCTGCATATAAATGTCATTATAACTAGAATTGATTTCGAGGTTACTACTGAAGACTACGGCTCACTAGATAACCCAATTTAGCACTAAAATTTAACGGGTTTAGATTTTAACACGTTCAGACATGTTTAATAACCGAAAATAGAATATCTGAATTAATTAAGTGGCACTGAATTTTCTAGATAAAACTTACTCCTAAAAATAAGTGATAAACTATTCACTCATCACTTAATGTGATATACATTTAAGTGTATTAGATTTAGTAATTAACAATTCAATCATTTAATAGATTTAGGTTTTAGGTTTCAGTTTTCAAACTTCAATTTTATCAAACACATCCTAAGTCCCGTTTAATAACCCAATTCAACACTTAAACTTAATAGGTTCAGATCTAAACATGTTCAGACACATTTGATAACCAAAACTAGAATATATGAATTAATTAAGTGGCACTGAATTTTTTTGACAAAACTTGTTTCCAAAAATAAGTGATAATCTATTCATTTATTACTTAATGTGATATACATTTAAATATATTAGATTTAGTACTTAACAATTTGATCACTCAACGAAATTAGATTTCGGATTTCACATTCCAGTTTTCAATTTTCAGACTTCAGTTTTATCAAACACAACCTAATCTTTTTATTGAAAGACGTATAGGTTTTGGGTTCAAATGTCCCTCCCTACTCCTTACTTCTTAAATATCACCCCTTCCATGCTATTTATTTTTTGAATCTTTTTAATGATTGAGAAGGCTCCTTAATAGTTTTTCTTTTTAATTTCCATTTTTCAGTTTTGTTGGTATCTGAGTTGTATGTCGATTGATGATAATCCAATCCTCCAAGACAAAATAAAAGTCTCTTCCATCATTTCCATTAATTTATGGTTAATTTTATTGTGCACATTTCAATTATGCTCAGGTTTTCACTTTGGTTCCCAAACTTTGAGACGGGACACCTTAATTTTTAAATTATAAAATTTGTTTCATTTAAGTAACATTATTAAGGAAATGAGATAGATTGTATATCTAACTATACTTTAGGGACAAAATTACTGGAAATCTTATATTTTAGGAACTAAAATAGACAAGTATTATACCCTAGGGATTAAAGTATGATAAATTTTATAATGTGGGGACTAAAGTGTTATATTTTGAAAGTTAGAGACCAAAGTAAGAATTTAAATATAGTTAAAGGGTACAAAGTGAAATTAGCCCTTGAATTTAAAATTGTATGCTTTTCGGATCTTCTTACTATAACCCCATTATAAAAATGACGTACAGTGTACATCAGACAATATTGTCATATCTGCATGCCAAGAAGGACTAATCCTATATGCCCGTATTATTGATATTTTAATCTTTTGAGGCGGTATCCTTCCCATAATATGTGTATGAAAGGATCTAGTTCACTTGAGCTATTCAAAATTAGCTCGGGCAAAATTTAAGTTTGAGAGTTCGAATTTGACATTATATATATGAACTTCAATTTCAAGCTTAGTCCAGGAAATATATATTTATTAAACATTTTTAAACGTTTAATATTTGTTAGTATGAAATTCTATTGTATCCCTTGTTTATAAAATAGAAAATATTCATTTCTTTTACGTAAAATTGAGTGAGAGCTTGATTAATTTCGGTTGAAGTTGACTATACTAAATTTATATGTGAGTTAAAGTCAAGACTATGTTTTTAAGTACGATGAGCTTAGCTCAGGATTGATACAAAGGATTTTAGTTGAAGTCTAAGTTCAAACAATAAATTACTCTAGTTCATTTACTTGTTTACACTCCATCCCACTGTATTAATTACCCTCTAGATAACTACTACTAGCTCCCTTCAACTTGAAGGAGAAAAACATATTACTGGCTAAATTTTAGTTTGGAAACTCTTAAGAATGCAGCAATTACTTGTGCCATAGTACAATTGGCTGATGTTTTTGTTTAAGAACTCTGCTTAACGTGAGCTACAGCCTTTCTTTCCTGTCCCCTTGAGGATTAGGGGCCTTACAAATTAAACACTGTTCAATTCAAGCCACTTCGTGTAATTTTAGTTCGTACAGTTCTTACTACATTTGGTGTCAACCCATGGAGTTTTGATGTAATCGTCAATTTATATGAGTTAACAAATTCAAATTTACATCCAAATTATGCAAATTCAAGACTTACATGAATCGGTTTGAATTGAATAAAACTCAACGTGTAAGACCCTGATCCTCCCTAAGAGTCTCGAAAACAACTAATAAGAATCAACAAAGTGGAAAAATTGTAGGCCCTCAAAATAAAACCCACAGATAATCAAAATAAACGAGCCCCAAGACTTTGTGTTAAAAACAAGAAAAAGACAAAAGACTTCCCGAGGCTTGAAATGATAGAAGGAACCAACAGAACTTGAGAAACTTTTACTAACAAAGTCAATGTTTCTGTTTTTTCTCTATTACACCAATGGATCAAGACTACGGTCCTTATATAGACTACTAAACAATAAAAATCCTACTAGGACTATATTTTCCAAATCATACTAATAATTGGACACATAAATTTCCTACAAAAACCGATAACAATAAAAATCCTATTAAGACTTGGTTTAGTAATCCTACATTGTCTCCCTTAAACTAATATCTTCAAACCACATCATGCCAAGCATTTTCTTCAACTTGATAAATAGCTCCACCTTCAATGGTTTCGTGAAAATGTCTGTCACTTGATCTTCACTCTTACGATAGTTAATGGCAATTTCTTGATTTTAGACTAACTCACGAATGAAGTGAAACTTGTGTTTATTCCTTTCATGAAACACTGGATTCTTTGACAATTCAACAGCAGACTTACTATCACAATAAATTTTTGTAGGACCAACTTGCTCATGCTGTAAAAAACCAAACATTCTTCTCAACCATAATGCTTGAGTAGCACTATGTGCAGCTGCCATATATTCTGTTTGGCTTGTGGATAATGCAACTACTTGTTGTTTCTTAGAAGACCATGAGAAAACAGTGCTACCCAAATAAATGCATAACCTGATATGCTTCTCCTTTGAATCATGTCACCTGCCCAATCACTATTTGTAAAGCCAACAAAACTATAAATGTCAATATATGGATAAAAGATGCCATCAGATTGTGTACCTCTATATATCTTAAAATCCTCTTGGCCGCTTGCCTATGTGATTGGCGTGGACACTCTATAAACCTGCTAATTAACCCAATACCAAAAGTGATGTCAGGCCTCGTAGAAGTCAAGTATCTGAGACTTCCAACCAATTTGCTAAAATTAGTGGCATCCTCAAATCCATCATTGCCATATTTCACCAACTTCAACTTCTCCTCAATTGGAGTTAATATAGGCCTGGCAGTATCCATTTTAAACATCTTCAATATATCACCTACATATTTCTTTTGCGTAATAAATATGCCACTATCTGTTTGAGAATCCTCAATGCCACGAAAATATGACATTAATCCCAAATTAGTCATCTCAAAGTGACTAATTGTAGTCTCGCTGAGCTCAGAAATCACCTTGGAATTATTACTAGTGAAAATTAGATCATCAACATATAAGCATACAATAAGAATATCACCACCAGAATTGAATTTGATATATAAAGTATGCTCATATGGATATCTATGAAAGCGATTCTCAATGAAATAAGAGTCAATACAAGTATACCAGACTCGAGGTGCTTTTAAACCATATAAAGCCTTCTTTAACCTGTAGACTTTATTTTCTTGGTCCTTCATCACATAACCTGCAGGTTGCTTAACATATACTTTTTCCTCTAAAATACCATTTAAGAAAGTAGGTCTCCGTTTGGATTAGTTATTTTTGGATGAGTTTTTCAAAAACACTACTGTAGCATTTGGGGTATGAAAAATAGTTATTATAAATGTATTTGGATTGTTTTTTTTTTCTATTTCCTTTTCCTTTTCCGTTTCTTTTTCCTTTTCCTTTTTCTTTTGGCGACCGTCACCGGCGACCAGATCTTTTTTTTTTTCACTCTCTCTCTTCCTCTCCTCCCTCTTCACCCCTTCCTCTCTCTCCTTCCTCCTCCCTCTCCCTCCACTCCCTCCTGATTTGGTGGAGGGGAGTGGAGGGGAGAGAGAGGAAGGGAGGAGGAGAGGGAGGATGGGAGGGGGAGGAAGAGGGAGAGAGTAGAGGAAGAGAGAAAAGGAAAAAAAAATAGACTGGCGACCGACACCCTAGTTGGGGGAGAAGAAGAGGGAAGAGAAGAAAAAGGAAAAGAAAAAACAAATAGAAAAAAATAGAATATTGTGAAAATTGAATGTGTTGTTTTTGGGGTTGTTTTTGGTTGGTGTATTATTGTAACATTTGGGGTGTGAAAAACAGTTTTTCAAAAATAGGTGCAAAAAAAAAGAATCCAAACAGAGCCTAGATTTTACATCCATTTGATGAATCTTCCAAGAATTATTGGCAACAATAGATAGAATCATACGAATAGCATCACAACAGGAGCAAAAACTTCAAAGTAGTCAATACCTGCCCTTTGTTTGTAGCCTTTAACTACCAACCTTGTTTTGAAATGATCCACCTCTCTAGTTGGCTTATACTTGATCTTGTGCACCCATTTAACACCAATTGATTTCTTCCCATGTGGAAGAGAAGTCAGCTCCCAAGTCTCATTTTTCTCTATTGCATGATCTTCTTATCTATTGGTTGAATGCAGTGATCATCCTCGATAGCCTCCTCATAAGTAACTGAATTACAATCTGCAAACATAGCAAAATTTACGATATCTTCATCAGACAAATCATTATTATTACCAACAACAAAATCCTCCAACCTAGCTAGCTTGCAACGTTCTCATTGTGAACGATTGGATACTTGCACAGGACTTGACTGCACCCCAAAAGGTGAAGTCTCACCAGTAGATTGTCTAGATTGCTCCATTAATTGATTAGAAGAATTCACTTCATCCAAATATAATGGCATTGATGGCTGTTTTGGTATAAAATCTAGCACTTTTTTAGACCAATCCCAAACTCCTTGCTTATCAAATGTGACATCTCTGCTAATAATGATTTTTCCTATGTTTGGATTAAACAGCTTGTAGCCTTTGATTTCATGACTATAACCAAGAAAGCTTCACTTTTCTACCTTGTTATACAACTTCTTCCTGACAGCATCCGGGATATGGGAATAGGCAAGACAACCAAATACTTTCAAATGAGAAATATTTGGTTTCTTACCATTCCATAACTCCTGCAGTGTCTTCCCAAAATTGCATCGTGTAGGAGGTCTATTAGAAACATACACAGCACAAGAAACAGCTTCTTCCTAGAAACCCCTAGGCATATTCTTAGCATGCATCATTGATTTCACCATATCCATCAAAGTACGATTTTTACTTTCTGCCAATCCATTCTGCTGAGGAGTGTATCTGGCTGTCAACTAGTGCTTAATCACATGTTTCTCCAAAAAGTCATCACAGACAATAAATTCAGTGCCTCCGTCAGCTCTCAAAATTTTAATAAAATGGCCACTTTACTTCTTTGCATGCAATTTAAAACCCTTGAAAGTATCACAGGCATCAGATTTATTCTTCAAAAAATACACCCACATTTTTCTACTAAAATCATCATTGAAGATAATAAAATATTTACCACCACCATTAGAAGATACCTCAACTAAGCACAAGTCAGAATGTATTAACTCCAATGGTTTTCTGGCCCTCCTAGCCTTGCCTTTTGGAAAAGAATCTCTATGTTTCTTTCCCAAAATATTTGACTCGCAGTGCTTAGCAAAAAAGTCAATAAAAGGCAGCTCATATACCATATTCTTCTTAACAAGAAAACTCAAACCCCCAAAATTTAAGTGACCAAAGCGCATGTGCCACAACCAAATATGATCATAAACAACCGAACTAAAGCAAGGTAAATCACGACAATTAAGAATGATAGGCCATAGACGATTGCTATTCATATATACCTTTACTATTAGTCTCAAATGATCATCAGTAATAGTACCAATACCATATTTAAACCGCAAAACATATCCTTTCTCAGAAAGTTGCTCAAGACTCAGCAAATTATGATATAGGCTTGGCACGTAAAAGTCGTCAGAAATAAAATTTGATTTGCCATTCTTCGAGATAATTCCAATTTTTCCCTTTCCAAGCACAGGCACTCTTTGATTGTTGCCAAATTTAACAAAAGTTCTAAAAGACTCATCCAAATCAGCAAACATACTTCATCACACATATGATTACTGTAGCCAGAATCCAAAAACAAATTATTTTTCTTATTTTCTTCGATCCCTGAGCTAGAAAATAAAATTATTTCATCCTTTTCACCATTATTCTCAGCCATATTAGCATGCCCAACTTTGTTGTTAGAATTGTACCAGCATTTATTCTTATAGTGACCAATTTTCTTACAATTATGGCATTCAATATTACGCCTAGGAGAATTACTATTATTTTCTTGTTCAGTATTGGGATGAGAGTTACCTCTTTGTTGGTAAAATTTGCCTTTGGCACGACCTCTAAAATTGTCTCTACCACTGTCCTCTTCCTCTAAAATTTTGATTTCGCTGATTTGATGTCTTGCCTCTCTCCTTAAATCTTTCTGTCTGCACTTGTAAAGCCTTTTCCACCGTTTCATTTTCCACGCCATCTTCCAATTTCCCGTTAATTCTCTACTCATGAAGAGTTAACGAACCATGTAAAATCTTCAAAATTCATGGTTGATAGATCTTTTGTCTCTTGAATCACAGCCACCACATGATCAAATTTCATGGGTAAAGTATTGATGGTTTCTTCTACTGACACCTCATAGCTGAGAACATGACCATTGAGTCCCATCTCATTTTTTATATCAGTCAACATAGAAAAATATGAATCTATGGTTTCTGATTTTTCCATGGTGATCAACTCAAATTTTCTCTTCAATAAGATTGTTTCTCTGAACTTTGTCAATTCCTTTGAATGTCTTTTCCAAAATATCCCATGCCTGTTTTGCTGTTTTGGCATTAGCAATTTTTCCAAAACTTGAAACGTCAATTGCCTGATGAATTTGAGACAACACCATATATCCTCGTCTTTTAATACTTGCTTCAACATCTGCAGCAATTTCTTGCTTAACAAAGCCAAGCAAATCGTGCGCTTCAAGATGGGTTTCCATCTGAACACTCCAAGAATTATAATTTGCTCTCCCCGTGAGTTTTGGTACTTCACAAGTAATATTTGTTGGCATAATTGATGTAGATGGTGCAGACATATTTCCTCACAAACCTAACCCTAGATACCAAGATAGGCTCTCAAAATAAAACCCATAGACAATCAAAACAAACAAGCCACAAGACATTGTGTTAAAAACAAGAAAAAAACAAAAGACTTCTCCGGACCAAAAACGATAGAAGGAACCAACGGAACTTGGGAGGTTTTTATTAACAAACTCAATGTTTCTGTTTTTACTCTATTACACCAATGGATCAAAACTAAAGTCTTTATATAGACAACTATACAACAAAAATCCTACTAGGATTACATTTTCCAAATCATACTAATAATTGGACACATAAACTTCCTAAACAAAAACCCATAACAGTGAAAATCCTAATAAGACTTGGTTTAATAATCCTACAAAAATACCCATGAGATTTATTAAAAAGAAAAAAGAAAACAATCGTCCATTTACCTTGTCCAGGTAACTTCCAATATCCAAACTTGTTCTACCATTTTTACATGCACTGCGATAAAAAAAATTATATGTAAATTAGTAACAGCTTATATAAACAATTGTTAATTGATAGTTTTTAGAAATGGAGCGTTTATTCGTTTCAGTTTAACTAGCAGGTAATCATCCAACTATCTATTGACTTTTGATGAATCGTTAAGAAGGCATAGCGGAAAAGCCAAATTGGAATTGTCCTCATCAAGTGACGGTATCAATTGCCCTTGGCTGCCCAACAATATTCCTTCCTTTCTCGTATAAACCACAAGAATATTCTTCTAGTTCTGGGAGCACATTTTTTTTCCACTCTAACCGACTAAATGCAATTATGAAAGAATGTTCCAACTCTTCTCTTTCTACCTCTCCTTTTCTCTAATTTCTCTCTACTTTTTTTTTTTCAATTTCTCAAGAGGCCTTCCTCTTCGGATTGTCTCCCTCCCATGGTTTCGTTTATCGTGTCTTTTCAATAAAATCTCTCCTAAATTTTCTTAATGAGAATACTTTATTTCTCCTAGGAGATTTCTAATGAGAATTTTCTATTTTTTCTAGAAAATTCTAATGATAATTTTCTATTTTATACTCAATTCCTTGTTGGTTCGAATTTATATTAGATATGATAATCAGATTTGAAATTTTTTTGGATCTTGGGTCTATTTCAATAGATCTTATCATCGTTATTAGAGTTTGAAGTTGTTGCTTAGTCTGGTGATTGCAATGTGCATGAGAGAGAGCTACAGCAATTTGTCTTATTAGAAAGCAATTTGAAAATTTCTTATATTTTTCATATTTGTCCAGCATCTTTTAGATCTATTATATTTATTGTTAATTTATAGATTTTTTATTTCAAATGTATGTTTAATCTGCCAATAAAGTAGAAATGTGGATCAAATTGTATTAGACAATTTCCAACAATTCGTTAATGAAATTTGCATTTTATAAAAAAAATGCAACCATTAAGGAAAATTCTAGAAGGACAATAGTCAATTGAACTCTATAAAAAAAAATTGTTTTAGTGGCATTTATTTTAACGACTGTTCTATCAATAATGTCAAGGCAGGAGATTTTTGTGGCATTGCATTAGAAAGCTATAATTAGCAATTTAATTTGCTATTACGCCTTAGGGTACGATTGATAAAACTGAAGTTTGAAATTTGAAATCTAAAGTCTGAATTCATTAAGTGATTGAATTATTAAGTACTAAATCTAATACATTTGAATGTATATCACATTTAGTGATAAGTGAATAGCTTATCACTTATTTCTGGGAGCAAGTTTTGCCTAAAAAATTCAGTGCCACTTAATTCATTCAGATATTCTATTTTCGGTTATCAAAAAGTCTGGTCGTGTTAAGATTTGAATCCATTAAATTTAAGTACTGAATTAGGTTATCAAATGAGACCTACTTACACTTTGTTTTAGGCACCAGTAATACTAGATTTGTTGACAATTTTGTGACATTTAATCAATAAGTATTAATTAACTCTTTCTCTCTCTGTAAACTTCCTCCACCTTCTCTCTAAACTTCCTTTCAAACCTTCCTACTTCTTGCTTTCATTCTTATTTGGGAAGAAGACACCTTCAAGCATGATCTTCTTCCCATGGATTTCATTTTATTGTGGTTTTTCAACAAAATTTTTTCTAATTGAAAGTTCTCTTTTAGGGATTGTATTGAGAATTTTTTGTTTCTCCTAGAAATTTTTAATGAGAATTTTCTGTTCTTATTTTTATTTTGTTGTTTCCCCAAATTTGTTCAGATCTAATTGTCAGATTTAGAATTTTTTTTTATCATAAACGAATCTCATTAGATTTTATCATCATTATTGGAGTTTGAAACAGTTGTTTAGTAGATCTGGTGATAGCAACGTGTACGGAAGGGAGTTTCAAAATTTTATCTTATTAGTAAGCAATTTGAAAATTTCTCGTATTTTTCAAATCTGTTCAATTGTTAAATTATAGAATTGCAGATCTGTTATTTTAAGTGCATATTCAATCTAGTAGAGATCTTGAGAAAAAGAAAAAAACTTGCTTTGTATGTCCTAATGCACAGGTGAGAATAAAAGTTTCATCGTATTTTATTTACATTATGATTCTTTATTTGAATCGTCGGATAACTTTCCCTTATATTATATTTTGAGTTGAATATAAATACTTTAGTTCATGTACCTAAATTGAAAAACTAATGTATTGTTATTTCTAATCAAAATTTATTTTTTAATTTGTTATCAAATTCTTTCAATTTGAATGATTTGAACTACTATCGGTTACTTTTTTTAATTATAGTTTATAGATTTTGTAGTTTTTCATATTCTACTTTATGTTGGATAGTGTTTACATGTTTATATATGTTGGGTTCACCAAAAGAAGGATTGAAATATTAATGATGAATTCTTCTCGAAATTGATACTCCTTATAATTTTGGTAATCTACTGTTCTAATTGTGTTCTTGCCAAAAGTGAAGAATTTAAAATGTTGTTGTTTCCTATTTCAATATAGTAACTTATATCCTTTTCAATTGTAATCACGTATAAATTTGGTAGTTTTTAAAATTGTACTAGCATGTTAGATTTTTTAAAATATTTTGGTCTTAAAAATAGTGCTAATTGATAGATGTACATAGCAAGTATGAAATGGAAGCATTTAATATAGTTTTATCTAATTAAAATAAATCAAAATTCTAAAAAAAAAGATACGAGGTTGGGAGTTTTTTAAAAGGTGGAATCTAAAAACCCATTCTTAAATTTATATAGATATAGATAGTGATTTTCACCCTAATTTGTTGCTCTTTTTTCCTTAATTTTTGCTTTCTGGTATTCAATAAATTTAGGGAAAATTGCACCATTCGTCCCTGACATATCTGAGATGAAAAAATTTAGTCCCTCACATATAAAATGTGCTCTTTTAGTCCCTAACATAGTAATTTCGCTCAAATGTAATCCTGCATTTCCTCTTTTAAGACATCGTGCCCTTAATAAGTGGGGGTAAATGGAAATAACTCATTTGGTTTACCCAAATGTGAGGGACAATTTCTTTCTCCTCTCACCTCCATCCCTAATTTGCTGATTTCCCAAACCTCTAATTCAACCTCTAATTTTTTGGCCATTGCTCAACAAGTCATTAAGCAAAAAGAATGACAGCAGGCACAACAACATACGGGCATCAACCTCGGTCCATGGTCCACCACCACTCCGGTTTAACCACCCAACCTTGGGCTATGGAACCCATTTCAGGTTCCGGAGGTTGTTTCTTGAGCGACTTTCAATTCCAGCCTCTCGACCCCGATCCTGGTTCCCCACGATTTTTTGTAGTTCGACCATGAGTGGATGGAAGCTTGATGGTGGAGATTCCACCAGAGCTCTAAACTCGACTTTATACTCCTACTATCTACTTGCCGACTCAAGATCGGCTCCTCCCTCCTCACTCAAGAAGTCATCTTCTCCAAGGAAAAGCTCGCTTCCTGACCTCTCCAAGCCCAACCTTCCTCCCACTGGGTCCCGCCTTCTTTCCCACCATCTTCACGGTACATCTCCGCTAAAGACTCCTCCTCCAGCGCAGCAGAAAATGAACTCCACTTCCCAAACGATGCCTGCACTTCCTCCACGCCCCTGATGCTTCAAGCCATTATTAAAACCTTGATAGAATCCAGCTAGATTGGCGATTTGACCCGACAATGCAATTATGTTGTTTGCATCTGCACCAATAGTTATTGGCTTTTTTCATGAGTTTACCCTATGAAATTCCTCGACATCTTGTTTGGTAATGTCCAACCTTTTCATTTCATTTTAATTTTTTTCTTCCTGCTTTTGCTTAATGAATTGTTGAGCAATGGCCAAATAAAAGTGGGAAATTAGAGGTTGAATTAGAGGTTTGGGAAATCAGGCAAATTAAGGCGGGATGGAGAAGGTGAGAGGAGAAAGAAATTGGTCCCTCACATTTGGGTAAACTATGAGTTATTTCCCATTTACCCCCCTACTTTGGGCACGGATGGGTCCGTGCCTTGTTACTAAAGAGGTCCGGAAATGCATCGGAGGATTACATTTGAGCCAAATTACTATGTTGGGGACTAAAAGAGCACATTTTATATGTGAGGGACTAAATTTTTTCATCTCAGATATGTCAGGGACGAATGGTGCAATTTTCCCATAAATTTATTACGATAAATCAAGCATGTGATTAAAATCAATTAGACCTATCATATGCTTGCTATTTTAAAAGTGAGCAATATACAGGAAAGAAACAACTGGAATTAAGGAAGGAACTATATGCATGTTTTTTATGAAATTTACTTGCCTTATATGTTTATGAACATATCGAGTCGAACAACATAAAAATTGTAATGGTTCATTAATATTTTTGACCTTGAAATCATGTTTGGATTTGGATTGACATCTAAATAAACAAGTTTGAGCGAGCCTGATTCGAGCCAAACTCAAGCCATGTACCAAATCGTTTGGTTCGATTTACAACCCTAAACCAGAGTAAATAAAGAAATGATTTGAATTGAAAAAGTTAGGGTTGCAAATGATCCAAGTAGAGTTTAGTTTTGCTCTAAATGAATTTATTGACTCAATTTGGACTAGATTCGAATTTGAGATCAAGTTCGGTGAGTTTTCATGATAAAAGTTGAACTTGAGTTCGAATTCTAAATCGAGTCTAGTCAAACTCGAGTTCAAATATACTTGAATTCAAATAAAATAAAAAATATATATTTTTATAAATGGATAAAATTGACATTTTACCCTAATAAATAATAAAAATATAGTGACACACATGTAATTTCACTACTAAATATATAAAATATTAAAAATATATAAACTTGACCTAGCTTGATGAGCTAACGAGTCAAGTATCTGTATATTCGACTTGACTCAGCTAACTCACCTAGCTACCTCGAGCTCAAGTCGAGTTCGACATTGGTGAACTAGTTAATTGAGTCAAGCCAAATATACAAATACTTGACTGGCGAACTCAAGTCGAGTTGTAATGGAACCAACTCGCAAGTGGCAACCTGCTTGACTCATTGCTGCCCTAGGTAAGACAAAAACTAATGAAGTCAAGACAGCTTGTAGAACATTTTGAGCAATTTGTATGGACAAGGATCTAAGTCTCAACTCTGGTACACTGGTACTAGAGGTGGCAAAAATATTCAAGACCCATTGGGATCCCATACCCAAATTTAATCTGGACGGGATGGGTATCTAAAAAATGGGTTTGGGCCTTATTGGGTATATAAAATATGGGTTATTGGTTAAAATATGGGATTGTATGGGATTTATTTGGGATCCCATGGGTATTTATTAAAACAACTAGAAATTGACCAGCTGTGCAAGACATAGCTGATGCCCAATGTGTTGTGTGAAAATATTAAAAAATGTGGTATTGTTCACAGATTTAGATGGAGACACAACTATGTGTATACTGAAAATAAATTGGTTGTTTGAGAGTTAAAATTTTAATTGGAATAAATAGTCAGTTATTTAAATAATTGAGAGAATGTAATTTGTAAGATAATAATAAAAGGTTAAATATGTTTAATATATGGGTGTTGTTGTTGTTATTATTTATTATAGTTCTTGTGCATGTTAGTATAGATCCCCATTTTTTTGAGTGCTTTCGTTGCTTCTCATGCTATTCCTAGACGAATATTTTTTTTTTTAGGGGACAAGCGAAAGGAAAAGGGAGCATAAAAAATCTAAGGCCTAAAAGGGTGGAAGAACTAATAAAGCACAAGAAATATGTAATTACGTGAAAAAAGAATCTGGAGGATGTGTATAGTTTTTTTTTTTTTTTTAAGGATAATGAAGAAAGAAAGTTGTTGTATAAAAGAAGGAAAAAGGTAGGTAATAACAGTTAAAAAAAGAAAATGTTGAGCAAATAGAAAAGAAAAGGGAAGAATCCAATAAGGTGAAAGCATGCTTTCATCTCATTTTTTAGGGCAAAGTGTTGTAAAGACTAAAAGGGAAGGGGACAATAAAAAAAAAGGGGTAATCATAAGGAATTGCGCCTTGTTTTCAGCATTCAATTCTTTTTTCTTTATTTTTATTTTTATTTTTTTGCCCTTTCTTCTATAATGCAGAAGAAAAGGTAGATTGCATGAATGCCAAAGATCTTTCAGCAAAAAGCAGATCGGAATCAGGAATAAATGATCAAAAAAGCCTTGAACAAAAACAAAACCAAATCCAATACAATTGGCTCCTTACATTGTACGTTGTGCATGACAGGAGTACCTTTTCAGCAAGCTAAATCATTTTTTCCGAAAATGTTAAATTCACAGGATTATCCTACTGATTTCCTAGGCTTGTAGAACCCAGAAAGTTAACAGAGGTAACAAAGAGAAAAGGAAACTTCATTAAACAGAGAGAGAACCATGCACGAGTGAGGGGAGGGGGAAGTGGAAAAAGGAAAGGCAAGAAAGAGAAGAAAGCTATCATTCGCTATTGCTGCATTTTTATTTTCAGGAATAACTGTAGGTGAGGATGTTGTCAAACGTTTTGCAATAGGATCATCTGCAAAGCAAAAAAAGCAGAAACAAGCAGGAGAGATGAATTCCAAATATAAAAAAAATTGGAAAATAATTAAAAGGCAATCAATAACACTTATCTCATGGAGCTAGAATATTAGTCTATTCCTGCTCGTAAATTTCATCTCATTTTTCATAACCATGTCAAGACCATGTACATTTCACTCTTGTTGATGCTTTCTTTTCAGATTATATCCAAATTTTTATGTTTAAGGAACCCGCTCAAGTTAGTGTCAAGTCCCACCACCTACTTAAAAGTTATCTAATTCCAACTTATCTATGTTCACTGAATGAAAGAGTACAGACCGGGAAGAAATAGGATCTCAACAAATGCCACATCATTTGAAGGATTAAAGAGAATCAATCTTGTTTGTCAGCAATCCATGTTATCCCACAGAAACACTAACACAGAAGATACATAGTATCCAGATCATATGTGATCTGAGCACCAGAAAAAGAATAAAATAGCAGCTATCAAAACAGAGAGCAACCAAAAAGACCTCTTTCAACTTTTTGTGGATGGCATTTGGAAAATCTGAACCATAAAAGACTGTTAAGGGGAAAAGTGTTATTAGAACTTAACATGACCTTCAGATCATACAGGTCCATGAGCGGTCAAAATAGTCAAGACAGACCAAAACGATTACAAACTGGACTTGAAAAATCAATCTTCCCCTCTTAAAGTTTCTTGTGATCGACTTGAATCAATCAAACCAGGAAACAGCCAACATAGTAGTTTATTAAACAATTTAAGCTGAGATATATTGCTGATGTTAAGATTCATAGTACCTTCAGGAACCAACCACCAAATATCACCATAGGTTGATTTTGCATCAAACCAGCCAAATAGTAAATATCGTGAACCAATACAAGTCATGGAATGATACACTTGAGCAGTTGGTTGATCATTGTTAATTGGTATGCTCCATTAAGCAACATAAGAACATAAGACTAACATCGACACACACACACACACATTACACACACACACTCTTTGTGTATGTGTAGTGTGTGTGTGTGTGTGTGTCGATGTTAGTCTTATGTTCTTCTGGCTCTGTGTGTGTGTAGTGTGTGTGTGTGTGTGTGTGTGTGTGTGATAGAGAGGACAAGGATGCATTCAATGAAACAAAGCTCAAAATTGGCTAAGCAAAGAAACGGAAACCTCCCCTGATCCAAAAAATTTGATAAAATGTAACTAACCCCTATCTAAAACAACAGTGTCATTGTGGTAAATGTCATAGCGAGTCAACTAGCCAGCAGTTCCATGCCCTCCAAATAATAAAAGCTGCAAAGAGGACGCTTTTAAGTTTAAAACCAAGTACCACAAATACAAGCTTAATCTTGACATCCAAGCAAGTAATCAAATCAAGATGTCTAAACATGGAGAAACTGTTAATATTAAAGTAATATGGCCATACATAAATTTCCATGGGATGACAAGAAATTAAAGTACACATAGATTTACAACTTAAAGGCAACAAAATAAACATATGCATCATTCTTCCTACACTGGAGAAATTAAAACTCCAGAACTGCCCATTAAGGAGGCAGATATGACTTACTTTTTTTGTTTTAGGCACAAGGCAGATATAACTTACACCAAAATGCAATGAATAATTGGGGCTTACTGCTTGATTCATGGGCTAACTAAGACACCAAAAATAGAACATGTTTGCAATACATCAAGTTGTTGGAATGTATACCCTAAAACAATCATTTTGTTTAAATACATTCTTAATTAAGTTTTGTATTTTATGAATTTCCATTTTATCTGTTAAATATTTGATATAACTGATAAAGTCCTTAGAACATTATTGATGTGATGGTAGTCACAAGAGTTGTTGACTATGAGATATCAATCACATTTATAATAAATATTTTTGAAGTTCCATAATCATAGTATTAATGAGACAGGACATCATTAACACGGAAAGACTAGTACACAGTTAGTCTCTACTTAATGTAAGTAGTGATTGTTTTCATCAACCAAGGTATAGTGATACCTAGGCTAATGTGTAGATGAATTGTAAGGTACGAATTCATTGGAGTGATCCACACAGAGATCCCATTAGGATATCTATCAAGTGCCAATAGTTGTATCTCTTATGAAAAATTATGTAAGTGATCCTAGACTTGAGATCACCATAGTATCTTGAGTGTGAATCACTGCCTTTTGATTCTATTACTTGTTGCTCACCAAGAGTGACTTAAAGAATAGAAATTGGGGGTAGTGTGAAGCATGGAAAGATAGTGAGTGATCAAGAGAGGATTTACCACTCCGATAGTGGGAGTTGATATCCAAGATGGCCACTAGTGGGAGATTAACCTTAATAGTCGACTACCTTAGGTTAATTGAAGAATGTCTTCAAGTTAACCTAATCTAGGGTTAATTCGGAAAATTAGCAAATTACTTAGTCATTAGGGAATTGGCACCTATTCCCTCATTCCCCACTAATTGGATATCGATGGTGAAAGGATAATAATTACACAAGTAATTTTCCATGGAAAGGTTTGGTCAAAATTTCTTGACTAATTCCAAATACCGGGTGGTTGTGATGTGTTGCTAGACACCGCTCACAATCTATAATTATGAATGAATTAATTATTGTAATTAATGATAAAATAAAGTTGTTTATTTTATCTAATTCTTCTTGAGAATTATAATTCATAATTATTGCCAGTATATTTGGAAACTATTGGATCACACGCTTAGAGATTGAATTCTGGATTAAAATTGTGTGTCCAAATGAAAATTTGAAAATAAAACCTTATGGGGTCTAATTATAAGGAATAAAGGATTCCAAGGCTATTTGAGCAAATAGGATAAAATAGTTATCCTATATTTGTTTTGATTTGGATTAAACAAGACCCTATCTTTTCTCTACCTCTCTCCTATAAATAGATAGACTATATGATACGTCTGGATAATAACAACACAACTACGGTTGACAGAATAGAAAGAGGCTAGGGTTTTTGAGAAAAACCTACGTAGAGAGAAATTCCAAAGAAAGAGAGAATAGGCTAGCACCTTTTTCTACACTTTCATACACACACATCTAGGATCGTAGAGACGGTTCAAGAGAAGATCCAAACTTCTCTCTCGCGTGGATTGCAGTAGAGGCAAGACGTTTGGACTGCTGAAAGGGGCTAATTACTCTCTACAAAGCAACAAGAAGCCGTCTCTAGGATTAAGGTAATCTTACAACTCCTCTTCTCTATAAGTCATACGTAGCCTAGGGTGATTTCTGTGGTTGTCAGCTAAAATTTTTTTTTTCACGCGTCTGCCCCAAACCTAACAGGTATCGAGCCATCCCTAGTTCTTTATGTATGATTTCATATGTTCTGTTGATTATTGTTCATGGATTATATGATTGATATCTATACACGTGCTGAATTTTGGTTGAAAAGGTTGTAACTTTAATTTGATTAAAGTGTTTCTGAGATCTGAAAAATTTTTCACAAGACAAAAGGTTTATGTTTTGAAAGAGCTCGCAAAGCACCCAATCGTTGGATGTGAAACCGGGAATCGCACTCGATACGCACTGGATCCCAGGTATACCTCATGGATTGTGGTCGCGGATCCCAATGGCATTCATGGATCGATTCGCATGATCCGTTCGTGGATCGAAACATGTCAATCGCGAGGCAGTCGCGGATCGGTTGGATCCTTTTAAACTTCAACCTGATCCCGCACTCGCAGATCGTGAAGCTTGTTCGTGGATCGGGTCGCGGATCCTTTGATAAACTGTTTTCTGCGAAATAAAATTTTTGAAAAACTGAATTTTCAATTTCTAAAATTTTCTGATTTTGATCCGAATTTTAATTGTTAAAATTTGTTATGAAATTTTGTTATTTCATGTTTTATTAGGTCAGGAATTGATTTGAATTTTAATATGATTAATTCAAATAATGTTCCAATTTATTTTCTAAATTAATTAGAATTAAAAGTGACCTAATAAAATTATTTTACCAAAATTTTCTGCACATGTATGATCTCAAAACTTGTTTGGGATCTTGAGATATAAAATCCAAATAATTCATGAATAGTTGTTGACTGCTATTACATGCTTTCTTTTAATTTAAAGTTGTTTAAATTTAAATGAATACATGGTGGATGGTTGTGGATATAAGCCCAATGTGATTGTAGATGAATGGTTGAATGGTTGGCTTTTTATAAATAGGGCCTGCGTGTCCTGCCTTTCTTATTTTTCTAATTGTAATTTCTCTCCTCATCTAATTCCCCCCAATGTAACTCGGGGTTTCATATATTTTATTTGTAATGTACAATAGATAGGAATAGATGATAGGAAATTGTAATTAGTATAGAAATTGTAAATTGAAAGATGAAGAAAGGAGCTGTGCAGGAGCCGTGCCATCAGAAGGAGCAAATTTGATTTAACCTTAGTCAACCATTCATTTTCCTAATGGCCGGAAAAATTAATTTAGGAATATCCACAACCATCCACGTTTTATTTTATGCTATATTTATTTTTGAAATATTTATATGCATGATTGTTGATGAGACCGTCAAATAATTTTTCCAAAACTTCAAACCAAATTAAAAATGTTTTGGAAAAGGCAAACAAATCCCTCAAATTCAATATTAAATCAAGACTGCCTTCCATCATTATAGTATAAAATAAAATGTGGTCATTAAGTGCTAGTTTGTTGGGATTCACCCAAAACTGCCTTACTTACTACATGTTTTTTTTACTATAAGAAGTGTTCTTAAGAATGATGGGTTTGATTTAACTAAAATTATGGTTTGTTGGGATTCACTCAAGGCCATGAATTTTAGAGGCAAGGGTTAGGTTAATACATAAGATGTAAAATGAAGAATTGATACCTAACGGATCTAGAAATTACAAATGGGTTGTAATTGGTAAAGTACCTACCTGTTAAGATTATTTTGATTTGTTGGGATTCACTCAAAATCAAAATAGTTAAGATGGGGTTCTAGCCACTATGAGTTTTTAGAAAATCCCAAATCAATTTATAGAGGGTAATTGATTTGGAAAGAATAGTGAAAATAAAATCATAATTTTGGAAGTTTTTATGATTTTATTAAACAAAACTTTTTCTGACAAACTCTATCTTTATTTTGTTGTAGAATGAGTAATAATTTGAGTCTATGTACAATTCTCACTGATTGTAAACTGAACGACACAAATTTTCTCGACTGGCATCGCAATGTCCTACTCGTTCTCACTCATGAAAAAATAGAATATGTACTTGATGGGCCTATGCCTGATGAACCAGAACCAACTTCACTTGCTACTGTTAAGAATAAGGATGATAATAGAGTGGCTTCATTTATCATGATAGCCTCTATGACTCCTCAACTCCAACAGCAGCATATGAACATGGACGCATATGAAATTGTACAACACCTGAGAGAGTTTTTTGAACAACAATCTAGGACGGTGAGGTATGATACCTCCAAGGAATTGTTCAGGTGCAAGATGGCAGAGGGAGCACCTGTTGCTCCACACGTCTTAAAGATGATTGGGCTAATTGAGAAATTGGCTGAATTAATCTTTAAGATGGACCAAGAGCTAAATATTGATTTAGTTCTTCAATCTCTGCCAGATTCTTTCTCTCAGTTTGTTATGAACTATCAGATGAACAATCTGCAGCACACACTGCCTCAATTGTTGAATGTGCTAAAAACTGCTGAGAAAGAAATAAAAAAGGTTAAGGGTCCTACTGGAGTGCTTGTTGTTAATCGTGATCCCGAATTTTGATAATTACAAAACAATTGAAGAAATTGGTCTAATGTTTTCTAGTGAGTTCTTTGACAGCACAGGTCATCGAGGCAGGAAACCTGTTGAAGAAACTGTTGACTGTCGGACGGACAATACTTTGTATCGGACGTCCGATAAAACTCAAAATTTTCCTATCGGACGCTCAACCTGACGTATCGGATGTCCGATAGACAGGAGATCTATTGGACACCTCCTTCGGACGCACAACAACTACATCGGACGTCCGAAGATATCCAAGAAATTTTCTGAGCTCACTGGACGCTTTCGGACGCAAGCCTGCCGTCCGATCGGTTCCATGAAAATTTCCTGAACTTACTGGTCGCTGTCGAATGCAAAGCTATCGAACGTAGAATTATTCATCGGCCGTCCGATAAAGACATAAAGCAACCTATCGGATGCTAGCATCGGATGAGCAACAGAGTGTCGGACGTCCGATAGCTCCAACGGCTAGTTGACCTTTCAGCTTCTACTATCCGTTGACCTCAATTTCTAGGCACTTTTTGGTCTCCTATAAATACAAGTTCTGTCTAAATATCAAAGATATAACTGTACACTTGGATAACAAGTTCTTAAGAGTGATTTTAGTTAGAAAATACTCATTTGAGTAAGAATTGTTAGTCTTGTAGTGTGAGTTCATTGAGAAGCTTTTTAATTGTGAGTTCGTCAATTGTGTAGTTGTGTGAGGGTTTTCTGTAAAGAGTGTAAAACTTCCTAACTTGACTAAGTGAAGCTTGGGACAAGGAGGAAGTGATCCTTCTATTGTACACAAGAGTGATCGAATTTCACCAAATTGAAGAAGCTTGTATTGAGGAATTCTCTTTAAGCTCAAGTGGAGTTTTGAAGAAGTTTGGTTTGCTTTCTATCATTACATTTTTAGCTTACTTATCAAATTCATTGTTTGAAATCTCATCTATACTTTTCGGTCTCAACTTGTCTATTTGCTTGATAAATCATTTGTTGAAGAGCTTGTGATCAAAATTTGAAAAAGGGGCAATATTTGACTAGTTATTAGTCAACCTAATTCACCCCCCTCTGAGGTTGTATTTGGGCCTTACAATTGGTATCAGAGCTTGGTCTCTAGGATCAAGTTTAACCGCTTAGAGTAAAGATGACAACCAACAATGCCATGTTTTGTGAAGGTCAATCAATCACTAGACCACCAATGTTTAATGGATCAAACTATGTTAGTTGGAAAGAACGTATGATTATTTTCTTGCAATCTATTGACATTGATTTATGGTTTATTGTTAGTGAAGGCTCTTACACTGCTATTATAAATGATCCCATCACTCATGTTCCTAGATTAAAAACTAGAGATGAATTGAATCGAGAGGATAGAGCTAATCTCACATCTAACGCAAAAGCCATGAATGTTCTTTATAGTGCACTAGATTCGAATGAATCCATTAGAGTAAAAGGGTGTAAATCTGCCAAAGGAATTTGGGATAAACTAAGAGAAATTCATGAAGGTAGTGAGGATGTGAGAGAACAAAAGAAATCCATTCTTGTTACTAGATATGAATCATTCAAAATTGAACCTCATGAAAACATTGATAAGATATATTGTAGATTCAATGATCTTATTAAAGACTTAGAGGTTTTGGAAATGGAATACACTCTTAGTGAAAAGAATAGGAAAATTTTGAATGCTCTACCTAAAGAGTGGGAGAACAAAGTGACTGCCATTGAGGAAGCCAAGGACTTGAACTCTATGTCTATTGAGTCTCTCATTAATTCTCTAGCATCTTATTAATTAAAGCTCAAAAGCAAAGTACAAGATGAAGAGAAAGCAAGAGCAAAAAGAAGCATTGCTCTAAAGGCTACTCAAGATGAGAACGATTTGGCTTCACAAGATTAAGAAGATGGTGATTGTGATGATAGTGATCTTGCACTCATCACAAAAAGCTTCAAAAGAATACTCAACAAGAGAAGATTCAGAAAAGGAGGACCAAGCAACCAAAACAACAATCAATTCAATACGAAATACAAAGCAAGATATGATGCAAACAAGAAGCAAGGAGATAAGTGCTTCGAGTGTGGGCAGCCCGGTCATTATGCGGTGGACTGTCCAATGAAGAAGAAGAAAGATATGAAGAATGAAAGAAAACCGAAGTTCAACAACTTTCAAATTACTTGGAACGATTGCAACTCGGAAGGAGAAATTGAAGAAGAAGAAGAATCGGCTCAAATTGCCTTTATGGCAATTGGTGACAATGAGGTAACTTCTCATCCTCAATACGATAGTGATGATGATGATGATGATTTAGAATCATTTGTTGCAAAACTGCATGAAAACTTAAAAGAGTCTTATGCTAGAAACAAAGAATTAAAACAAAAAATTACTTTTCTTTTGCAAGACAATGCAAACCTGTTTCAAGACAACAAGAAGTTAAAATATGACAATGATTGCCTAGTAAAAACTGAAATGGAATTACAATATGAACTTGATAGAAAAACAAGCCTTTGTGAAATGCTTAAAGAAAAACAAAATGACTTGAAGAAGAGAATGGATAATTTTGACATGATCCTTCAAAACAAGAAACAAAATATTTTCACAAGAAATGTATTTAAGTCTCATTCTAATCCTTATGAAAGGAAAATTATGTTTAGTACAAATGAATTTACAATTCATAGAAAAAGTGGAATTAGATTCATTAAACCAATTCATATAAACAACTCTACCATTATGTGTGATTTTTGCTGCCAAGTAGGTCACTTGAAGCATGATTGCTATGTGAGAAGAAATATGAGAAAAGGAATGAGATGCATGTGGTTAGTCAAACATGATTCTAACCATCAAGAACCCAAAAATTAAAAGGGTACCGAACTTTCTATTTCTTGTAGGTAAAAATTGAAAAAGATATGAAGAAATCAAAATGGTTCATTGATAGTGGATGCTCAAGGCACATGACCGGCGATCCTTCACAATTCATCAAGCTCAAATCAAAGTCAAGTGGAAAAGTGACTTTTGGAGATGACATGAAAGTTAAAACAATTGGAGTAGGTGATGTGGGTAAGAATGGTGAAACATTTGTGCATAATGTTCTTTTAGTAGACAATCTAAGCTATAATTTGCTTAGTGTTAGTCAACTTTGTGATAAAGATCTATTTGTTTTATTCAAAAAGCATGAATGTTTGGTTCTTGACTCGAAATTTAATATTGTTTTCAAAGGAAGAAGATACAATGACATCTATGTTGTGATTCTTGAGAAAATTGACTCTTCTAGTTTTAAATGCCTTAAAATCTCAAATGAAAATCCTTGGTTGTGGCATAGAAGACTTTGTCATTTTAACATGGATGTGATAAATGAAATTTCAAAAAAGGAACTTGTTAGAGGACTTCCTAAGATTAAGTTTGAAAAGGATAAGATTTGTGATGCATGTCAATTTGGGAAACAAACCAAAACATCTTTTAAACCTAAGAAAAACATTTCTACATCTAAGCCATTGGAACTTTTACATCTTGATCTATTTGGTCCTATACCTATTGCTGGTCTAGGTGGTAGAAGATTTTGTTTTGTAATTGTTGATGATTATTCTAGATATACATGGACTATTTTTCTTACTCATAAAGATGATGCCTTTAAAAGTTTTGTCTCTCTCTTTGCAAAAGTGCAAAATTTACTTGGCTTGCATATTATCAAAGTTAGAAGTGATAATGGTTCGGAATTTAAATATTGTGGATTTCCGGAATTTTGTGATCATAATGGAATAACTCATGAATTTTCTATTGTAAAAACTCCTCAACAAAATGGTGTTGTTGAAAGAAAAAATAGAACACTTGTAGAAGCTGCAAGAACCATGTTAAGTGAAAATGATTTACCAAAATATTTTTGGGTGGAAGCCGTAAATACGGCTTGCTATGTAATGAATAGAGTATTACTAAGACCATTTTTGAACAAAACTTCTTATGAGTTGATGTTTGATAAAAAGCCAATTTTCGGTTATTTTAAAGTTTTTGGATGCAAATGTTTTATCTTAAATATCAAAGGACACCTTGGAAAGTTTGATAAGAAAACCGATGAAGGTATTTTCTTGGGATATTGTGAGAATAAAAGAGGATATAAAGTTTATAATAGAAGAACTCTTGTGATTGAAGAAGCAATACATGTTTCATTTGATGAATCTAATGGCAATTCTTCAAATAGTACTTGTGTAGATGATGATGTAGGTATTCAAAAGAATCTCGAGAAGCTCACACTTCAAGAAGGAAACAATGGTGATATGGAAGAAAATTCGAAAGATGGTGATTCTCAAGAAATCCGAAGGCTAGATGAAGAAGACAAGAATGATGAAGCACCAAAGGATTTTCCTAAAGTTTGGAAGTTCATTTAAAATCATCCTAAGGACTTGATCATTGGTGATCCATCCGAGAGGGTAAGAACTCATTCCTCATCAAAGCCATTATTTGATAATTTCGCATTTGTATCACATATTGAGACTAAAAATATCAATGATACTTTAAAAGATGACTATTGGATTATGGCCATGCAAGAGGAGTTAAATCAATTTGAAAGAAATAATGTTTGGACTTTAGTTGAAAGACCTCAAAATTATCCTATCATTGGCACTAAATGGGTGTTTAGAAATAAATTAAATGACAAAGGTGAAATTGTAAGAAATAAGACTAGATTAGTGGCTAAAGGGTATGCTCAAGAAGAAGGTATTGATTATGATGAAACTTTTTCTCCCGTTGCTAGATTAGAATCTATTAGGATGTTTCTTGCATTTGCTTGTTTCAAAGGTTTTAAGTTGTATCAAATGGATGTCAAAAGTGCTTTTCTAAATGGTTTTATTGATCAAGAAGTCTATGTGGATCAACCACCCGGCTTTGAAAATGAAAAGTTTCCTAATCATGTATTTAAACTTTCAAAAGCATTATATGGTCTAAAACAAGCCCCTAGGGCTTGGTATGAACGTTTAAGTGGTTTCTTAATTGAAAATGGTTTTAAAAGAGGCATAGTAGACACAACTCTTTTTACAAAACAAAAATCAAATGATCTTCTTATTGTACAAATTTATGTTGATGATATTATATTTGGTGCTACTAATGAGGGCTTGTGCAAGGATTTTTCCATCATTATGCAAAATGAGTTTGAAATAAGCTTAATGGGAGAATTGAACTTTTTTCTCGGACTCCAAGTCCTTCAAACAAGTGAAGGAACCTTCATCAACCAAATAAAATACACCAAAGAACTTCTCAAAAGGTTCGGCATGGAAGATTCAAAACAAGTGGGAACACCAATATGCACGTCCACCAAGCTTGAAAAGGACGAAGAAGGTACAAATGTAGATGAGAAAAAATATAGAGGTATGATTGGAAGCCTTCTCTATTTAACCGCAAGTAGACCGGATATTATGTTTTCTGTATGTCTATGTGCTCGTTTTCAATCTTGCCCAAAAGAATCTCATTTGAATGCCGTTAAAAGAATTTTTCGTTAGTTAAAAGGAACCATGAATTTTGGTCTTTGGTATTCTAAATGTAATGAATTTACTTTGTGTGGTTATACGGACGCTGATTTTGGCGGTTGTAGAATTGATAGAAAGAGTACTAGTGGCTCTTGTCATTTTCTTGGAAATTGTTTAGTCTCTTGGTTTAGTAAGAAACAAAATGCTATTTCCTTGTCAACAACCGAAGCGGAATATGTTGCTGCTAGTGCATGTTGTGCACAATTAATTTGGATGAAACACACCTTGAATGATTTTGGTTTGACATATAATAATATGCCCATATTTTGTGATAATACTAGTGCAATTAATTTGACCAAAAATCCCATTCAACATTCTAGAACAAAACATATAGACATTAAGTATCATTTCATTCGTGATCTTGTTCAAAAAGGTGAAATTTGTGTAAACTATGTCTGTTCGAATGATCAAATTGCTGACATTTTCGCAAAAGCACTGCCCTTAGAACAATTTGGATATCTTCGTTTGAAATTGGGTATTTTAGAAAAGGAGCCTTAAGTTTTTCTGGTCAAAACTTATCGGACGTCCGACAGTGTTCTTGGTCATTTTCCAGAAAATGCTATCGGACGCATGGGTCAGACGCTTCACGACGTTCGGACGTCCGACAGATGAACAGTCGCACTGTATCAGGTCATTTCACTTCACTTCCATCAGTCAACCACATTTAATTCGGACGCACCTTCCCCAACCACCTCAATTCAAAACTCCAAATTCCCAGCAAAACTTTCACCATTTCTCAAAATTGAAAATTCAAACTTCACCACTCACCTATTGCGGTCCAATCTTCATCAATCGTCTTCACTATAAATCACTCCTCTTCTCACCCCCAAATCACACCTGAAACCCTACGTTCTCTTTTCTCCTCTTTTTGGCTTGAAAAATCGATACATCTCCACCTAATTTAATAGTTTATCACTCTGCATTACGCGTAGACAACTCCCCATCACTCAAATCACACACACAAGCAAGATGGTACGCATTCGTGGAGCTCTATCATCTACCGGACGCAAGAAGATGCCAAGAGATGAAGATACTTCTTCTCCAAAGGGCAAACGAACTTCCAAAAGGACAAGACATGGTTCTGCTACAAATCAACCAACTCATACTACTCCTTCTGATCCTCAGGTTATAAGAGAACCTGTTCCTTTACCCAAGTTCATAGATTCTGATGCTAAGTCTAAGTTTGCCTTATTTTCTCAAAAAGGTTTCATTATTCAGCGATCCATTGTCCCATCTGAGTTTAAGAAAATCGATCTAGAGTCTGTCCTTAGGTTGTTTGAATTTCAGAAATGGTCTCACATCATTGTTATGCCTAATATCTATTACCCTGACATGATGTATCAGTTTTTTGCTAATCTTAGGAAGGGTAATTCTTGTGATGAGTTTAAATCTCGTGTCAATGGAGTTGATTTGGTATTTGATTCTGATGTTGTGAATGAAATTTTAAAAACCACCATTGAGTTTGGGTGTAAAAGTAAGATTGCAAACTTCTTTTCTTATGAGGAAAATCCAACAAGTTTGAATCATTTCAATGCTGAAAAATTAATGGCTTATTTTCAATCCCCTTTTCAAACCCCTGTTGATGCCAAGTTGGAAGACTTGAGTCCTAAAAATCTGATCACCTTTTCAATCATCTCAAAGTTGCTTGTTCCAACTGATGGTCATCGGACAGATGCAAACAAAATGGAGTTATATCTATTTTATTGCTTTGTTGAAAGAATCCGAATAGATTTTGGCTTTGTCATGTGTAAGTTTCTGGTGAAACTCTCCACTGATACAAGAAGAAAACTCTCTTATGGGAAGTTTTTAACTCCCATCTTCGAACATTTCAAAGTCCCTATAAGTGGTGTATGTCCTAAGGACTTAGTCACCTCTGTGTTTTCAAAACAATATTTTGAAAGAAAGAATTTAAAATTCTTTCATGGTAATTGGTGCACCAAGGAAGCTGCCTCTGAGTCACGTTCAAAGAAAACACATGATGCTCCTCTCTCTCCTAGTATTACTAGAACTCTTAGATTTACTTCAGATCCATCAATTCATCCTAGGAAGTCAGTTTCTAGGATTTCTCCTCAATCTGAAGTCATGGATTTGTTAAATGAGTTCAAAAGTCATGTTCTTCTCCTCGAACATGGTCTTATGTTAACCATGACATCTGACCAAAAATCTGATTTTCTTAACAAAAGAAACCTGTTACTTCCTCCTCCTAGGGATGAAAACATCTCCCAAGCCAAAGAGCCACGAAATGATCCTCTATTGGAAGATCAAGAGATGACTGAATCGCAAACTCCACAGCGTGATCCCTCATCATCTGAAAAGGGAAAAGAACTAGTGGTTGTGGAAGATGAAGGAAACGAGGATGGGGAAGAGACTGCAGAAGAGGATGATTCAGCATATCGGCTTGTCAGAAGACAACCTGGAACTCGATCAACAGTCACCCTTTAGGCACACTAGGATGCACCTACACTTCACATTAGAATGTACAAATCTCCTTTTGTTCCCTTTTGCTGATGTGAAAATGTATCAAACTATCTTACTGCTTTCATCTAATCTTTTGTAGTTCTTTCGAGAAATCAGCACTTCAGTACTCTTGTTGATATTATTTTCAGTTAATGATGATAAATGTGACTTTCTCTTATATTTGTGAGTTGAGAGATGTTGACACACTCTCTTGTTTAAGTAAAGCTTAATTGACTTGTGATGGTAAATGCCCTTGAATAGTTTTGGATTATGTTACTGGGATGTTGTATATTGAAGATTATATTGGATGATGTTACCTGATGTAATGGAATTCTACTTGGAGATTTCACTGCTTGCTTATATTGCTACATGTTGCTGATGTTATCTGAATCTACTTGGACTGCATTATGCTGATATTGCTACATATTGCTGCAAACACATTTGGCATTGAAGATTTCACTGCTTGCTTCGCACATTTTGTGTTGAAAATTTTTGTGATGACAAAAAGGGGGAGAAAAAGCTTGAGCTTGTTATTCATCTATTTAGATAGGTATTTGAGTAAGGGGGAGTTTTTTAAACTCAATATTGGTTAAATCACATTCAATTATTTTGTCATCATCAAAAAGGGGGAGAATGTTAATCGTGATCCCGAATTTTGATAATTACAAAACAATTGAAGAAATTGGTCTAATGTTTTCTAGTGAGTTCTTTGACAGCACAGGTCATCGAGGCAGGAAACCTGTTGAAGAAACTGTTGACTGTCCGACGGACGATACCTTGTATCGGACGTCCGATAAAACTCGAAACTTTCCTATCGGATGCTCAACCTGACGTATCGGACGTCCGATAGATAAGGGATCTATTGGACACCTCCTTCGGACGCACAACAACTACATCGGACGTCCAAAATATCCAAGAAATTTTCTGAGTTCACTGGACGCTTTCGGACGCAAGCCTTCGGACGCAAAACATGTATTGGCCGTCCGATCGGTTCCATGAAAATTTCCTGTGCTTACTAGTCGCTGTCGGACGCAAAGCTATCGAACGTAGAATTATCCATCGGCCGTCCGATAAAGACATAAAGTAGCCTATCGGAAGCTAGCATCGGACGAGCAACAGAGTGTCGGACGTCCGATAGCTCCAACGGCTAGTTGACCTTTCAGCTTCTACTATCCGTTGACCTCAATTTCTAGGCACTTTTTGGTCTCCTATAAATACAAGCTTTGTCTAAATATCAAAGATATAACTCTACACTTGAATAACAAGTTCTTAAGAGTGATTTTAGCTAGAAAATACTCATTTGAGTAAGAATTGTTAGTCTTGTAGTGTGAGTTCATTGAGAAGCTTTTCAATTGTGAGTGAGTTCATCAATTGTGTAGCTGTGTGAGGGTTTTCTGTAAAGAGTGTAAAACTTCCTAACTTGACTAAGTGGAGCTTGGGACAAGGAGGAAGTGATCCTTCTATTGTACACAAGAGTGATCAAATTTCACCAAATTAAAGAAGCTTGTATTGAGGAATTCTCTTTAAGCTCAAGTGGAGCTTTGAAGAAGTTTGGTTTGCTTTCTATCATTACATTTTTAGCTTACTTATCAAATTCATTGTTTGAAATCTCATCTATACTTTTCGGTCTCAACTTGTCTATTTGCTTGATAAATCATTTGTTGAAGAGCTTGTGATCAAAATTTGAAAAAGGGGCAATATTTGACTAGTTATTAGTCAACCTAATTCACTCCCCCTCTTAGGTTGTATTTGGGCCTTACACTTGTTGTTGCTTCTTCTAATAAAAGGAAGAGGCAAGGAAAAGGACCTTAGAAGCCCAATAACAAGCCCACCAAGAAGCCCAAGAAGGCCAAGACAGACTAGTCCAATGCAACCTGCTTCCATTATGGACAAACTGGACATTGGAAGAGGAACTGCAAGGGCTATCTGGAGAGATTAAAGCAAAAGAAGTTTGGGGAAGCTTCAACATCAGGTACATATATGATTGAGATTAATGTTTCTACTTTCAAATCTGACTCTTGGGTATTAGATACCGGATGTGGCACTCACATTTGCACATCTATGCAGGGTCTAAGGGACAGTAGAAAGTTGGAAAAAGGAGAAGTAACCCTACGTGTGGGCAATGGAGCAAAAGTTGCTGCTTTAGCTGTAGGGACTTACTACATTACTTTACCCAGTGGGATGATTTTAGAATTATCAAACTGTTATTATGTTCCAGCACTTACTACAAACATCATTTCTATTTCCTGTTTGGATGTAAATGGGTTTAAGATAACCCAAGAGAATAAATGTTGTTCTTTTTCAAAAAATGATGTGTTTTATGATTCTAGAAAATGGAATAACTGTTTATATATTCTAGATCTTGATAACCAAATTCTCAACATACAAGAAAAGAGAATGATGTTAGATAAACTAAATAAAACCTACCTCTGGCATTGTAGGCTTGGTCATATAAATGAAAAATGCATTTCTAAATTACATAAAGGTGGGTACTTGGACTCATTTGATTATGAATCATATGACGTATGCGAAGCTTGTTTACTGGTAAAGGGGAATGGGCTAATGATTTACTTGGGTTAGTACATACTGATGTATGTGGCCCAATGACAATCATAACTGGAGGTGGATTTTCATACTTCATTACCTTTACTGATGACCATTCTAGATATGGTTATGTGTATTTAATGAAATACAAGTCTGAATCTTTTGAAAAGTTCAAAGAATTCAGAAATGAAGTAGAGAAACAAATCGGTAAAAGTATTAAGACACTACGATCTGATCGTGGTAGAGAATACTTAAGCGATGAGTTTCGATATTATCTAAAGGACAATGGAATAGTTCCACAATGGACTCCTCCAGGAACACCACAACTAAATGGTGTATCTGAAAGGAGAAACCGCACCTTATTAGATATGGTACGGTCTATAATGAGTCACTCGAGTGCCCCAAAATTGTTATGGGGATATGCTTTGGACACAGCTTCCCATACTCTTAATAGAGTACCCAGTAAGGTTGTTAATTCCACACTATATGAGATATGAAAAGGAAAGAAACCAAAACTGTCTTACATGAAGGTTTGGGGTTGCCCAACCTATGTGAAGAAGGCAGAGTCAGATAAGTTTGAACCAAGATCTGACAAGTGTTTGTTTGTAGGATATCCAAGAGAGTCTGTAGGATATTATTTCTACAACCCAACTGAGCACAAAGTGTTTGTCTCAAAACATGCTATCTTTCTAGAAAAAGAGTTTATTCTAAAAAGGGGCAGTGGGAGTAGAATAGAACTTGAAGAAGTTCAAGATACTAACATGAAACTTGAAAAAGTTCAAAATGATCAAACAAACATTGAACAACCTGTTGAAGAAAGGGTTCAGCCACATAATGATGAGGCACAAACGGAAGCTGTGAACATTCAAGAGCCCCGTAAGTCAGTAAGAATACGCTCAACTCCAAAGAGATATGAATTCCTTATGAGCCAAGGCAATGATGTACTAGTCATTCAAGATGACGAACCTATTACCTACCAAGAGATCTTGAATAGTCCAAACTCCTCCAAATGGTTAGAGGCCATGAATTCTAAAATGGATTCCATGTATGACAACAAGGTATGGACCTTGGTTGATCCACCTGAAGGGGTAAAACCCGTAGGGTGCAAATGGGTCTTCAAGAAGAAGACAGACATGGATGGTAATGTGATTACCTATAAAGCTAGACTGGTAGCCAAAGGCTACAAGCAGAAAGAGGGAATCGATTACGATGAAACTTTCTCACCAGTAGCTATGCTTAAATCCATTCGGATATTGCTTGCAATAGCAGCATACCATGACTACGAGATTTGGCAGATGGAAGACTGCATTCCTTAATGGAAATTTGCAAGAGGATGTGTACATAACACAACCTGAAGGTTTTATGCCGCCAAATCCCAATCAGATATGCAAGCTACAGAGGTCCATTTATGTACTTAAGCAAGCATCCAGGAGTTGGAACATTCGGTTTGATGAGACAATCAAAGAGTTTGGTTTTCTTAAAAATTCAGATGAACCTTATGTATACAAGAAGGTTAGTGGGAGTTCAAACGTTTTCCTTATATTATATGTGGATGACATATTAATAATGGGAAACGATATCCCAATGTCACAATCAGTGAAGGGTTGGTTATCTAAAAACTTTTCCATGAAAGATTTAGGAGAGGCAGCCTATATACTGGGTATTAAGATCTATAGAGATAGGTCTAAAAGGCTGCTTGGTCTTTCACAATCTACATACATAGATAAAGTGCTAAAGAGGTTTAGCATGGATCAATCTAAGAAGGGTTTTTTACCTATGACTCATGGGATAAGCCTTTCTAAGAGCATGTGTCCTAAGACACAAGTTGAGATTGATGAGATGCATAATGTTCCATATGATTCGGCAATTGGATCAATTATGTATGTTATATTATGTACAAGACCAGATGTCTCCCATACTCTGAGTGTCACGAGCAGGTTCCAGGCTAATCCAGGTGAAGGTCACTAGATAGCCGTTAAGAACATTCTTAAGTACTTGAGAAGGACTAAAGATTTGTTCTTAGTATATGGAAATGGTGAATTGGAGGTTAAGAGCTACACAGATGCAAGCTTTCAGTCTGATAAGGATGACTGTAAATCACAGTCAGGTTTCATCTTTACTCTCAATGGAGGTGCTGTCTGTTGGAAAAGTTCCAAACAAGACACCACAGCGGATTTTACAACAGAGGTTGAGTACATTGCAGCCGTGGAGGCAGCCAAGGAAGCTGTTTGGATCAAGAAGTTTGTGTCTGAACTTGGTGTGGTTCCTCGCAGAGTTAATCCAGTAACTCTGTACTGTGATAACAATGGGGCCATTGCCCAAGTAAAGGAACCTAGGTCTCATCAACGGTCCAAACATGTACTTAGAAGATTTCACCTAATTAGGAAAATCATTGCCAGAAATGATGTAAAGATAGAGAGAGTCCCCACTGAGGATAATATAGCTGATCCTCTTACTAAGGCACTATCTCAAAAGAAACATGATAGTCATGTACTTTCATTTGGACTAAAGGTTATGAATGAATTGTTTTAGTGCAAGTGGGAGGTTGTTGGAATGTATGCCCTAAAACAATCATTTTATTTAAATACATTCCTAATTAAGTTTTGTATTTTATGAATTTCCATTTTATCTGTTAAATATTTGATATAACTGATAAAGTCCTTAGAACACTTATTGATGTGATGGTAGTCACAAGAGTTATTGACTATGAGATATCAATCACATTTATAATAAATATTCTTAAACTTCCCTAGTCATAGTATTAATGAGACAGGACATCATTAACACGGAAAGACTAGTACACAATTAGTCTCTACTTAATGTAAGTAGTGATTGTTCTCATCAACCAAGGTATAGTGATACCTAGGTTAATGTGTAGATGAATTGTAAGGTACGAATTCATTGGAGTGATCCACACAGAAATCCCATTAGGATATCTATCAAGTGCCAATGGTTGTATCTCTTATGAAAAATTATGTAAGTGATCCTAGACTTGCGATCACCATAGTATCTTGAGTGTGAATCACTGCCTTTTGATTCTATTACTTGTTGCTCACCAAGAGTGACTTAAAGAATAGAAATTGGGGGTATTGTGAAGCATGGAAAGATAGTGAGTGATCAAAAGAGGATTCATCACTCCGATAGTGGGAGTTGATATCCAAGATGGCCACTAGTGGGAGATTAACCTTAATAGTCGACTACCTTAGGTTAATTGAAGAATGTCTTCAAGTTAACCTAATCTAGGGTTAATTCCGGAAACTAGCAAATTACTTAGTCATTAGGGAATTGGCACTTATTCCTCATTCCCTGACTAATTGGATATCGATGGTGAAAGGATAATAATTACACGGTAATTTTCCATGGAAAGGTTTGGTCAAAATTTCCTTGACTAATTCCAAATACCTGGGTGGTTGTGATGTGTTGCTAGACACCGCTCACAATCTATAATTATGAATGAATTAATTATTGTAATTAATGATAAAATAAAGTTGTTTATTTTATCTAATTCTTCTTGAGAATTATAATTCATAATTATTGCCAGTATATTTGGAACCTATTGGATCACACGCTTAGAGATTGAATTCTGGATTAAAATTGTGTGTCCAAATGGAGATTTGGAAATAAAACCTTATGGGGTCTAATTATAAGGAATAAAGGATTTCGGAGCTATTTGAGCAAATAAGATAAAATAGTTATCCTATATTTGTTTTGATTTGGATCAAACAAGACCCTATCTTTTCTCTACCTCTCTCCTATAAATAGACAGACTATATGATACGTCTGGACAATAACAACACAACTACGGTTGACAAAATAGAGAGAGGTTAGGGTTTTTGAGAAAAACCTACATAGAGAGAAATTCCAAAGAAAGAGAGAATAGGCTAGCACATTTTTCTACACTTTCATACACACATATCTAGGATCGTAGAGATGATTCAAGAGAAGATCCAGACTTTTCTCTCGCGTGGATTGCAGTAAAGGCAGGACGCTTGGACTGCTGAAAAGGGCTGATCACTCTCTACAAAGCAACAAGAAGCCGTTTCTAGGATTAAGGTAATCCTACAACTCCTTTTCTCTATAAGTCATACGTAGCCTAGGGTGATTCCTGGTGGGTTGTTGGGGCTAAAATTTTTGTTTTCCGCTGCATCTGCTGCCCCAAAACCTAACAGAAACACCAAACATTCTACAATTCTCCTATATAGTTACACATTATATAAAAGGACGAAAAGCATCCACTACTTTTTTCATTTTCAAGGTAAAACACAAGTTAAATTTTCAAAACACTTGCTTATTTGATAGTCTTATAAAGCAAAAATTAATATAAATGTCCAATAACTAAGTAAAGCAAACCACTATGCATTTACTCAGTGGAAACCGAAAGATATTAGGGACCCAAACTTGATAAACCAGGGTAATTGACACTGTACAGGAAAGATTCTATTTCAACAGTTCAAGATAAAATTATTAATCAATCAAAAGGCCCTTGTTTTGGACATTGTTTTAACTTCGACTGATCATATAACTCAGTCCCTCCAAAATTAAATTTTCAAGTATAGCCTCCCTTGGTGATTGTGAAGGCATCAAAACCTGTGGTTTGTCTAAAAAAAAATTTATGCAACTTGACAGATCATTCAAACTTCATAAATTTTCCATTTCTTATCCAGTTTACACATCAAAATAAATCATAGAGCAAGTTCACCAGAGTTAGAGAGTGTCTACAACTTCAAATATTCAGAGGTAATTACATAAGGCCCCCCAGATGTGACAGTATGGCCGCAACTGGGTGCAGGAGCTTGACCAGGAAGCTTCAATTGAGTCCAACCTGGACTTTCATTCTCTTTCTTCCACAATAAAAGACACAACACAACTTAGTAAGCCTTCAATTTCTAAATATATCCTGTGAAGCCTAACAAAGATGATTAAATAATGCCAAGAAAACTACCAACACAAAATCAATATTGTAGCAACTATTAGTGTGATTTTTCAAATAAAAAGGGCCCAAATGATACACATGCAAGTTCTAATGCACACCCAAAAACCAGCTTCAAAGCAATTCAAGCAAGAAAAGACAAATATGTCCACTTACTCATTTTACAGACTAAGAATATACAATAAGGGACAATAACTACCTAAGGTGACACATTATATCATCTAGAAGTTCATATGCTGCCACAACAATACAACTAACAAGCTGCACAAATGGCATGTAAAATTGCCTATGTCATAATTTATAAACTAAAAGATTGTTGAATACATCCCAAAAGACTTGCTTCTTTTTCTTTTCCACATTAATCAATTTAAATTGACAAGCACAAAGGATCAAACATGTGATGATAGATAGCAAGGCATGAGAGAAAATTTTATTCAAGAAAACACAATATGTCATTTACTTCCATGTCCATGTCCACTTTTTTAAGTTTTCCTAACTTGGGGACTTTTATTTTAGATTTGACTACGTATGGTTATAACTTCATTCTTGTTTATCCCAAGAAGCCCAAGTAAAGTCTGCTAGGTGTCAGTAGGACAAGTGCAGAAGTTCTGGTGGTTGTTCCAATAAATGAATTGATTGCTTTTCTTTGCAACTGCTTACAGTGATAGAGCAATATCAAAGGAATTATGTACCATTAAGCCTTAACAGGCATGGAACACAAGATGTGAGAACGCAAAAGATACAAATGGAAAAAGGTATTTCAGTTAGGCATTTCACTTTGAAGTAGATTGCAGCAATGTTTTCAATCCTTCCCTAAAAAAAGTGTAAGCATTAAATGCCTACCTTCAACCAGGACTATAACAAAATATAAGTCACATATGTGAAATGGCTCACTCTCTGTAAAGCAATTGGAAGATGATCAACTCTTTGATAAGTCACATAGCTAATTTATTTCCTCTGTTTGTGGTGTAGAAAGACCCCATACGTCAAAGATGGTTACTCAAAAGGGGAAGGTAAGGGAGGAAAAAACAAAAGAGTGATTTTTGTTTATTTTGAAAGTAACATCATCCTTAAGAAACTTGGCACAGAAATGATGAATCTAAAATTCACAATGATTTAGTAACAGAAATCAAAAAAAGAAAATATACCCCATAACACAGAATATGCAGGAAATCTTCCCCCGACCCCTGAGGGAAAAAAAAGAAAGAAAAAAAAAGCATAAGCCCTGAGACAAGTATTAACTCACAAGAGAAGCAACAAAGTAAAGCTACAACAAAAAACCAATTAAGTAGGAAAACAGTAGTAGTAGTGCTGGTGAGTGAGTGAGTAGGTGTAGCGCAGTATAGTATAGTTGTGTTGGCCTATGGATGCACAACAGCAGGAGCTGTAGGAGTGACAGTAGGTGTTGGCCTTGCATAAAAATGGTGTCAAGAATAAACATTACTCCCCATCATCCCCCAACCATCCCCCCACCTGAAAAGCACAAAACAGAAGACCATTGGTCCAGATATGAACTCACCAGGTTCGGAGAGAGATTCAGAGAGAAAATAGATTGCAAATAACAGAAACGTAAATCCAGAGCCTATGATCAGAAGAACTTATGGTCATATGGGTAGCTCCTTATGCATTTTACATTAGAATCCAAAACATATAGTACAACAACAATCAATGTTATTAGCTCAAAAGGAAGTCTATGAAGAAAAAAACTTACCATTATCAGTCTGGACCTTGAGCAAGTTCCTATGTGAGGATGATGCAGCGAAGAACCCTTCGTTTTTTGGCTCATTCGTAGCCAGTGCACTTTTTGACCCGAGTGAAGACATTCCATCTGAATCATTTCCAACTATTTTGCACACACCAAAAGGAAAAAGAAATTATTCATCAAAATGATATAGGAAAAACTTGCAGCAGAAAGACAATAAAAATAGACATGAATTTTCGGTTAAAAAAGGACTTCTGTAATTGGTGGAAGTTCGGAAAATGCTAATCCCTTGTCAAGAACAAAAATAAACTCAACCCAAAAACATATCCGTGTTTTTGAACAACAACAAAGCAACCCTCTGTATTCAATGACAGATTAAGGCTAATAATTTCCTGCAGATTGAGATCCTCTATACATGAGAAATCCTTTCCTTTTTGAACGAAGCTTTCTCATAAAATCATTTTCTTCTGTGCAGTTTATTTAAGGGAGAAACACTGATCAAGAGGCATGATAAGTCACTTATAACACATTTTATTTGTGGAGATTAAACTTCGAACTCAAAGTTGCACAGTCAAAAGAGTCCGGAAATACTCACTTGAATTCTTGTGAGCCTCTTCTTCAGCTTTCTAAGAAAGAACAAAGATCGAAAAGAAAATCTATCAGCAATGAGGAATTTAAAATGTAATAAACTGTCAACTAAACTGTGGCTCCACAAGTACAGTCACACATGAGTATCCAGTGCTTATATCAAAGACACTACTCCATGATTCAAAATTCAAGATCATTTCATTTTTAGACTTCAGAATTTGGTTATGCCATTGTAGAAACTTCCCTGACCAGTGGCTTTCTCCTAATAGTCACAAGTTTAAAGAACAACACTCCAAACAGCTCAACACTAAATACTCATCCTTCATCTGTATAATTATCCGTATAGCTGGCAAAAGGCATGAATTTCTGGTGTCTCAGGCTTATTACTAATCACCTGTGCTGACACTTTTGCCATTTAAGAGCATGAAATTCTTGTGTATATGAAAGTTAGACAACATGTGTTCAGTGATTAAAATACACATAAGGTAAATAAGTTTGTCTAAGGTGACAGTTTCCAAGTATTAAGATTATTCAAAGGTTTTGTTTTCTTTACTATTTTTATGTGCAGGATTCGTTATACGGCAAGAAAACATAAACAAAGACCAAATATTTACAGCACAACATAGAGCATGAACCATGAAAGAAAGTTCCCCAGCTAAATTCACCGCACATAAGCTCAAAAAAAAAAAGAAAAGGAAAAAAGGGAAAGAGAGTAAACCTTTTGAGACTTGTCAGGTTCAGCTTTCTTTTTCTCTGGTTTGAGTTTCTGCTTCTTGAACCTCTCCCTCTCCCATTCCTTCATCCAAGCAGGCACAAACAAAATTCATCGAGAAAATCTCTATCATCCGGAGAAACTGAAGAAAACACCAGAAATTTTAAGTGAGTATAAAAAAGGATTTTATCAGCAAAGAAAACACCAGGAAAGAAAAGGATTTTATCAGAAAGCTTTGTTACAAAAGGAAAAGACAGTAAGAAATCGGATGTTGAATGAAAAACAGTTGATTGAAGAAAGAAACAGCAGAATAGAGAGCCATATGATAGGACTGCAGACAGGAAAAAAAGAAATTAGTGTGAAAAATAAATTTCATTTCAGAATTGTGAATAAGGCCAGATTTTCATAAAAACAACTTCAACTCTCTATGCACAAGGAACTCAATCTGTCTATCCATACAGATTGTTTGAGTAAGAGAGAAAGCTAAAGAAAAATAGAAAGCGATACCTCAAATTTCCTTGATGAGTGGGCCAAACTTCTTCAGTAAAGTTGGGAGAAGGGAGTCTTAGAGACCGAAGGAAGTGCTATATATGGAATTCCTTGAGCATGATGGTCAAAACTACTCATGCAGACCTTTTTTTCCCAATCAGGTTAAAAGTAAGCAATTTCTTGACGAATTTCTACTGCAGAAATAAAGCCCTAAAACAGAACATCACAGCAAAAAACAAAGCAAAAAAGTTATTACTAATCAAACATGCATATCAATCCCGTAGCTTATGTATTATTGCTAAATAAAAAAATTAACTAAAGAAGAAGAGTAATTACAGTCATCAAGGAAAACTACAAGAAAGAAGATAGGAGGAGCAAGATGCTTACTATTCCTGCTATTTCGTGGGATATGGAAATTCGAGACTGTGAGAGAGAGATTTTTGCCTCCTGTTATCCCTCTTGTATTTTTGATTTTGTAATTCAGCCAAAAAAAATAAAGTCTGAATTGCATTGTTCCTATGGTTGGGAAATGAAAGACAGTACGGCAAAGAAAAATTCAATGGCAAGCCATAATTTGGGGGATAGATCTCTGAATCTTTGAGGGAAAAGGAAGAGTAGTTCACCTACTCCCTCGACAGAAAGGGAACAGGCGAGGAACAGATGAGAACGGAAGAGGAATAAAGGAGAAGAATTGAATGGAGATTGACCAATTCACCCCTATACAGTTAGACACTGTTCTAGAGGCATGTTATGTCTGCAAGGGCAGTTTGGTAATTATAACCCAAAAGGACCAAAACACCCCCAAATAGTACTGGACTGCTTGGAGCAGAGGGACCTTTACGAGGTCATTCTTGGCAGAAGATTTGGTTGCACAATGCCCTCCCTCCCACATGCTGCCACGTGGCTCAATGTGGAGGAAGGAGAACTTCGTTTTTATATAGTAGAAGGATAACAAATAATTTTTTTTCATTTCCTTCTCCAAACCTCGGAACCTTAAGAAGATGTTGGAGGCGCGTACCGATAGCATATTTTTACAAATGTATATTTTTTGATGATGGTTTTGTATTAAATTCAGACTTTATCTGTCCTTTTGGCATTAAAAAGTGAAACTTTGATGGTTGTTTATTGACTGGAAGATGACATTTGGAAGTTAGGATTTGTTTTTCAAGAACACTTGCTACTAGGAATTTTTCCAAGCATCCACCAAAAAAAAAAAAAAAAGCTAGTGGAAGATTTGGTTTTTATTTATTCAACACGAACTCCCAAAAAGAATCGTCCACTTATATGAAGTTAGCCTTTTATAAATTTCGTATCTAGAAAAATTTATTTAGTTTAAAAAATTATCGTATAATTTGTAAAGAAAAGTGTAGAACTTTTACAAAGTTAAATAAACAAACTAAATAATATAAAAAGAAAAGACAATATTGAGATATTTGATTGAGAAAAAAAAGAGTTTTTCTTAAAAAAATAAATAAAATAGGATTAATTTGGGTATTTGGACGGGATCAAATGGGTGTAGCCCATTTTAATCCCGTTCAAATTAGTTCCACAGCTAATATGAGACTATTTGGATATGACCCATATTTTTCAATTCCAAATAAGTCCCGCTCAACTCCCACCCATCCCGCCATTTGTCATTTCTAACTGGTACCATGTGGAAGAGTACGGATTTTATGGAGGCCCTCTGGTACGGTGGTAGCATGTGGAAGAGCATGGATTGGATGGAGGCCCAACTCTATGTCGTCATTTAGTTTTCAATTATATGTCCAAGTCTATAGGATGCTGGCAAAAATGCTGGTGTAGACTTTGTTTTATAGTGCCACGTGTAGATTTCCGATATATCCAATAGTACTTTCATTTACTTGTACCATCATAGGTGACTCACGCATTCTTTTCTTATATCACTGTACACCAATTGTGCACCTGTAGGTTAGACTAGCTTAGAAAGCCGTGACAAAAGTTGAATTTAAGAGTTTCATGTCTGGGTTCTTAAATAGTTTTTTCTTTTTTCTTTTTTCTTTTTCCAAATGATGGAAAGTAGCAAACCTTGAATGCGATTAAAAGGGTTTTCTACAAAGGATAACGTCAAATTCATCCCGTATGCTGATACAAGAAACTAGTTTTTGTTCCCTCTTTATTCAAGGAAATTTGTTTGCATAGCCCATCTTTATTTAAAATTTTTTTGTATAATAAATATGTTTATCAATCATTTTTTATTTTTCAAGCTTTTCTTTTTTCATTTCACATATATTACATCGCAAAAATTGTTAAACTTATTTCAAATATTTTTCCAAATAATCTTATATCGCTACCTACTCAACTAACAATAGCATTAATTGTAAACTAGTTTCTATTGTGTACCTGAACGCATTTGCTGCTTAGGTTTTTTTTTTTTTTTTAGTGTAAGTGAAGGATTTCGAATCCGAAACCTTTCACTTCCATTCCCTCTCCTCTAGCACTCAACCTTATCCCTCCTCCCCAAATTTGCTGCTTAGTTAAGCAATTCTATCCTAGCAAGTTGCTAAACTTTTTTTTTTTTTTGTCAATAGTCAATTCCTACTCCTAGTCTAATCTATATTAGGAGATTTTTTTTTCCCTATTTGGTCTAATCTACACAAGAGGAGGACCCAATTGGACAAGGAGGGATAGAAGGGGGAATTTGGCCTCTAGACGAAAAGGGTATGGATACAGTGATAATGCACTAGTATACACCCTTTAGATTTTAAGGAAGGTGTAGGAGTTTAAATCCCTTACTTGCAATGAAATTTAGACTTTATATTTCACTTAATGATCAACTCATCTAAGGAGAAATCTAAACTTTATATTTCACTTAGTGGCTAACTCGTCTAAGGAGAGTCAGTTAAGTAGCGGAACTAGTTAGATTGTATTATTTTTGTGTTCATATACAAAAACAATGGAATTTGTGATTGTATATTAGGTAGTAGGTAGCCTTCTCTTTTACATCAAAAGGACAACAACCACAACTATGGGCGCACTAGTAGCAAGTGTCCGAACTCCTAACTTGAAGTCCTCAGCAGCAACCAAACAGATGATTCTGGAATTCTCATAACAAAAATAGTTTCTGATTTAACAAGCAGCTGATGCACATGCACTTGCCCACTAGGTGTATTACCAAATACCACTTAATAAAATTTAAGCTTCCAGTGGAAGCAAAGAGTCCGAATCATGTATCGAAACCAAATGCTATAAAAAGATGCGTTTTCTTCTCAAAATCAATTGATTGTGAGTGTATGGAAGCACGAAGTTCGAATCACATGTTGATTTGCTATGACTAAAGGTTAAAAGGAGACGTGCATTCTTTTCAAAGTCAATTTACAATGAGTGTAGAGACTCAACATCTTTATTAATTTGGCCAATTGATGTGGATTATTAGGGTTGCTGTGTTTAAAATGTTCAAGGTTCATTCAATTTTTATTCCCTCCGAAAAAAATTCCACAACATAATATAGGATTCCACCTCAGCTGCGTAACCAGACAATGGCAAAGTTGTAGGAAATTAAGGCTTTGTATGGACTGAGGTTAAAAAAAAAAAAATTAAATTTTTCGTAAACATATTTTTTAAACACATTTTTACTTTACACATATTAAATTGCTTACAGTATATTTTCCTACAAAAAATCTAGAAAATTGCAATCTAGACAAGACTTAAGGTCTTTTATTTTTTTAATCCCAGAGGCTGATTTTTCTGGTCAGTTTTGGAGTTCCAGACAATTGGTTTTGTTATGTCAAAGAAATTGTGCAGTCGGGGACCCTCTTGCTGGTGAGTTATGCAATTTAATGTTTCAAAGAAAGCATTTAGTTGATATACGGATTTGTTTATCTTCGCTGTCTGTGAGGGCCCTCTTCTTTGCTGTATTTATCTGATCTTTGTATAGTATAAATGAGAATCGATTTACATATTTATATGCAATGAACTTGAGTCAGAGTTGTGGTTCTTTCGTTTTCGTGGATATCTCTTGTAGTGGGCTCTTCATAGCCTGTCTATTTCAGTAGTTTGTCTGAGGTAATGCTGAAAGTATCCTTCAATTTTTATATATTTTGGATTTGAATTCCGTGGTTGAGTTGCTTGCTTTATATGGTTTTTTAAATCTATCACTTTCGAATATCCGGAATTGAAATTGTTCCCAGCCACGTTTTTGTTGGCAGCTCCCTAAACCGTGTATTTGTATTAAACTCTTTGTAAATGGTTTGGCTTTTGTTTGTTTACCACTTGTGTGTTCTAGGCACAGTTGTATACTGAAACTCTGGAAGGATAATATTTGTTCAGAACCTCCACCGTTCTATTTAATTAAGGTGATTGATGGAATATTACCAAACACATGGAATGATTCCTCACTACTCTTCCAAATTTGAAGTGCAGTTTACAGCTTTGATCAGGCGATTAATGTGGAATATAACTTTTAAGGGGTTATAGAGTTCAATCATATGCGCCCTTTTGTTTGAATGACAAATTTCCTTCTCAACTGGAGTTTTACATCAGATTTTCAATGAAAAATCAGCATTTTGAGAGGATATAAACTCTCTTTTTTTCTGCAGTGCATCCTAGGTTGTGGAGGAAAACCTGGACTCTGATATGAGATTTGTCCTCGTTCTCCATAATTAAATATTAATTAAATACTGTCCAGATATGTTCTCCTGCTTATTAGTTGTCTGGTATAGATTGTCAAACCAACTTGTTTGACTTGAAGTGTAAGTAAACAAACTAAACAAAGCTAATGGTAATGACTAATATTCCAGCAGGTAGCTACTTTTCTGACCTGCCTATCTAATATTTAAATTCAATGTGTCACCAAGCTTGGTAAAGGATATATCATTGCCGTAGAAAACAGCTGTATGTTTTAAGCATATATTACACGCATTTTTTTGAAGAGCCTTGCATGCTTGATCCTATTTATACTGCTTTTGGTGGCTGATGTACTTGTGTTCCACCTCCATTTATGCAGACGAAGATTTTTTTCCACAGAATAATAAGTCTGCAGACCAAGAATTTCCTCCACAACTTCTACTACAGGAAAAAGAGCTATTTTACCTGCTTTGGTTTGGATTTAGACCGTCACTGCATCCACCGCGTAGAGCTTTTTGGTTGGTTGACTGCTTTCCACATTGAAGGTCACTCCAGAGTTTGTCTACATAGTTGTCATTTTACAAGAGTGCATATCTGAAGGTTAGACTTTGAGTTTGCATTTTGTTAACATTATGATGAAAATTTGCTGTTTTATGTTTATATTGCATTTTTAGGATACATCTTTTTCTTTTTTTTGGAAATGCTGCGGCTTAAGCGCAGATTTTTGTTACATTTAGTCCATATATATCTGAACTCTTCATATCCAGGGAATACAAGACAGTTTATTTATGTATGATGGCTTCAGATTGGTCTTTCCCCATGAAGTTCACTCAGAAACTAAAAGGAAAAGTTTAGAACAAGTGCAAAAGTTGTCCTATATTATTGTTTTGCAATTGTGTACATGGATTCTGATTTGGCCAAAAATTGCTAAGCAAGACCTAAATAATGATATGACCAAGCATTACTTGTCAATTCTTGAGTTCGTTAGTTATTTTTGTTTACATTTGACAGCTAACTGTGCTATCTTTAGGAAACTAGTACTTCTCTGTCTTCCTTTGGCTTCATCTCCTCGATATTCTATGGCATAAAAGTAAAATCTGGGTGCCATCTCCTGTGCTCGTCTTAAACCAGCAGAAGTGAATATCCAGTTACTTTATACAAATTTATCGTTCTTTTTTGTTGACTACTGAACGATTGTTCCGTTGGTATACTTGTATCAGATAACAAATATCTTCTCTTTCTTTGCTGCATATCTCTGCAATTCAACGTTCTTTCTAATGTTTTAAGGAAATAGGTATTCACGGTCCAATTTAGCTTCCCGCTATAGTTGCAGGTACTGCTACTTAATTTCAAGGCTTCTAGTAGAACTTAGGAGATATAACAATAGTTAAATCTAAGGAAATATGGCAGGCAACTCACTCACTCTAGTAACTGGGCAACGTCTCTGGTTCTCCCCAAAGACCAATATATGGGAAAATTTTATAATGCAGATCATGTCATCTTAACTTTCTGCTTCCTTGTGTTAAGAACTGACTGACCTGATTATTTACCATATAGGTGCCGCTTCTTCGACATGGATAGGAGCGAAGCAATTAACTTCGCCCACAGGGATTCTCCAGAAAGACTTCCTTCGCTGATTGAACATATTGCTGCAAATAAAGTGGCTGGATTTGATAACATTAAGGAAAAGAGTGAACTGAATGATCAAGCAGCTGCCATGTGTTCTCATTCTTTGAGCCCTCTAAGCATTGTGAGTCAATAGAAAGCTAAGGACTTTACCCTGTTCAGAAATAATATTAACATCTTGAGTAGTCATGAGAATTAGCATTTTAATCATTTTACAATTAAATGGTTCTTGGTATCTGCAATTCCATCTGTCTTGTATGTGTTTCAACTCCTCCCTGATTTATAGAAGAATATTTTGATTGAGACTTTATGGAAGTCAACTATTTCGTTGTGGAAAGTTCTCTGCTGTTGTTTAATTTGCAAAACAGCAAACTTTTGACACCCTTGTCATTGGGCTAGTTGTTACTGAAGTTATACTTCTATGTTAATTGTCTTAGGGAACAGTGGCGGCAGCTGCAGATGGTCAGAGTGATCTCTCTCAGACTCAAAGATTACACTCTGTTTCTATTGGCATGCCATCTACTCCTGCAGGAAATCGTTTATCAAACGCAAAAAAAGTACTCTTCAATGACAATAATGAAACAATTTTCAGCAATGATATTTCAAATTCTGCTGCTAGCACCAATTATGCTGGTGCTGCAGAACCAAAAACCACAAAGTTTCGTTCTCAGCCAATGCCAACAGGTTCAACATCTCATGAGGTTGTTGCAAATGGCAAATTTCCAAGCCATCCAGAAGCTCACGTCAGGAATCCTGCAATCAATGGACTAAAGGATAAACGATTTGACACTTTCAAGACTTGGTCTGGGAGGCTTGAGAGGCAAATATCCAATATACGTGGAAAGAACAGGGAAAACACACATGATTCCAATCCACAAGAGAATATAGAAGTAGAGACTTTACCTGTGGACCGGTACTTTGATGCCTTGCAGGGGCCTGAACTTGATATACTACGGGTATGTATCTTTGCATAGTTTGTTCTTCTATTTTTGGTACCTGTCTGGGTGTAGTGAGATGGTTGTCATAAGCGTACTTATCACTGATATTTGCAACATGGAACTTCTGCTGTACAGCCTTCTGAGGAGATAATTCTTCCTGAAGATAAGCAGTGGCCCTTTCTTCTTCGTTACCCGATCTCTTCATTTGGTGTCTGTCTTGGTGTTAGCAGTCAAGCCATTATGTGGAAAGCCCTTGCAACGTCTGCTTCCACAAAATTCCTGCACATAAGCCTGGATGTAAACGTGGCCTTGTGGTGCATATCAGTTGCTCTTGTAGTAACCGTCTCTTCCATTTACTTTCTGAAACTGATTTTCTACTTTGAAGCAGTTCGGCGAGAATATTATCACCCAATCCGTATCAATTTCTTCTTTGCTCCATGGATAGCACTTCTTTTTTTAGCTTTAGGAGTTCCACCATCAGTTTCTGAAAACCTCCATGCGGCTCTATGGTACATTCTTATGGTTCCATTCTTTTGTCTTGAGCTCAAAATTTATGGACAATGGATGTCAGGAGGACAGAGGAGGCTTTCAAAGGTGGCCAATCCTTCAAATCATCTCTCAATTGTTGGAAATTTTGTTGGGGCATTGCTTGGCGCATCCATGGGGCTAAAAGAAGGGCCTATTTTCTTCTTTGCTATTGGATTGGCTCATTACACAGTCTTATTTGTGACTCTCTACCAAAGACTTCCAACAAATGAGACACTTCCAAAGGAGCTTCACCCAGTATTCTTTTTGTTTGTAGCAGCACCTAGTGTTGCTTCCATGGCGTGGGCAAATATTCAGGGATCCTTTGATTATGGGTCACGGATTGCTTACTTCATTGCTATGTTCCTCTATTTCTCTCTGGTTAGTCTTTCTAGTTTCTATTATGTTTTATTTTGAGTATTTTATGCATGAATAGGACTTACAAGCTCTTTGGTGAGCTTGGCTCGCTTTAGCTATAATATTAACACTCTGATGAATGTTGTCTGAGGCCTGAGGGTATCCGTGTCGTGTATAAGATAAAAAACCATTTCCCTACCCTTGAAACCGAATACCTTCCTGAGCATTGTTGTCGGAGAAAAAGTACTATGCTCTTGGTAAAAAAATGAGGTTGGAAAACTGGCCAAGCCTAGTTCGTGTTAAAGTGGATGATGAAGTTGTTTCAAGCATATTCAGTTAATATGAATAGTTATCTAATCATTTGCTTCTCCTCCTCACAGGCTGTTCGCATTAACTTTTTCCGAGGCTTCAGGTACTGTAAGTGTGTAATTTTTATCTCCAGAGATCTGTATCCAACCTATTTTTATAAATTCCTGAAATTCACCTTTTTTTTTGTGTAGTGTAGGTTTTCTTTGGCATGGTGGGCGTACACTTTTCCAATGACTGGAGCTGCAATTGCCACAATCAGGTATTCAAATGTGGTAACGAATGTAGTGACAAAATGTTTAACTGTGATACTCTGTGCAACTGCAACACTCACAGTAAGTGCACTTCTTGTAACAACAATCATCCATGCTTTCGTGCTTCGAAACCTCTTTCCCAATGACATATCCATTGCAATTAGTCAAAGAAGGCCTAAAACAACTCGACGATGGTTTCATAGAAGATCTGGTAGCTCCGATACTACTAAAGATATTGAACAATACCTCAAGTTTGCAGATTCAGAAGAAAAAGATATTGAAGATTCTAACGAGTCAGCAGGAGAAGTTTGAACTTCTGGCATAAAATAAGTCTACAATATTCAATACTTAAGTTTTACAATCCTGAAGTTACAAACAGTCTATCAAGGGAGGAGCTGTAAATCTTTATGTCCCGATGAGCTTGATGTACAAATATATCATTATGGTTTATGTAGCTAGGAGAGATGAAGGGAAATTTTCTACTTTCTTTGAGCTGTAAATTGTTGTATTATAAACTCTGAAGTCGGAACAGTTGGATGTGTTTCTGAATAAACTAAATTTTTGGCCTAGATAACTGTAATAATTCAGTATGCTCGTCACTTAATCATTGGATGGGTGTGTATCCCATAGACCATAGTAAAATGCCTGCCCGAGTAACCTAGCTATTAGCTGCCAATGTTTGTTTAAAGATGGAATGAAAATCAAGCAAATAACATTTGACTGGAAACTGGCTCATGGAAAGGTTTCAAACTCCATCCAGCCAAAAGGACAGTTGTCTAATGAAAAAACCTGACACCCGTTCTTGAATCTTAACTTATATTTCGGGCAAAGGTTCTTAAATCTCGACAATAATAATAATATATCAAAAGTGTGGATTTATGATGCAGAAGTGTGGATTAGCTTCTTATATAAGTAATCTATTAATGTACTTATGAAAAGTCCATCTATTGTTACAAATGCATAAAAATTTACAAAGTTTAGAAACCAAGAAAGTAGAAAAATATAAAGGGCAAGATTGAGTGAAACAAACTATTATTGGAACTTCAAAATGAACTGAGCAAGGAGAATTGGGTAATGACAAGAACAAGGGAATGATTCCCCCCTAACGTAGTGAACCTGCATTTCACTTTTATCCCATAAAGTAAATAGTAAGCAAAGGTAGCACAACTAAATAGAATCCGTATAATTTCTCCCACGTATAATTCTAGCCAGTATACATTCTTGTACCTGAAAATATAGGATAGATGACAATGCATGAGTAGAAAAACACGAAGTTTACTGTCGAATGGGACATAAAATTGAAGTGAAAATTTAAAAACCAGACGGACAATTAACAGGCCTAAAGAAATTAGTTTCAGTTCTTAGAAGTAAGGTGAAGAAAAATATTTACCAATTTCATTTTTCTTATAGATTTTAGTTTTAGCAATGCTCGAAAGTTCCATACGAAATTCTTGTCAAACAGGTAAAAACTGACAAGTTGGAGACCAAATTAGCCTTAAAAAAGAAGAAAACATGATGTTAGTATTCCAGCCTCACGTTAATTAATTACCTCTTGCTCATTTCTGCCATTAATTTCAGTCTGCAATCTGTATTCTTCCATTCTCCAGTGTGTTTTCTTAGCGTATGGTAGAGAACCTGAAAAATAAGTCAAATAAATTTTGAAAGCAAATATATCTCCTTCTGAGTTGTAAATTGGTTCTTCTTCTCCAATGAATCTCCAGAAACCGATCCCATTTCCAACCATCCGAGTTGATCTTGTTTTCCCACGAAAATATTCATCTTTATTTATGAAGAAAAACCATTGCCGTTCATCTTCTTTAAAAGTACCTTTTCCCACTGTAAAATCAAATTTCAACCCAATGAGTTGCTCACACTATGGCTAAACAAACAAAAAAACAAACAAACATACATACATACATACATTGTGTTTTTTTGTGTGTGTGTGTGTGAGCCAGCAATTGATCAAGCTAGAAATGAATGAATTATCATGGGAAGGATACTAGAATGGTGTAAGTTTAGAATGTTTGACATATTGGCAAGCTTTTGGCCTTTAACTTTGCAACAGGATGATGAAATTTTTCGTCAAATAACTCGTTACCCTCTAACACATCTGCCAAATTTCCCCCAAATTTCCTTTTCTTTGGGTTCTTTATGGATCAGGGATGATGAGTTATTTGCACTTCCATTCAAAATAATAGAATTAAAATAAGAGTCTTCTTACCCTTTCCATTTCCATCTTTTGCAGTTTTCTTAAATCACAGCGTGTAATTTTCTCATTGTACCAAGTGTGACCAAGTGTAATCTCCACGCACCAATACTAGTGTAAATTAGATTAGCATCTAAACATCTATAAAAAACAAAAAAATTTTGCAACTTTCTTCCTTCGCAACCATTGCAATTTTCTTCCATCGCAACTGTATGAAAAAATCCAACCCGGCATTACATACATCACGCATAACACATAGTCCGATTTATAAATGATATAGTCCAATTTATAAAAAATACATATTTAATGCATAGATTAAGGCACATGATGTACCTAAACATTTGGGATGTTTGCTATAAAGCTCGTGAGCATCAATTTCTTGAATGATCTTAACTGGGAGAGGCCTGTAGAATACTTTGTTAACCAAATAATACTTGACCAATTCTTCATCAGTGGGTACAAATCTATATCCAACAGGCATCTCTAACTCCAATAGATGTTGGCTGGTCTCCATAGGAAAATGACGAAGGTCCTGGCTGGTTTCCATGGGGAAATGATGATTTGAGTAGCAAAACGATAAAAAGACATGGACAAAATAAAGCCGAATTTGAGCCAAAGAGGATAGTAGGTTTGCCAACTGAAACCCGTATTTTATATTGGCTCGCATTGAATCATTGCGCGTCTACGTACGTTTCTGTTGGAAGGAAAGTTGAATCCTAGTGCAACTTGAAGTATTTAAGTCTGTACATAATTTTAGGCGACTTTTTCAATTGTTTGTGGCTAAGAAAAGATGACTAATTAAACAGTAATCCTAAGCAAGTTTCCTAAAACTATGTGAATTCGACTTTTTCATTAATTTCATTTCCATTTTTAATAGTAGCTCCGTATCAAGATCAAGATACACGTTGAAGTGAGATCGCAAATGCTTGAATATGGACACTTGCAATTGATAAATATCTTATTGACGTCTCTTGCACTTTTTATTTGATTTCACGTATGCTCTTATTCATATTTACAAACTAGGCTATTACTTTTGACAAATTTTATTTTTTTTATTTTTTATTTTAGAGAATCAATAGTAGTTCCCCACCTGCCCCCTCTTGATGATTCGAACCCCTAACTCATGGATTAGAGGTGATGCATTTTACCAACTAGAAATTAAAAATATCAAAAAAAAAATTTGTATACTAATACATAGGGCATGAATTGTGTCTTGTTTAGTGTTTAAAATAGATATTAATATTTTTCTTTAAAGTAATACACATAAAATGCAGTTGCTTTTATTGCTTAATTTTTAGCATAAATATGAAAGTAATAGTCCTTAGCTTTTAGCGTAACATTTATCATATGTATGAATTTATTCTTACAAAATTATATCTGCTATTTTATCATTATATGAGTTTTTAAAAAAAAAATCACCATTAAATGTCAATTTGGACTGACTTGAACTCAGCAAAAAGCCTTTTTTTGTTTTTTTTTTTTCCTTTGTTTTATGAGGCCAATTTGAGCTTAACGTTGGAGGGTATGCACGAGCCCAATTTGAGCTTAAACTTGGAGGGTAAGCACGGGTCCAGTAACATTAAATATTAAATAGGCAAAGCTTGAACTCATTGAAACCCACATCACATACTCCAATTTGCAAAAATGTAATTCCCAAAACCCACTCCAGAGATTTCACTGATGTTTCTTGCTTTCTCACGAGGAATGTTAGGATAACAAAAGAGCTTTAATTTACTTATATTATTTTCTACCCCGAAGTTTTTTGAAACTTCTCTGTGAGCCTACCAATTTCTACAGTTTGTCTGGGATCAGCTTCTGCAAATACAATCAGATTATCTGCAAAGATGAGTTGGGACACGGTGGCCAGATTTTGAAGATTAAACAAGCTTTTAGTTCTTGTTCTGCACTTCTATTATCTTTCTCATTTAAGTGACTTAAATACTCCATGCAAAGGGCAAAGAGATAGTGTAATAATGGACCACCCTGTTACAGTTCTGTACTTAGTTTTGAAGGCTCTATACTTTGACCATTCCAGATGGCTTTCTTTTTTTTTTTTTATATACATATTTTTTATCTCCCATCCCTCCCTACAACCCTTTCTACCTTCACCTGCTAGATTTCAAAAATATTATTATTATTATTATTGATTATTATATTTTTAATTTAATTCTCTAAGGGCAAAAGTAAAACAGGGTAAATTTGAGTTATAAGATAACTTCAGAAAAAGAGGGGTTAAATGCTTCTACCCATTATCTCTTAATTAAATAATTTTCAGCATCAAACATGAGATAATGTGTGAGTATGGGTAGAATAGTTACTAAAAGTAAACTTCCTAAAAGTGGTATGTTATCAAACTTTAGATAACAACTTATGAAATTTTCCATTCTGGCCACAACTTTCTCTATCAAAAATTATGTTATCAAACTTTAGATAACAACTTATGACATTTTTCATTCTGGCCACAACTTTCTCTATCAAAAACTAGAAGCATCAATGAGAAAGAAGAGATTTTAACGATCAATTGGAGTCTACTTAGGACAGGCATCTTCACAAACCTAAGTAACATGCTCGCAGACCTAAGTAACTAAGTTCTCAAATTTACTGTTTTCTTTTCTTTTTCCTCCAAAATTTGTTAAATTCTTATATTATAAATTACCTAGAGAATGTTCATATAAGATTATTATGCATAGATTATTATGGTGCACAGCTGAATAATGAATTTTCTTGAGGTCGTTAGGGTTAATTGTTCTCTCGCCAGTCACATACACTTCCTTCATTTTGTCTTTGTCTTTGGATATTGAAACCTCACATTCTTGCTGTTCCTTGGAGGTCTTGTAGCTTCCTTCAACAGCACTCTTTTTCTAGTTAAGAAGTTTGAGCGATAAGATCATCTTGGCCCTTGATGTGTTTCATCATTGTTTTCTCATTTTGGACATGTTTGCCACTTGCTATTCCACTGTAGCATTTGGCATCATAACAGACATTATAAAGAAGTAGAAAATGTTGCAGAGTCTTCAACAAGAAGTTTCAATTGAACAACTTCATAGGAGGTTGCTAATCTAGAACTTGATATGTCATCATCGTACTTAGAATGTTTGGATCCAGATCCAAATTAAAACATGGCAAGGGTCTCCTCAATTGAATCAAGAACATCTTTAAGCTCCAATGTAGAAGAAGAAATTTTGGATGATCTTGGACCAAAAATTGGAGTTGATGCAGATGGAACTTCTATGCAACTTTGAGTAGAGGCTCTTGTCATACTTCTTGTCACAAGACCAACAATACAAGAATTTGCAACAACATCTGTAGCCTCATTAGCAAATTTGGCATCAACACCTTGGAACAAGCAGCCATGGATTTGTTGTCCTTCGGAACCATTGATTGATATTTAAAATCAAATATGCAAAGAGAAGGTATGGAAGATTGAGACTATCCTGCCAAGCGTGCCAGCATTTGTATGTGATAAAATTTTAAGTGTGCAAGAAAATTACAAAACAAGAAAGATATATGGACAAATATGAAATATATGAATTTTATAAAATGAAAATATGAGTCATAATCTCTGGGATTTTCTCAAAATTGTAGTGAGTTTCCTTCGATTATTCTCTTCCAATGTTAATCCAAAGGCTTCGCAGCTTCTTCTTAAATCTAGGGGTGTGCAAATTTGGTTCGAACCGAATTCATAACTAATTTCGAATTGAATTTGGTAATTTGGAATCGGATATTTGGTACTTTGGTATATAATCGGTATATACCAAATTCACTGAATTCGAATATGGTATGAAATAGGTAATGAGATTTTTAATTTGGTAATAACCGATTTCGAATTCGGAATTCGGTAACGAAATAGGGTATTGATGTACCGAATTCGAATTACTAAATTAATTTATAAATTTATATATTATATAGGTATATAATATATATACTATGAATATATTATATATTTATATGGATAAAAGCTAATAGGCTATTTAATAACAGATAGTATATAGTCTTATCATGTACCTATAATAATAATAATACATAATTATTTACAGTATAGCGATATGTCATGATCATCTTAGTATTTGGAATATGTCCATAATATTATAATCATACAAATATATAATAATACATAATTATAATACTTATCCTTTTATACATAACTAGAATTACATAATAAGTAGAAATATACTTGTATAATATTATCATGTACCTCGAATAATATACTATTTTAGTTTTGTAAAACTGTAATATGACTATAATACTACAAATATATAATATTACGTAACCATAAGAATTATTCTTTTATACATAACTAGAATTAGATAATGAGTATAGCATATTAATATATTAGTTTTCACGATTGAAAACAATCAAGTCTTTAGGAATTAAGCATCTAACCTCTATATATAAATAAGGCTAAATGTAATTTGTAAATTATAAGTGACTAAATATCACAAAATTAATAATCATTGATTTGATTCATTATAAATCATAAATTTGTAAATTGTGATACTATGAGACTCATATGAGCATTAGTATAACAAATGTAGGATTTGGTATAACTTATAATTTTGTCGACCATACTCGAAACTCGAAAGCATTAGTATGAGCTATAACTTATAACTAATATCACTTATCATTAATTATTGTAAATTGTATCTGTATGAGTAAGAGTAAGTTGTAATTAGATTTGAATTAATCAATAATTACTTTTTATTTGTACCAATTCGATTATAACCGAATTCATTACCGAATCCGAATTCAATTCGGGAACCGAATGAATTCGGTTAATACGAATTCAGAATTGGAATCGGTTTAGATTTTCATTAGTGAACTAACCGAAAAAATCAAATTCATTAAACCGAATTACTGAAAAATAACCGAATGCACACCCCTACTTAAATCTACTATTAACTTCTTTAAATCTTGATATGGAAATTTGAAGAACTTGATGAACTCAATAAACACTTTAAATCTTGATATGATGAAGATTTGAAAAATTTTGAAGATTCAAAACTTGATACGAGGAAGACTGGAAGAATTTAAAATGTAGAGCCTTCGCAACCTTAGAGTTTCAAGAGGATTTGAGAGTATGAGATATGTGATATATGAGTTTTAATGGAAAGACCCTCCATTTATAGTTGTAGAATGGGGTAGAGGATCAAAAAATATACACCATTTTACTTGTCTTGCAAGATATGCAGCCATATAAGGACTGCACCAATTTGAATATCATCCCTTTATTTTGTATTTATTAATAAAGAGATAATATTGATAAGTATTGCCTTGATTGGCTAGTACTATAGAGATATATAATATGGCATAATTTTACTGGATGAACCACTACAGGACATAAGACATATATAAGGATCAATAACTCTAAATATTATTCCTTTAACAAAGAAATAAATATTTAGATATTCATCCATAATTTGCCTAGTCATAGAGACATATGACATAGCTTTATTTAATTGAAGGAGACACCTCAACATTTTTAATTGGTTAGGACACTTCAATATGACATACAAAGAGATATAATTGGTTGGCAAATTGTCATGGCATGTGGCAATACCCAATTGTATAAAAATAGACCATAAAAATAATTTATAAATTAATGTAAACTTTGGAATTAATTAAAATTCCATTGTCTACGACCAATGTCAGTTCACCTACGGTATCATCAATCCTACGTATTAATGTGTCCCCTGCTGATTTTTCAACTCTAATATAGCTAGCACTGCTACATAGCCTTTTTTGAGTAGTAAAATTGAGAAAGCCATTGGAGGTATGGGAGTTGTGGAAGCTACTTTATATGATGAGAAAGCACCTGTGGGAGTTGGAAATAATGAAGAAACAGTAGATGAAACCAAGAGAGATGGTGAATTTCACGTTGCAAAAAGAAGCAAGACATCCGAAGCTTGGGAAAACTATGAGGAATTTGAAGAAAATGGTCATTACTATGCAATATGTCTGCGTTGCAACAAAAATTATCCCAAGATAAAACTGAACAGACCATGAGCATGTGAAGGCATCGAGACTCTTGCCCAACTAGAATGGCAAAGGTTAGAAAGGAGCAGTAAACAAAATTAAATTTTCAGCCTTTTAATTCAACTTTATCAGTAGCTCTAGCCTTGCATTTGGGTAAAGTGGACATACAAAAAATGTGGGAAACAATTGCACATTGGATTCTAGTGCACGAATATCCATTTAGCATATTTGAAAATGAAAGATTCAACTTAATGATGAAAGGGGCGATGCTTGAATGGACAAAGATTTTGCGAGCAACAAAAAAAAATGATTGTGTTGCAGTTTATGAGCCTGAGAAAAAGAAACTAAAGAACCTTTTGTGAAAGTCTAAAAACTAGAAGATCAAGCATATGTGATCACTGATCATTGGATTGATCAAAACTGGAGCTGCAAAAGGGGGTTCTTAACTTTGTTCACATAACCCTACCACAAAGAGGAATTGAAATCTCAACTGCAATTTTTAAATATTTTAAAGAGTGGGGGGATTGAAAATAAGATTTATACAGTTTTCATCAATAATGTATCCAACGGTGATGTAGCTGTGAGAAATTTGAGAGACGACTTCTCAATGTCAAGGAAGTTAATATGTAAAGGCAAATTATTCCATGTTCGCTATTGTGCTCATGTATTCAATCTGACGGTACAACAGCGCCTAAGTGAGATTGTTGACATAACTGAGAATATTAGAGTAGTGTAGATTTTGTCAACCGCTCTAATGGAAGGATGCTACTATTTGTTAAGATAGCTATGTAATTGTAGATATAATCAAAAATTTTCATATAAGATTGTAGGATCAGGTAGAATTCAACCTATGAAATGTTGAGTTGTGCAATCAAATTCAAAGAGGTCTATCCATGCCTCCAAGACAAAGAACCACAATATGATTGCTGATCATGTGACAGCCCCACTTCCCCTAAGGCGAACCAGAGAGGTAAGCGGACCGCCTGCCCAGCTCTCGCCAGGACTCAAACATTCATTTATGAAACCATCGATAAAAGGTACATAAAATCGCTGACCAATTCATGCAAAATACAGACCCCCAACATTTCCTCAAGGAGGCATTGATAATAACTCCAAAATACCACAACTATCAAAATCATCCAAATAGTTCAATCTTCTACAAAAGAGGAAATCCTACAAAAATACTAAGAGGTAATACTGCACAGGTACTAGGTCCCTCGATTCTCGTGCCCCACTTCCAGACCTGTTAAGGAAAACAAAGCTTATGGGGTGAGCAAAGCCCAGTGAGGTCAAGAATGCATGCACAAGCAAGTTAAAGCGATAACAATTTTGAACAAATAATAGCAGTAGAAAACTCGGGAATCATACAAGATATTATAAAGTAATCACTATAAAGGATCTGCGTTCCATCTTTCTGCGATTTTCCACGTCCAGCTTCGGTCTGGTCCCAAGCCGTATTTTCAATAGGCATGTTGACACTCCGTCAACCACTATCTCACCGACCGTAGAAATCACTTTACTCTCACCCGTCTACTTACACCCCTGTACCGGGCCCGCTCGTCAAAATAGTATTAACATCAAACCAAGTCGGGATGAGCGGCACCTCCCGCTCCATAGAGCGTGGTACATACTACCGCTTGGTAATTAACATCAAACCAAGTCGGGATGAGCGGCACCTCCCGCCCCATAGAGCGTGGTACATACTACCACTTGGTAAATGAGTCGACGAGACTACGCCCAATCGACTTAACTAGAACCCGACCAAAAGCGGGAGAGGCACCTCCCACTCACTCGAGTGTGGTACATGCAACCGTTTGGTCTTATCAAGCCAAGAACAAGTACAAGTACAAGCACTTAACGACTTCAACTCAAGCAAATTCAAGCAAGGGTGAGCGCGATAAAGTACACGCTCACCAAGTCAAACAAGCATGCTTTTCAAACGAATTTCATCAAACCAAGTATTCAGTAACAAGCACTTGAACACTCACCAACAGTTGTGAGCAAGCGAGAAAAGTTAGAGGACCAAACACGTTCTTTGAGGTCCACGGAATCCCCTGAGATATGCAAGTGCAAGCAAATTACTTTTCGACTCCAAACTAAAAGGTTTGGAAAACCCATTTTCAAATGTGAAATAACACGACAAGCATATACTCAATAAATTAAACCCTCGAGAAATGCTTATAAATACTTAATATAGCAAAAAGGAACATACGCGTGGGCGTTAGAAGGAAAACGGACAAGAACGGAACGAAAACGGAAAACACACACTAAAAGGTGTGAAAGGTAGATTTGACACCTTTTGCCATTTTGACCATAACTCATGGTACGAGTGTCAGATTGAAATGCACGAGGTGCCGTTTCGAAGCTAAGAGAACAGGCTACAACTTTCATGAAGACAACTTCAACCCAGATTCGATCTTTCTAGGTCAAAAACGCAGAAACAGTTTCAGAAATTTTTGCCGTCAGAATTTCCGACAGGCCCACTTCAAACAGACATAACTCAGCGCTCACAAATCGAAATCAAGAAATTCCAGCGGCGTTGGAAAGCTAGAATTAAGGGCTATAACTTTCGTGCTTTGGTCAAAAGCCAAATCACAAAGGATCAATACGAAAAATGGAACCAAAGTCGCTGCTGGGACAACCCTGTTTTCCTGCTTAACACCCAAATGCGTTGCGTCCAACCAAAACGCACGCATGGAAATCCAATGACTCGAATGCGATAAAAAACATGAAAATGCAGCTCAACAATCAACATTTAAACATCAATTTCAGCCCTTAAACTAGCCAAAAACAACAGCCACGAAATTAAACAAAAATCAGAAAATTACCCCCCAATGTTTCCTTCCTCAAGCCGGTTTCTCCTTGGGGTTCATGTTTCCATTTCAATCAACAAATTCTATATAATCACACACCATACATCATTAGTTTGCTAGTGGAATCCAAGAGCCCACACAACCACTTAAACCATCATGCAAGTGGGAATTCAAGAGCCCACTCAACAACTTAAATCAACATGCTAGTTAACCAACAATCCAAGCATTAATTTCTAACATTAGAGCTTGAAATTAAGAACCCTAACCCTAACCCTAACTCATATTCATGGCTAGGCATAAATACATCGAAATTAACCAAATCAATCCGTAGAATCATCTCAAAAGCTATCAGTGGCCATGAATGATCCCAAAACAAGAACAAAATCCAACTACTTTATAATCTCCATCAAAATTCAGCTTGTAGAGAATAGAAGAAAACCTTTCTAGCTTATGTTCTTGGTGCAATCCCAAGCTCCCAAGTGCAAGCTTCACCTCCTAGCTCCTCAATCAAGATTGAATGGTTGAAAGTAGCAAGAATTTCCCAAGTTTTTTTCTCTTTTTCCTCTCTTTTTCCTCTCTTTTTTTCCTCTCCTTTCCCACGGTTTTTTCCTCTCCTTTTTCCTTTGCTTGGCCGGCACTTTAAAGCTATAAAATAGCTAAAGGATGATGCCAATAAGATATTTAGGGCTTAGTCAAAGTTAGTCAAATTTATCATGCTTAATTAAACCTTCCAACTTAGGTTAACTCTCACCTTTGCCCAAGTAATTTTCTTTCCTTTCAAATTAGTCCATAGGTGCCCAATTCAACTTAGTTTATCAAAGATTAATCGCACCTACTTAGGCTACTAATCACCTAAGAATTGTAATCCCTCCTCTTAATCATGCCTTATCACACATAAAATCAAAGAGATAACAAACTCGTAGTTAAATGTAAAACTTAAATTCATTTTCAAAACTAGGGTTTTAAGAAATCAAACTAGGGTTTTCCACATTCAAATTAGGGTTTTATCAAAAATTAGGGCTTTCGAGACAAACTATGGTTTAAATGTCAAATTAGGGTTTTTAGACGTGTAAAACAAAATAGTTAAAACAAAACATTTTGTGAAGTAACACAAACCATATAAGCACTTGGGTAAACGATAATGATTAGAATTAACATTATGTTGTGTTAAAGTCGATGTTAAAATTTAAACAAAATATTAAATAAGTAGGTGAAATAAAATAAATTTTCGGATCCTCACAGATCATCTACAGAGGGTTGGAAAAAAGTAGAGAGAGTGTGCAATATCCTAGAGCCCTTTTGGACAGCCACGCATATAATCTCTAGTAGTGACTATCCAACAAGCAATTTATTCATCTGGGAGATTGCTAAAGTGAAGAAACTCTTAGATTCAAGAGTGAATGATGAAGACGATTTCATCTAGACAATGGTTTTAAAAATGATTTCCAAATTTGATAAATATTGGGTTGAGTGCAACTTATTAATGGCAATTGCCGCATTTTGGATCCAAGGCAAAAAATATGCCTTATAGAGTTCTCCTTCCTAAAAATTTATTCACTTTTTGAGTTAGAATTAAACATCACTAAAGTCCAGAAAGCACTCTTGAACATGTATGAGGAATACATTACTGCAGTCGGCAATTCAAGTGGAAGTGCAAATGTGTCACATAGTAATGTATCTAATAGTTGAGATTAGGGCTGTCAATAGACCGGGTCTAGGCTCGGACCCGACCCAAACCTGATCCATTTTTTCGGATATGAAACAAAGCAAGACCCATTTACCTGGACATGAGCCGGATCCGTTTTGTCTATAAATAAAACGGGTTGGATACTGGATTTATGTGTTTCTATCCGTTCTGGACTCTGATCCAATTAGTATAATTATTTTAATAAAAAATTATATATTTTATTAAAATTTGCTACTAATCTACTTGTTTTTAAATTAAAAATAATTTTCTATAAATTAAATTATTCTTAAAATTAATTTATTTATATTATTAATATTGTATTAATAAATTTTATGTATAAATAAAATTATCATACTTAATTAATTCTTAAAAATGGATATATATCCAACCCGGATCCGAATTCGACCCGGATCCGGATCCGAATTCGACCCGGATCCGGATCCGAACCTATATATTGAGACCCGTTCAAATCCGGATTAGGGTCTTTAAATTACATACCAGATCCAGGTCCGGAATTACCAATTCCTATCCGAATCCAACCTGTTGACACCCCTAATTGATATGAAAGGCAGTAAAAGCCTTCAAATTGGAATTATTTTGCAAAATATTATGTAGAAGTATAGACTTCAGTGCCCCACAAATATAATTGTTAGATTATATATATAAGTCTTATCATCCAATTGGCATAGATCCAAATTCATTTGACTGCTTAAAGTGGTGGAAATTCAATAATATCGTATACTTGATTTTATCTAGGATGGCCTATGATATCTTGACTATTTCAATAATTATAGTAGCACTTGAAACCACGTTTAATGCCAGGACCGGAGTAATTGATTCATGTCGAGCTGCATTGGCTCTGAAAACAGTTCAAGTGTTGTTGTGCACCAGAAATTGATGTAAAAATCTTTATGGGATTAAAAAGAAAATGAAGGTGATTTTTATATGGCTAAATTTAACTATGTTGATAAGTTTGCTACTTCATTTTTAGATTTCATCATTTTTTAAGTTATATCATATGTGTATGTTGGTTTGATGTATGGAGCAAATGAGGACAACTAAAGAAATTGAGTTTCCAAATATTTGATATGCTATTTCAAATGTAAATCAAGAATTGATATAATTTTGTTTTTTGTGGTAGGACTTGCACATGGTGGAAACAGATGGCTTATTAGGTTTAGCATCCCAATTCATGAATGTAAAACGTTGGAACGTTGGCAGCTAAATTCTTTACGCTTTAGCATTCTCAGGGACTTGGATTGTTGGAGAATCTTGTTGCTGCTTTTTTCCTTGCATGTTCATTTATTTCATTGGTGAATTTGGATTGTAATTGGTGATATTCTGGACAGCGTAATTATGATAGAATCCAAGTTGTGTACTTGTGTTTGTGAATTGCAGAAAGATGGTGTTTTACAATCTAGGTTTTTTCCCTTAATTTGCCTTCATTCATATGGTTATACATTGTGCATAATTATGGCAAATTGTGTGCTGTCTTCTTTATTTGAACTGGGTATTTGAACTGGATTTATTATTCTTTCTTTATAGATGAACTGATGAAGTAGTAAACTTGAATTTCTATTTGGCTTTTCTTTGTTAGTGTTGGTCAGTTTGAAGTTTGAACTTGGAATATGTACACCCTAATTATCACACTTTTTATTTTATTATCAATGTGTTCCAAAGTGTGTGTCTATGTGATGATTTAGGGTTAAATAGAGTGAAGCTGACTGACTATCATCTATAAGTAGTAAGTGATGGTTTAAAGTCATTTGACTTGCTATCATCACATTTCTATTTCTTTAGTAAACCTGAATTTCGTATGAACTATTGTTCTTTGTTGTTGTTGGTAGCAGTTTGAGATAAAATATTTAGTGCCTGCCCATTGGTCTTACATTTTCTTACTGCCGGATGCTGGATAAAGGTTTAGTTGTAAGTTCAGAGTGCCGTATGGATTCACTAGTCAGGTTTGTTTCTGTGGAGAAAAATGGACAAAGACAAAGCTATCGTAAATGAATAAAGATTGCAAAAGTTTGAACTAGGATTATGCATACATAGGGATCAATCTCAAGCTCAATAAGACTTAGATGGCACTCGAGCTTACTTGAGTAGATCTTGAGTTTTTTAGCATTGCATCAAGCTCGAGCTGAAGCTCAAGTATCCTATCATTCTGTCGAGTTGAGCTCGAGTATTCAACTCGAGTATTGTGACACTTGAGCTCAACTCAACCCAATTGCATCCCTAATAGGCACTATGAGTTTTTGGTACTGCCCTTTAGATTAACCAATGCCCCTAGACCTTTTATGGATCTAATGAATAGGGTGTTTAATCCACAATTAGATCGCTTTGTTGTGGTATTCATTGATGATATTTTAATATACTCCATAAATGAAGAGACCTATGTCACACACCTTAGAGAAGTTTTAGAGATCTTAAGAAAGAAAAAATTGTACACAAAATTTAGTAAGTATAAGTTTTGGTTGAAGAGTGTCTCTTTTTTAGGACACATGAAATTAGTACAAGGTGTATCAATTGACCTAAAGAAAACTGAGGCAATAATAGATTGGTCACGAACCACTAATATAATGGAGGTAAGGAGTTTCCTAAAACTGGTTGGCTATTATCAAAAATTTGTGAAAGGATTTTCCACATTGCCATTCCTCTTAGTAAATTGACTCAAAAAAGGGTAAATTTTGAATGGACGGATAAATATGAGGTAAGTTTTTAGAAGTTGAAGGAAATGTTAGTTTCAACCCCAATGCTTACCCTGTCATCTGGACAGGAAAATTTATAATCTATAGTAATGCATCTGAAAATTGTTTAAGTTGTGTTCTGATATAAAACAAGAAAGTAATCACCTGTACGGCTCGTTAATTAAAACCCTATGAATAAAACTACCTAATGCATGATTTGGATTTAGTAGCAGTAGTTTTTGTTTTAAAAATATGGAGACTTTACTTATGTGGATGCAATGTAAGGTTTTTGCAGACCATAAAAGTCTTAAGTATCTGCTCACATTGAAGGAGTTGAATATGAGACAGAGAATGTAGTTAGAGCTGATTAGAATCACAATCTGACTAATAGTTTCTGCCCAAATAAAGCAAATAAGGTGGTTGATGCTTTGAGGAAGTCAAAAATCATAAAGGAAAATCTAAGTGCAGGAACAAATGAGAGATTTTGAACTAGAAATGATGTACTCCACTACTGAAGTGCTAGCTACTCTAGTACTTCCACCCACTTTGATAGATAGGATTAAAGACGCACAGAACTCAAATACTGAGTCTGCAAAATCCAAGGAGAATGTTAATGTGGAACATTTTGATGGATTTGAATCGAAAAATTATGGTAGTTTTTGTGGATAAGAGATAGCTAATGTGAGCCAAAGGACAAAGAATTGAAGCAACGGGTATTGAAGGAAATATACAATTTAGGATTCTGGATCACTCCGGTGGGACAAAGATGTATCGAAACTTAAAGGAAAATGTTTGATGGCATGGGATGAAACAAGAAATAGCTGAATATGTGGCTATATGCTTAGCATGCTAGCATGTTAAAGCCAAATATCAGAGACCCGTTGACTTACTACAGCCTCTAGAGATTCCATAATAGAAATGGGAGCATGTGATTATGGATTTTGTAGTAGAATTATACTCAACAATTCATAATAATGATACCCATTTGGGTTATAGTTGACCTTGCCAATAACAAATGGATTAGCTATGGAGAGATTGGTTGAAATGTATGTAGAAGAAATAGTCTGCCTATATGATTCTCCAATAAGTATACTATCTGATCGAGACGTAATATTTACCTCAAGAATTTGATTAGCCTACCAATAGGTCATAGGAAGGATCTGAGATCAAGCATAGCTTTCCTTCCCCAAATGGATAGATAGTCTAAAAAATACCATCTAAATATTTGAAGATATGCTATGAGCCTATGCTTTAGATTTTTTAGATAGTTGGGATAGATAATGAAGCTGATAGATTTCTCTTACAATAACAATTACCATAGTGAAGAAAAAACAATTATTTTAGTAGGACTGGTGTGGCCTTGTTTGAAGCATTGTATGGATGGAAGTAGATCTCTGCTGTATTGGGATGAAGCAGGAGAGAAACTTATCATTGGTCTAGATTTAATGGAGAAAACCCTTGAAAAGATAAGGTTACTCATGAAAGGCTAAAAATAGCTCAGGACCCAAATAAAAGTTGGGCAAATTTAAGAAGAATACCATTAGAGGTCCAATTGGGAGAGAGAGTATACCGTAAGATATCTCCTACTAAAGGAGTGATGAAGTTCAATAAAAGTGGCTAATTAAGTCCTAGGTATGTGGGACCTTACGAATTAATGAAAGTGTTAGGCCTCTAGCATATTTGTTGGCCTTCCTCCTTCATTGTCAAGGGTGCAAAATGTTTTTCATATCTCACAATTGAGGAGGTATGTCCCTAATCCAAGGTATGTGCTAGAAGAGCAACCCATTTAAGTGAAGAAAAATCTGACAATGGAAGAAGTTTCACTGAGAATTGTGGAATGCAAAGATCAAGATTTGAGAAGAAGAATAATATCCTACATCAAAGTACAATGGGCAATTTATACACTGTGGCGTAGAAGTTGGAAGAAGACATGCAAAGCAAATACCCATGTCTCTTTAAACAACATACAAAAGTTTTAAGGATGAAAATTTATGTAAGAGGGGTAGAATGTAATCATCATAAAAATATTATTATTATTATTTATTTTAACTAGTATATTTTTAATTTAATTCACTAAGAGTAAAAGTAAAATAAGGTAAATTTGAGTTACAAGATAACTCCAAAAAAGGAGTAGATAAACGATTCTACCCATTAACACTTAACTGAATTTTAGCATAGAACTTGAGATAGTGTGTGAATGAGGGTAGGACGGTTACTAAGACTAAACTTCCTAAAAGTGGTATGCTATCAGATTTTAGACAATAATTTATGATATTTTTTATCAAAAAGAGAGGAAAGATTCTAGTGATCAACTAGAGTCTCATTTAGGCAAACATCTTCACAGACCTAAGGAAGTAAATTCTCAAATTTAGTGTTTTCTTTTCTTTTTCCTCCAAAATTTGTTACATTCTTATATTAATTAAAAATTATAAGATTAGTATGTATAAATTATTACAGTTCATGACTAGATAAGGAATTTTCTTGAGGTTATTAGGGTTATTGTTGATAAAACCTATTCTTGATGGAAAAAAAACTAGTAAAGTTACAATTTTGACTTTTGTGGCTAATTGCAGTAGAATCAGAAAAACTAGGGCCATAGTAGTAAGAACAAGATTTTTGTAGAAGATTTAAAAAAAAAAAAAAGAAGTGAAAGGAAGGTCAAAAAAGAAAAGGAAGAGTTGATTGACCCTTCCTTGCTACAAAATTGCAGGCACAACCTCTCCCTGTGACAGCCGGCCAGTGAAAGCAACCGTAACTGCTAAGAATTACGGCAGCCATCAGCGGCACTACTGTGGCTACATTTTGCAACAACAATAGCAGCAGACAGTGTTAGTGCTGTTTCTTCATCTTGCCAGCTGTAACGATAATGTTGACGTTTGTAAGGACCCGAAAATTTTATTTCTATTTGACCTATTTATTTAATTAATTATTTAATTTCTCTGAATATTTGTTTAATTGTTTTAAATCATTTTAATTGCATTTACACTATACATTACCTCATTTTATTCTAAAAACTATTTTTAAACATCAAATTGATTTTTCTGGCACTTAATTGTGAAAAAAGAAAATGGGCACGTTTTTCGAGACAAATATTCGGACTGAGAGTGATGTACATTCGGAGAATAAGAATGATCATTAGTAGATTAAGAAAAGCTAATTGGGGAATTAGAAGTGATTGATTAGGATTAAACTCCAATTGGAACACTTTGGATCACAAATTTAAAGTTGATTTTGGACTCCATGAAGCAAAGTCCTATATTTCTTCTTCCTTTGACTTTTCCACCTTACCAATTACACAAAATATCTCTCTCTTCCCCCTCATAGCTGCCACACCTTCCCTTTCCCATTTTCCCCTTCAATTCATCTCCAAAAACTACCAAAACTCCACCCAAATCCACCAAGAAACCTTGAGTAGTTTTCAACTCTTGTCTTGGAAGCTTGAGGAACTCACTCTTTCTCACCTAAGGCTAGCTGAAATCTTGGAGGAGGAAGAGGTCTTGGTGCCTTCTAAATCATCTCCAACTTAGGGTTTCTAGTTCTTCCATTAGAGGTATAATCATCCAACCAATTCTTGTCTTTTAGGTTAATTACTTTTATGCTTAAAGCTTTATTAGTTCTTTAGTTGCTATTATTGTTATTTGGGTTGTTGAAGTGGGCTCTATGAATTCCCACCTTTCTTGTTGTTGGCTGCTATGAGGTGGGTGTGTGTGATGGGGTGAGTTGAGTTGGATTCATGGAAGTTAGAAAGTTAGGAAGAAATGTGAAGCTTGAGTTGAAGAAAAATTTGAAGTGCTGCCGGTTTATTTTGCTGATTTCATGCCCTGTTTTAGCTACTGATTTTCGTGAGTTTCTTGGCCATTTTGAGAGCTGAAATGTTGGTCTATATGTGTGTAAACCTTGCTGCAAAAATCATTCCATTTGGTGTGTCAAAAATCGCATGAAAAATGAAGTTAAAATCTGGAAAACAGTTTCCAGATTTATCGAACCTTGCTGCCCTGATATTAGTTGCTTTGAACACTGCCTTCCCATGCGAATTTTTAGCTAAATTTTGGTACAGATATAGCTCATATACTGAGGTTGTTGTCTGCAAAATTTGGTGTTTTTCCAGTACCATTTCATTGCTCAAATGATGTTTCAAAACTGCCTCTCTAATCTGGAAAATCTTCCCCAGCTTTGAACACTGTTTGAGTTCATTTCGGTTTGACATTCATTTGCTTGAATTTATGGCTGAAATTTGGTGTGAACCTAGCCTATATATGTTAGTTTTGGTGTACCAAATTTGGTAATTTTTGGACTTGAATTCGTCACTCAAATAGCAACTTGAAAGCTGTCCTGTATTTTCGAAATCCCAGAACTGCAGAATTTTGAGTGGCCTCTGTTTGCACTGTTGTAATTTCATGCTCGGATGTCGGAATTGAGTTCCGTCAGTGGCTGTTGAAACTTCATATGTAGGACTATATTGTGTATAAATTTCAGAGGTTAATTAATTTTCTGTAATTTTTGGCGGATTTTCAAAATGTGCTGGATAACCAGCCTGACGGACACTGTCGACTTACTGTAGCTGAATGTTCAACTGAAATCTGGGTGAATTTCGTCCATAATTTTAATTTGATGTCTTCTGAAAAGTTTTAGAGCTTTTAAAGAGGTTTCCAACGGTACCAAATGAGCAGAATTCCGACTTGTAAAACTTGAGTTATGATTTTTCAAAGTTTTCAGCTCAACTAGGAAAATTGTCGAACTTTCGACTTTTTGCTTTAAACTTCACCATCGATTAGGAAAACTCATTTTTGTTCTCTTTTAATTATTTTAGGGAAAAGTGCTGAATTTGCAACTGATCAAAACTTGGACTCCGACCCCTACTTTGTCGGTGAGTGATCAAGTGCATGTTTAATTGCTTTAAGTGATGTAAATAATTTTGAAAAGCATGCCTGTGAGAACTGGTGAGCGTGTACTTTATCGCGCTCACCTTCTTGAATTGTCTCAAAATGAGCGTTTAAATGGTTTCTTGTTCAATTGCTTGACTTGATTGAATTGTTGAAATTGTTTAAATTGTGGACGCAAACCCATCGGGATCCTTGTCCCAGCAGGGGCTAGGGCAAGGGTTGGGAAAACCATGGGTTTTCACTGTTTAAAGTACGTCGGTTGGAATGAGTCCACCGACTTGGCATACTCATAGTGGGTTGCCAAACACTTTTCAAATTTAGGAGTTCGGGCCCGGTCAAGGAGGTGTAAGTAGACGGGAGAGGGAGAAAAGTGATGAATATGGACTGAGAGTGAGTGGTTGTGGTGTCAACGTATGGAAATTGATACTTGTGAAGCGGAGAAAGTAACTACCGAGATTTCGGAAACGTGGAGCCGGCAACTGTATCCTTTAAATTGTATCGTTTAAAAGCTTTATTGCTAAATTCACTGTTTCGCTCTTTTATTGTTTTATTAATTGATTTAATTGCTTTGAGTTGCTGTGCATGTTTTCTTAGCCTCACGGCGTTAGCTCATCCCAATTGTTTTCCTTAACAGGTTTGAGGAGAGGCGTGAATCGAGGAAGTTAGTACTTTTATAGGATTTCCTCATTTTGTATAAGATTGAAATTAATAGATGAATTTGATGGTTTATGGAATTTTGGAGTTTTTGTTAATATAATTTTGATGAGATTTTGGGGTTTGTATTTTGTAAGAGTTTATTAGAAATTTTAATATCTTATGTTGATGACTTTACGAATGAATGTTTGGTTTATTATTTGGAAATTTGTAGTGAGTCCGTGAGGCAGAAATTGATACCCTTGGGTTCGCCCTTGGGAGAGGTGGGGCTGTTACAACGTTGACGAAGATGATGATAGTGTTGGTCAGTGATTGGACTTTGTGGCTTAGGGTTTCAAAGAAAATTAGGATTTTCTGATTTAGAAAAGAAGAGACCTGTTTTGAAAATGAGTCAAGGAATTTCACTCATTGTTTGGACTAGTCAAAGTCCAACGGGTCACAATAGTTGGATTTTTTTTTACTGGCTACCTAATTAACATTAGTGAGGCCAGCTTTTATTATTTTGACTTGATGGGAAAAAAGATAATATAACTTGGATTGAAGCTAGTTGAAGAGACTAAAAAGTTTTCAAAAATGTAATTGGACTTATTTAACAAGTGTAATGACTAAAGTGTAACGATTTTATTGCAATTAAATCATGAAGGCCCAATACAGCCCTTAGTTATGAAAACTCAAGTTTTTTTTTTTTTTTGCTAAGGCCCATATTTAAATTGATCGAGCCCAAAATATCTTTTTAAAAGTCCAATATATAATATCCATCTAATATTATTTAATAAATCCAAGGACACTTTTTATGACCGTAAATAAAATATTATTTTTAGAAATCCAAGTGCAAATGAAAGAAGCCCAACTATTAGATGAGTTTAGTCCAAACCCAAATTCATTCAAGGCCATCTATATAAAATGAAAAATTGTTTCACAAAAATTAATTTAAAACCACATTTTATAAAAGGAAACTTCCTAAGTTAGGAAACTTTCTAAAATGGGGAAAAACATTATATATTAGTAAATTTTCCAAAATGAGATGTTTCAATTTTGGGAAACTTTTCAATTACTGCTTATAGATTGTCTAGACACGAATGTCAAGGTATTTAGAGTAAGAAAAGGCATTCTATGAGTAAGAAATACAAACTAACTAGAACAAAAATGTATGTACTACATGTATAAGGCAAGCGTAGAAGTAGGGTTACAAACGAGTCGAGTCGAATCGACCTAAATTTTGATATAATCAAGCGGAGTCTCTACTTAATTTTACCAACTTCGATCTCGAGATCGAGCTCAATGAGCTTTCATTGTAAAGTTTGAGTACAATCTCAACCTCAAATTCAAGTCTAGTTAAGCTTGAGCTCATGCTTGCTTGAGCTTTTAAAAAATATATATATTATTTTTAAAAATAAATAAAATAATCATTTTTCTTAACAAATAACAATATATTAGGAATATATGTAAAATAAATATATATATATATACATATTCGAGTTGGCTCGCGAGCTGTCAAGTTTAAGAGAAGTTTACTTGAACCCGACTCATGTAAGAAAATAAGTTGTCTGAGTTTGACTCAAATTCGGTGTTGACCAATCTCAAGTCAAGTTCCACTCATGACCAGCTCAATTTGTTTTGTGGTCCTAGTAAGGAGTGTTGATATGCTCTCTGTAGACAAGGGAATTTTAATTAATTTCTAAAATTTCTATTGTCTATAAATTATTTCCATGGTATATTTTTATCCGATCAAATATTGCCATATGTCATGCACACGTGGAAAATTGGTTATTTAACAATCAATTATATCTCTCCAAGTGTCAAGTTGAGGTGTTCTGTCCCATCAAAATTCTAGAATGCTTCTACCAATCAAATTGCACCATGTCATACACCTTGATGATTAAGCAAATTTGGATAAATATCTGAATATTTATTTCTTATTAAAGAGATAATATTTAGAGTTATTTAGTTCTTCTACATGTCTTATATACTGCAAGGCTTTGCCCAATCAAGTCGTGCCATGTCATATGTCTCTACGTATTGGCCAATCAAGAAAATACATGTGAGCGTTATCTCTTTATAAAACAAAGGGATAATATTCAAGGTGATACAGTACTCATATGACTGCATGTCTTGAAAGACAAGTAAAGTGGTGCATGAGCCTTCAATCTCTACCGCATTCTATAAGTATAAATAGGGGTCTCTCCACCAAAATTCATATACACATCACACATCAGAGAGATCAAACATCAAGCATTGCATATCTCAAGTCTTCTTGAAGCTCCAAAGCCTTTAAAGCTCTGAATTTCGAGGTCTTCAAGTCTTCTTCATATTAAGACTTGAATCTTCAAGAGTCTTCAAATTTTCATCATATCAAGATTTGAAGCGTTCTTCGTGTTCATCAAGTTCTTCAAATCTTCCATATCAAGATTTGAAGAAGTCAATGGTTGATCCAAGTTCAAGCTACGAAACCCTTGGATTAGCGTTTGAAGAGAAGAATTGAAGAAGTCTCTTTCTATAAATTGGAAAAAATCTCGGGGATTGTACCCACATATCTTTTAAATTCATATTTCATATTTGTCATATATTTTATTTGTCTTTTTTCAGACTTGAAATTTTATCGCGTTTAAATTTCTGACACGCTCGGTGGGACAATGTTTGCCTTCCATCTCTTCTCTTTGCATATTCAACTACGCATATCAATCAATGGCACCAAAGAACAATAAGCCTATGACTGCTAGTTCCAAAGTTGTTGATGCCAAATCTGCTCATGTTACTACAAATGTTCGTGCTGTGGGTCCTGCGACGAGGAGCATGACAAGAGCTTCCACTCAAGGTAGCATGAAGGTTCTGTCCACATCTACTCTTGTGTTTAACATCACCAATGTTTTCTTCTCCTACATTGAAACCCAATGATGTTCCAGCTTCAATTGAGAAGACTCTCGTGATGCTTGAACTTGGATCAGCATCCAAACCTTCTAAGCATGATGATGATCTATCAAGCACCGCAACAGCCTCTTCTGTGAGGACTCGAAATTTCTTGAATTATTTGCTTATATTTCTTGCAAGAACCCTAGAGAAAAATGAATTTTATCGCACTATGAAATCATTAATTGCATTATTTTCTTAAAGTACTTAATTTTTGTATGCATCGTATGGCATTAATTTAGAGTTGCATTTTACATATTTCATGTAGCCAAATGTATAAAACTTATATGGCATTAAGTAGGTTATATTCTAAATAGAGGGATTAGAAGTTAATTGCATAGATTTTTATTCAATTCTTGGTCCAAATTTCACCACTTGTCAACCATCTACAAGACCTTGACTTAAGTTTCTTATTTAATCTCTTGTCTTCAAAAATTTGAACCAAAATTCCCTCCTTTTCTCTCTCTCTTGGCCAGCCACAAGAACAAGAAATCACCCAAAACCCTAAGCTTGAATCTTGCAATTTTAAGTGAGAACAAACTTGTCCAAATGCCAAACCTAGGTTAGATTGTTATTTGATCATCAAGATTGGTTGGGAAATTTGGAGCTTTTGGGTGGTTTCTCTCTCAACTCTCAAGGTATTTAACCACTCATCTATGCTTTAATGATCTTTAAATTCAAAGGGGATGCATGTTAGTTGAGTTTGAAGTGTTTGAAGTTGTGTAGGAGGAAAAGTTATGGAAGAATTTCTTATGTTTGGAAACTTGAACTAAGGGCTTTGTTTCTAACCTCTATGTGTTTGATGAAATGCCTAAGGATTTGTGATGTTTTATTTCTAACTTTCTTTGATGTTTTAGCATGTTAAGCACCTTACTAAGAGTTGGAAATAATTCTTGAAAGGTTGCTTATAGAAGTCATGTAGGAATTGAACTTCGACAGGAAATCAGAAATGAAATTCAGTCAAATTCCCAAACTTTTTTGGTGATTATAGGAATTGAACTAGAGCTTGAACTTTATATCGTTAGAAAGATCTATGAATTTAATTTTAAATGCCACTAACGGAGCTTGATTTCAATTTTTCTACATCGAGTTATAGCCATTCTTTCAAGACTATTCAGTCAGCCTATTCCTAGTCTGACAGTTTTCTAATGCCTTTGATTTTGCCAATTTCGACCAAGATGAATTATGATCTAGGGTTCCAACTCTTCATGAAAATTGTAGGTCTATGTCTTAACTTCAAAACGGGGATAAGCATAGCACCAGTTGCGATCAAAACACCGAGGGGCGTCAAAGTTATTAAACCAAAGTGTCCTTTATTTGTTTGCTATTAGACACATTTAGCACGTGCATTTTCGAGTCATCTACGTTGAGTGATTCTTTTACATTTGAGCTTGTCAAATCTAAATGTCTCTTATTTGTTTACAATTAGGCGTTAACGGTGGAAATAGAAGGAATTTCGAAGCGAATACCAAAATTAGCTTTATTTAAATCTGTGAGTGTTCCAACTCCTTTTCAAATGAAAAATCAAGCTATTGTTTGCAAAGGGAATTATTTGTTGAAATGATTTGCTAGTATTTATAAAGAAATGATTTATCACTATTTCCAAGTAAAATTGCTTTTACAAGTGGAATAATTTATGAAGGATTAGTGAGTGTTCCTTGCATGTTGTGTGAATTACATGCTTATGTGGTTTAATACTTGATGCTACTTGTCCTCATAAGTGTTAAATACATGTTCCTAGGCGAGTGTGTACTTTATCGCACTCGACCTAACTCTTATTATACTACTCAACTATGTATGATTCCACTATTTGTATATTATTTGTGTATGAATGTAGGCCATGTGTACTTTAACACATTGGCTGAACAAGGCCTTTTCCCCTTCATTACTGGCCCATTCGAGCCAGAAGCGGACTCGGTCGGGTAGGTTGGTAACCTAGGACACTGATTATGGTGTACTCGAGTATTACCACTGGGTGTTATAAGGAGGAGAAGGGTTGACTGGCTAATCAAGTGGACTGCAACTACTCCCGGAGGACATCGTATCCTTTCAATATTTGAACTAAGTGTTTATTAAATTAATGTTCATTGAATTAGTGTTTACTGCATTGCTTATTAAATTAAGTGTTTATGGAATAATTCTTTAAGAGATTACGGTTTCTTGTATCCTTTTAAATGAAAAGATTTTTAAATATTTTCAATGTGAATGTGTGACCATGTTCTCGGCTTACACATTACTCTTTTAAAGATTCAAATGTTTTTACAAAATGCTATTTAATTCAAATGTCCAGGAATTTGATAAAATGTGAATCTTCTTGTTTTCAATGAACATTTACTGAGTTTCTAACTCACCCCAAAAATATTTTATTTTCCCTCCACAGGGTTCGAGATGAAGGAAATCACTTGTATTAATTCATTAGGGTGACTGGCTGGAATCCCATGTATGTATTCAAGTTCGATTAACTTCTGGAATGTAAATTAGTGGAGTATCCGTTGTAAATATTTGAATTGACATTATAATTTGTTTTGGGACTGTATATATTGAAATTCAAACTTTAATTTATTTGAAAACTGTAGTGACTGGCTGGATTATCTCTTGTACTATTTGTAATCTTGGATGGTTGAACTTATGGTGTATTTGGACTAGTTGAAAATGTAATTATTATTTTGGAGATCTTGCATTGTAGTTATTTGAGATCTGTAATATGATTGAGGAATTGTAGTGAGTCTCGACGAGAGTTGGGCAGGCGGTCCGCCGAACTCTTTGGTTCGCCTTGGAGGAAGGTGGGGTCGTCACATCTTCTTATGGAACTCTTCAATTGAAGTTTCTCATTGAAGATTCTGCCACTTCTTCTACCGCAATGCCTGTCATGATGACAAATACTTCAAGTCTTGAAGAGCAACTCTTGAACATGTCCAAGATGATGGAAACCATGATGAAACGCATCAAGGACCAAGACACACTTATCACTCAACTGCTTAATCAAAAAGATAGTGCCATTGAAAGAAGCCGCATGAAATCCAATGAGCACCAAGACCGTGAGAGTTCCTTATCTAGAGGTAAAAAGAAGGTGAAAGAAGTATACGTAACTACTAAGGGAACAATTCCTGTGGAACAACTAAAGGAGTTCATTGAAGACGTGATTAAGGACAAGAAAGAAAGTGGCCCGAAATTAAGTTTCACTTATTCCAAACCTTACACTGTTAGAATTGACAACCTAGTGATGCCTATTGGATATCAACCACCTAAGTTCCAACAGGTTAATGGAAAGGGAAATCCTAAACAACATGTAGCCCATTTTATCGAAACTTGCAACAATACTGGAACATATGGTAACTTATTAGTCAAACAATTCGTCCACTCTTTGAAGGGCAATGCGTTTGATTGGTACACTGATCTTGAATCTGAATCAATTGATAGTTGGAAACAACTTGAATAAGAGTTCCTGAACTGCTTTTATAGCACTTGAAGAACTGTCAGTATGCTGGAGTTGACTAACACTAGCCAATCGAAAAATAAGCCTATGGTCAACTACATTGATAGGTGAAGTTTGAATTGCAAAGATAGACTTTCTAAAGCTTCTGCCATCGAAATGTGCCTCCGAGGGATGCATTGGAGCCTAAACTACATTTTACAAGGCATTCATCCGACCATGTTTGAGGATTTAGTTACTCGAGCTCATGATATGGAGTTGAGAATTGCAGCCAATGCTATGGCCTGCCCATTCAAGTTCCACGTGTTCAACCTTCTCGACAAAACAGTGAAAGCCAAGAAAATAAGAAAGGGGGCAATTCTCCTTCAAAATTCAACAATAGGGAGTCCATGGAAATAAATACAGTGCCCGTGAAAATTGCTAAAAAAGTGAGTCAAAAAGCCACAGAGAAACAGGATTCCTTTCAAAGTAGATCAACAAGAAGGCCTACTTTAAAAGAAATGTAAGAAAAGGAAAATTCCTTCCTTGATTCTGATCTGCAAGGAATGTTTGATGATTTTTTCAAAACAAAGCTCATTGAACTTCCTGAAATGAAGCGCCCTGAGGAAGTCAGTCAAGTTAGTAATCCCAATTATTGTTACTTCCATCGTCTAATCGGTCATGATCTTACTAAGTGCTTTGCCTTTAAAGACAAAGTCATAGAGTTAGCCCGTCAAGGAAAAATCCTCCTTGAGGAAGATAAAGTGTCTGCGAACCAAATCACCATAATATTTGATTCTTTGTATTGTTCAATAGAAGTCCTCTCCAATCAATTCATGTCAAGTAATATTCCATCTATGAGGAAGAAAGTTGAAAAATCTTCACATGAAAATGCTATCAAGGTTGATAATGAAGGGTGGACTCTTGTCACTCTCAGAAAAACTCGCCAGCCAAGAATGAAAAAAAGCACCTCTTTGAAAAGTACTCATCCAACAAAATCTAAAGTGACAAGGAAGTGACAAAGGGCGGCAAGAAAATCAAGAAGAGTGACCATAGCACTAGCCTCTTCAAATGATTTGCCTTTTCAAAAGGTTCAACAGCCCGTGACATTGAGAGAATTCATGTGAAAGGGTTATTTGAGTGATGATGATGATGACTACATTTCCTGTAATATCATCAAAACTGAAGACCCACAAATCACGCAAATTGGTACTGAATTTGAGGAAAAACTCAAAGTAACTGATGAAATACCTGTGGATTGTGCGACAACTATCACTTTTCATAGTAATGATTTGATAGTTGATTCCAAGACTCATAATCGACCCTTGTTCGTAAGTGGGTATGTTCGAGAGCAAAAGATGAACCGAATACTCATTGATAGAGGATCTGCTATAAATATCATGTCCGTACGTGCTATGAAAGAACTTGGGATTTCAAATGATGAACTTTCCCAAAGCCGTCTCATGATCCAAGGATTTAATCAAGGGGGACAAAGAGCGATTAGCCTCATAAGACTTGAATTACTTATTGGCGAGTTGTTTTCAAGTGCATTCTTTCATGTCATCGATGCCAAAACCTCCTATAACATGCCTTTGGGAAGGTCATGGATTCACAAAAATGAAATTATACCATCCATTTTTCATCAATATTTTAAGTATTGCCGTGATGGTATAATCAAGAAAGTCGTTGATGATGACAAACGTTTTACCGAAACTGAAGCGCACTTTACCAATGCCAAATTCTACTTGCAAGGAGTAGCAAAAAGAAAAGAATCGATAAAGGAAGAAATTCAAGACTCCAAAACACCTATATTGCGCAATATGCCAAAATCAAAGAGAAATGAAGGACAATCTCCTTTTGTCTGATACAGCACATTAAATGTTCTGTTCACCAAAATTGAAGCCGTTAAAAGTGAGAAAGTTATTTTGAAATGATTTGTTTATCCAAAAGAAGAACCTATAGTGGAACATACTCACTACCAACAATCCGGATACAAGAGGGTTTCGATCTGAATGCATATAAACTTCTTACTAAAACCAGTTATAACCAAAACGAGAAGAATGCATTGGGCAAATTGCTTCCTAAGATAACTGGAGAGAAGACTCATGGATTGACCTCTACTCAAAAGATATTAAAAGAAAAGGGTTATAGTGTTAAAAACTCATCAATGGGTCTTGACTATCAACCACCTTCTCCCATTCGAATAGCAACCAAAAGAGCAAGTTGTAGTTATGTGAATGTGGAAGGAGAGGTCATGAGTCAAAGAACGTCTGTTTTTGATAGATTGAGAAATAAGTCGAAACGCATTTCTATGTTCGACCGACTTGGCCCACAACCAAAGATTTTGAAGCGACCTGTCCATGAGAGATTAGGTGCCTCAAAACAAGAACAACAAATTTTGAAAAGAGAAGAGAATCCTGTTCCAATAAAGATGAATAGCTCAAGGAAGCAAGTCACTAATTTCTTCATGTACTATGGTGATTTGTTCAATGTGAAAATTGAAACAACCATTGATGAACGAGACCAAGAAAGCACAGCTTTCTGCCATCATATTACAATCAATAACTCTGAAGAAGAAGAAGATGTGGGTGATGCCCCGTCCGAATTTGAAGTAGGAGTAAAAGGTACAACTGATGTGTTAAAAGAAATTAATCTTGGCACAAGTGACAATCCCCGCCCGATCTACATAAATTCCTGGATGACTCCTAAAGAAGAAAAGGAGTATGTTGATTTGTTACTCAAATTTAAGGATGTTTTCTCTTGAAATTACTCAGAAATGTCTAATTTGAATCTAAGAATTGTAGTCCACAATTTATCTGTCAAACGAGATGCAAAGCCTGTTAAACAAGCTCAAAGATGCTTTCGACCTGAATTGATTTCTCTGATAGAGAAGGAAGTGAACAAGTTGATCAAAACTGGATTCATACGAAAGGTGAAATATCCGACATGGATTTCAAGTATTGTTCCTTTAAAAAAGAAGAATGGACAAATTCGAGTATGCATGGATTTTTGAGACTTGAATGAACCTTGCCCAAAAGATGACTTTCCACTCCCCATCACAGAATTAACAGTTGATACTACAATGGGTCATGAAGCACTATCTTTCTTGGATGGATTTTTCGAGTACAATCAAATATGCATGGCAGCAAAGAATGAGGAACTCACTGCCATTCGCAGCCCCAAAGGCATTTATTGCTATAAGGTGATGCTATTTGGGTTAAAAATGCCGGAACAACATATCAAAGGGCAATGCAAAGGATTTTTGATGATATGCTACATCGAAATGTGAAATGCTACATTTATGATCTCGTGGTAAAATCAAAGAAGCGAGAAGACCACATCCAAGATCTTTGAAGAATTTTCCAACACCTTTGAAAATATCAATTAAAAATGAATCCATTGAAATATGCATTTGGTGTGGCTTCTAGCAAATTCCTGGGTTTCATTGTCCATCAATGTGGAATAGAGGTTGAACAATCTACAATTGATGCCATTATGAAAATGCCCGAACCACGCAATATCCACGAGTTGAAAAGTCTTCAAGGAAAGTTGGCATACATTTGAAAGTTCATCTCCAATTTGGCCGGATAATACCAACCCTTTAGTTACCTGATGAAGAAAGGATTAGCTTTTGAGTGGGATGAAGTATGTAGAAATGCTTTTATAAGCATTAAGACTTATCTCATGAATCCTCTTGTGTTGGCTACATCAGTTTCCGGGAAGCCATTGATTCTCTACATTTCTGTACAAGAACAGTCAATCGGGCCTTACTTGTTCAAGAAAATAATGAAGGCAAAGAGAATGCACTATACTACTTGAGTCGGACGATAACAACACATGAAGTAAAATATTTACCTATTGAGAAATTGTGCTTGGCACTCATATTTGCCATTCAAAAGTTGAAACATTACTTCCAAGTACATATTATTTGACTCATATCTAAGGCTAATCCCATTAAATATGTTATGACAAAGCCTATATTGTTGGATTGTCTGGTGAGGTGGTACTTTCAACTTCAACAATTTGAAATCATTTATGTACCGGTCAAAGCTGTCAAGGGACAAGTATTGGCTGACTTTCTAATTGATCATCCTATACCTGCCGATGGGAGTTGACTGATGAACTTCCCAATGAAAAGGTATTTATAGTTGAATCTCCATAGTCGATGTATTTGATGGGGCTTCCCATCGTTATAGAGCCGGTGTCGGAGTCATCTTTTACACTTCACAAGTGAATGTCTTATCATATTCTTTCACTTGACACATCGGTGCTCAAAAAATGTGGCTGAATATCAAGCATTAATTGTTGGTTTTAAGATGGCCGTGGACATGAAGCAATTGCATCTTAGGATCTATAGTGATTTCAAATTAGTGGTGAATCAACTTCTTGATATTTACAAGGTAAGAAAGTCTGAGCTGGTCCTATATTGTAACTATGCAAGACAATTCATTGGATATTTAGGCGATGTCACCATAGAGCATATCCCAAGAAAGTTCAACCAACAAGCTGATTTATTGGCAAAGTTAGCCTCTATACTCACTCTACATTCTCATCGAAATCAAATCCCAATATGTCAAAATTGGGTCATACCTCCAATATTCGATGAAGGAGATCATGATGAGGTGCAAAATGTTTACCATATCTGTGTCTATGAAGTTGAAACGAAGAATTGGTGGCATCTGATAATTGACTATCTCAACCATGAAAAACTGCCAGAGGACTCCAAGAGTAGAGTTGACATATGCCGTCGAGCACCCCGTTTCATCTACTACAAGGAAACGCTTTATCAAAAATCATTTGATAGAGTGTTTCTACGACATCTTGGAGAAGATGAAATTATGTAAGCAATGGAGGAAGCTCACTCTAGGACATGTGGTGCTCATCAATCTGGTCCTAAATTACACTTTCGCATTAAGAGAATCGGATACTACTAGCCAACGATGGTAAAAGATTGCATTGATTTTGCAAGAAGATGTCAAGCATATCAATTTCATGGCAACTTTATCCATCAACCCCCTGAATCATTGCATCCAACTATAGCTTCTTGGCCATTCGACGCTTGGGAATTAGATATAGTCGGGCCACTTCCAAAATCTTCTAGTGGACACATTTTTATCTTGGTTGCAAAGGATTATTTCTCAAAATGGGATGAAGCAATTCCTCTAAGAGAAGTGAAAAAGGAGAATGTAGTGGACTTCATCCGTCTTAACATCATTTATCGATATGAAGTCCCGCATTATATTATTACTGATAATGGCAAGCCTTTTTGCAATGCCGCAATGAACAAGTTTTGTGAAAAGTTTAATTTTAAATAGTATAATTTTTCTATGTACTATGCAGCTACAAATGGACTTGCCGAGGCATTCAACAAAACTTTTTGTAACCTTTTGAAGAAAATCATAAATAAGTCAAAAAGAGATTGGTATTTTTGAATTGGAGAGACTTTTCAGATGTATAGAATACTTTTCGAACTCTCATGCAATCAACTCTATATGCACTTGTTTACGGTGTTGAAACATCCTCTCACTTGAGTGTCAAATATCTTCATTAAGAACTGAAATTCAAGAAGGACTTAATGAGGAAGACAATATTCGCTTTCGTCTTGAGGAGTTGGAAGCACTTGATGAAAAGAGATTAGAGATTCAACAACAAATTAAGTGTTATCAAACTCGACTTTCAAAAGCCTTCAACAAGCATGTTCCACGCTCTTTTCAAGTTGGAGATTTAGTACTTGCCATTCAAAAACCAATCATCCTTACTCATGATGGACAAAGAAAATTCGTCTCCAAATGGGATGGTCCATATGTTGTCCAAGAAGAATATTCAAACGGCTCATACAAATTGATTGCCAAAAATGGATTAACGATTGGCCCCATTAATGTGAAATATTTAAGGAAGTACTATGCATAATTGGAAGGTTCCATGACGCATGAGTCAAAATTGCATATTGTTCCTGACCCGCATGAACTAAGACTGTGAATGGCAACTACCAATAATGTAGCATGTGACTAAACTGCTGAAACACTCCACCAAATCTAAGGTGGTAAAGAAATAAACATTCATGACCCACATGAGGTTAAACTGTGTATAGCAGGAATTACGTATGATTTAATTCCCTTTTGGGATATGTAGGCTAGGCAGTTTAAGGGGCAACCTTAAAGTTTGGTTACACCCCCTAAACCAAATCCTTTTCCCCCATAAAAAAAATTTTCTTTTGATGAAGAGTTCAAAGTCTAAGCTTGTTTTTATTAAAAAAGGAAAAAAGAAAAAAAAATCATCTCAAAAGAAAAAGAATGGTTTCATTGCTTAAAAGAAAAGTTTCATTACATGAAAAATGTGATTCTAACTCTAAAATTTCTAAAAGGAAAATAAGATCTAAATATCAAATTTATGATCTATTATAGCGGTTTTGTAGGCATCAAGGAAAGATTTCATGTCTTCTAACTCCTTCGCCGCATCATCAGTCAAGATATTGGCATTTTCAATGGAGGAAATGTCATCTTAGACTTGAGCTACTTTGGTCTGGATTTGCTTGAGATTTTCTTGCTCTTGGTCAATGGTCGAACAAATCTCCACACTTTGCACTTCCAAGTCAGCAAGCTGCTTTTGAAAAAGTATCTTTTTATCTTCAATGGATTGCAACTTTTCTTCAAGACATCGGATGTTAGAAGTCAGTTTCTTCTCCGCTCCCTTAACTTCTTTAAGTTGACTGGTCGTTTTGGAAAAGAGCTCTGCATGTGTTTCTTTGCTCATCATTTCCCATGATGAAGACATTCAAAAATCATATGCTTCATTTTCCACAAATAATTATCTTAATAACTCCTTCAAAGGAAAACCGTATGTTGGGTCGGCCTTGGTGATCTCTCCAATAATTTCTTCTGCATAGTCCTTCAATGAAGAAATTTGCTCTATAGGAGTGTCAAGAATTTGCCCAAAATCCATTTAAAGACTTTGCAAATACTTCTTTCGGTGTGTTTGAATCAATTTCTGTCCATGAAATTCCGACATCAATGCCACTCTAGGCCTCTTTCAAATTTCATGTGAATTAGCCAACTCTTGCTTATGCATTGACGAGGTAGACCCGTTGGTGGTAAGTTGCTTGGAACCATTGACGGTGGTTTCATAATTTCTCTTATTTGAAATCATACTATCAACTTCAACAGCGAAGTTGTTCTCAGTTCCTTCTTGGCAGAATTCAATGAAGGCAGGCTGAAAATGGAGAAGACCCAAATATCAAGAAATAAGAAAAGGGAAGATAAGAGGTGATATAAGTTTATATGTATTACCTTAAGCGGCGATACTTTGGCCAATGATGATGCAAAAGAAGTATCCTCCATATCGGAAGACATTGGCCTTTTTTTTTATCTATTCCAATAGCGGTCTTGGTTGCTACTACCGCTTGCCGATGAACGGATCCCTTCTTGAATAGATCCAGTACACTTATCCTGAGTTGCTTTCTTCCTAGTAGACTTGGCAAAATCATATCGTCCAACATCTCAATTTTGATATTTTCTTTCATAGGAACTACTGTCAGGGGTTTTGAAAGTGTCAATTGCGTCTTCAGAGGAACTGCCTGTTTTGTGCCTTTTATGGTTTGTTAAGAATCTCTAGAAGAGTTGTTTTCATGACAACGCTTTTCAAACGAGCGTTAGTGGTTTTACCCTTCGGCAAGGAAGATGTAATAAGATCCATAGCAACCTCTGTAGCTTCATTATGATGCATTGATTTATTAATGGAGGTAATCATACACTTCTTTGATGACTGTGGAGGAATCTTGACTGTGATCTTAAGAGAGTTAGAAGGAAAACTATTTGATCGTGTTGACCACCAGTTATCATAGTCCTTCGTGACACAAGGGATGCTTTCTCTATTTGGATATAGTCATTTTGGATCTTGTTTGCACACGAACCGAGGAATCCCATAGTTGAATAGTCTCACCTAAAGTATAGGTGTGAGTGATTTCCTTCAAATTGTTTAGAATATCTTGGTAAAAGCCGAATTGCCTACTAAATCTACAAGGATTGTATCTTTCAATAATGAAAGTATTATCCTTACGTAGAGTTAAGAAGTAGGATCATTGACTGATGAAGTAACTCGAAAGCCTTGGTGATAAGGATCTATTGTCGATCAGTAGTTTTTCTTCATTCTTGATCCAGCATAGCTTGGAGAGTGTTAATAGATTTACTTCTTTGAAGACTTCCTCAACCTTTAGTCTATCATAGAAGATTGTCATCCTCTCACCACTAAATCTTGTCATGCGTGTGTGATGACTGCTCACTAGATTGTTTTCATAATATACGTCAAAATACTGACCAATCTAAGTATAGACGTAATGGATTGGAAAAGCAACACCATATTCTCTTACGTTAGGTGCGTGCACGATCTCCCTCAACCCATGATATATGCTCGCAAGAACCGGAATTGCAAGGCAAAACTTTATTCCTGTTGCCATTAAGCATGCAACTTTGAAGACGCTTGGATGGATACAATCAACTTTTTTGCTCGACAAAAGAAATTTGTAAATCTAACATGCTATGAATACTGCTATGCAGGTCTCTTTTCTCAATGACCCTTGAATATTTAATGTGTTGAAAGGAATGTTAAAGTCCTTCGTGTTAGCAAGATGGTTGGGCTCCACACTTCTAGAAGGATTGAATGTCATTTTTGGTTTAGATGTAGTATTTCTCTTGTTTGCCTTGTCTGGTGGAGACCTATATCTAACATCTCCTTTGAATCAGAAGCAAATCCAATCTTTCATCCACACGCCTTAGTCATTTGTCCAAAGATGAAAGTAAGTAGAAAAGAGATGCTCACAACTCGCAGGAAGAAGTTGCTTTCCTTCTTTGTCAGTAGTAAGAAATTCCACCGCTGAAGGGACAACTTCATCGAAGAACGTGCCATCAATTGATGGATCACCCAATCGATAAAGGTCCTAAAACGTGATGGACATCTCTCCAATAGGCGTATGAAGTGTGTTTGTAAAAGGACACCAATATTTGAAGAAGGCTTGCAAGATGTTCTCGCAACGATCATAGGAGAATCTTGATACATAGACGGCTTCAAATATACCGGCACGTGTGAGCACTTCCTTATGTCTTCTAAGGATATCTTTGGTCCATTCCCAATAGTGAGAAGTATAGCATGCCTCACCGAAGAAAGATGAAGGAATTCTCCATGTAGCTTTGTCGATGTTGAAACTCACAAATGGAAGCGTAAAATTGGCTATTCCTGGATTTCCGTTATGGAGTGATGAGTTTAACACTTCTTCTCTCTTTGATGCTACAAAAAAAGTCGATGGCGCTATGACCTCTTTGGTCCACTTGCTAGTCCAATCCTCAAGATACATTGAGAGAGATGAAAGATTCAGCAATGCTGCCGAATGTGGATTTATTGACGTACAATGATAGGTTTTTTGATTGAAATCCTCCACGTTCATCCGTCAAGGTGATATGTGGTAGCGGCGTGGTGTAATCCTTGATTTGCATGGCTGCTGAAATTTTATAGAAAAATTTCTAAGTCAATAAAAAGAAATTTTTGCAAAATTTCATCAATCAAAACACCTAGTCAATTGTCCTATTTGCAAGTTCGGGGAATTGCAGAAAATTCCTCTCTAAAATCGTCATTGGTTACCTATAGGAAAGTGAAAGGCCATATTATATTTTACTATGTGTCGGTGAGCCAATCTTATAATTCCAAGCACACGGATCAATGGAAATTCAAGAATTAGCCATGCTTTAACAATAGTGATAGCCAAGTGCACAGTGGAACGTGAAACGGATAAGGCACACAAATCTTTAGAGACTAGTCACATACATGGTATCAAGATAGATTAAAGTAGCCTTCTCTTGAGGTTTCTTGCAACAATTGAATGTCATAAATAAAATAAGAGATTCAAGTACCTCTTTGAGTAGAAAAAAGGCCAATGGAGACTTGTGCCAAAGCAATAAAATTATGAGCGTAGCAGCGTTCAACAAACAAGAGGGTAATAGCAGCAATAATATAGCAGCAATAATAATGCCAGCGGCAATAGCAATAGCAAGGACAGCAATACCAACAACTTGACAATGCAACAAAAGAAGGGGAATAAAACTTGTTAAGTTTTGTGTTATTGAAAACTTGTGGCTTGGACTTGGCTATTTATAGTGAAAGCTCAATTCTGAGTTCTAAACAAATATGAGTTGAATGGTTGGTTTACTTTGAATAGGGTTAGGTTTCTTTATGTCCTATAAAAATATGCTAGCTTTCTTACAATTGGAGATGAATTACCTTTCGACGTTTTTTAAGTCTTTTAATTTGATTGGAAGGTTGAGTTCGACACTGATCATGACTTCGGGACTCCAAGCTTGCTTGAAGTTTGAAACCAACAAGGAATGGAATTGTGAATTCATGAGACTTGATCATTAGATGAATTTCCAATGCATAGTATTATTCCTCGGGTTTTGGAATCCGAAATGAAGAAGGAATTGTTCTCACAGGAGTAATTGATTCCTACATGAATTGGGTGCATGAACTACTAGTCTAATATTAAAAGAAAGAAAAAGTGTAATGGTGTTTTCTTTGATCAAGGTGGCCTGCATGGTTAATTTGGCATCGGTACACTTCATTTCTCAAGAACCTTCTTTGGGATTCCTAGTGGTGGTGGTCTTTGAAAAATTAATTGGTGGTGAAATCAAATGTTTTGCATGGTTATCTTATGCAAATTCAAAAGCCACGGCCATAACACTTGCAAGAATGTCGAAACTTGTTCTCTTCAACCTTCGACATTCAAGAACAAGTTTCGAGGGGGTGTTTGTAGATAAGGGAATTTTAATTAATTTCTAAAATTTCTATTGTCTATAAATTATTTTCATGGTATATTTTTATCCGATCAAATATTGCCATATGTCATGCACACGTGGAAAATTGGTTATTTAACAATCAATTATACCTCTCCAAGTGTCAAGTTGAGGCGTTCTGTCCAATCAAAATTCTAGAATGCTTCTACCAATCAAATTGCACCATGTCATACACCTTGATGATTAAGCAAATTTGGATAAATATCTGAATATTTATTTCTTATTAAAGAGATAATATTTAGAGTTATTTAGTTCTTATACATGTCTTATATACTGCAAGGCTTTGCCCAATCAAGTCGTACCATGTCATATGTCTCTACGTATTGGCCAATCAAGAAAATACATGTGAGCGTTATCTCTTTATAAAATAAAGGGATAATATTCAAGATGATACAGTACTCATATGACTGCATGTCTTGAAAGACAAGTAAAGTGGTGCATGAGCCTTCAATCTCTACCGCATCCTATAAGTATAAATAGGGGTCTCTCCACCAAAATTCATATACACATCACACATCAGAGAGATCAAGCATCAAGCATTGCATATCTCAAGTCTTCTTGAAGCTCCAAAGCCTTTAAAGCTCTGAATTTCGAGGTCTTCAAGTCTTCTTCATATTAAGACTTGAATCTTCAAGAGTCTTCAAATCTCACATCAAGATTTGAAGCATTCTTCGTGTTCATCAAGTTCTTCAAATCTTCCATATCAAGGTTTGAAGAAGTCAACGGTTGATCCAAAATCAAACTACGAAACCCTTGGATTAGCATTCGAAGAGAAAAATCGAAGGAGTCTCTTTCTACAAATTTGAGAAAATCTCAGGGATTGTACTCACATCTCTTTTAAATTCATATTTCATATTTGTCGTATATTTTTCTTGTCTTTTTGCAAACTTAAAATTTTATCGCGTACACTCTCAAGCAAGCAATTTGAGATAACTAGTATTTATCTCTCTGTGCTTTCTAAAATGTTAAATATGAGTTTTCTTACATGAAAATCGTACTATGTTATATGTGAAATGAATCATGTATACTTATTTGAGATATTTTTCTATGCTATTAAACACGAAATTATGTATGCTTATTTGAGATATTTTGCTACATTACGAAATGAGTGGCATGTTTTCATGAAATGAAAGAAAAATGCATATAATTTGTAAAATGAGTTTTAGTTATGAAAACTCTAAACGGTCCTGAAATGGACAGTATGAGGCTATAGTCCTATCATGTATGAGAATCAAGCGAAAATTAGTAAAAATATATGATCAGTAATAATTGGTGAATTGTAGCTATATGCCCGACTTTTGACCTATATATAGGTAGATCAAGTGAAGATCAAGAAAAATGCTTGATCTACAACCATTCTAGAGGGGTTAATTTCTAAATTGAGTATTCAGAATTTGGATATTGCATGTACTTATTTATGATCCATGTTTGACATGTTTTATGATTTGTCAAACTTTCTATGAATATGCTCATGTTATGTTGTATGGTTTGGTGCCACTCAATTCTTAATTATGTATATTTATGTTAAGAAACAATGCCAATGCTTTTTTTTTCCCCATGAATTATGCATGTGATATGATGTGTATATAGATGTCATAAGAGCATGTGCGTGTATGTGTGTATATATAACTGCATGATTTGACAGATGAGTAAACACCGCCTACTTAGTATCATGTCACTCAATCTATTCTCTTTCACTATTTTTGAAGATCTCGAGAGTTACGAGGTGGTCTACATTGAGAATCCAGAAGACTACTTCTTTTAGTTACGTATCGATATAGGAAATAGACCCTAGGAATAGAATTTAATGTTTATGTAGTATTGGGTATGTATTAGAATGCGAAATATTCTCTGACTTACATTTCTTATAGTTGACTGGGCGTGTGGACCCAGTTTGGATGTTATATTATCTTCTTGGTTTTATTTACATGCCGCACTATAAATAGCCTTATTATTATGTATTAAAGTAATAATTCGTCTTCTTAAGAGAGTCTTGAGTATATAAGAAATGTCTGTGTCTAGCACGTACGAGCAAGGAGCACGACAAAAGTTCTAAGAGCGCTCTAGATGGTTTCAATGGCTACAGCTGGAACATAATTTGTAACAAACTCAATCAAGTCTATTGGAAATTTAGCAAGTTTAAAAATCCGATGTAAGAACTCCCATTTAATGTAATTATCGGCCTTTTTCAAATATACATATCTTCACAGCTATGCTTCTATATTTCCCCTTCACCATGCTTATTGCGTGCAAAATTTTTTGGGCTATTATGATAACCTCTCCCACTTGGCTACCCAAAATAAAGTTGCACTAGAATTAGCTAATTGTGTTGGTAGCAATGGTCTAATTCTTTACTCTACCTGCCTTTCTAATCAATTTGTAGAAGACATTGCAAAGGAAAATAGGCCTAAAATGATTTAGGCTTTTTGAATTGTTGATCTTTGAAATTACAGAGATTAACATTCTATTTAAATCGCAGGGAATCTGCTTAGAATTGAAGATTCTTTGCACAAAATCCACCAAAGAATGCCCCACTCCAACAACATTGATAAAAGAAGACAAGAATTCCATCTAGGTCTAGGGCACATATTAAATGGCATCTTTTGCTTCAAGAAAAAAAAAATGTAGACACACATAAACGCACATGTATTTGTGCATGTGTGTGTATGTTTGTGTTTGTATCTCTATATTGTTACAAATATTTTTGAAATTCCACTAATACTTTCGGAAATCTAAATTTAGTGTCTAATCAGGAATCTATTTTAGTTTTACCAAGTTCCAGATTACTGAAATACAAAATTCAAAGTAAATTGGTCCGGCCAGTCTTTTCATTTTGTTTTCTTCTTCTTTTTTTTTTATTTTATTTACCCGAATTACGAATAACCCCACTCGTTTACGTCGATTGGAGCCAATATATCATTTGGTGCCTCATGTCTGGATGGCCACTGCTACTTGTGGGCCATCTATTATCTGTCACTCATGGGCCTTAACAATTTAAGGTAGCCCAGATACTTCAAAGTCCCAATGGCCCACATATAACCCGAAAAATGGGTATAAGCCCGCCAGACTATAAACCCTAACTCCCCAATTACGGAATCCTTTACAAAACCCCAGTTGCGGAGCTCGGAGAGACTCTCCCACGCCACCGCTGCCGCCGAGAAGAAAATGGAGACGGCGAGGACCGTGAAGGATGTTTCTCCTCATGAGTTCGTCAAGGCTTACGCCGCTCACCTCAAGCGATCCGGCAAGGTACCCCTCGTCCCTCCTCTTTTCCATATGTTTCCATTTTCACCAGGCTTAAGCTTACTTGGTTATTTTATTCGCTAGTTTTGGGTTTTCTCTTCATAAGAATGTGAAACATAGAAATAAAGGGAATAAAAACTGTGAAATTGCATTTTTTTCTTAAAATGGGATTTTGTTTTCTATTTGTTTAAAGGTAAATATCATAATTGAAAATTCTGAGTAAGCAAAATTTGTTTAATTGGCTGACTTTGAACTGACTTGCTGGATATCTGTGATTTTTTTTTTTTTGGGTTATGTCGGGTTAGGTGAATAATTCGTGGCTTTAGGTTGTTTTGTGGTTTATCTGATGGATATGGTGTTTTGGGGGAATGAATTGTTGATTATTATTAAGTAGAATGGTTATTTAATCTGACTCAGTGATGGTAAGGACTGGTATAAGGATGTGTTGGAGGTGATGTAATGCAATATTGCTTGTTATCTAGTGGTTCTATCTCTGCTTGGTGGGCAGGGACCTTAATATATCAGTAAATGCAGAGTATGATCCACCCATTCATTTCTTCTACCTGCTTCTATTGCCTTACATGTAAGGACTAAATGAGTGTCCTTTGTTGTCTTTATGAATCGGCACAAGTTGTCTGCTTAGAGATGACCGCACTAAAGACAAGAAAATAAGTATTAAGTGTGAGGATATTAGAGTGTGCCTGATTAAATACACCAAAATGAATTGTTATTGGCTTGAAATAGTTCTAGGAGACGTTTTTATGCTTCAAGGTATGCATTGAATTTCTGGATCCTGCTGGAATGATGAAAGGTAAAGTTAGTCCAAAACTTGTGGGTTGTCCCATGCTTGCTGGACAACAAACTTTAAATGCTACTCCTCCTATTCTAATAAAAAGGTGTGTCTGCATTGGATCTTCTCTTCTGTTATAAACTTTATCTAGATATGCTCACTTCAGGTGGAATGGTTGGTCATTTGCTGGCATATTGTCTCGTATGATAGATCAGTCCCTGAATTGCGTGGGTTCTTGACCATCTTCCCTGGTCCTTTATTCTCCATAATATATTATAAGTCTCTGAATATTATGAATTAGAATCTCAAAATAAGTTCCAATTTTGTGAAGCTGGAAATATGTGGAGTTGAAGTTTGCTTTTTGTTCAATTTAACCAGTTCACAAGGTATTGTGAAGATGTACATCTACTAGTTACTGTTCAAAACAGGATACTAAGTCTTACTAAGTACCACTAGAGTTGTCAAAATTAATTATTTCATGTTTTCTATCTCCTTTATCCCACACCAGACAAATACTCAAAGTATTGCAATGTAGAAAATTTTCTAGTTGCTGAAAGCTGTTTTGGTTCTGTACATTAAGGTTTTTGCTGGCTTTGTTTGCATGAGTTTTGGGTATTAATGCCAATATGCACAATCTTGACACTTGGAAATTTCTGTGTTTAGATGTTTGTGAATTTTGTGGTTCCTTATGTTGGGCTTTGCAATTCAGTTCTGACATGATATTCCCATTCTAATCCTCTTCTGTGCAGATTGAGCTTCCACATTGGACTGATATTGTGAAGACTGGTACACTTAAAGAGCTTGCACCCTATGACCCTGATTGGTACTACATTAGAGCTGGTAAATTTGAAAATTTTGTTTTTTAGCCTCTTGTATTGAGATTCAGTTCAGTCCTCATTTTTTTCTATATTTTCCTTGTAATTCCGTATCAGCTTCTATGGCAAGGAAAATCTACCTGCGGGGAGGTCTTGGTGTTGGTGCCTTTCGCAGGATTTATGGTGGTAGCAAGAGGAATGGCAGTCGTCCACCCCATTTTGGGAAGAGCAGTGGTGCTGTTGCTCGTCACATTCTTCAACAATTGCAGGCCATGAAATTAATTGACTACAATCCCAAGGGGTGAGTTTCTGTACTTGTTAGTTATATCCTTCCATATACCAAGGCATGGCATTGGATCTCTTGGGTTAAAATGGCCTGAGATGTAGCCCATGTTTGATGACACTCATGAGTTAATATCCTGTTCAAATAAGTTGCATGGAGTGGGTTTTTTGCAGTTGGGGCATTCAAAAGTTGGATATTGTGTCTGGTCCTTCATGCTTGACCATTGGGAGTCAACAGCTCTTGCCACCTTTGTATTTTGTAAATTTTGCTTGGCTGTTATCTTTGTTGGATTATGATTATTTTTTTTTTCGTCCCTTTTGAAGGTCAAGATATTTTTGATGTTAGCCTTCTGTTTTTGTGCATATGACAAATTTTAGAAGTACCTTCTTGAAACATATGCTTACAATATGAGGGAAGCGGTTTTATTGCTTTAGTCCAAGCATAACCAAAAGCCAAGCATAGATTCCAAAAATTCGTGTGTATGACACTTTGGAATCCTAAGCTTTTTAGTAACACTTATATTGGACTCTCTTAGCAACTAGGTGAGCTTGAACAGATGAACTATCGGATTGCAGGCAGTGATGATGATAATAAATTTGATTATATGAAAAAATTGTTCTTTTCTTGAATCAAGTCTAAGTGGTTTATCGTGTAACATTGGACATGGTTTGCTGTATTTTCGAGAATTGGCATAATACACATGCATGTATTTGAATGTATTTGCTTATGTATGATTCTTGCCACATTTTGTCCTAGTTAACATGTTGGGGAAATGTCAAGAGTTAGTTTTTACGACTACAGCAAGTTATTTTTTGCAAAGGTTGCATGCATGAACTTTTCCTGTTATGATATATTACTTTTGCAATTTCATGATAACAATGTTTAATAATTTTGAACAGTGGAAGGAGCATCACATCCAATGGCCAGAGAGATCTTGATCAAGTTGCTGGAAGGATTGCTGTAGCTCATTGATGGAATTCAGATTTGGTGACCTTATGAACGCCTCAAATACTTGTTTGTCCATGACCCCAGATGTTTGTCCACTGTAGATTCAGCGTACTTTATAATTTTGTTTAATTTTGGGTTTAGAGGGAATGCGACCTGATTTTGAAACAAAATTGCTAGTTTGAATGTGCAACTTTGCCCTCACAATTTGATACCAATGGTTACTGTCGCATGGCTTCTTCGCTACTTTTCTATCTGCTGCATTATTTTATCTGCTACCATTATGAAATGGAATTCGTCTTCTATTAAATAGCTATGTGCTTCTGTAGCCTGTTGCAGTTGCTTGTGTTTGCAGGGGATGACTGGGATCCGGAACAGCCGAACGTGTGTGATCTCTAAGGAGCGTGTGCATAGACAAGCGACCAATCTCGACATGAATGACCAATAAATTACAAAGATTTGTGTTTTTAATCCCCTTAAAAAGAGGTGCAACGTATCATCCTCTGGAGGGTCCTTTGTTGGTTGTTTTTTATTTAGTCAGACATGAGGATGGATAAGAGAAAGCTTGAATGATCAAAAGGCATTCGGATTTATATCTCCTGACAAACCAGTTTAAACCGTAAAAATTCTTACTCGGTACATATCAAAACTCCCTTAAACCGTAAAAATTCTTACTCGGTACATATCAAAACTCCCACCGTACGAGTCATTTATTTATTTTTTAATCTAAAGTATTATGAGAAGTTTATTTATTCTGGCTTGTGGCCTAATGGCTTAGAGAGTAAAATCCTCTTATCTTATCTCAATTGACTTGTTAGTTGTTAAACAGTGGCTCTATTTGGATTAGCTCTTTTTTTTTTTTTTTAACAAACTATTTTTGTTTGTGGAGTGTAGAATAATAAATTTCAAAAAGAGACATAAAACGACACATCTCAAACACAGCTTACAAAAATATAAACCCACACATCTCAAATGATTTGACAATTGGATTATTGGAGTTCTGGATCATGAGTCTGGGGTATGTATTTTTAATCACAAGTACTCAGGAGTAGTATGGGCTAAAGAAGCATGGGGATCATATTAGAATTGTGATCCAAATCATTCTAGGGGTTTATATTTTTAATCATAGGTATGTTGTCAGGAGTATTATAGGCAGACACTGGTCTGAACGTTTGAGGAAAATTGTTGGAGCCGATTTTGTGATGCACAAGATGTAATTTTATTTGCATACTGTATAACTCACTTTTAACAATGTGTAATATAGAATAAATTTTGTGGCCACATACATGATGTGAAAAACAATATACAAGATGTAATTTTGACCTTACATTTTTTTTGGCTAAATCTTAGTTATGAACCTTCAGGAATGGTTGCATCCTACAATCGTTCATGGCCCTCTTGCATTATCAGCTAACGAAAGGTGGGGATCATATTAGAATTGGAATCCAAATCAATTTGGCTATCGATAGATAGATAGATACACCATTCTTTCTTTTTCTATTCACCATAAAGTACTACATACTACTGCCACCACCCTTTCTCTCCTCCCTCGTCCATAGTCACTGCCACCCCTTCCCCTCCCTTTCCTCTCTCTCTCCTTTCTCCTTCCTTCTTCCTCTGTCCTCCTCTTCCCCCTTCGTGGCCAGGGGGAAAAAAGGGGAAAGAAGGGAACGAGGAAGAGGGGAGGGGAGAGAAAAGCAACTACGGTGAAAATTTTTTATATATAATAATACAGTGTAATATTTAAAAAGATTTTTTAAAAATACCCCATTTATATGGAGTCAATAATATTTTGTTTCTAAAAAATATTTGTGTCACATTGTAAGTTACTGTTGCTCTTTTATAGAATTGTTAAATTATTAGTGAAGACTTTGCATGAACAGGAGGTACCATATCTCACAGATTTCGAGATTCTCTAAGATGAGTCTATAAATAATTGTTAATGACAAATTGTTTGGGGAGGGGGTTAACTAGAGTACATCACACTCCACTCTATCGACCTAACCGTTTTTCCTTTTTATCTTTTTGGATTCTTTTAGTAAGGAAGATGAAATGTGTTAAGAAAACTAAATGTCAATTACATAGAGGCAGCTATAAGGCCCCTAAAATCATCTCCAAGTATTTGACTACTAAAAGGGGTTTTATAGGTAAACAAAAAAAAAAAAAAAATCCACTTCAGTAAGCTCCACGCCTTTTTTTGCTGGTGTATCTGCACTTCATCACTAGTGCTGCTTGGAACCTTACAGTTAAGATTGCACCATTTGCACATATACTCTTTTTTTTTTTTCTTTTTGTCTTTTGTAAATGTTGACAAGAATGGTAGAATATGTACTCGTTTTAACAGATACAGAGAGTTTGTCAATCATATTCATTGTATTTGAAGTTTTCAACCATTGAAAATTAAAGATCATTTACACAATTGCACCAAACACTAACTTCTGTGGTTCATGAATGTTGAGGGCTTCGATCCAGCCCATAGTAGGTCAACTATCATCAATGGGGACTAAAATCTCTCTCTCTCTCTCTCTCTCTCTTGGGGAAAACTAACTAGGACTGAAGTGTTCTTCCTTTTTTTTTTTTTTTTTTTGGTTGTGTGTGTTGAGGGAATGAGGACTGAAGTTCATTTTGGTCAACCATCGTCTAGATTAAAGTTTAGTTTCACAATTGAGCATATTTTTGATGTAAGAATGATCGCTTCTGTGGGTTCTTACAAGTTTAGTTTCACAATTGAGGATATTTTTGATGCAAGAGAAATAGCTTCCGGAGGTTCATACAAATTGCCATCAATACAGCCTTTACATCGATAACAGAGTTTGCCATCAATACAAAACATACGACTTTTTGAAAAATAATGATCTATCCTTATCAAATGAACTAACTTGTGTTGGCGAGCCATCACATATCACATAGTTGTTGTTTAGTAGACCCCAAATTTTCATGAAGTTTTATAAAATTGTATAATTTGTAGGGAGACCAAAATTTGTCGAAGAGATTCATTAATGAATCACTAATAGTAGTGCTCGATTTAATTTTTTATTTGCTTTTTATCATTTTTTGCTGTATTAAATTTTTTAATTTTCTACTACTAGATTTTGTTTATCAAATAGGGATTCTACATTCATTAATTAGTTCAAATGAATATTTTTTAATTAATTGCACATGTGTGTCGACCACTAGTGATTAATAATCCTTACAATCTTCTTCCAACTATCTTTTGATTTTAAAAATTTTGACGATTTTTAAACAACTAAAATGCATAAGTTGACGGTTTTCAAACAATTGGAATGCATAATACATAATTTTCAATAAACTTTCTCCACTTAAAGTATTTATTCTTTGATTTTGATAATTTTTGCGAGGTTAATGATTCACTGCTTCCATTTTTTGCTTTATATACACAGGTACATATATAAATGTAAATACACACAGACATGCAAACATATATACATACATATATATATATATATATATATATATATTATGTATATGTATATATAAGTCCATTTAATGGATGCCCATTAAGATGTACATCAAGTGTTAGATTTTCCAAAAGTCAATGTTAAGTAGGGAAAGGTAACGTTAAGTAAGAAAGTATATAAATGCATGGGAGAATATTAATTACTAGTATGGATGGGATTTAAATATATTAACAAGTGTACATTTATTAAAAAATCTATTTCTTTTTTCATTTCAAGAGCATCCTTTATCATTCATAGAAAGATCCAATCGTCAAAATCAATAAAAAGGCCATCATAGACCAAGATCGAAATGGATCAATCTTTGTTGGGGGTACTCCCAAACTCCAAAAAAAGAAAAAGGTTACTTCCGAATCAGGAATAATAAATAAATAAAATTAAAACAATATAAAATCGTATATCAAAACAACTTCTGGCAACACCAAAAGGATCGAAATCAAATTCGTAGGCCAACAATTTTTTTTTTGGATAAGTCGAACTATTGGAAGCAAATAGAAAAGGAACACCATGTGGATCAAAGAAATTAGTTGTCACTAAATAGATAAAAAGCAAGATATGAATTGGTAAATAGTATACAGTGTACATAGTTGTAATTTCTGACATCATCATAACCCACTTGATTCTCTGGCTCTTTATTTATAGAGCAGATACCAAAAAAAGAAAAACTCTTTATCAGATTAGAACCGACAATTTAAGCTCTTAAAACATTTTGCTACTAATAAATATTCTATTATTGCACACCCATCAAATGAGCATTAATTTATTAATAACTGTGCTATAGCAAAATTTTTTGAAAGATACAACAAAAAAAAAAAAAACTATACAAGCAATCTTCTATTTTTCTAAAAAAGTGAACAACACACTTAGGACCCAAAGAGAAATAAATAAATAAATAACCGCAAAAGAGAACTTGATTCGGAAACTGGGCCCCACTCCCTCCACTTTACCGTCCTCCTTAATTGCCACGTACATCCTCAGAATCTTACGATCTCTCCTTCCTTCTCTAGACTTTAACATCAAAAAGAATCTCGAAAACAAAAGGCAGAAATAAATAAATACCCAAAATTTTTTGTCAAAATAAAATAAAATAATAAATGTTCTTCTTTTTCTTATAAAAATAGTATTTGGATTCTGCTTTTGCTTTGCTTCAAAACCTAAAAAATCCCCATAGAAACACACGATTCAAACACTATTCCAATCAGAACTCCACAATTTTTCTTCCGTTTAAGCAATTAATTTCGGATTTCTGCGGTTTTTACAGGGGATTTGATCTTTTCTCTTCGGGTAATACTAGGCTGGTTTGGCGGGCGGCAATATAGGTATTTTTTTTTATATATATTTCTTTTATTTGCTTTTCTTGGATGCATTTAATTTTTTTTGGGAAGTTAATTAGACTTTCTTTTATGGTGTATGTGATCAGATAAATTGCTTATACAGTTGCATGGTCTGTTGTTAATTTGCATTTGTTTTGGAGGTGTGAATAAGCTTTTTTTTTTTTTTTTGGTTTTTTGAGCTATTAGTTTGTTGGTATGGAAACAAGTGAGTAAATTTGTTGATTGTAATTTTTTGCTCATGTTTTTTTTTTGGGTGGAAATTAATGATGTAATTGCTGCATTTTTAGTTGCACTATGGATTGGTGTTTTAATGCAAATGCTGTCTCAGGCAATGTGTTGTCTAGGGGGTTCAAATTTTTGATAGGCTATTGCATTTTTTGGCAAAATCCAGATAGTCACGAGGGGGCGTGGCACTGAGTAGTATAATTTGTCAAAATCATGGTAGGTAAGACGGAAGAATTGAAAAAGAAGCTAGTTCTTTCATGCAGAATCACCTGCATTTCATATTTGAGACTTGATAAAACATAAAGTCCAGAAAATCTGCCAAGAAATGTAACTCAAGTGTAAGTCTTGTTGTTGTTCACTAGATTCAATATAGGAAGAGTGTAAGTCTTCTTGTTGTTCACTAAGATTCAATATAGGAAGACAAATTTGAACTTTGCCCGTGTCCAAGTGAAAGTAAGGAAGAGATCAATTAGAAAAGCCTGTATCTGAATTGAGGCTTGTTATTTTTCTCTAATGTGATTCAGACATGTTTTTGCATGGATTTCTTTGTTCTTTCTGGTGTTCATGTTAATTTTATGCGTTTTTACTTGAATGAAAAATGACAGAGACAAACTGTTCCAGGTAACATCTGCTTTTTCATCATCCAATTCGGGAGCCGTTAATAGGTTTTGGGTTTTGCTGGAGTTATAGGTGGTTTCCAAAATGCTGAAGAAACGAACTTATCTGTGTATTGTGTCCAACATTAGAATTCAATAAATTAAGTTCTGCTGGCATCGTTTCTGTGTAGTCTTTCCTGGGTTGTATAGGACTGTGGTCGAACTTTAAAGATATCATACTACTTTAGGATTTTGGGGTTTTGCCATGTGACTAGTATTTATCAGAACCAGCATAGTTTGTGTCTTGTTTTCACCATGAGAATATACTCGATTGGTTTCATATGATATAAAGAATGGACTATAGAGAGTCCGAGTTCCAGCTTCCCAGCTGGATCAGCAAAAATCCATCCGATGTGGGAGAGTCTCGCCTCTTCATCCTCTCTTGCATTATTGCTGGTTTGGTAGGAATTTTGACAATATTCTACACAGCTTTCCAGTGGAGAAGAAATATCAATTTGAGTTGGATGAGAGCCATTGCCAGGTCAAAGAAGAACCCGAAAGCAAGAACCAAGGTTCCTGTGGCTCCTCATACATGGATTTTGGAATCTGGATATCGTGGGAAAAGTTTAAACTGCTGTGTGTGCTTAAAATCCATGTCACCTTCACAAGCTCTTGGTCCTATTGGGGCTTCAGATAGTTTTATCCATCGTTGCAGCATATGTGGTTCAGCAGCTCATCTTAGCTGCTCCTCAAATGCACACAAGGATTGCAAGTGTGTGTCTATGCTTGGATATGAGCAAGTGATGCATCAGTGGGCATTGCGGTGGGCAGATGTTATGGATCAACCTGATGAATCATCTTTTTGTAGCTACTGTGAAGAGCCATGCAGTAGTTCTTTTCTTGGTGGCTCCCCTATATGGTGTTGTTTATGGTGCCAGCGCTTGGTACATGTTGACTGTCATGGTAGTTTCTCTAATGAGAGTGGTGACATTTGCGATTTAGGCCCTTTTAGAAGACTTATTCTATCACCTCTTTTTGTTAAGGAATTGAATAGGACTTCTGCAGGTGGAATTTTAAGCTCTATTACACATGGTGCTAATGAGATTGCGTCATCTGTCCGTGCCAGTATAAGAAGTCAAAGTAAAAAACATAAACACAATCATGAAGCCACTGCAGACACAGGTAATAGTAGTGTTATCAGTGATGCATCCACAGAAAGCGCAGCTGATAGTCCACGAGTTAATGGTTTGCACGGAGTGGAGGAAAACTGCAACAGGGGTGTAAGCCCAGACAGTGCAGACATGCAACAGAATGGTGAAGTCAAAAAGATGGAGCCGCGGCCTAGTTTTAAAAGAAGTTCATCAATCAATCAAAAGGATGAGTTTCATTTAGCTAGGATGAGGCAAAGTTATGAATTGGTTGATTTGCCTTCAGATGCAAGACCGTTGCTAGTGTTCATAAATAAGAAAAGCGGAGCCCAGAGAGGAGACTCATTGCGTCAGCGACTGAACATTCTACTGAATCCTGTTCAAGTAAGAGCGTTGCACTCAGTTGATCTCTCTCTTGCTCTGTTTATGTGTGCGTGTGTTTGTGTGTAGGTAGACCGAGTTTGTCCAATTTCATCTCAGTGTGTATAAGGCCTAAAAAATATTTTGACGTAATATCGTTCTAATGGTTTTCCAAAATACCCTTCAAAGAATAGTATTCAACCACCCACTGTACTCCTTTTTATTCCCTATTTGCAGTTTTTGACTACCGGCTTCCTTCCTTTTAAGCATATTGTTGACGTGTGTCAAATGAGTATTTCATTCAATAAAAACGTGATTTTTTCCCTTTATTTGTCCTCACACTGTTGAATCATATAGGGCAGCATTTGACTGAAAAGAATGGAATAATTGAGAGTTGAAACTGTATAAAGGTTCATAAACAAAGTGAGAAACATGTTGGCCATTTTATTCCATATTGGATCTCAATTTAAGATTGAGGTTCCAAGTTTATGATCATCTTCCATTGGATACAAAAAAAAGTTATAATCTGCTGGCCAAACTGCTGTTCTTTATCTAGCTTTTATGCTATAAAAAGCTGTAACTCATTACTTGGGTGGTACTAGCTTTTCATAAGGCTCTTTATTTTGTGGCTAGTCAGTGTTGTTGGTGATATTTTTCATGGCCCAAAATACCATGTGGTATAAAACAGGGTTGGTGAGAAAATTGTTTTGTGGCAACTGGAATTGCTCAGAATATTAAATATTGGATCACATGAGAAGGGAAGAATGTGTAAAATCTTTTTAATTATTTGATTTCTTTTTTTTACTTACCATCATAAAGGGCTGCATTCTGGTGTGTAAGACTTCATTTTAGTCATGATTTACTGGACCAGTGCTCCCCAAGATGTTAACTTAATTTAAAAACTATGTCAGTCTGGTAGTTGAAATAATGAGTTGCTTTCCTCTTCTTCTGTTCCTGTCCCCAGGGCCCCAACCCAAACTTCTTTTCCTCCATAAGATACCATTATGCTGTATGGTTCTCCATGCTGTGCTGCAGGTTTTTGAGCTTAGCTCTGCACAGGGACCCGAAGTTGGTTTATACTTATTTAGAAGGGTACCCCACTTCAGAGTCCTTGTCTGTGGAGGGGATGGCACTGTTGGCTGGGTTTTGAATGCCATCGACAAGCAAAATTTTGTTTCTCCTCCACCTGTGGCTATTCTTCCTGCAGGAACTGGAAATGATTTGGCTCGAGTTCTTTCATGGGGTGGGGGTCTAGGTTCAGTTGAGAGACAAGGAGGCCTTTGCACATTATTACATCACATAGAAAATGCGGCAGTTACCATTCTTGATCGATGGAACGTTTCAATTTTAAACCAACAGGGAAAACCACTGCAAGCTCCAAAGTTCATGAATAACTATCTCGGTGAGTTGGCAGCTCTCTTTCTTGATGAGTTTATGTTTATGTATATGTTTGCTCGCATATAGGTCAATTAAAAAAATGAGAAGTATTACATTATACTCTTGGCCCGCTAAATGAGTAGCTTTGTTCATTGAATACTATGAATATCTCTAGACATGATGAATCACCCATTTTAGAGATGGTAGTATTGCTGATGCTGCATCTGACGATGCCAATTCATCAAAATTTAGGTTGCAAGCCTACTATTAATCCTTTCTGTCTCTCTCTCTTTTCAATGGGTTGTGACTGGTGACATCGGGCTCTTTAGATGCTTGACTTATTTCTTTAGGTATCAGCATGCTTTTGTGCATTAATTGTTTAAAGGTGATTTTTTTAATTTTTTATTTATTTGTTTTGAAATTGCAGCTGGGAAAAATAGGAATTTCATTTGATGAAAAGTTATTGTGAAAGCTCAATATATGTTGTAAATTTTTTTGGAAAATTTTTAGGTCTCTCTGCAACTTGGATTGCGTATTTGGTTTGTGATTCTTCAAGGATGTCATCTTGTCTTTGTTGTTTGAACTTGGGCTAGTTTTGCCACAGGGGTTGGTTGTGATGCTAAGGTTGCCTTGGATATTCATAATCTGAGAGAAGAAAATCCGGAAAAGTTTTACAACCAGGTAAATTTGCTTACACCACACCATGACTTGAATCATTTATTGAACTCTAGATAAAGTTCCAAGTTGCTGGTTTGTCTCATAAATTTGTTTTTGATGTAGCATAAGAATGATATACCCATCACATTGATAATGTCTAATGTGGTAGGACTAAGTGATTGTAGACTTGAAATAGTATCTTTTACTTTTGTACTTTGGTCTTTCTTCACAAAGAACTGACCAGTATGGTTATGGATCTTTAACTTGCAAAAATCACTATAGAACTCCAGATGAAGATGGACTTTTATGTTCGAGTGAAGAATGTGTAGTGCTGTTTGCTTGGAGTAGTCAGCCCCAAAATAGGTTAGTGTCCAACAGATTGTCATATTTGAGTACAAGACTCTAGAAATGGGCCAAAAAATAAAGAAAAAAGCATTAAGTCATATTTGAGTACAAGACTCTAGAAAAAAGCATATTTTATGGAGACATAATGGCAATGGCAGCATGCATGGTATGTGGTGGCTGGAACAGGATTTATGCCTAAATAAGAACAGATGTTCGAAGATAATTCTTGATTGGTAGAAGTTGATTTGAGACGTGGTGATGCAGCTCCAAGAAGCGCCTGTGGATAAGATCTGATTTCAGAACCCTTAGATGTACGAAGCTAAAGATTCTGATGGAAAGTTTTGAGAATCTAAGATAGGAGAGCGAAGCAGTTGGAGTTTAGAAGGAACCGATAGTAGAATGAAAACTAAGAGTGAGAAGTTGAACTTATGGGATTCCACTTAGATTTCCTTGGGATCAACCACCCAATGTAGGATTCCTCACAGAAGGCAAAACAATGCAAACTCCAAAACAGAATTCAATTTCCTTGGCTGATGTTTTACTTTTTGTACCATTCTGCAGTCTCTTTTCTCTTCTCAACAATTGTCATGGAGAAGATACTTGAGATATTGCCTGTATTAAGTATCCTGAGAATTTTGTTTAGAAAAGACCGCTTTTTTTGGTTACATCTCCAAACAAATAAGCTTTTCTGAATTCCTTCTTTTGCCCTATGGTTTTAGTTATTCCTTTTTCTTGCCCACTTTTGACTTCCATAGGATTCTTGGTTTTATGAATTATTATTTTATTTTTTGATGGTAAGGGATTGCAAAGGAGGGGGGGAATTAGAAAGTGAATAGAAAACTGATGTGAAATTTCTTTCCATTGTCATGTGTTGTTTCCTTATGCTCCTTCCACTACATGTCTGAGTAGATTAATTATTTGTTCTATTTGGTAAATATTTTCTGTATTAAATTACAGTGATTTTTTCAAGGAAAGATTGTCCTTTGTTGTCTGAAAAGGATAGTGCTGTGTGAAAATCATTCAAGTTATGCATGTTTTCTTCCCACTTTAGAGTTTGGCATATGCGGTAATCATATCCTACTATGACTATCATTTGTTTATAATTTTGTGATTTTGCATTTCCTATGGAACTAAATTTATTGCCTATGTAATTCCAGTTCATGAATAAAGTTCTTTATGCAAGAGAAGGGGCAAGAAGTATTATGGACAGGACCTTTGCAGATTTCCCCTGGCAAGTTCGTGTGGAAGTTGATGGTGTGGAAGTCGAGGTCCCTGAGGTGGGTACTAGCTTGCGAATGATGAACTTGCTTCAACTATTTCCTTTCTGCGCGTTTCTTCTTGCTTGTGGTTCTCGTCTGCTTAATTAGAATTTGATGTAATTTGTTCATCCTGTTTCTTTCTCTTTTGTTTTACTTATAGTATGACATTGTGGTGTTTTATTTGTGATCATACGTAGGACGCTGAAGGCGTTTTAGTTGCAAACATTGGAAGCTACATGGGTGGAGTAGACTTGTGGCAAAATGAGGATGAAACACAAGATAATTTTGATCCTCAATCTATGCATGATAAGGTGCTCGAGGTTGTAAGCATTTCAGGAACATGGCATCTTGGAAAGCTTCAGGTATGGCAGTTGTTACTTGAAGTCTGTGCAATGTCACACATACAGATAGAGAAATATTGTTGCCCAGTAGTAGGACATTTTGACTTGCATTTCAGATTAGGACCAATTTATTCTCTTTCGAGACCCTCTTAGACTTTGAATTCTGGTAATGGATCTAATACTTGTCAATGAAAACAGGTTGGTCTTTCCAGGGCACGTAGACTTGCTCAGGGACAATCCATTAAGATCCAGCTATTTACTGCATTGCCTGTACAAATAGATGGAGAACCATGGTTTCAGCGAACATGTACATTGACTATATCACACCATGGACAGGTTTCCTCCTTACATTTCCTCCTTCCTCTTCTTTTCTAGAGCTCCTTCAGAAAGAGATTTCAGGTCATTGAAACTTGAAAACAAAGCAGTTCCATACACATGGCATGCAACTCTTTCCCCAGTCTCTCACCCAGCCCCACTCCCTTCTTCGAGAAGAGAAAAAAAACTCATGACACATCCCCCCCCCCCTCTCTCTGGGGTGCCAAAAAAAAAGGGAAAATAAGTTTTTCTGCATTCAACAATGTAACACATTTTTCATGTAGAGAACATGGACCTAACTGGAATGGCTTTCTTGAACTAACTGGAATGGCTTTCTTGAACACCTAGAATTGCAGAAACTATGGTGGCTTATTTTATCAGTGCTTTCTCTGAATTGCCAAAAAAATGCATGTGTGCTGCATGTTTAACATAGTTTTAGTTAAGCTTCAATTTCCTAGGGGAAAAAAGAACAGTGAGATTATTATTACTTACATTGCATCCCCCTTTCTGGAGTGATTCATCTTCCTATTCTGCTGCAGGCTTTTATGTTGAGAAGGGCAGCAGAAGAACCTCTTGGTCATGCGGCAGCCATAATTACTGACGTGCTTGAAAATGCTGAATCCAACCATGTAATTAATGCATCACAAAAGCGATCACTTCTTCAAGAATTGGCACTGAGACTGTCCTAGATTTATATACACGTAAACATGTTTCACTATACAAGTATTCCTGCTCTATGGATCAAGGTTTTCACAACGATAGTTGTTTTGATTTTGTAATATAGGTTTTGGAAACCACCTTGCCACCTTCTCCATATGTACACAGATACCATGTTGCCTAAAATGTAGTTTTAAATTTTGAATAGTTAATTGCTTCTAGCTTGAACTTGTTTGTGTATGACTTTGATTAGCATTTTCAAGAAGAGGCATTTTGTCGTGGCGGCTTTGCGATTGTACCTATTCTCGTGTACTACTATCTTGCATTTGAACCTCCACTTAAACATCTTCTTACATTATGATAGTGCTGTGCAAGTAGCTTTTGCTCGTCTAATTCGTGAACTTTGTATACTGTACATTTGTTTATCACCCTTCAAGCCCTATGGTTTTTAGTTGCGGGGATGGTGGATTCTGTAGTAATTTCCGCCAAATAATTAGAAGGTGAATAGTATTTTTGTTGTCAATCACCCTGCAGGCTGCGACTGGGTAACCTCTCGGAGATTAAGCTTAAGAGAGGACTCAAAAAGTACTTTAAATAACAGAACTAGGGAAAGAAATTAAATCCTTCAATATTTCTCTCTGGGATTTTTCAAGCTGGCACAAGAACACAAACATTCATGTACTGTATTCAACCTGTGTTTTGGGTATAAAAGGAGTATTATTATACAATACAAGAACCCTAGAGCTTGCACAATTTGCTGAAGGAACACAGGGATCTTCAACTTTCTTGAGATTTGGTTCTCACAACAAAGCTTGTTTCACCTTCTTCCAGAGTTGCTGCAACCCCCTACAGTTTCTTGCAGTTGTCATTATCTCAACTCCTCCACCGTTGCTCATTGAGCCTGATATTTTCCTAGGTGCCTTAGCATTTTCTTTGTAGATATGGTCTAAACGTCGTCTGTAACTAGGGGAATTCAGGTAGTAGGCGCTGGGAGACAAAGGAGCCTTTGACCCCTGAATGGCACGGTTCAGCTGTTTCATAACAGATTGAAGCTCAAACGAGTCATAGAGTTCACTCCTATTGTTCCTAGGACTTGGAATATGAGCATGAGCCATTTTTTCCTTGTGTTGCTCAGCTGGAATCTCCATGTGCGGTACTGGCTTCTGCAGGAGTGATTTTCTATCTTCAACAAGGGATGAAGTTTAAAGCTTTAGGAATCATGAGTTCTGCCAGGCTGATGAATAATGTGGCATGCTTATTGAGGAAAAGGTCGTTGTATTCAATGCTTTTATTTGTCACTTTCCTGCATGGATTTTGAGGGGTTATCTCCTTCTCATTGCAAGAAATCTTTGGAGATATAACGTGCATCTTATTAAAATATTACTTGTCTTTGTGTGCATCTTTGATTTCTGGTGCTTTGCTTGTTATACTATAGTAGCTGAAGAAAGTTCTTATAATGCTTTCTATAGCTAATAACCAAGGATAAAGTACCTTTTGACCACACGAACATCATATTAGATCAGGTTTCCCAGTTTGAACCATGTAATTCGAATCAAGAAGTCGTGTGATATTGAAATTCTCGAAGAAGCATCTTCATACACTTGGTATTTGTAAATTTTTACCTTTAATTTTTTTTACCTGAGTACGGTATATGCACATTAGTACAGATTTAGCTGCTCGAAATAGAAAATGCAACGAGATCTTATGATTTATGGGGTAAAAATGTCCAATGGCCTTCGTTTGGCCAAATTCATGATGGTGATAGCATATGTGGTTATTTTGATTAGTTTTTTTTTTTTTTTCAAACAATAACCATGCTGTCATTACTGAAGTAAACTTTACACTTGAGCAAAGGTTCCAAAAATCTGTGCAAATGAGCAAGGACAATATATGTGGATTAACTCCTCATCAAATTCAATGCCTAAGGCATACCAACTAATTGTGTGATTAAGATGGTCACTATGATCGCTAACTAAACAAAATGAGCACATACGAAATATCATTTTTAAATTGTTGATGTCCTCCACAAGAGTAGCCATTCTATAGTTGAAGAGTTGATTTGTGAGATCAGGGATTTGTTGCTTATTCGGATTTCGATCCTGCTCCAGCTCTTCATCAGTGCTTTATTTTGATTAGTTCAAGGGCGCAGTTCTGCACATTCAAAAGCTATTTGGACAACTTGAGCGAAGTCCCTGTTGTTTTTTTAGGTTATTTTGATTAGTTCATAGATAAGAACTAAGATGTAATTGACTAATAGTATACCAATTAACAACTGATGAATTTTTTTCTTTTTATTTATTTATTTATGTTTGATAAGCGAGAAGTTTTGAATCCAAAACTCCTATTTATAATTTCTTCTATCTTACCACTCAACCCAACCCTCTCCATCTAGTGAATGTTAATAACTTTTCTTTTTTATTTTTCTATTTTATTCATACTCCCACTATTAAAAGATTATATTGCCCCTACCATATTTTCTTTCTTATGCCCGTCGATTGATCACTGTATCTGCTCTTTACATGTCAAGATCAATCACCCACTCAATTACATATATAAATGGCCAATTCAAAATGGATTAATCAACAACCCAATGAAAATATTGACATCTCAAAAAGTACTAAAGCCTCAAAATATTCAAAAAAAATAATCCTCTAAACAGGATAAAAATTCAAAAATTTACTAGCTGCAAAAAAATCAAAAACCCAAATCATACTTTTATATTATGGGTCAACTGATGTTGACCTTGATGAGATTGAAATTTAATCATTTGAGTGGTCAAATCAACAAGTTAGGTACAGCTCTTTCCCCTGATGTCCTCCATAAATGATGGGTCTATTGAATGGGTATCCATTGGACACTCGTTAAAATATATTTTGGGTGTCATATTTATCTGTCTAATGGGATATCCATATAACACTCATTAAGATATATTTCAGGTATCATATTTTTAAAAAATATAAAATTAATTAGGGAACCTAAATTAATATAAGGGAGGGCAGGTAACATTAAATAAGAAAAGTATATACATGCAAGGAAAGGTAATAATATATATATACACACACATATAATATATATATATATATATATATATATATTTGAAGACAACATTTCAGATTTCATCTTTTAGAGAGTTTCCAACCTCCTATACTTTTTTCTTACAATTTTGATTTATTTCAATTAGGAAAATTTATATTAAATGCTTTCATTACGTACTTGCTATGTACATCTATCAATTAGCACTATTTTTTAAAACTAACACATTAAAAAAAAAAAACCTAACATACTAGCTCAATTTAAAGAACCTACCAAATTTATATATGACTAAAATGGAAAAGGATATAAGTTATTATGTTGAAAAAGGAAACAACAATATTCCAAATCCTTCAATTTTGTCAAGAATATAATTAGAACAAATATTACTAAAATTATGAGTATCAATTTGGATAAGGAAACACCATTAATATTCCAATTCTTTTTTTGATGAACGAACATAAATATGTAAATACTATCCAACACAAAGTACAATATGAAGACCTATAAAATCTATAAAGTTTCATTAGAAAACTAACGACAATAGTTCAAATCATTCAAATTGAAAGAATTTAATAGCAAATTAAAAAATAAAATTTGAATAACAATACATTAGTCTTTCGATTTAGACACATGAACTAAAGTATATATGTAGACACCAAATTTTGACTATTTCATTTGTTTTCTTATGTTTTTATCTATTAATGTTTAGTTATTTATTTTTAAATATTATAACACCTTTTTGTTATTTTTGTAGGTTTCCTAAAAAAAAAAAAAATAAAGTCATAAAACGGACCAGTTACGCGGATTGGTCCGCGTAACTAGTCCGCGTAACTTGATCAGAAGCGAAAAAAATGACGCTGATTTTTCCAGAACTCGGATCGTCCTTTTCCAACTGTAATTTCCGATACTTGAACGATAAGAAACTTATTTAAACATTCCCCAACTCACCCCTAACCCCTAACAACTCATCTAACGTTCAAGATTAGCTCACCTCATCCCAAGAATATCAAAACCCTTAGTTCTAGGTTTGGTGGCTATAAATAGCCTAGATTAGGGTTTAGCAAAGAGGGAGAAGAGGTTGAAAAAAAAGCTGAGAGAGAAAGTGACGAAAGGGAGGCTGAGAGAGAGCAAAAAAAGAGAGAAAACGGGGAATTGAGAGGAAAAGAAAAGAAAGAAGAAAAGAAAAAGCTAGGGTTTCATACTTGAGAAGATTATTCTTGGAATTTCTGTCCTCTTCTCTTGTTTAAATTCAAAGCTTCCGATTCAGGTAATATCCTTCTACTTTATTTACCGTTTGATGATCGTAAAATTACTGGAAATTTGGACCTTTTGGTGGAACCAAGGTCTTGAATAGTTTTTCTTTTAGTTTATGATATTTGATGATGATTATCAGTTGTTATAAGAGCATGTTGTGTTTATAAAGCTTTGGTAAGGCTAGTAGATTTGTTTTACGCTTAAAATCGACGCGTTTGATGCTTACGTGATGATCTTTGTTGTGATTCCTGAGAAATTTCTGGAAAAATGTTCTTCATGTTTTGAAGATGTGAAGAAACGCGGACTTCTTACGCAGACTGATCCGCATAACGTCCCACGTTTCTTCTTGAAGGTTTGAAGATGTGAAGAAACGCGGAGTAGTTGCGCGAGCCGATCCGCGTAACCAGCGTTCTAACCCGGCGCTTCTTTTCCTTCCCCCTTGTTGTCCATTTGATGATGTTAATGCTTATGATTTGATCTTTGTGGGTTTAGCTTGTTTTGACATGATCTGAATGATGATGTTTGATGCTTTGAATGGATCCCCTGCCTCAATATTTCGTTTGTGTTATTGAAAAGCGGAAGCAATCTTCCGATGTTTTGAAGATTGGAAGAGACGCGGATGGTTACGCTGGTGAGTCCGTTCTCTCGAACTTTGATTTTTTTTGTGTGCGCTGGCACTATCCGCTTTCTACCCGCGTAACCTCTCGTTTCGTATTATTCGTTGATATTTCCTGCTTCTTTTGTTCCGAATCTTACTCTATTTCCTAGTATTATCTGTTTGCTTGCGAATCTGTTTAGATACCCTTTCTTTGAATTTTGATTCATTTTTCCTTTAAATTGGTACCATTGATCCCTTTGTTGACATTGAGTCTTAGATAACCATTCCCATCATCTAAGGATTCAATTAAGGCCTCACATCAAGGGATGGTAACTTCTTTCCCCTATTATGTGCTCATTATGTGTTTTTGCATGATTTTGCATGTTTTAAATTAAGTTTTCCTTTGCTTTTATTCATGTCTAGTCTTTATTTATGTTATTTAAATTTTTGAGTAAATCATTCGGAGGCCTTGGATGCCAAGTTGTAATAGATAGGTTTAATTTTGGCAAAAAGTGTATTTATTCTAGAAAATGTAATAGTTAGATTATTATTCCGAATTTTTCCCCCTTAGAATGTATTTAGGTTCCCCCCAATGTAATAATTAGGTTTTATATGCTTATTTTGCATGCTTGCATGATTATGTGTTTATTTGCTTTCCTAGGGCCTTGCATCTAGACATTATGCCTATGTGTTACGTGTTTATGTGTTTTATGTGTTTATTTGCTTTATTATCATGTCTACATGTTTATTGTGTAAATATATTGACGTCACCACACTAGTCCAACGCTAGTTGTGGCCTTCCCTTTCGATTTCTCACTAATCCAATGTTAGTGAGAACCCTTTGACGAGAGCTAGTCCAACGCTAGACCCTTAAAGTGCCGTTCATGCATTAGATACAAATTTCACACACTTTTCACTTTTAGCGTTTCTTTCCCATTTTGCATGTTACTATTCTCCCATCCCGTATGCGAAACATCTCATTTAGTTTTCTTAGATTAGTGCATTTAAGGCATTACCCTTTGAAATAGGGAAAAGAGCTTAGTATGGCTTCCTAGCCTTAGCACGCTTTCATTTCCTTCTATGAAAGGAAGAATTAAAGTCACAATTTAGTCCCCGTTATGTCGCATTATCCCTCTTTGGGACACATGTGCATTATTCTTCTTTAAAAATCAAGTTTCTTTCTTCATGTTTAGCAATTCAAAGTCAAAAAACCATTTTTTCTTAAAATTGCATCTTTTGAAAATTCAAGTTCCTCTTTGCACTTAAAATTGATCTTTTCAAAAATCCAATTTCTTTTCTCTTGATATTTTACAAAAACTGCATTTTTGAAAACCCTACTTTCCGTTTGTTCGAGTCTCATCATTTGCATTTTTCGTGACCTCCTCGAAGGATCAAAAATTGGATAACACAACTAATGTGATCAATTCCAATCACACCTCAAGGAGACATTTTGCCCCTCTCGATCCAACATTAGGTTTAGGTTTTGCATCCATATAGATAACATCCAAATGTGATAAATTTGAAGTTAGAATTAGGAAATTTTCAACTAAGTCTTGCAACTAGCTTTGGCTAGGTTAGAAGGGTGCCTTAGAGACGAGTAACATCGAATCTTTGCCTTCCCTTCTTTCAACCGTGACCCGAACTTTTTCTCTAGTTTTCAAAGACCGAGTCGCCTAAAAGGGTTTTCTTTGTTTATTTTCATTAATTAAATCTTTTGAGTGACTTGGTACACCTAAACTCCATACCAAGTGGCGACTCCAAACTTTTTCTAAAAATCCTTTTTTAGACTTTTGTTTTTGGGTCCAAACCGTCGCATTTTGTAGTCCCATGACCCCTTTCCCTTTCTTTTTCAAAAACCAATAAAAATAAATCTTTCCCTTTCTTCCATCAAAAAAAATGGGGTGCGACAGCTTGGCGACTCCACTGGGGATTTTCCTAAGAGGGTCCGAGCACTTGATTTAGTTAACTATTTCATTTTTCTAACTTTCTTATATATCACATTTGGGTGTTTTAGGTTGCATTCCCTTTTCTTTTCTCTCTTTTAGGGTTCTCCTGTGCAATCACTCCTTACACATCGCGTACATGATGAATGAATTATTGTTTATTTGTTTACTTGTACCGCGCCTTGCATTTGGGGGTGGGTATACATCTACCTTAGAGTCTCGAAAATGTTTGATATTTGAATCCCTCCTCTCAAAGGGAATCACTTTCATACGTGCATATGTATTTTACTTTGACCCTACTTTTTTTTTACTTTTAGTGGCTTGTCACGCCACTCTTCCCTATTAGGATTAGGATCGATCCACTTGGACATGTGGCCGTGGCACGACGTGCACATAGCAATGTCTAGGGGATCACTCGAACCACCGGCTTGAGGCATTTGGATTGATGACCTTTTGCCTTTTGGTCTGAAGGTTTGGGAACCTGTAACCTTTATCGAGTCTAGATGCATTAGTGAGCCCAACCTCATGCATCCATGTTAGAATTGCCTAGGATAGAGTCTACCTTACCCTATTAAGGACCACTAGACACGAGAGGAGGGATTCCACCCCTCTTTATTTTTTTGTGTGCAATTTGTTGCTCCAACGTGTTATGTGATATCTGTTGATTAAACTAACCTTTCGTTGTCTTTCCTTTTCTTGCATTTCACAAACTCTAGAAAATAAGAGTCTTGACACTCTTTTAAGACAAGCCATCCTTCTAGATAGGCTATTACATGTTTGAATTTATGTTTATCGCATTTAAGTTGTAATTGCATATCACTTTTAGGCTTACCCCGGCATTCAAATGGGGCTCCTATAGGCCATGTTTCATTTCGCACCCTTACTTGCTTTAATAAACTGGCATCATGCATAAGCCATAGAGGGAATGCCGCATAGGGAATCCCATGTTAGGAATAAACCACCCTTGTGTCTCGGATATATAATCCAATGAGATTTGCATGTTTATGTTTTCAGTAACATCCAAAGGGGTAGCGCACAAGGTAAGGTAGGGTCCGATCCTTCTATGATGGCACCAAAGATATGGAGTGACCTTCGTATGCTAGAATATAAGCCCCTAAATAATCACTTTTTGGCCATTTTATCAAAGTTGGTAAAATCCTATGTATAAGGACACTAAATCGAAAAAATTCACAAATAATTTCTCATTGTTGAGATAATGATTTTATCAAGGCCAAATTTTGATTTTTAGAAGGCTTATGAGCTAGTGTGTTGCAAATAAAATGGAGATGTGGAGTTACAGGTAAGCAATAAACCCAGTTCGACTTTTGAGTAAACCATCAATCCCGTCTAATCTATTTGAGCTAGATCCATATTTCCCTCAAGAATAATCCTTTTCATGCTAAATTAACCTTTTAACCTCTCTTTACATATCAATTAAAGTAATGAATCCATTCGAACTTCGTCCTCATAATGTGCCCAAACAGTGCATATTCTTTTGGTCAACCCTGTGGATCGATTACTAATCGCATATCAACGGAGTGATCGGACCCATCAGGTATTGTATGGTGCGTACCCCAGAGGATTGCATTTTTCATGCTAGGCCTACCCTTGGCATAAAAGGGCTCCTCTCTAGGACATGCATCCGAATTATATAAGCAATCACTAACTTCGTTCTTTTTCCTTTTTTTTTTCAAATAAATCTCTGCAGCTCCCTTTTGGAAATAAGCGCCTAAAGTGTGTTTCTTTTCCCATTCAAGTACTTTTAAAAATAGCTTCACGCAGAAGCCCCATCGTTACCCGTTCTAAAAGCAAAAGCTTAAAGCAGCCCGTAAGCATGAGTTCTGCACTAGAAGGCTCGGATAGGAATGCTTTGGTCACTTCGCCTGATTTTGCTGCCTTGGGAGCTCAGTTAAGTGAAGTACTGGAAAGGTTTAATGAGATGAGCGCCGAGATGGCCGCGCAAAGGCGTGTAATTGATCGGTTGGTGGCTAACAGTAGTGGAGGTGGTACCTCGAATGATCATGAACACTTTGTTAGCATTCCCCCGCTGACAAGTAATCCACCCCTTTTTTCGACCAATATTCAAACCACTCTTATTCCACCTATTCCTATCCTTCATGAGATTGTTTTCTCTCACCATAACACCGGTTTTCCATACACTCACCCTGACTATGTCTTGATGAGCCCAACCAAAAAGGCAAACCCTCATACTCAACCCCAGGTCACCTTAAACATACCTCCCAGTCATACCAAGCCTCATCTTCATAATACGGAACCCTTTGTATGGGACATTGCCTCTCAAGGAAGGCCAGAGATAGATGAGCCTGTCATGCTAGCCGACAAAGATCTGATGAAGAGATTAGACAGGTTTGAGGAGTTTATAAAAAAGAACCAAGGTCTGAACCGACATGGTGGATTGGATTACGATGATCTGTGCCTATTTCCTAATGTCCAGCTACCTATGGGTTTCAAGACCCCCAAGTTCAGCAAGTATGATGGTACCGGGAATCCTAAGACGCACCTTAAAATGTTTGCCAACAAGCTTGGTAAACCAGTGGATGATGAAAACTTGCCTATGCGTCTGTTCCCCGAGAGCCTAGAAGGAGATGCTTTGGATTGGTACTCGAACCTGAAATCTCAAGAGATCAAAACTTGGTTGGATTTGTCAACAGCTTTTGTGAAGCAATATGAATTCAATTGTGAGTTGGCACCGACACGAACAACATTGGAAGGAATCAAAAGGAGACCCTCAGAAGACCACAAGTCATATGCCAAGCGATGGAGAAAGTTGGCTGCTAAAGTTGAGCCTCCCATGACAGAAGAAGAGATTGTTCGTACTTTCATCAAGGCACATGACCCGCCCTATTTTGAAGAGATTTTTCGAATGACCGGGAGTTCTTTTGCTACAATTGTCAATAAGTTGGAGGAGTATGATGAGTTTGTGAAAATCGGGAAAATTGTCAATGTGACCGCCCTGAAACAGCAATTGGAAACATTACAAGGGCAAAATGGCAGTGGGAGGAAACTCCCATTTAAAAAGAATGAAGGAGAAGCTGCTTTTGTGTGGGATCAGAACCCACCTCTCAGGCCCAGAGCTCGGAGTCACCCCACCAATTCAAGCTCATACTTACCTTATCCCTACCATCAGCCTGTTTATCACACCGCCGCCCAAATGCCTCACCCCCGACCTATCTATTTGAATCCCCCATCTTTGCCTTCAACTTCCCAACCTATCTCCTACCCCCGTCAAAACTATGCTCCTAGACCGCTTCCACAAAATCCGTCCAAAATTCTTTTGAGCATAATGAAATGCAAAATCAAAAAACCTTTCGGACTTTCACTAATTTGGGCCGCCCCATTGACCAGCTGTACGAGCAGTTGAAGGCCGCTGGGAAAATTGGCACTGTCCCTCCCAAACTGTATCCCCGAGGACTCCCTACTGGATATGATCCCTATGCTATCTACGCTTACCATTCTGGAAGCCTGGGTCATTCGACGATTAATTGTTGGGCTTTGAAGTATAAAATTCAAGACATGGTGGATGCCGGGGATATAGTTCTGAAAAGAAAGAATGAGCAAGGGCCGAACGTCAATAGAAACCCTCTCCCGGAACATAAAGACGTCGTTGGAATGATCAGTGTGGAGGAGGAAATTGTTGACCATGCTCAGTTCATTAAAGAAGAAGATGAGGATGGTGGTGGATCATTTAAGGAAAGGTCTGATGATGATATAGAGACAAGGTTATCTCAACTGTTTGTCGGGATCACCCTTGACACCGATCCTACGGAGAATGTGGAGTTTCCTTCGATTCCTCAAGAGGCCACACAAGATTGGGCTACCGATTGTCTGCCTGCTCGGAGGAGGTTTTGGTAAATCTGAGGGGTTTGTCCTTGAAAAATGAATCATGTTTTAATGTCAATCATTTCTTCAAAAACAATGCACTTGTTATCTCACTTTTTGCTTGTTTAAGATTATGCCTTTAATTATGCTTCCATAGTATTATCTATTATCTTGCTCTTTGCTAAATGAAATGAAATTTCTCCTTTTGTCCTTCAGTTATGGTCCACTCACTTTACTTTCGCACATTTATTTTATTTGCTCTTAGATGACCACAAATAAAAACCTTTGACCCTTGGATGTCGCTATTTTGGAATTTGGTGGACGAAAATTCTGATATCTCATGAACTTGGATGTTGTCATTTGTAAGATGATCGAAACACACCGAGATTGGGATGAGAAACTACCCTTTTGGCATGGAGAATTGCAATCAGGATTTCTATTAGGGCAACACCTTACTCTCTCATGTATGGGATGGAAGCGGTATTACCTGCTGAAGTTGAAATCCCATCTTTGCGCATTCTAATGGAAGCTCAGTTGGAAGAAGTTGAATGGATCAAGCAACGTCACCAGCAACTGTCTTTGATCGATGAAAGAAGGTTGAATGCCATTTGTCATGGGCAATGTTACCAGCAGAGGATGGCTCGGGCTTATAACAAGAAAGTTAGACCTCGCAGATTCGAAGTGGGGGACAAGGTTTTGAAACAAATCCTTCCGATGCAAGAAGAGGCTAAGGGGAAGTTCGCTCCGAATTGGCAAGGGCCGTTCATTATTCAAAAGGTGCTACCTGGAGGGGCATTGGTTCTCATGGAGATGGACGAACAGATTTTTCCTCAACCAATTGATTCAGATATGTGTAAAAAATTTTTCATATGATTGAGCAAGGTTTCTTCAGAAATTTTTTGCAAAAAGGTGGTCTGAAAAGCCGACCTTCTTCCTTTTCGTTCAAACACTTCAACCCCCCAATTTTCCCGTTTGAGCCTATACAAGAATAATTAATTATTTAGAAAACCCCCTTTTGAGAATCACAAACCCACACTGGGGCAATTTTTCAAAAAAAAAAAAAAGAATTTAAGCCTGAACCTGCCCCTACACCACACTTAACCCCTTGCAAAAGTCTAATGTTATAGACCTCCACCTTTTTGCAAAAATTTCTGAAGAGAACTTTCTCAATCAAAAGGCAAATGATGCAAATACATTCTATCTGAATTTTTGTCAGAAGGGATTGTCTCACTGATGCCACCATTTTAACAAACATGTTTAAATTGACAAAATTGGGGTTTAAGTCTGTCCATTTCATTAGAGTACCTTATCAGTCAGCTGCAGTGCAAATCTGAAAGGATACTAAAGCAAGTTTTGAAAAGCAACAGTGCAAGCAGAAAGGAAAAGTTCATGGGACAAGGCAAGACCGGTGATTACGTCTATCAAGGTTTACCTTATATCAAATACTCCCTTGCCATTAGTGAGTTCCAAGGAGATGATATCCAAAAGGGTCAAGTGCGACGCTTTTGTGTTAAATAATTTTCCTAGCGTTTGGCTTTTATTTAAAATGTCATGTTTAGCATTCGTTCTATGGTCATGATGTCAAAATAAATTTTCTTTCCTTTGCCCAAATTTTTGCACATATTTTCATCAAAAGGGCATTTTCATCAAAGGACAATCCTCTTAGATTACCATGAAGGAATGGGTGATATGGGTTCAGAAACAAGCGGGACAACAGAACAGATCTGCACCGGTAAAACAAAAAGAGAATTCAGCTGACACCGCTCGTCGACGTCCAAGAACTCATATTTACGGGTTGCTCGAGATAAAAGGGTAAAATGGTGGCGGCGTTATCATTACTTTTTCACCATTTCTTTTCTTTTGCAGAGAAGCAGGGACAGGTGACCAATCGGTCTAATCGAGGAAGTCAGCTTTAGTTTGAGTAAATGTTTAGAATGCATGATTAGACTATTTTTGAAGCATGCCTATAAAAATAAATAGAGATAGATGTTTTGAAAAATCAAGAAAGGATAAATTCTTTGAAAAATGTTGGAAAGTAAGGTTTCTTACCTACACTACCAGACATTATAGCCCTCAGTTCAAAATAATAATAATAATAATAAAATAATAATAAAAAAAAATTAAATTTTTTTTTGAGGTAACGCGGGTGTTGCGTGGACCAGACCGCGTTTCCCTCACGTTTCTTTACAAATTCATATCCTTTGAGAAGTAACGCGGGTTGTTGCGTGGGGCAGTCCGCGTTTCATCCCGCGTTTCTTTGAAATTCATATCTTCTGGATTGTAACGCGGAGTCTTGCGTGGATTGTTCCGCGTTTTACTCACGACTTTTTGCTTTATTTCATTTTTCTGAACGAAACGCGTACGGTTACGCGAGTCACTCCGCGTTTCATCCCGCGTTTCCTATTTGACAAAGTTTCGTGTTCATATGGTAACGCGGACCTGTAACGCGGAGTAGTCCGCGTCTTAGTCCGCGTTTCCATTTCCCAGAAGCTCAAAAGCGCGGAAGCGCGACGTCTTCTTCACCTTTTTTTTTCTCTTCCCACTCCACGCAACTCACCCAAATCCCCAGAAATCCATTTTCTCTTCCATATTTCTCCACCAGAACCTTCCCTAGGCTTCTTAGAACCTTTTCATCCAAACAAAACATCACGAAAACGCATCAAAATCTCGGGATTGAGTGAGGTTTTTCCGAAACTAAAACCGATCGATTGGGCGTCGATTCGAGCTTGTTTTTTGGGGCTTCTTGCATCATTTCACTCCTCAAACACTCCACTACGTGATTACGGTAAGAAATCCTAACGAAATTACATCTTTTGAATTTCTGAAAATTCGTTCTTTTTTCCTTTTTTTCGCGTTTTTTCTGTTTTTAATTATAATGTTTATTGTTGTTGTTTCTAATGTTTATTAGACTTGTTTATGTGATTAAAAGATGTTGGTGAGCCATTTATCTATTTTATTTGTTTTATTTTATTTGTTTAATTATTATTTATTTAAATTGTGTAATTTTTGTCAATTTGTGAATTTAATTTTTTGTATTGTTAATTAATAGGTTTGATATGATTGTTAGATTAAAATTGAGCACGTTTGAGTGGTCAAATGTAGAAATTGTAGAATTTTTGTTCTTTTTAGAATAAATTGGAACTTGTAGAAATTTCTACTCCTGTTTGGAATTTTGTGGGATTTTTGCACTATTGTAGAATTAACGTGAAAATTAGAAATCACTGAATTCTTTGATTTTTGTACTGTTTATAGGAATTTGGATAAAATTAGTGAATTGTTGATTTTTTGTGGAAATTTATGGAAAGGTTGGGAGTTTTGAATTTTGTCACAATTAATTGAATTGTTGGAATTTTTGTAATTTATAGGAATTGTTGAATTTTAGGTTTTTGTGGGAATTTCATTGAGTTCTTAGATTTTAGGAATTTAAATGATTTTGTGAAATTTATTGAATTTTTTAGAAACTTTGGGTTTTTTGGTTTGGTATTTTTTGTAAAATTCCTGAGTTTTTTCACAAGTCTTGTTAAAGACCTTGAAAATTTTGGAAAGTTTGTTGAATTATTGCACTCTTTGTTCTGTGCACTTTTGTTGAATTTCAAAGGAATTTTGAAATTCCTACATTTTTGTGAATTTAATTGAAATCTTTTAGAATTTTGAATTTTTTTAAGACTTTGTAGAAATTGTTTGAATTTCAGGTTTTTAGGAATTTTATTTTAGGGTATTTTCCAAGAATTTCTAATTCGTTTATGTATTTACCTGTCGCTTTGTCAAAATTGTTTGCATCTAAAAATTTATCTTTCAGGTACTATGTCACGAGCATGTGGCAAAGCAGTGGTCGAGCCACCTCCGCAGAGTGAGGAGAGTGAGCCAGAGACGCCATTAGTGAGGAAGAGACGGCGACAGAGACAGCCTCCACCGCCAGATTTTGACATCACCCGGTTCTCCTCTAAGGAGAACCAGGAGTGGTATCAGGCTCGAGAGAGCATAGACTTTGTATATGAGCTACACATAGCTCCGGAGGTGGACGCGCCCACCGACATCGCCGCAGACCGGGTGGCCCCGATCCGACATTGCCCTACAGATCTTCCCGACTTGATTCAGTTCTATGCGAACATCGAGGACAAGAAGGGCACGGAGAGAGGATTGAGTCCTCTAGAGGGTCCATTGGATATCACCCGAGCACTATAGCTCGGACTGGGTGCAAAGGACGAGGGTCCATCTATCGATTTGAAGAAGGACTTCTCGTCACCTGACCGGGAGTGGGATCCCTCACATGCTATGGCGCGATTCGGAGTTGCATATGAGGAGTTCCGAGGGTCCCAGAGCCAGACAAAGCTGGCTCGATCTTTTCCAGCACGCCACCGTGCTATTTTGTACACCCTGGCCCACAATGTCATCCCAAAGAAGAGCGGCTAGGGGGAGCTGAGGAACAGTGATCTATACTTTTTAGATCGTATGTTCCACGGTCAGGACTCACCATTTGCCAAGATTCCCCTGCCGAACATTATTATCAGTCATATCAGGACGACGGCGAGGAGGACGTCCACATCATTCCACTTCGGGTTTCCCCGACTTATTTCACTTCTCCTCCACAGGGCGAGGGTGATTCCCCCTGGTATCCCACCTACTCCCCTGAGGCCAGTGGCTGAGCTCAGCATTGGATTGCTGAAGGACCTACATATAGATGTATCAGACATCGCCCGGCCCCGACGAGAGCCAGTCCAGAGAGCTACGAGACAGGAGGGAGGAGAGGCTGGCTCATCGTCTGCTGCACCACCACCACAGCCTGGGTGGCAGGCTGTCATGGACACTCTGGGCGGATTTCAGACCCAGATGATCGAGAGATGGGATCGCATGGAGACGCAGTTCGACGCTCGATGGGGGCGTATGGAGGAGCAGATCGGGGCTTTGAGCACTCGACTAGGCCGTATAGAGGCACATCTCGGCATTCAGCCGCCTGAGCAGCCTATCCCAGAGACCACCGGAGGCGATGGTGGAGCTGCGGGGGATGATGGATCCGCCCCATGATTTGCTTTTTATTCTACTCGTGCTTTATTTCTCTTTTTATGTTTGATCTTGTATTCTGATTAGGTTTAACTGTTAGACATACTTTTGGTTAAATTGCTTGAGGATGCGTATATTTGTTTAAATTTAGCTTTTATGTGCTTATATGTGTTGATTGTGATTTGAAAATTTGGGTTGCTGGCAGGGAGTTTTCATCCAGTTATAGGGGAAACTCTGCCAAAATTTTTTCAAAAAAAAAAAAATTTTAAATTGCACATTTTGCCTCACAAATTGATTTGTTTTTCGAAATTTGATTGCAATTGTCTTCATCCTTTTGAAATAAAAGCCCGTGTGATATGAAAAAACCCTTTTTCCATCTTACTCAGAAATAATTATTATGTGATTGTGACATTGGCATTTTAGAAAGTATGTTTTGTAAAATAGGGAAAATTATGCCTCAATTTTTTCCTATTAAATGAGATCTTTTCTATTATTGGATTTTACAAGAAAATGATTGATATAGTTGGCAAATGATCCTTTTGCACTTTATAAAAAAAAAAAGAAAAAGAAAGAAGATAGAAAGAAAAAGCAAGAAAATGTAGCAAAGTGAGAGCTAAAATTCTATTCCAATGATTCTAGTACTAAGTAACCGGAGGTTTAGCATCTACAAATGTTAACTTTTGCGTAAAATGGTGCTTGAATTATGAGTATGCAAAGCAGTTTGAACAAGTAAAATGTTGAGTAATCGGGAATCTTCACCTAAAAGTGTTGATTTTCGCGTCAAAAGACATCTTTACTATTTGAGCAAGAAGGCATATGTCGAGTAACCGGGAGTCTTCACCTAAAAGTGTTGATTTTCGCGTCAAAAGACATTATTGCAATTTGAATAAGAGGATATGTTTCAGTAAATCCTTTTTAGCAGTAAAATTTGAGAGAAACTGTGGAAAAGGCAAGCTTGAATTGACTATATGAATCGTTTGATTGCAAAATTTGGTGAAAGTGAGAAATCAAGTTTGAATTGTTAAAATTGAGGTATAATTGTCTCTCTTTTACTTGATATTATGAGTATTTGATACAAATTGAATAATTGCATAATAATGTTTTGCCTGGTTTATGAGGATTTGGATTTCCAAAATCGCATGGTTTATTTCAATCCCATAACTTGTTTTTGATGAATATTTCTTACTACTTGAGAACAAGCAATGTTTCGTGAGCACGAATATCTGATGAATGTGTTTTATTGCATGATTTTCATACGTTTTAGTCATTTAATGGCCAACAGCTATGAGCACAAAAGTTTTTTACACTTTATGATTTAAAAAAAAAAGAAAAAAAAAGGAATTGAATTTCCATGGACTAATTGGTTAATATTTCATGACTTCTGCTGGGTTAACGATTCAGTTGACACTGGGGCAATTTTGTTTTGAGAGAAGTACCCTCCAATTTTGGATAATGCATTCAAGATTAATTTTTGCCGGAAAAGGTTTGCAGATCAAGACGATGGCAACATATATGGATTTGTTCCAACCTTGCAGAGGAAAGGTTTCAGTTACACTCTTCAATTTTTCAAAATCCATCAATTCTCGAAAAGAAAGAAAAAAAAAGAAAGAAAAGCGAAGAAAAAAAAAAGGGGAAAGAAAAGAGAAGAAAGAAAAAAAAAAGAAGAAAAAAAAAGAAGAAGAAGAAAAAAAGAAGAAGAAGTCATTGTTCCTATCAATCACTTACTTTTCAAGTCAAGAAAATCAAAATTTAGAATTGCACCATTTCATCGAGTGCATCATTACTTGCATTTTACATTTATCATGTTTGAACAACTTGTGTTTTTATTTTTCAAAGTCTGGCAATCCAGCATTTATATTTTCATCTCTCCCATTTAGTCATTCAGGCTTGGGTCCAATCCCACTGAAGAGTATGTTTAATCATTCAGGCTTGGGTCCAATCCCACTAAATAGTATTTTTAGTCATTCAGGCTTGGGTCCAATCCCACTGAAGAGTATGTTTAATCATTCAGACTTGGGTCCAATCCCACTGAAGAGTATGTTTAATCATTCAGGCTTGGATCCAATCCCACTGAATAGCATATTTGCATTTTCCCTTTTAGTCATTCAGGCTTGGGTCCAATCCCACTGAATAGTATTTTTAGTCATTCAGGCTTGGGTCCAATCCCACTGAATAGTTTTTTTAGTCATTCAGGCTTGGGTCCAATCCCACTGAATAGTCTAAATTTGGAAATTCAATTTAAATTTCTGTTGGTTGTTGTCTCTGGGCACCTTCTATCCCCTCTACAAATTTAAATTTACGTTGCTGTCTCACCTCTGCACCCTTCTATCTCCCTGCTTCAAATTTAAATTTGTTTCTCGCTCAGCACCCTTCTATCTCCCGTTCTTCAATTTTAAATTTCTGTTGGTTGCTGTCTCAGCCTTCGCCGGGCACCCTTCTATCCCCCTTCTTCAAATTTAAATTTCTGTTAGTGAGTCTCAGCCTCCGCCGGACACCCTCCTATCTCCCGTTCTTGAATTTTACAAGGTTCAGTACTCATTTCATCATGGTTCATTTGTTTGGAACTACGTTTGACCTGATTCTCATGTCGAGATACGTAGGCAACTCTACACGAGTTCGGTCACGTTATGCATTTTAGTTTGAAAAGTTGGCAATCTAACATTCCTCTTGTTTACAATGGTTCAGATACAACCAGTAAGCATTTGGTGTCTACGTCTTTGTCTAGAATTTCTTTGGAACTCAGACAAAGAGGGGCAAGCTCTAGACACCAAATTTTGACTATTTCATTTGTTTTCTTATGTTTTTATCTATTAATGTTTAGTTATTTATTTTTGAATATTCTAACACCTTTTTGTTATTTTTGTAGGTTTTCTAAAAAAAAAATAAATAAAGTCATAAAACGCGGACCAGTTACGCGGATTGGTCCGCATAACTAGTCCACGTAACTTGATCAGAAGCGAAAAAAATGACGCACGGATTTTTCCAGAACTCGGATCGTCCTTTTCCAGCTGTAATTTCCGATACTTGAACGATAAGAAACCTATTTAAACATTCCCCAACTCACCCCTAACCCCTAACAACTCATCTAACGTTCAAGATTAGCTCACCTCATCCCAAGAACATCAAAACTCTTAGTTTTAGGTTTGGTGGCTATAAATAGCCTAGATTAGGGTTTAGCAAAGAGGGAGAAGAGGTTGAAAAAAAAGCTGAGAGAGAAAGTGACGAAAGGGAGGTTGAGAGAGAGCAAAAAAAGAGAGAAAAACGGCTGGGAATTGGAGAGGAAAAATAAAAGAAAGAAGAAAAGAAAAAGCTAGGGTTTCATACTTGAGAAGATTATTCTTGGAATTTCTGTCCTCTTCTCTTGTTTAAATTCAAAGCTTCCGATTCAGGTAACATCCTTCTACTTTATTTACCATTTTTTGATCGTAAAATTACTGGAAATTTGGACCTTTTGGTGGAACCAAGGTCTTGAATAGTTTTTCTTTTAGTTTATGATATTTGATGATGATTATCAGTTGTTATATGAGCATGTTGTGTTTATAAAGCTTTGGTAAGGCTAGTAGATTTGTTTTACGCTTAAAATCGACGCGTTTGATGCTTCGTGATGATGTTGTGATTCCCGAAATTTCTGGAAAAATGTTCTTCATGTTTTGAAGATGTGAAGAAACGCGGACTTCTTACGCAGACTGATCCGCGTAACGTCCCGCGTTTCTTCTTGAAGGTTTGAAGATGTGAAGAAACGCGGAGTAGTTGCGCGAGCCGATCCGCGTAACTACCCGCGTTTCTAACCTGACAGTTCTTTTCCTTCCCCTTGTTGTCCATTTGATGATGTTAATGCTTATGATTTGATCTTTGTGGGTTTAGCTTGTTTTGACATGATCTGAATGATGATGTTTGATGCTTTGAATGGATCCGCTTGCCTCTGAATATTTCGTTTGTGTTATTGTCTGAAAAACTGGAAGCAATCTTCCTGATGTTTTGAAGATTGGAAGAGACGCGGATGGTTACGCGGCTGAGTCCGCGTTTCCTCTCTGAACTTTGATTTTTGCCTGTAACGCGGACTGTGTTGCGCGGCACTATCCGCGTTTCTACTCCGCGTAACCTCTCTGTTTCTGTATTCTGTTGATATTTCCTGCTCTTTTGTTCCAGAATCTTACTCTATTTCCTAGTATTATTTGTTTGCTTGCAGAATCTGTTTAGATACCCTTTCTTTGAATTTTTGATTCATTTTTCCTTTAAATTGGTACCTTGATCCCTTTTGTTGACATTGAGTCTTAGATAACCATTCCCATCATCTAAGGATTCAATTAAGGCCTCACATCAAGGGATGGTAACTTCTTTCCCCTATTATGTGCTCATTATGTGTTTTTGCATGATTTTGCATGTTTTAAATTAAGTTTTCCTTTGCTTTTATTCATGTCTAGTCTTTATTTATGTTATTTAAATTTTTGAGTAAATCATTCGGAGGCCTTGGATGCCAAGTTGTAATAGATAGGTTTAATTTTGGCAAAAAGTGTATTTATTCTAGAAAATGTAATAGATAGATTATTATTCCGAATTTTTCCCCCTTAGAATGTATTTAGGTTCCACCCAATGTAATAATTAGGTTTTATATGCTTATTTTGCATGCTTGCATGATTATGTGTTTATTTACTTTTTTAGGGCCTTGCATCTAGACATTATGCCTATGTGTTACGTGTTTTTGTGTTTTATGTGTTTATTTGTTTTATTATCATGTCTACATGTTTATTGTGTAAATATATTGACGTCACCACACTAGTCCAACGCTAGTTGTGGCCTTCCCTTTCGATTTCTCACTAATCCAATGTTAGTGAGAACCCTTTGACGAGGGCTAGTCCAACGCTAGACCCTTAAAGTGCCGTTCATGCATTAGATACAAATTTCACACACTTTTCACTTTGAGCGTTTCTTTCCCATTTTGCATGTTACTATTCTCCCATCCCGTATGCGAAACATCTCATTTAGTTTTCTTAGATTAGTGCATTTAAGGCATTACCCTTTGAAATAGGGAAAAGAGCGAGTATGGCTTCCTAGCCTTAGCACGCTTTCATTTCCTTCTATGAAAAGGAAGAATTAAAGTCACGAATTTAGTCCCCCGCACCCGTTATGTCGCATTATCCCTCTTTAGGACATGCATGTGCATTATTCTTCTTTAAAAATCAAGTTTCTTTCTTCATGTTTAGCAATTCAAAGTCAAAAAACCATTTTTTCTTAAAATTGCATCTTTTGAAAATTCAAGTTCCTCTTTGCACTTAAAATTGATCTTTTCAAAAATCCAATTTCTTTTCTCTTGATATTTTACAAAAACTGCATTTTTGAAAACCTTACTTTCCGTTTGTTCGAGTCTCATCATTTGCATTTTTCGTGACCTCCTCGATGGATCAAAAATTGGATGACACAACTAATGTGATCAATTCCAATCACACCTCAAGGAGACATTTTGCCCCTCTCGATCCAACATTAGGTTTAGGTTTTGCATCCATATAGATAACATCCAAATGTGATAAATTTGAAGTTAGAATTAGGAAATTTTCAACTAAGTCTTGCAACTAGCTTTGGCTAGGTTAGAAGGGTGCCTTAGAGACGAGTAACATCGAATCTTTGCCTTCCATTCTTTCAATCGTGACCCCCGAACTTTTTTCTCTAGTTTTTCAAAGACCTGGAGTCGTCTAAAAAGGGTTTTTTTTGTTTATTTTCATTAATTAAATCTTTTGAGTGACTTGGTACACCTAAACTCCATACCAAGTGGCGACTCCAAACTTTTTCTAAAAACCCTTTTTTAGACTTTTGTTTTTGGGTCCAAACCGTCGCATTTTGTAGTCCCATGACGCCTTTCCCTTTCTTTTTCAAAAACCAATAAAAATAAATCTTTCCCTTTCTTCCATCAAAAAAAATGGGGCGCGACAATATATATTCTATCCAAAATATAATATAAAAGGTAGTTATCCAATGATTCAAATAAAGAATCATAATGTAATCAAAATACGATGAAACTTTTATTCTTACATGTATATTAGAACATACCAAGCAAAATTATTTTTTCTTTTCAAGATCTCTACTATAAATAAATACACGTATCTCTTCTCCTAATTTTTAAATTTCTTTTTTATGCATATGTCTTTCAATGAAAAATAAGAAAATATCAAAATAACAAGCATACATTTGAATTTTACTTTTATATTATTATGCAATCTATACTGTGAGAAACAATTGATAGGATAAGATCAAAGGAATGGTTATATGAGGTTAGGACAAAGGAATGGTTATATGAGGTTAGGCATCATTTATTAGTCATTTTAAGCATCATACTTTTTTTATTACTAAATTCCAGAAATTTTGTTCAATATTTTCCTTATAATAGCAGGCATACCAGGAGGGATGGAGTATAAATGAGAGATCTTGGGTTCAGTACTTATACTATATAAAAATAAAAAAGCAGGCATAAATAAAAAGAGCCCGAAAGGGGAAAAAAAAACAAATGGATTCTAAGTGGCAATGAATTTTAATTAATTTTTCCTACTTATTTTTTTTCTTCCTCCTTTAGATGCAAATATGCAATACAGTAATGCAATTTCTTGAATGTAAAAATTAGAGATTGTAATTTTCTTTTTACTTTTTTGGATGCAATATTGACTTGTAATTGAAAGATAAATTTTATTTATTTCATTTTTCTAATTCAAAATTTAATGCTTGAATTTTGAGGTTGTGGATGGAGTAAACTTCTCCCTCCAACAATTTATTACCACTAAATTAAAATTTAATATAGGTTTTTATTTTTTGTAGTACCATTTTATCAATTAAATTTTTTTATAACAACATGAGAAGGAAAATATGTTTACTTACAAGTTTGTCAAATATTAGAGAAGTTGGGACTCTTGAATTAAGGGTAGTAATATGCTGGTCACAATTAATTTATAAATATTATAAACCTATTTTTTTGGAAAATATTATAACCATATTAATTTAAAAAAGTTTATTGGCATATAAGAGTAAAAGTTAAATATTTAAATTTTGTAATATATTTCAATAAAAAGTTTGGATTAATGAGGATATGAATAACCATTACTTCATTTATGTTAGATAACCATTAAATATAAAGGCCTCTTTAAATTGTGTGTATTTTGAAATATTTTCAAACATTTACTGTAATTTTATGTTTTGAAAATTTTGTGATGGGATGTTTTTAAGTTTTTTATTATGCTTTCAAAAATTATCACCATCTTCCGTTCCTTGATATGCTGATGAACCACTACACCCATCACCTTTCTAACTCTATACATCCTCATCGTTCTTCCTTATTACTTCTCCTATCCTCACTTCTTTCTCTCCAAATTTGGTTAAAGAAAAGGAGCAAGGAAAGGAGGAATATAGTTGAGAACGATGAAGACTAGCACAATAGGGGTGGTAAGAGGGAAAATAAGAAGTGTGAGGAAAGGAAGGGAAGTTGGCAGGATGGAGGAAAGGAGGGACAAAAAATGACGGGTCCGTTTGGATTTCCTATTTTTGGACCTGTTTTTGAAAAGCTGTATTTCACATCTGTCGCGCCCCATTTTTTAAGAAAAAAATTGAAAAGTGTTTGAAAATATGTGTTTTGGACTTTAGCAAAATAAATGAAAAGAGCCTAATGGGGTTTTGGAAATTGCGACGATTTTAGGCTAAAAAATAATCTAAAAAGGGTTTTTACAAAAAAATGGAGTCATCACTTGGTATTGAGTTTTGGTGTACCAAGTCACCATAAAAAATTTAGAAAATAAAATAAACCCTTTTAGACAACAAGAAAAAAAGGTTCGAGACTCACAGTTGAAGAAAGGGATGGCAAATGTTCAATCGTCTCGAACCTAAGGCACCCTTTCAACCTAATCTAAGCTAGTTGCAAGATTTAGTCAAAATTTTCCTAATATAACCCTTAAACTTATCATCTTTGGATGTTTCTATATGAATGCAAAATCTAACTCTAAAGGGGGTACTGGGGAATCAATATGTCTCTTCAAGGTTGAATTGGTGCCAATCACATTAATTGCGAAGACCAAATAATAAAACCTTGAATAGGTCACGAATATGCAAAAACGAGACTCAAAAATTGTGAAAATAATAATATATATGTATATATAAGTGATCAAGGAAAAGGGCATACAACATAATGGGTGCGGGGGATGAAATATTCGTGACTCATTTTTCCTTCTTATAGAGGGGATGATGGCGTGCTAAGGCTAAAGAGCCAAACTCGCTCATTTTTCCTATTCGAAGGGTGACTCTACCTAACCTATACAAGCAGATGAAATACTTAATTTCTAAATTACTATGTGAAATGCAATTCTAAATGTCATGATTTGTGCACATAAGGGGATAAGGGAATATAATAGGGGGATTGACATGCAAATGATGAGAAAGATCCTACAACATAAAATATGCATGAAATGGCATGGATGTCACACAATCGTGAATTTAGCGCATGCAAAACCTAGGGGGTCTAGCATTGGACCAACCCTTTTCTACGAGTCACAACTAGCATTGGACTAGTGTGAAAATGTAAATAACCACAACTAGCATTGGACTAGTGTGGTGACGTCATACATTGTTTAAAATAGAACTCATAAAGCATAAAGTAAATAAACACATAAGAACACATAGGGCACCTAACACATAAGCGTGATATCTAGATGCAAAATCCTAAGGAAAGCAGGTAAACACATAAGCACATAAACACATAAGCACGCAAAACACACAAACCCTATATATTACATTAGGGATTCTAACTACAATTTAAATGGGGAAAACGCAAGAATATAGACCTATCTAACCTATCTATTACATTTTCTATCTAATTTTTACAATTTTTGCAAAAATAAAGCCTATCGATTACAATTCAAGTATTCAAGTACCCTTTAAATAATTACATAACTTGAATGACATAAATTAATAATAAAAAAATTTAAAAAAACCAATAAATAAATAAATAAAAAGAAAATAAAAAATACTGAAATATAATGAAATATAATAAACTAAGCATATAACACATATGAGCACATTGATTCACATAGGAGTACATAATTGGGAATTAAAGGTATCAGGGTTACCTCCATTTGAAATAATGACTCAATGAGGAAATGGAGACCACTCTACCATTCACAGTCAACAAAGATGTCAAGGCACCAATTTATTTGACAATTAATCATAAAATGTCAAAATTGTGATTCATTAATGAAACTCACTAAATTTAAAGCAAGTAATAACTAGCAAAATAAATTAAGCTATATTAACATATTAGAAAATGGAAAAGATTTCAAAGAATTCCAAAGGCAAATGAAATGCACTATAGAAAAGCTTAAGTAACAATTAAAGAGAGGAAACACTCATAATTGTAAAATTACCATTCTATTAGGGGTTTAATTAAAAATATTTGAAAACTTTCTGGGGTCCGAACAAATTTTTCAAAAGATTAGGGGTCAAAATTGGATGAAAATAAAGTTAAAGGGTCAAAATGTAATTAAAATAGGGACTTAAGTGAAAGAAATTAAAGTTTTTCAGGCCTGAGTGAAATTAGTTGAGAAATTAGGAGGAAATGCATAAATTATTTTTTAACGGAACAAAGAGTAGGTTGGAATGTTTTTTTAGAGTTGGGCCAACATTTCTTCGACCCAAACAAAATAAACAAAATCCAAGCATAAACCCCAAATGAAAATATCCAAAAGCCCAGCAAAAACCCAAACGAAACTAACAAAAGTTTGATGTAAAAAGCCTATCCGAAAATTAACAAAAACCCAACCAAACAACCAAAATATCTAAGCTAAAGTCTGCAACTAAAAGCCCAAATGAAAAAACATAGCCCAATCAAATAACCCAAAACAAAATAAGAACTAGCCCAAAATTGAACAACCCACATATAATTTAGCCCTGGATAGCTCCAGCCAAAGTGGCCGGATTCTGGAAAATTCCGGCAACAGTCACCGGATTCCGGAAAATTCCGGCCAAAGTGGCCGGAAGTTCGCCAGAATCTCATTTTTGTAACTTTTTAAATAAAAATTTTACACAAATCAATTCTTCTCCTAATTCTAAACATGTTTATAACATAAAAATGGACCTAATTGAATCAAAAGAGAAGCAAAAATCCAAGAAAGCAAAACATATCTTCATGTCTTTTTTTTTTTTTCTTTCTTCCTGCTTTTTTTTTTCTTTCACTCCTGCTCGTTTTTGAGCTCCAATGAACAGAGCTATTCCTCAAATACACACGGAAATTCATAAGTTTCATTCCTCTAGTCTAAGGTTTCACTTTGGCATTTCGTCAAACATGTAAAGGGCAACAATCAAGACCGGCCATTCTTATGAAATTCAAAGAGGATTTGGCCCAAAATTTGTTTCAAAAGAATAAATCAAACATGAACACATACACAATCAGACTTCATCAATGCATTAAGCTAGCACAAGAAACAGATAAGGCACCAGTTTTTCACATAAAAAGAAAAGTAAAAAAAAAAGAAAGAAAGAGGGATTTATCAACTTTTACAGTGCTTTGAAGAAGATTTCGCTCTAAAGATGTTGATGATGACGGTAGCAGACTCCGGCTACGGTTGATGCTAGAAGTTTCGTCGGCTCTCTTTCTTTCTTTTTTTTTTTCGTTCTTCCTGCTTTTTTCTTTTTTTTTTTTTCAGATTTTCAGACCAAAAAATAATTCCCTGATCCTTTTCTTTTCCTTGTGTTTCTACTATCGCCGCCTCACTCTCCTCTAATCCTTCCTTTATATGGCTTTGAAGACCTACCATTGAAGGATGGGATTAAACCTTTGTCAAATATGATGATGTGTTTCTCTTTCAACCTTTGATGAGAATGTTTGATGTTATTGGATGAGATTTAGTGTTACTAGATAAGATTTCAATTGCTAGTTGGCTTGTACGAAGATTTTTTTTAAGAAAATGGGATAGAACGATTGGAGTGGCTATGGCTTCTTTGGTACAAGTTCTGTTCTACCAGAAGTTGAAGAAGAATATGCGTGTGCAATTTTTTTTTTTTTTGTTTAAGAAGAAGAAACGGGCTGAACTTGGGGCTTTTGTTTCTTTCCTTTGGGTTATTTCTTTTCCTGCTGCTGTGTTTTTGCTTGGGTTTAATGTTGGGTTTTGGGATTAAAAACAATTGGGTTGTTTAGTTTCTTTCTTTTTTTTTTTATATAGAATCTACAAAAACAAAACAAAAATAAAATAAATAAATAATTGTAATTTACCTAGTAAAATCCAGAATTGTAACCATGAGGATAGAATTAAATAAATAAATGAAAATACATAATAAAAATAAAACAAGATAAAATGAAAATAGAATGAATAAATAAATAAATAAAACAATGAAAAATTTGGTGTCTACAGCTTGCCCCTCTTTGTCTGAGTTTCGAAGAAACTTTAGACAAAGATGTAGATACCAAATTGCTTACCTGTTTTCGGTGGTTATTTTTGAACATTATAAACAACATGAGCGTTAGATCATCAATCATCAAAGTAATGTAATAAAATGCACAATGTGACCGAACTCGTATAGAGTTGCCTACGTATCTCGCAATGAGAATCAGGTCAAACATAGTTCAAATGCAAATGAACTGTGATGAAATGAGTGCTAGATCTTTTAAGGATTTTAATAGGAATGTAAAATTTGAGGATAGGAGATAGAAGGGTGCGCAGTGAATGCTGAGACTCGCCAACATGAATTTAAAATTGAAGCAAGGGGGGATAGAAGGGTGCGCGGTGGACGCTGAGATTCACTAACAGGAAAATTAAATGCCTAGAATTGGGGGTAGAAGGGTGCGTGACGGACACTGAGACTTGCCAACAGAATTTTAAAATTCAAACAAGGGGGGATAGAAGGGTGCGCGGTGGATGCTGAGACTCACCAACAGGAAAATTAAATGCCACGAATTGGGGGTAGAAGGGTGCACGGCGGATGCTGAGACTCGCCAACAGAATTTTAAAATTCAAACAAGGGGGGATAGAAGGGTGCGCGATGGATGCTGAAACTCACCAACAGGAAAATTAAATGCCACGAATTGGGGGTTGAAGGGTGCGCGGCGGACGCTGAGACTCTCCAACAGGAAAATTAAATGCTACGAATTGGGGGTAGAAGGGTGCGCGGCGGACGTTGAGACTCGCCAACAAGATTTTAAAATTAAATGCCAAGAATTAGGGGTAGAAGGGTGCGTGGCGAACATTGAGACTCACCAACAGGAAAATTAAATGCCAAGAATTGGGGTAGAAGGGTGCGTGGCGGATGCTGAGACTCACCAACAGGAAAATTAAATTAAATGTGTGACTCTTGCACCTAGATTGTTTGATGGATTGGATCCAAATCTGAACAACTAGTGTGAGGAATGCAAATATATTTCAAGTCCAAATAGGATTAGACCCGAACCCAAACATCTAAGAGGAGAAATGAAAATGCAAGTTTTAAATTACAAGGTCTGAATAAATAAATAAAAGAGAAAATTGCACCATTCGTCCCTGACATATCTGAGATGAAAAAATTTAGTCCATCACATATAAAATGTGCTCTTTTAGTCCCCAACATAGTAATTTCGCTCAAATGTAATCCTCTGATACATTTTCAGGCCTCTTTTAGCCGGAACAAGGCACGGACCCATCACGTGCCCAATAAGTAGATGGTAAATCTGGGAAATAACTCATCTGGTTCACCCAAATGTGAGGGACCTATTTCTTTCTCCTCTCACCTTCTCCATCCCGCCCTAATTTTCCTAATTTCCCAAACCTCTAATTCAACCCTAAACCCTCCAATTGAACCTGAACAACAAAGTGTCTTGTTACGTCAATCGAAAGGGCAAATCTTTGAGATCGGTGTTCAAGTCGACGGATTGAAGAGATGAATGAAAGAGAGGCAATAGTCATCTCGGATTATGGTACGCAATTTGCTGGAATTTTTTTTCTATTTTGTACTGGATTAGGTTATATTGTATCAGCATCAATGAAATGGGCTACAGTAATCAATTTACTATTAATGCTTATGTAATTATTTGTCTTGAGTTGGGCTTAAGCTTATTTTAATTATGGTCCCTATTCGAGTGCTGTACTATCGTTTTCCATTGATAAATAATTTTCTGCATTCTTTTGTAAGTACTGGTCCATAGATGAATAGTTTAGTGTTTGATTTTCGATTAAATGGTTGGCAGGTGATAGTGAGTTATTTTCAGTTAGAATTCACTATGGAGGGGAACTAACTGATTTGCCGATAAAAGAATACATTGGGGCCCACACACAAATCTTTCATGGTTGTAATGTAGATATGTGGTCATTATGTACCTTAGACAGACTTGCAGGAAGACTAGGGTTTTCGGAATATAGTGTCATATATTATTACTTAATACCTGGTAAGAATATGGCTAGTGGGCTAGTCTATGTACTTTGTGAAGATATTGCAATGGATTTAGCCAATTATGGAAAAGAGCATAAACTAGTGGATGTATTTTTTGTGCACCTGAAAGCCTATATGATAAATGGTGGTGAACTTAATACTCAATCTGGAAATATGGAGAATGGAGTGAATGGTTCAGCAGGGAATGGATGTGAAGGTGAGGCTGCTTCAAAAGGTGAAAATTGGAATACAACTACTACACAGGGAATTGATGGGAATACAACTACTGCACAGGGAATTGATGGGAATACAACTATTGAAAATGGGAATACAACTGCTGAAAATGTAAGCCACACAACATTAAATGGTAGTAATGACAATATACCAGTTGATGATCAGTCTTTGAATATTGAATCCGAGGTGGGGACTGTGACTGGTAAAGGGAAGTCAAGAGAAGAAACACCATCAAAGAGAAAAACAAAGTCCAGAACAATAGGCAGGACTTTGAGAACTGAATCGAGGGTGGAGGATGTGACTGATAAAGAGAAGTCAAGAGAAGAAACAATATCAAGAAGAAAAACAAAGTCCAAAATAGCAACCAAGAATGTGAAGAGGAAGAAAGTGAGCAAGGAAACATCAACAGCTGATAATAGTGATGAATCAAGTGGTGCTAATGATTTGGTTGATAGTGAATATGAATTCAGTGATAAGGAGCATATTGTGAAGTCAACCGAGAATAGAAGAGGTGAATGGGAAAATCTGGTGGATGGAGGCACATCTGGACCAGAAATAAGGGCATCAATGGCAGAAATGGAGAGAGAGATAGAACTTGATATTTCTGATTCTGATGACTTTGATAGTGCATGTGATTCGGAAGAAGAACAAGAAAAGAGAAAAAAAAGAGTCAAGTGGCCCAAATTCAACCCTGAAACTGATATGACTGATCCAAAATTTTGTGTTGGCCAAACATTTAGTACAAAGGAGTTGTTCATTAAAGCTTGTAAGAGCCAAGGAGTTTCTCATGGAAGGAGGATCAAGTTCTCAAAAAATGATAAAAGGAGAGCTACAGCTTATTGTGCAGATTGCAATTGGAAAGTTTCAACTGCAATCTTGAAGGACAAAGTTACCTTCCAAGTGAAAAGCATGCAAGATGAACACCAGTGTGGGAGGACAATTGATCACGGCCTTGCAACTGCAAAGTTTTTGTGTGAGAGATATAGAAAGGATTTGTCATACATTCCAGATATAAAAAATTATAAATTTTGGGATAAAGTGCATGATGACGTGAATGTCAATATCTCTAGGTGGCAAGCATATAGGGCCCAGAAAAAAGCCAGAGAGCTGATAGAAGGAGATTGTACAGCTCAATATTCAAAATTGTGGAACTACTGTGAAGAAGTCAAGCCGGCAAATCTAGGGTCTAATGTATTTTTGACAACTACTGAGGATGATGAGGGGGATGACAGATTTGAGAGACTATATGTCTGCCTTAGTGCATGTAAAGAGGGGTTTTTAGCTGGGTGCAGGCCTGTTGTGGGGTTAGATGGGTGCCACTTGAGAGAGCCACATAAGGGTGTACTACTTGCAGCTATTGGTATTGACCCAAACAATCAGCTCTACCCCATTGCATATGCTATTGTTGAAGGAGAAAACAAACACACATGGACATGGTTTGTGACTGAGCTAATCAATGACCTTCAAATTACACAACAAGATAAATGGACATTCATGACAGATAAGCAGAAGGTTTGTAAACTAAATGTCATGCCTTCTAAGTTTTGCCTTTTTTTTTTGGTGTTTAAATTGTACTAATAGCTAATACATTTGAATTTGTGTGAAGGGCCTGATTCAAACTTTGCATGACCTATTAACTGATATAGAGCATAGAATGTGTGTCAGACACATGTATAATAATTTCAAGAAACAGCATGGTGGCTTAGCTTTGAAAGACAGAATTTGGGCCTTAGCTAGAGAATCATACAAGAACCGTTTTACTAGTTTGATGGAGTCATTGAAGGAGTTTGACGAAGGTGCTCATAGGTGGTTGATTGATAACACAACACCGAAGCACTGGTCAAAGGCATTCTTCAGAACTTTCCCCAAGTGTGATATTTTATTAAATAATCTTTGCGAGAGCTTCAATGCAAGTATTCTTGAAGCTCGGGAAAGGCCCATACTTGGCATGTTGGAAACAATTCGCTTATACTTACTAGTGAGAATGGAGAACAAGAGAGAATGGATGCGAAAGTCTACTAGAGACGTGTGTCCTAAAATTCTGAAGAGGCTGGAAAAGATCAAGGATGATGCAAAAGCTTGCATTGCTACATCTGCTGGTGACTGGCATTACGAAATCAGATGCATGTATGGGGACAGGTATATTGTTGACTTGGCAAGGAGAACATGCAGCTGTAGGAAGTGGGAGCTAAGTGGCATCCCGTGTGCTCATGCCATGAGTGCAATTTCCCAAACTAAAGAAAGTCCTGTAACCTTTGTAGATGCTTGCTACTCAAAGGCTGCATATATGAGGGCTTATGAGCCTATCATACACCCTTTGAATGGCGAAAATTTATGGAAGGATCTTAAAAAGGGGCCTATACTACCACCTGAAGACATTAAACTTCCTGGCAGGCCAAAAAAGGTGAGAAGAAGAGAGCCTGATGAACCCCCAGCTCCAAGAAATGGTCGAGGGCAAATTAAAAAACTACCTAGAGTTGGTCAAATGGAGTACAAGTGTAGATTCTGCAAAAGGTTAGGGCACAATAGCAGACAATGTCCAGAAAAACAAAAGGCAGCAAACAAAGGTGAAAGAGGAAATGGTAGCTCACAAATGAGCACACAAAGTGGAAGTGCTTCACAAGCTGGTCAGTCAACAGAAGTGCATCCAGATGGTGTTTACCAACAGGATGGCTTAGGTAAACAATCCAGCCAAGAAGTTCCAACTCAGACAGATTGGAGAACAAGTTAAGATTTTGATGAATTAAGTGACCAAGTGCTATTTGATCTAATCAATCAGCTCGAGTCTCAAGTATCTAGTGGCCAAGCACGTGTTTAGTCAACAACAACGACCCAAACACCAGTTCATCCATCCAATCAGGCTGCAATATCACCAGTTCATACTCTTCTAATTATTTGTTCTATTTGTACATTAACAGCCTGCTACATATGTCACTTATTGTTTGCTTGTTTGCTTTTTTCTTTTTGTTGTTGAATATGATCAAGGAAAAAAGGTGAAGTATAGATGTGATGTGTGTCGCAGATTTGGCCACACACGAAGTAATTGTGATATTCCGCTTGCAGCTCTGTATAGGAGGAACAGATATGACCCACCTAGAGTGGCTGTATGTGTGATTATGTTTTGTCTATATCTCAATTTATGTGTCCTAAATTATTGCTTATCATTCTTATTTTTTCACTGACTCATTTGTAGATGGTGCATCCAAAGTCAAGGGCTGTGAAGAGCATACAACAGAAACCAGCTGCACATTAAGGCCAATATGAAGATGGTGTGACCGAAGGCAAATGAATAGAAATTGGGATTTGTGACTACTATAGTTAATATTGATTTTGTTCTTTTGGAAGTTAGTGGTCCTTTTGAGTAAATTGTACTTAAACAGAATGTGCTAGTAGTTCATTTTGTAATTTTTGTGCCAGATATGAACCAAATCTGGTTTTGGATGGTCATTCGAGAAGTTGCTCATATTGCAAGTCATTTACAATTAAGTGACTTTTTTCTTATTTCTGGTGCACATTTAAGTATATTTGTGGAGTACATATTATTGGATATTTTACAGATTTTGTACTAGTAGAAATTTGTATTAGATGTTGACATCATACAATTGCCAATAAGCTAGTCATGTACAACACCACAAGAATGCAGCAACCATGGAATTAATTAATTAACATTTAGTCATGGTTCTAATTTAATTGTACATCTTAAGCAACAAAATGCCATAACATAAACCATGGCCTGCTATAATATGACATTAACAACATATATATCCGTAGGCCATCAAAAGGATTAAGCCCTAACAAGTACCAAATACTACTTCCGACTCCATAATTGGAGTACCATTACACAAGTTACAAACAGGAAAAACTTCAGCTTTGATTCTTTGCGGCTTCTTCTTTCCACCTCTGTCTCCAGGTCTCTCACTCTTCTCTGATAACCTTCGGGTATGCCTGATCAATGTATCACATCTCTCGCACCCACTTGTGTCATATCACTTGAAGTAACCACACCCATGATCATTATGCTCCTGATAATGAATTGAAGTCAACACTCAAAAGGCAAAATCAGGGCCTCTATTCTTCAGAAACATTTCAAGATAGAATGGACAGACTTACCTCATAATAGGCACAACCATAAAATTTCTTTCCTGGGTTTTCAGAAGTCCATGAAGTTCTCAACCTCGCTGGGACACCACAACTACAAGTTGGAGTTGTCATGGAGAATCCACTTTCTTCTTCACTTTAGCTCTACCATTTTCTAGTGCATATGAATTCTTCACATAACCCATCCACCATGTCATTATTGAGGTTTTTGGCATTATCAGTGATCAATGCCTCCGGAACTCCAAAACGACAGATGATATTGTTTCTCATGAAATCTGCCACTACCTTCTTAGTCACGTGCTTGTAAGATACAGCTTCTACCCATTTAGTGAAATATTCAATAGCCACTAGAATAAAACGGTGCCCATTTGAAGCAGGAGGATTAATAACTCCAATTACATCCATTCCCCACATCGAACATGGCCAAGAAGCAGTCATACTATGCAATTCTGTAGGAGGAGCATGTATAACATCACCATGCATTTGGCACTTGACACACTTTCGAACAAAATTTACACAGTCATGCTCCATAGTAAGCCAAAAATAACCTGTCCTCATGATTTTCTTAGCCAATAAATGCCCATTCATGTGTGATCCACAAACGCCACCATGTACCTCCTTCATTATATAATCAGTTTCTTCTTCATCTACACACCTCAAAAGGCCCAAATCGGAGGTTTTCTTGTAAAACACTTCTCCATTTAGAAAAAATCTTGAAGACATTCGATGAATGAAACCTTTTGCAGTTGGATTAGCATTAGGAGGATAAGATCCAGTTTTTATACATTCCTTGATATCATTGTGCCAGGGACGACCATCGGAAGCTTTTTCCACAATCAAATAATGTGACGGCCCTTCTTGAAGTTGAATTTGTATAGGCTCGATCACCAATTCATCTGGGTGTTGGATCATTGAAGACAAAGTGGCTAAACCATCAGCAAAGACATTGCGAGTACGAGGAATGTGCCTAAATTCCAAGTTCTTGAATTTACCAACCAAGCTAAGTATGCAGCAATGATATGGCACAATTTTTGAGTCTCGAGTTACCAATTGCTTGAGAGTCTGGTGGACAAGTAAATCGGAATCACTGAATACTATTTGTAGGTTCCGAAATGCAACCCAATAAATCAACTAAAATTGTTCAAGCAAACAAATACTCAAACAATCACAATAATGATAAATGTAAACAATCTTAAACCACAAAGAATAAAGTAACAAAAAGGTAAAAGGAATTCAAACCAATCAAACTCCCAATCTTCTTCCAAACTTGGAGTTGAATCCACCAAATAGCTTCTTCAATTGATGGTGACACTAACCAAACTTGTACAAGTGAAGGATCACTCCTTTCTCATCCCAAACACCCTTTGGTTGAGTAAAGGAGTTTTACTACTCTCCAAGTAAACCCTCAACTAGCTACAATTGAAAGCTCACCAACCAACTAAGAACTATTTTACAAGTGAGGCAACCTTCACCAAGGTTTTACCACTCCAAGTGATAAGCTCACCTTCACCAAGGTTTTATACCTCCTATAGAGTAACCTTCACTTGAGCAACCTCACAAACCCAACTTTCCCCACACCTATACAACAAACAAAGAAAATTTCTACCCAAATATTCACTTGTAAGCTTGTATTTCATGTAGGCAAAGTCTTCCATCTTCTTGAACTTGTGAGTATTTATAGAGTGTGAGAAATGACTTAAAGAACTCTTCAACAGTCAAAAATATAGCTGTTAGAAAAATGACCGTTGGAGCTGTGGGATGTCCGAACCCACCGTCCGACAGAACCAGTCAACTTGTCGGACGTCTGAACCCCTGTCCTGCGTCCGACAGCATCGTCCGAAGGTTTGTTGTAAACTGTTGGACATCCGAAACCATCGTCCGACAGAACCAGTAGCTCATGTGTCCATCCTCTCAACCTGTCGGACGTCCGAAACTTGAGTGACCGTCCAAAAGTATCGTCCGAAACTTGTCGTAAACTGTGGGACGTCCGAACCTCTGTTCACCGTCCGATCCTTGCGTCCGATAAGTGAAAACCTTCTCAATTCTTCTTGAATTGATTCCTTTCCTTCTTTAATGAGTCAAGGACCTGTCTTAACATAATTCTCATATAAAAACATTAGTCCAATCATTATTTTGTTTTGTTATCATCAAAACCTAGGAACAAGGCCAACAATCTTGATATCAGAGCACTTACTGTTAGTGATCAAGTGCTGACTGCTACACCAAAAGCAATTGTTGTTAGTGAGGGCGCTACTTTATTTCCTTAACCCAATGGCAGCGCAACTTTACTTGTCAGGATCAAGCGCTGACCGCTACACCAAAAGCAATTGCTGTTAGTGAGGGCGCTACTTTATTTCCTTAACCCAATGGCAGCGCAAAGCACCGTACAACGCTCGGTCAGCCTTGGTGCCGCTGGGCCGGCGGTTAGTCATATCGACGTCTAAATCCCCTGATCCGAGTCAAAGGGTGGTGCTGCAACTCCTCAAGTCCAACAATTACCCCCCAGCACCAGCCTGAGAGACTCGAACCTGCGACCTCACTCTGATACCACTTGTCAGGATCAAGCGCTGACCGCTACACCAAAGCAATTGCTGTTAGTGAGGGCGCTACTTTATTTCCTTAACCCAATGGCAGCGCAAAGCACCGTACAACGCTCGGTCAGCCTAAGGGTCTGCACCCCGCATGGGTGCCTCGGGCCGAGCGGTTAGTTACACGATCAGGTCTAAATCCCCTGATCCGAGTCAGAGGGTGGTGCTGCAACTCCTCAAGTCCAACACTATCAAATCTTTGATATCCATATCCAATGCCATTTTTAACCCAAAGATGCAAGCTTCATATTCAGCCATATTGTTAGTGCAAGAAAATCGTAACTTGGCAGCGGTAGGATAATGTTTCCCTTCTGGTGATACAAGAACTGCTCCAATTCCAGCTCCAAAAGAATTTGAGACTCCATCAAAAAATAATCTCCATTCGGGGCACTGTTCATTCATGTCGTCAGCTGTCCCAACAAATAAAATTTCTTCATCGGGAAAATAGGTGTGCAAAGGTTGGTAGTCATCTTCCCTTGGATTTTCTGCCAAATGATCTACGATAACTTGTCCCTTGATCGCCTTTTGTGTGGTAAAACTAATGTCAAACTCCGAAAGAATCATTTACCACTTGGCCATATGTCTCGTAGGCATTGGCTTATTTAACAAATACTTTAGCGGGTCAGAGCGGGAAATGAGATAAGTGGTATGACCAAGTAAATAATGTTTCAGTTTTTGAGCAGTCCATGCCAAAGCACAACAACTCCTTTCAAGAAAAGAATAATTAGCCTCATATGCAGTGAATTTCTTACTGAGATAATAGATAGCTTGCTCCTTTTTCCTAGATTCATCATGCTGTCCCAAAACACATCCTACACCTTCATCAAGTACAGATAGATACATAATCAGAGGCTTTCCTGATTTGAGTGGCACTAAAACTGTAGGATTCAACAAATACTCTTTGATCTTGTCAAACGCACACTGACAATCATGATTCCAATCCATAGGCGCATTCTTTTTTAACAACTTTTGTGAGGGTCTCGAAAATATCGATTTTATTTAAAAATGTCAAATATTTTTTATAATGTGTTTATTCATTTAAAAATGAGTGAATATATATTTAAAGTGATTATTTTCCAATTTAGAGAATTTTATACGAATTATTTGCCGGTGTGTGGTTTTGGCCAAAAATTAGCGTTAAAAATTATTCCGACGCGTGAATAGTGAGTTGGACTGAAATCAAGCATATGTAGTGATATTTTAGAAATATTATTATGGTGAGACAGTGTCGGGATGAAAGAAACCAGTGTAAGTTAGACTGTCGCGTGTGACGCGACATAAAGTGCCTAAAGTACCTTTTTCCCTTAAATTATGGAAGTGCACTTTTTGGGCCATAAAAGCCTTGAATTCTTGCACCCTTATACTTCATTTTTTAGCTGAAACCTTGGGGAGTTAGAGAGAGAGGCTGTTGAGAGAGAGAAGGGAGAGAAAGAGAGAAATAAGAGCTAGTTCCTTTCACTTCTTCTTCCTTGTTTCTTTCCAAGTTTTAAACCACCATTGAAGCCATCCTTTCCACCATTCCTTGCAGCCGAAGGAGAGAGGAGAGAGTGACGGCTGGTCCGATTTCTTGGAGGAGAAAGAGAGGTAAGTTTGTGGTTTGATATTCCATTTTCTTTCTTCCCCAAGCAACTTGAACCTATAAAACTTGATTTATGGGTTATGGGCTTGATTTCTTTGCTTCCATGGCAGCCGAACCAAGGAGAGAGGAGAGAGAGAGTGAGGTCCAAAAATTTTGAAGGAAAAGAGAGAGAAGAAAAGCTGGGTGGTGATTTTAAGCTTGAGATCGAGCTTGGGGTTGGAAATCGTTGTCGCGACTCGAAGATCTTGGGCTAGGATTGAAGTTCTTGGAAGCCATCAAGCTTGGAAGCAACCTTTTTGAAGAAGAGCTCGAGAGATCTCGTTAGATCTTGTCAGATCTTGTTGGATCTTGATAGATCCGGAGGTATAAACTTTGAAACTTGTAGATCTAGCTTTATTAGTGTTAAGTAGTTCAGATCTGTGGTTGATATTGATATAATGATTTCATCTGAAAAGATGATGTTGGGCTCTTGAATTCCCAACCTAGGTAGCGGACTTGAGGTGGCCTTTAGGTAGCGGACTTGAGGACCTGATTGTGGCTTTGTATGATATTTGTGAAATTTATCATGATGTGGTTAGAGAGTAGGGTTTTGTTGTTGGAAATTATGATAGAAAAATGTATGAGATGGCCAAATCCATGCTTGGTGATTTTAATGGTTGATTTCGAAATCATGTGATTGTTCTTGGTGAATGTTTGCCTAAGAAACTACATGTCACATTCAATCGTGAGTGTATGACTTTTAAAAGATAAAAGTGAAGCTTCTTGTGAGTTTTCGAATGAAAAATGTCATTTAAATGAATTTGAGGGATTTACCGTATTGTGACCAAATCTTATGATTTAAAAATAAAGATATGGTTTGAAGTGTTTTAAAGTTATATTAAAGTACTATCAAAGAGTGAAAGTTGAGTTTGTGTAAAAGTGATTTTGAGGTGATAAACCTCACTTAGGTGTTTTAGTAAAGAAAATGTGAAAATAGTGCTTGGAGAGTACATCGGTGGTGTGTCATATTTGAAATGACTAAGTGATTTTCAAAGAGGTATTGGAAATACAATATCATATGAAGTGAAAATCTTTCCTCGAGGGGATTTTGGGGAAAAATGTTGATTGAAACTAAAAAAGTGAAAACGAATTGTTTTAGTGAATGAGAGATGAAGTGAATCTCAACTATTGTTTTAAATTGTTTTAGGAAGTGCACAAGGAAGTGATTTTGACCCCTACGTGGAAGCCGAACCTTATTATTTTGGTGAGTTTCCATGCTTGTTATGTGTTTAAGTGATATGATTGCAATTGTGATTAATGTAGAGATTGTATAGTGAAACATGGTTTTGAACCCTCAGATGAGGTAGTGTGTACTTTATCGCACTTACCTTCATCTGAGTGGAAACAATTATGAAAAGTGCTTTGTAGCGAACGAAATTGAAAGTGTAGTGAAGTGATTGATTGTTGCAGTGTTATATAGTTAATGCATGTGTTTGAAAAGGTCAGGAAATACCTGAGACCTATCGGCGAACCCTTCGACTCGAGCCGGGGCCTACGCCTAGGTCGAGAAGAAAGGGAAGAGTCATAGGGTTATTTAAAAGTCACAAATCCCAGTGACTCAGACTAGTGCTATATGCTCGAGACTTGGCTTATGGACCAATCTCCAAAAAGAGCATCAAACCAGTGTTATTGACCAGTGATATATGCTCGAGATTTGGTTCTTGAACCTGTCTCCAAAAGAGCATCAAACCAGTGATATATATACAAGTGAAGTGAAGTGAAATGATGTGTACTCGAGACTTGGCAGCGGACTTGTCTCGGAAATGAATACAATGTACACAATCAAAATGAAGTGAAAAGTGCTTGTAGTGCGGGCCCGGTGGGGGATACGGAGGAGTAAGGTGTAAGAGAAGGTCTACATGGTCAATTGTGATAGTTGACGGAGTGTCAACTACTTGGTTCGTGGACAACCTTCGTGGAACTTGGCCCCTGAGGGCCCCTGTATCCAACATTGTATTGTTAATTGCTTTCTTATCTGTTTAAATTCCCAAGTGTACTTGTAAAGTGAATTTATTTATGTGTTAAGTGCCTTGCATGTTTTTGGGAGCTCACGAGCTTTTTAGCTCAACCTTTCAAATTTGTTTTCCTTAGCAGGGAATGAGCAACCGAGTGGTGGAGCCAACCCTTAGAATTAGGGTTTTGCTTATGTTGACGTTTCGAGAACTTTGAATTGTGATCATTGAAGGCTTTTGTATTTTGATTCATGAATATTTGGATGGATAGTCTTGTACTTTGGGTTTTGTAATTTGAAGTTATAAATTTGTAGAGTATTGTTCTATATATTGTGTTCGAAGTTTTAGTTTGATAAGCACCTGATTGTTTAACTGAGTGAGTCCTAGCGAGAGCTGGGTAGGCGGTCCGCTAACCCCTCTGGTTCGCCTTAGGGAAAGGTGGGGCTGTCACAGGTGGTATCAGAGCCTAGGTTTCGGATCTCTGTAGTGTATCCTATGCTTGGAGTTTAGGATGCCGGACTATGGGATTAACTTGAATGTTATGTGAATTGGAGAACTCACAGTATCTTAGTGGTTAAATATTGGATTGGTGGAAAACAAAGCTTAGAAATTAAGTAATGTTACATGGAGGTGAACGTTATGTGGGTGATTTGTGGAGAAAGGTTGATTGAGACTTGAAAGACCAATATACCCTTAAGAGTGGAAGGAAAATTGGGGCGATGAATGGTATTGACTATAGAAGTTAGGAGATTGAAAATTTTAACTGATTTCTTAAATGCTGGATTTGAGCCAAAATAAAAGAGGTTTCAAGAGAATAGAATGCGTTTTTCTTACTTAGCTAATTGCTGAAAATTTGCTACTTTGAAGTCTAAAAGAAAACCGAGATGTATTAGTTTTATTTCCAAAATGACGATTGGAAATGATGCATATGTGTTTTAAATATTTTATAACATGTAACTCTTGACATGTATGTAAATCCCACTAATTTTTGAATTAAAGGTTGGAAGGAAATTGCTGAGTTTGATGAACCCCCGTATATTAGGTTTGAGAAGAAAGTTTAAGTTTTCTAATTGTGTATTCCAATTCTTGATTGTAAACTTACATGTTTTCACACATGAATTTGGTCACATTTGAATAAGAGAATCTTGAGTTTTGAAAGAACAATGAAATTGCATTTCAGTAAGGTAAGCCACGAATTTGCTGAGGATTTTGTAATCTCCATTGTTTTTGATATATTTTCACAAGCTTATTTGAGAATTTTATAGACAGTTAAAGCCTAAGGATTAATAAGGTTGAGTGATTACATCTGAGAGCTTGAAGTTAGTGTGATTGAGAATCGAAAATGTACTAGCGATTTTGTGAATAATTTTAGAAATTCAATAATTGTGGTGATTAAAAGGAAAAGCAACTATGGGGATAGTTTGGGCGTTGGATGTATTCCTGAAACGGATTGTATAATCTACTTGGTATGTTAGACAAAATTGAGGACGGAGTAACTTGATCTCTTGGGTGGCCAACCATAAAGGGAGTCGGCTTCTTCTTATTTTGGTGTTTGAAAATGTGTGTTATCTGGATTTTAGTGTTAGATTTCTATGATTATCGGCCTCCGTTATGAAGTGATCTAGAACAATATAACACTCAACCCTAGTCGGGATAGAGAGATTTAAAACTGCAATATCGAGTACTTTTCTTTGTGAGAAAATCACTAGATGGTTCTCCTCCCCGTAAATGCATATTTATCAATTGCTTTAAGTATCATTCTTTTGTTTTGCTCAGTGTGTTTGCAAACTTGATGTGACTTTTGTGCCTCTTTTGATTTGAACATGCTTTACGATGTACTCAACGCACTTCTCCTATCTTTGGTCACATATAAAGTATCTTGGTTCTCTTTAGAGTATGGTCTTTTAATAGCTCACCTTGCTCTATTTTCTCGTACTTATGTTAAACTTGAGCCCTCTACAAGAATCATGGACGAAGTTAGTAAACCCCCCCTAGTTAGGATTTTGATTATTGGTGATCTGATCTAAAATTAGATCTTTGCCTAAAATGTGTAGGACGCTGACAATCCTGACTGGGGCACTTGTTGAGATTGAGTGAGGTGATAACATGGCAAATTGGGAAGCAGAACGTAAGGAGCTAGAGGTTCTTAAAAAGGAGGTGGAATTTCAGAGGAAGTTAGCCGAATATTGGGAAAGAAAATGGAAACAAGAATATGCAGAGAAAATTGAGCTGCTGAATAAGCATGTGGAGTTGAAAATGAAATATGAAGGGGTATTAGAAAATTTGCATAATAAGCTTGAGAAGATGAAGGCGGATACTCTAAGTATGCCTTTTAGCAGCCAATTTAAAGGTGGCAAAGGATGCTCCTGTGATGCTAGCAAGAAATGTAAAGAGATTTGTGGGGATGCACATGCCATGCATGGATTAAATGTAGAGATACTGGGAGGTTTGGCGGCGGCTCAAGATACTAGTTTTAGTGATGTGACCGAGAAGGCCCAAAGAATCGAAAGCATAAATGCCCAAGTGAGGACTTCCAATGCAAGAAAAAGGAATGCTCCTAGTAGTAGCCATGAACCAGTGGACGGAGATGCTTCACCTCTCAAGCTTAGTAGAGAAATAAGTGAAGCGAACATCTCTAGAGCGTCAAGAGAAGCTGGGATGAGAGGAGTGTTCTGTAGTAGGTCACCAAGTGAAAAGGGACAATCAAGAAGTGTCCCGCAAGGAAGCCAAGCATTAACTCTTGGCGTGCGTTGCAATTTTTGTGGGAAGATAAATCATACTAAGGATAACTGTTGGAGGAAGGCAGGAAGGTGTTTCCGGTGTGGTAGTACCAAACACCAATTTGCCACATGTCCCACGCTCAAGAAATAAGTGAAATTCGACAAAAGGACAGGCTAAACCAAGCGCTTGGGTTATGCTAAAGTTGCTGTGATAATTAAAGTTTGTTACTTGTGGTGATGTAATAGGACTAATTATATCTTTTGGTTTATAGTTGTAACTTTTGGAAGCTATGTGTAGGGAACACTTAATGTAGTAATATGTATCTGTTGTGAGACAATTGAACTTGGTAGTTGATGTCTCAATTGGTGGTATTGAATGTTGGCTTGGTTTGAAGTCAATGACTACAGTTATCTAGTTGGGTGTAAATAAGAGGTTCGTTTATGCCATTCTCTCTACAATTAAATGATTGTCTTATTCGAGAAGTAGTTGAGAGATGCGTAGTAGATGGAAGGAAACTGTGAGTTACCTCTTTAGAGTGATTATGATAAATATTGACACCAGACATTGATGTAAAATTTTCATGTATTTAAGGTGGAGATATTGTTTATGTGGGAGAATATTTGAGGTTTATACAAACCAGAAAAGTCTTGAGTAATTGTTTTCTTAAAAGGAATTAAGTTTGAAATAGAGACGTGGGGTAGGATTTCTTGGAGATTACGTATACGCCTTATGAAGCTCTCCATGGAAGTAGATGTTGGTTGCTAATACATGAGGATGAAACAAGAGAGAGAAATATTTTGGGATCTGATTATTATACCTTGGGTTAAGGAACCCCAAGAGAAATTAAGATTTATCCAAGAAGGGCTCCAAACCATTTAAAGTCGACAGAAAGACTTAATGAATAATTGGAAAGTAGACTTTGCATCCAAAGTGAAAGAGAAAGTAGAGTGTTCCCGGCCTAGAACTTGAGGTTAGTTTGAAGGGGAAGTAAGAATATAGTAGTGATTTTGTAAATAGATTTGTGAGTTCACTAACTACATCGATGAAGGGAGAGATATCCAAGGGATTAAATGAAGACGTCAAAGGTTGATAGAGTGGAATGGTGAAGGTCGGAACATGGAGAAATCTGAGTGTTAGGCTTAAAAGCATAACCAATTGGATAAATTGGAATTTTGAGGGTCAAATGGAAATTTTAGTTGAGAAAAGGCATCATGGTACTTAGCCTTTCTAACTATACCTTGAGAATAAGATGAAATTTAATGTAAATATCGTAAATTGAAGGTTAGCAAGGATGTATATATCAAGAGCATTTTCTCGATTAATATGGACATTATAGATTTATAGTGACGCTATAAGACTAATCACGACGTTAGTGGCATTCTTGGGGTTAGTACTCAACATTCGAGCCTTACTTGAATTACATTGTGGTAAATTTATCCAGGACCCCACGGTATATTTAAGATTCAAGGAGAGCATGAGCAAAACTTGAAGATAGTGTTGCAAATCGTGAGGAAGTACTATTTATAGGGTAAAATCCATGGAAGGGAAATTTTAGTGGAAGCATAAGTGTAATAAGGATCTCTGGGGTATATGTATGTAAGCATCTAGAGAGTCTTAAGTGATGAACACGTTATAAGAATTGAATTCATACCATTGTTGATGAAATTAGTGTTGTCATGGAAATTGGAAGATATCAAGGTAGATGAGCTGTTACTACAGGAAGAATATCATGTGCAGATTCATGGTAAGGATGTAAAGGATTTGAGAAACAAGTAAATTCTTTTGCTTAAGGTTGTATGGAGAAATCATGGGATTAAGGAAGTAACCTGGAAAGCTAACGAAGAGATCCAAGAGAATTATCCAAAATGATTTGTAAACTGAGATACGAATTTCGAGGACAAAATTCTTTTAAGGGGGGAAGGATGTGAGCGCCTCAAAAAATATCAATTTTATTTAAAAATGTCAAATATTGTTTATAATGTGTTTATTCATCTAAAAATGAGTGAATATATGTTTAAAGTGATTATTTTCCAATTTAGAGAATTTTATACGAATTGTTTGCCGGTGTGTGGTTTTGGCCAAAAATTGGCGTTAAAAATTATTTCGACGCGTGAATAGTGACTTGGACTTGAAATTGAGCATATGTAGTGATATTTTGGAAATATTATTATGGTGAGACAGTGTCGGGATGAAAGAAATCAGTGTAAGTTAGACTGTCGCGTGTGACGCGACATAAAGTGCCAAAAGTACCTTTTTCCCTTAAAATATGGAAGTGCACTTTTTGGGCCATAAAAGCCTTGACTTCTTGCACCCTTATACTTCATTTTTTAGCTGAAACCTTGGGGAGTTAGAGAGAGAGGCTGTGACGGTCCCACTTTCCCCAAAGGCGAACCAGAGGGGTTAGCGGACTGCCTGCCCGGCTCTCGCCGGGACTCAGTCGGTCACTTAACAATTCACATACGTAATTACCATAAAATAACTGATAATTCATGCTTAGAAAATTTCCAACTTATACATATCCGTTTTACAATCCAAAACTAGGTTCAAACCTAGAACTATGCAATAATTTACAGTCAAAAGTACCTAGTAACAAAAGTCCGATGTAGAGGTTTATTCACTACCTCGAACACCGTCAAGCTTTAACCTGAGAAGGGAAACAAGTAAAGGGGTAAGTCTAATGCTTAGTGAGTGTCCCAATACAGTAAGTGGACATGTTGTAAATTCCAGAACGGCCATGTAAAATTTAACATGTAGTGATCCCAAAATGGGCAGGTAAACAGTCAATCATGTATTCCCGTTATAACGGGTCATGTATCAGTATCATGTATTCCACAGGTTGTGGACAGGTAAACAAGTTCAGGAAAAGGATACTGTCCAGTACAAGTGTCGATGAAGCTTTCAATCTTCCGATCACCGGCCAACATTTCTCCGACTTTTGGGCCCAAACACCAACAGGCAGGAGCGGTAATACTCATGAGTAAACCTTAAACAGTACCCAAGATTCGTTAACTTGCCCGACCTAGCCCGATGCCGGCTCAGGGTCAAGTCACGTCACCAATGGGGTTGGGATCTCGGAACAGGAGGTTGCCAATTGTGGTAAAGTACACAATGGCACAGGCAGGCATGCACAAGTACTTTTCAAGATTAGGGTAAGTGCGATAAGGTACACACTTCCCTTTTTCATGTAAATATAAACTGGCATGTATTCAAGTAAACAAGTAGCACGTTGGGAATTTAAACATGTAAACAGTAAAACAAGTCGGGTCCCTCACCTGTAGGAGGATAAGTCTGGGACGATGATCCGGGCGGTCCTTCTAGTGCTTGGTCAGGTCCAGTGAGCAATTAGATATCAGCTACTATTTTAGGAAACCTCTTATTTAACTAACAAGTTGACTAGTTAACAGTATAAGGTGGAGTTATAAGGTGGAGTTATAACTCTTATTTTATTCGCACACAACCGGCCCTGACGTGTGCCGACCACACCCGACCGGCCCCGACTCGCCCCAACAGGGTGCCGACGTGCCTCGACAAGCCCCGACCAGTGCCGACCGATGCCGATTGTTGCCGGTTGTGCCCAAAACCTACCCATCCGTGCCGACTAGTGCCGATCGTGTACCAAACCCGCCGACTCATACCCAAACTTGCCAATAACACTTAAACTAATCGACCAATGCCTACAGCTACCCTAGTCATGCCCGACACCTATCAACTAAGGGCCGAAACCCAACAACACCATTACCCACGACCCTACACTGTTCTGACACTGACCCGAACCCCGAGCCAAGTCCCGACCTATAACCCGATGAGTTATAAGGTGGAGTAGGGGGTTGAGTATTGAACAAGACGGACTGCAACTGCTTCCAGTGGAACCTGTATCCTTTCACTGGGTATTTTTCCAGTTTATGTGTTTATACATTTTATGCTTCTAAACTGAATTATATTAACTTACTAAGTGCTTAACTGATATATTTGTGCTCCACTGTTACTGTGTGATTTGTGTGAGGTTAGGATCGCTCACTGGGCTTTTAGCTCATCCCTTTCAACTTTGTTTTTCCTTAGCAGGATTTGAGATCGAGAGCTTCCAAGGGTTACACTAGGTCGATTGGTTTGGAGACCTAATCTTGTATTTTGATGTAGCCCTTGTATTTTGAATTGGACTAATGGAATGTTGGATGGATGGATAACCTTTTGTATCTGTAATTATAGTTCGGGACGTTTGTGGTTCGTTAAGGAAATTTTGTGGTTTAAATGTTACAGTTGATTTGAGGACGTCAATGTATTTTGTTATTTGCATTTGAACTAAGGATCTGTAGTGAGTCCCGGCGAGAGCTGGATAGGCGACTCGCTGATACCTTAGGGCTCGCCCTAGGGAGAGGTGGGGCTGTCACAGGTGGTATCGGCTTTAGGTTTGGATCTCTATAGTGTATCCTAGGCTTAACGTTTAGGGTGCGGGTGGGATTAGGCTTGTTAAATGATATGATTTACGGTAATAGTTTACCTAGAACACTAATTCTAGTCGTGATTGCAGGAATGGAAGGAAATGGAGCACGAGGACTACCTGGAGGCAACTTCTGTTATGTTTCAGATAGGACTGGCGAGCCATTTCAGCAGCTTGTTCCGGGCGTAGGGTGGATAGGCGGTGTGATTGTTGGCAGACACATTCATTTCCCAATCAAGTGGTGCTAGCTATAGTAGATGAGAGGCAGAGGTTAGTCAATGCAAATGCCAGAGCAAATGGCCGAATTCAAGAGTTAGAGACTAGGGTGCTCGAGGAGCAACAACGAATCGAAACCTTACGTGAACAATTACAAGAGACCAATAATCGTTTGGCTCAGATGGCACAACAACTAAGGGAGAGAGGTGGAGAAGATCATGGCCTTGAGGATACTAGCGTAGGAAATGAAGTCGAACGTGTTAGAGAACGAGAATCCCTTGGGTCTAATTAATCCAAAGGTCGTATTGGTTTTGACCTTTGTAAGAGAATGATAGGATGGGGATGTAGAATGTTCTACTTTGGAGGCCAGTGTATTTTGTTGGTGACTTGTTTACTTTTGTCTACTACTTTTGACTTGGTATGTACTCAACTTGACTGTGACTTGTGTTTTAGTTTAACGAGTTCTAGTTTGTACTAACGTGAGACATGACTAAGTGTGAACTGTATTGTGAAATGTGCTATGTGAAAATGTGTTTGCTCCACTTGCTTTAAGAGTTGTTACTTGTGTGTGTGTGAAGTTAATTATGGTTTAGTATGGTTGATATACATATGCATATAGATTAGCTATGAACATGAAAACGAGAGGGCAACGACGAGGCTGTGGGCGTGGATGTGGACGTGGCTTTAGACAACCCCAAGATCTAGGGGATGATCACGAATCAGTCGCAGGAAATAATCGTGAACCAAGGGCCGATGCTAATGATCAGGTAGCCACAGCCATCCAACGTACGACTGATTTGTTAGCACAAATGGCTGGTCAAAACCTTGGAAATCAACAAGGAAACCCTGTGAATCAAGTAGAAGGAGAAGACAAGGCACTAGAGATTTCAAAATTTTCTCCCCTAAGTTTCTTTGGAGGTCCTTACCCCGATATAGCCGAGAATTGGTTGGAAAATGTAAGGAACATATTTGATGCTTTGAATTATTCCGAAGAAAGACAAGTAACTTTTACGGTGTTCCAATTTGAAGGAGCGGCTAGAGCATGGTGGAATGTTATCAGAAATAAGTGGGAAAGGGAACAAACTCCGAGAACTTGGATGAATTTCGTACAAGAATTTAATGAAAAGTTCCTTCCACCACTGGTCCAAGAAAAGAGAGAAGATGATTTTATAAAACTTCGCCAAGGAACCCTAAGTGTGGCTGAATATGAATCTCAATTCACTAAGTTGTCACGATTTTTCCAGGCGGTACTACAGTGAAAGAGAATAAGGCAGTTTATTCGGGACTTAACTTAGAAATTCAAGATGCTCTCAGAGCTCAAATTGAGACATTCACCGATGCCCTTGAGAAAGCCCAAAGAGTCGAGGTAACAAAATCTCAACTGAAAGCCTTTCAAGCCCGAAAGAGAGATGCACCTAGTGGTAGTTCCCTTGAGGTTCCTAGAGAGACTGTACCGCCTCCGAAAGTCGAAAAATGAACTGGTGGAATAAAACTACCTCCTTATTCTTCTCATAAGATGGAGCAACTAGAAGGGACTACATCACAGAGAACTCAAACAAGAAGGGTTCAATCAAAGGAAACACCATTGGGAAGTCAAGCCATGGTTGTCCCACCAACTTGTGGATACTGTGGGAAAAGCAATCCGGGACAACTGTTGGGTGAAATGAAATGTTTGCGTTGTGGGAGTGCCGATCATCAAGTTAGTCACTTGCCCAAGGAAGCAGAGGGTGATCCTCATCAAGGAAATGTAACTACTTCTCCACAAGTTCTTGAAGGAGGAAACCGATCCGAGCAGGCTAGAACCTATAACCTTCTTGGCCAGATTTCAAGATCAATTGAGGTAGTTGAAGGTATGAATTTCGAGGATGAAATTCTTTTAAGGAGGGGAGATTGTGAGGCCCCGATTTTTTCCCAATTTCTGGAAAATATTAAATAATGTTAATTATAGTTATTTTGGTTTGCCAAGGTGTTTATATGGTTTGTTTTACTTTTAAAAGTGTTTGGTTTTGACTCGCTTGTTTTACAAAGTTTGAAAACCCTAATTTGATTAAAACCTTAGTTTTTCGAAAACCCTAAATTGGGATAAAACCCTAATATGTATATGCAAAATCCTAGTTTGGATTTGTAAAACCCTAGTTTTGAAAATATAGTTAAGTTTTACGTTTAATGACAAGTTTGTTATTTCTTGATTTTACGTGTGTTAATGCATGATTAAGAAGAGGGATTACGATTCCTAGGTGATTAGTGGCCTTAGTAGATGTAATTAAGTTTTGATAGACTAAGTTGAATTGAACACCTATGGACTAAGTTGATAGGAAAAAAAATTACTTGGGCAAGGGTGGAAGTTCATCTAAGTTGGTGGGTTTTCTTAGCATGCTAATGTTGACTAACCCTTGACCAAATACTAAATATCTAACTGGTCTCATCCCTTAGACATTTGCATAGGAGAGCCGGCCAAGCAAAGGAAAAAGAAGAAGGGAAAAACCGTGGAAAAAAGAATGAAAAGAAGAGAGAAAGAGAGAGGAAAAAAAAAAGGGAGAAAGCTTGTGGTTTTTTTTCAAAGTTCAATCATCCGATCTTGATTTGGAGCTAGGAGGTGAAGCCTGCACTTGAAAGCTTGAGGTTGCACCAAGAACACAAGCTAGAAAGGTAGTATCCCTTTGTCTTGCAAGCTGGAATTTCGACTAAATTGATGAAGTTGTTGGATTTTGTTGTTGTTTTGACTTGATTGAGGATCATGTTTAGCTTCTTAGAATAATTGATGGGTTAGATTGTTGAATTTTCTTGTGTAAAGCTCCAGCCAAGAAGAAATCATTAGGGTTGAATTTCTGTCCATTTTTCTGTCCGAATTTTCTTGATATTTTCGAAAATGATGAGGACAGAATTAGCTTTAGCACAAAGCAAGAAAGTTGTAGAGAGTTGAGTGAGGATTCTACCTGTAAATTTTCAGGTGAATCGGAGTACTGTATCATATGAAATGACTAAAATGCCCCTGATGCCCTGTTTCTGTCCGAACCGTTATTTTGCTACTGTAATGGGCCATTTTGACCGGGAAGATGACTGTTTTTGTTTTTGAGTTCTTCTTAAGTATTGTAGCTTTATGTGTTAGCTTTCTAATGGCTTTGGAATCGCTTGTTTGGAGCTGTGAGTGTCGAGTTATGGCCATTTGAAGCCGTCCTGCTTAAATCTCTGCGATAGGGTAGAAAGCCATTGTTCTGATTATTTTCGACCTAGTTCGGGATGGAATTGGATTTCAACTTCTTCATGAAAATTGTAGAGGGTAATGTGGAACGTGTAAGGGTTGCATTTACTTGATTGTTATTGCATTTGAGTCATTGGGTTTGCATGTGCGTGTTTTGGTTGGAATGCAATGCATTTGGGCAGAAACAGAAAATCAGGATTGACTGGACAGCCACTTTGACACCATTTTACATGTTGATCCTTTGTGATTTGGCATTTGGCCAAAACACAAAAGTTATAGCCCTTCATTCTAGCTTTCCAACGCATCTGGAATTTCTTAATTTCGATTTTTGAGCGCTGAGTTATGATCATTTGAATTTAGCCCATTGGAAATTCTGACAGTTAACTTTCTGGGACTGTTTCTGCATTTTTGACCCCGAAGGATTGAATCTGGGAAAAAATTGTCTTCATTAAAGTTGTAGATTGTTCTCTTAGCTTCGAAACAGCACCTCGTGCACTTATATCCGACACTTGTACCATTAGTTATGATTAAAATGGAAAAAGGTGTCAAATCTGCCTTTCACACCTTTTTAGTGTGTGTTTCCCGTCTTCGTTCTACTCCCGTCCGTTTTTGGTCTAACGCCCATGCATGTGCTCCTATTGCTATTTTAAATGTTTATAAGTATTTTTCAAGAGTTTTAGTTGTGGCGGCCCCACTTCTCCCTAGGGCGTACTCTAGGGTATCAGCGGAACGCCTGCCTAGCTCTCGCCAGGACTCGGTCAAGCAATCAATTCAACTAGGGTTTGGTAAGACGTAGGATATAACCTTAAATATAGACCAATATAGCTTACAACCATACATCCATCAGGGTTCGATCCACAAGCGCTTATCATAATCATTCGAAAGAAATCCCAAACATTGTCATCAACATCAAAATAGATACATGAATACATCAGTCATTCAAAAGTTTCAAACTGGCCTTGTACTTCCATCAGCACTCAACTTAATACCTGGAAATCCTGGGAAGGGAAAATATAAGGGGTGAGCTTCTAAAGCCCAGTGAGAGTCCAAAAACACATAGCAATTAAGCACATAGACATAACAAGATTTAGTAAAACATTAATGTCCATATAGGACCAGTTTTCAAGTACGGTAAAGTTTCCAATTAAGGAAAGTCGTAAACAGTAGTTTCTTTTCCAAATATCAGGTTTCAAAACAGTAACAATCATGGTGCTCATTGAGCCAATCAATCAGGAACAGTCACAGTAACAATGGATTGGTGCGGCTCTAGAGGTGGCCCCCGTTGAACGTGGCACTTAGCCCGCCCAATCAAACAATCAACAGCAGCAGTATCAATCTCAGGAGGAGAAAACAGAGTCTGCAGTACTCTGGTCATCATTTTTTTTTTCTCCAACCCCTTTTCACCCAACTTCGGATCCGAAAACCAAACAATCAGGAGGTGGTGTACACTCGAGGTAACCTTTAAACAGGACCCAGGGTCCGTCGACGTACCCGACCAAGCCCTACTGCCGGCTCGGAATAGGCCGACTCGCCTCTGGGGTTTGGGATCCCGGCCAACGGTCATGCGCAGTTGACATACACAGGCACAATTACAGTGGTTTAGTTTATTATTTTGGAGGTGAGGGACAACTGACAATCAATTTCAACCTCGAGCCCCCTTAGGAGAGTGCACCAGCCTTTAGGGGCGAGGGGGCCTTGAAGGCCAGCCTCTTCACCTCAAGCCTCGAAAAGAAAACAAGTTTTATTGTTTTTTTAAAAACAAAACATACTAAACCACCTAAGCACGTTGAGTCAAATTAAGCAATAAAACTCACTTTACATAAAACCCTAGTTTCATTTATTCAACAATAAATCACATTTAGTAAACAAGTATCAATCAACAACAAGTAACACATAGCAAACAAGAATCAATTAGCAACAAATAGGAACCCTCACAAATCCTTCACAAATTATTTCACTTGTAAAAAACATTTTTCTTGGAAATAGTGGTAATTCATTTCTTTGCAAATATGAGTCGGGTAAAATATTTCACAAGTCATTTCCAAATAGTAGTAAAATATTTGATTTTAAAATGGATTGGAACACTCACCTTAGATAGATCAAAGTTGAGTTGGTGAGTTGAAAGCTTCAGTATCAACGCCCTCGCTTGGTACACCGACGGGTCCTGAGGTACATAATTACTATATTAACTTTTATTTAGTTAAAATCAATTTTGACCAATTCACTTCTTTTATAAAAACAAGGATGTATTTAAGGTTTTACTAATCGAGTTAATATTATGGCAAAACGGTGGTATGAATTTCGAAATTGGAGGTTTTGGTTAGTTAGGTCAGAATACGTGAGTTTCGAAAATTTGGCAAAATTAGGGTTTGAAAATTTTTAATAGTTGATATTTAAAAGGATTTTGATAACGTAGAGTATTACGTTGGAGAAAATAGAGGAAAACTTGCCTTGGTTAGAAAATTGACTAGCGGTGTCTAATTTCATTTGTTATAGTACAAAATGAGTTTTCGTGACTTGAATTTGGTTTAAAATGATTTGATTCGTGTTTACCATTTTGGTCTTGTTAAAGTACAATACCTCTACATTAAAACAAGTTTTTATAGATCGGAATTTGAGTTTGAAAAATGAAGGTTTTGTCAAATGACCAAATGTAGTAAATGAAAGTTTCATAAGGTGCATTGCGTGAAAAACCAATTTGCCACGGTTTCTTTCAAAAATTGAATCGGAAGTTCTATTCGTGTGAATTGCATGATTTTGGAGCCGTTTAAAACTAGATTCATCGTTCTTTATTTCCTCAGAAAACATCGAAGACCAAATCAATTTAGAAATCACTCAAATTTGGACAATAAATTTTGAAACCATTTTGGTTAACAAAAACGCAGTCTTGATTTTTTAGTGATGTTCGTCGGATCACCATGGTGTATATAAAATGAGTTACGGGGTGTGTGAGGTGCCAAATCGAAGCTCTTTGGGTCTAGTTTGAATGCCCTTGTGGCACTTGATTTGGAGTAGTAATTTAAAAGATACAAGCATTCTGTTTTGATCCATTTTGCTCACTGATTTCTGGAAAATGTAGCTTTGAACACTTTTGAAATTTTAATTATTTAGCGGTTAGAGGTCTGGTTTGGGTTCCAGCAATTCAACATCAAATCATCATCAATTATTAGTCACACACCAACACATGCACGAGAACAATAGGTAGTCACCCATTAAGCAAAACAGTGAAATATCAAACTTTAAGCTCATTAACTCAAAATTTCAGCTTATGGTCCGAATGATTTAAATTCATCATGCATTCATGAAAAGTTGGAAACATGCAAGAGCAAGTCAAATAAGCTGCCAAGCAGCATTTTAACACGATGCTTGATTGAAATAAGTTCAAGATTTCGATCTCAACCATCATTTCCGGCATATGTGTCTAAGAGCTTCAAGAAGTCGAAATACCAACATGCATGGAACGACTTTAGTAAAACCAACCAAAATAGGTTTAGAATTTTCAATGCCAAGCCAATGTATCAAAGGTTCAGGTATCATCAAACCAAAACCGAGACAAAATAAGTTTTAAAAGCGGTTCTAAGGCCCCAAGTTACACGCAACTTCAACTACCAACATCCAAAGTTCAATGAGTAGTATTTCTTAAAATTTTTAGAACAAGAAGGATGGATTTCAAACGTTTTAACCATGATTCTCAACATGTGATCAACTTAGGAAGTCAGGATTGCATGCACATAGCCAAATCTACAAAAGTTTGGCTAACACTCCTCAAGGTCGGAAGTGCCAAGCTTGGTTCAAAATAGCAAGAATCCGAGGTCTCTAAGCAAGTAAAATAGTACAAGTGAAAGTTTAACTACTCTCAAGCATCATGCATGGAAATAAAAAAAAATGAAACTGCCATGGAGGCTTCGGTTAGCTTAGAGAAACCAAGAATGATGCGCCTCATCAGTTCATCAGATTTCCAGAAAAGGATTAAGAGGGTATATGCATGCCATGACAAGATTTTTAAACTATTCATCACATGCATGAGCATTTCATCCATCAAGATGATATGTTTTGGAAAGGGGAAAAAAAAAAAACTATTTCTTTGAGCTACAGAGAATATGGAATAAGTCATACCCTAAACCAGCTTCAAGGGACGAAGAACAAGTGGAGATGTTAGTTGAGCAGCTCCGGTTTCCAGCTACAAGAAGGAGACAAGCTAAGAATGGCAAGGAAATTTCTTAAGCTGCCAAGGAAGTTTTAACTAACATCTTTTACCTTTTTGCTTGATCAAGAACGGAGGTAGAGGTCAAGGCAGCTGCTTCCAAGTTTCCAGCCTCGGTTCCAGCAGCTCGCAGTCAAAGGTGAGTTCTTGGTGCAAGGCTGAATCGACCAAAGAAGCAAGAGAAAGGGAGAGTGAGAGAGGTTTTCGGGTGAGAGTTTGAAGGAGGAAAACTGAAGTAGAATAGAAGTGTAAGTGAAAATGAGAGAGTGGAGAAAGGATTGAAAATGTTTAAGGGAAGAGGGAGAGCTTCGGATGCCTCGAGTGAAGGAAAGAAAACAGAAGCTGCCTTGTTCAAGTGAGCATAGATAGTTGAATAAATTGCCAAGTGGTATAATCCTTTCATCCATTGGGCATGGGGGCCGGTGATCATCATCATCTTTGGCCAAATTGATCTGAAAATTTGGTTAAGCCAATCCAAAGAGCTGCTGATGATAATGAAATTCCTGGATGACTTGTTCATTTTGCCAAAATTTTCAGCAAGAAACCGACAAGTGGCAGTCATGTAGAGGTGGAAAAGGGGCGGCTAAATTTCTTGCTGAAATGGTGAAACTATGTCCGAATTTGTGAAGCTATGTCCGAATTTGTGAGGCTATGTCCGAATTTGTGAAGGTATGTCCGAATTTGTGAGGCTATGTCCGAATTTGTTTGGAGGGAAATATTGATTCGAAATTTGCTAAGAAAGAATAGTTTCAGCTACTACAATTTAAGAAGCAGCAATGGAAAGAATCAAATGAAGCTGTCGGAAATGATGAAACTTGTTCAAGTTATCAACTTATCCCTAGCAAGAAATCGACAAATGGTGATCATGTAGGGGTGAAGAAATGGCAAGATTTTCCTAGCTGAAATTGTGATGCAATTTCCGAATTCATTTGAATGATTTTCAGCTAAATCCAAATTTGTTTTAAGAAGATTTAAATGAAACCGATTGATGAGGGAAAAATGGTTAAACTTTGTATAAATGATGGTAGTGATTTCAAAGAAAATTATTTAGGTTTTTTTTTTTTTCTCGTGATTAAGCACATGCTCAAGCAAAAAAAAATTTATAAGAATTACTCATGAAAATTTCTAAACAAGCTTTAGGTTAAACTCACGGCCCTCACATTAGTTCTTTGAGTACGTGCACGTCACGTCATTTCACATGTGTAAATGGATTTTCTTAACTCAGGTGATTCTGTGGACACCGAAGGACGTATGTGATCTTCTAAATTTTGCTTCGCTTGTTCACAACTGTTGGTGAGTGTTCCTTGCATGTTTGTGAATAAATTGCTTTGTTGACGTGTTTAAGTGCTTTTAATAATTATGTGAAGGGCGAGTGTGTACTTTATCGCACTCGGCCTACTTTTTATTCTACTGTTCAACTTTGTGCTTTTCCATTGTTTGTATATTATTTGCGCATGACTGTAGGCAAAGTGTACTAACACATAGGCTAAACAAGGCCTTTCCCCCTTCGCTATCGACCTATTCGAGCCAGAAGCGGAATCGGTCGGGTAGGTTGATAACCTAGGGCACTGCACGGTATACTCGAGTATTACCACTAGGAGTTATAAGGTGGAGTAGGGGGTTGAGTATTGAACAAGACGGACTACAACTGCTTCCAGTGGAACCTGTATCCTTTCACTGGGTATTTTCCCAATTTATGTGTTTATACATTTTATGCTTCTAAATTGAATTATATTAACTTACTAAGTGCTTAACTGATATATTTGTGCTCCACTGTTACTGTGTGATTTGTGTGAGGTTAGGATCGCTCACTGGGCTTTTAGCTCATCCCTTTCAACTTTGTTTTTCCTTAGCAGGATTTGAGATCGAGAGCTTCCAAGGGTTACACTAGGTCGATTGGTTTGGAGACCTAATCTTGTATTTTGATGTAGCCCTTGTATTTTGAATTGGACTAATGGAATGTTGGATGGATGGATAACCTTTTGTATCTGTAATTATAGTTCGGGACGTTTGTGGTTCGTTAAGGAAATTTTGGGGTTTAAATGTTACAGTTGATTTGAGGACGTCAATATATTTTGTTATTTGCATTTGAACTAAGGATCTGTAGTGAGTCCCGGCGAGAGTTGGGCAGGCGGCTCGCTGATACCTTAGGGTTCGCCCTAGGGAGAGGTGGGGCTGTCACATGTCAGGTGTCGGGGCATGTGCGTGTGGGTAGTTCACGGTAATCGGGACGGGGTTGACAGGCATGGCCTACCGGTTGGGCATGGGCAGTCGGTGATCGTGCATACGTGGTCGGGGTCGCAGACGGCTAGGCGTAGCTAAGTGTTGGTTACCTGATTGGGTGTTGGTGCCGGGCCTTACCGGCACCGGTCGGTGGTTATTCCGTGCGTAGGTGTGGGCACTGTCGGTTCGGAGGTTATGTGCTAGTCGGGTGCCGAGACGGTCGGCACGTTGGGCTCAGGTTCAGGCTTCCGTTATAGTTGCCATTTTTGGTTGATGCCTAGGGTTGGCTAACGGGAAACCTCTCCGGGTGGACGTTACATCTATAGACCTGAGTGATCGGGGCCGACGGGGTTGGCACTAGGCTCTGGGTCTGTTAACGGGTGTACGTACATTGGCTAGGGGTTAAGTAGTCGTTAACGAGTGTGCATGGGTCGGCAAGTCCGCTAACCGGTTAGGGCACACGGGTTTGCTAGGGCCTGGGCACATCGGTTAGGATCTGGGCATGTCTGTCACGGGTTTGGTAAGGTTGGGCTAGACAATCTGCTAATGGGTCAGCATATCCATTAACATACGCGCACACGGGCTGCACATCCGCTAACGGACGTGCACACGGGCAGCAATGGGCGCACATCGGCAGTGCCAATCCGTTAACGTACGTGCACGACAGCCGGCCACCCATCACAGTTCACGTTTTAGGCCATATCTCCTAATCTGCTTGTGCGATTTTTGCCCATTTTATACCGTTGGAAATGGCATTCAGAGCTCTACAACTTCTCAGAAGGGACCAGGTTCAAATTCTGGGCGCATCAAGTTCAAATTTGGGTTCAAACACGCAGCAGGTGCAAAAATCCAGTTTTATCAGTCACTGAAAATCAGTGAACTTAAACCATTTTCTGGGAACAGTAGGGATGGAATATGGGGGTGTACCATACACCTTTGGAAAGCTCTTTTAGTCTGTTTTCCAACGCCACCAACGGCACCTGAATTGGACTTTCCTACAGTGAGTTATGGTTGTTTTACTGAAACTGGTTCTAGGGGACTGACAGCACCCGGAAAACTATGTTCTTGGCGTGAACAGGATTTCTACTTGGTCTAGGGTGCTTGTTTTTGCTTGAAATTCATCATCAACATACCACATATATAGCCCAGCATGTATAACACGTTTATCATCAGATTTATAACAAGAAACAGCCACCACAAGTCATTCAAATCATGGCATGGAAGCTGGAATTCACAAGCATGCCCAACAGGTTCATATCAATTCTCTAGTCCATGAATTAGTAATTTTCCTATCATGCTGCATACGATTTTAAGCTAAGGAAATAAGTAAGGTTTGTAGCTCAATATACCTCAATTACTTGCAGTAAAAACGTTTGGGAAGTGGAGCAAGCAACACAATGAAAGCCCAAGCAAAACCAGCCAGCAATCCACCAAGTTCAAGCTTTGATTGCTCCTTGGGTCTGTGGCTGTTTGTAGTTAATGTTTGAAGGTGTTTTTGTAGGATATTTCCAGTAGAATTTTGTGCAACATTCAAGGGTTTCAAATGGTTTATCAGCTGAGAACATCAAGTAGTTATAGGCACAAAATAAGCATGACAAGGATCAAGTAGGTGGACAACTAGCAAAGCTGAAATCTTGACACCTTGCACAAGCAGCTTTGTCATGCTTGTTGCATGAAATTTCTGGTGAGTTCAAGGCTGATTTACAGCTGAAAATTCATCCAAGTAAGGGGCTATTGAATGGCTGAAGTTGCTGGTATTAATAAAGGAGAAACAAGCACGACAAGGCAAGCACGACAAGGTTCACAGCAAGCACGACAAGGCTCAAGCTGCTGTGTCGTGCTTTTCGGGCAAAATTTCTTAAACAACTCGGGGCTTATTTCTAGCTGTGATTTCACACAAAAACATAAAAATCCAAGACACGATCTTCAGTTGGCGTTGTTATAAAAAGGGGTCGGTTACAAACCCTAGTTTTATTTCGAGTTCTTGAACGTTCCAGCGTGCTCAAGCTTTGTTCCACGCATTTTACTAGTAACCTTTGAAAGACTTTGGTAATTGTTTAGCCCCACAAATAGGCATGGTAAGTACTTAGAATCTCGACACGAAATCATGGTTTCAAATAAGAATAACGTGGCCAAAACAAGGCAAAACAAGCATTGATTTCCACATAGTACATACATGTACATTGACCGGTGAGGTGTGGGCTACACGGGCTCTCACAGAGGCTGCTGAGAGAGAGAAGGGAGAGAAAGAGAGAAATAAGAGCTAGTTTCTTTCACTTCTTCTCCCTTGTTTCTTTCAAAGCTTTAAACCACCATTGAAGCCATCCTTTCCACCATTCCTTGCAGCCGAAGGAGAGAGGAGAGAGTGAGGGCTGGTCTGATTTCTTGGAGGAGAAAGAGAGGTAAGTTTGTGGTTTGATATTCCATTTTCTTTCTTCCCCAAGCAACTTGAACCTATAAAACTTGATTTATGGGTTGTGGGCTTGATTTCTTTGCTTCCATGGCAGCCGAACCAAGGAGAGAGGAGAGAGAGAGTGAGCTCCGAAAATTTTGAAGGAAAAAGAGAGAGAAGAAAAGCTGGGTGGTGATTTTAAGCTTGAGATCGAGCTTGGGGTTGGAAATCGTTGTCGCGACTTGAAGATTTTGGGCTAGGATTGAAGTTCTTGGAAGCCATCAAGCTTGGAAGTGTTAAGTCTTTAAATGCACGGTTTATTTGTGGACATTTTCCCTAAATTACGACCTAAATATGGTTTTAATTGCTTTATTAGACTCATGTTTGGTTTTGGTATTAATTTTAGGTCCTTGGAATTAATTGAAGATTACAAGCTCTATTTTTGGTGAAAATTCCAGAAGACCTTCAAGGATAAGGCGTAGGCGCGCTCCATTGGGCTGTGAAGAAGAAATTCTGTGGAAAAAAAATCCTACGCCTGACAATTCCTATCATTGGTGGAAGGTTTTATTTATTTTCAGTAATTGGTTGAAGACCCTTTTAATTAGGGATTTTTGTAATTGGTTTCCTTATTTACTTTATTATTGCTTTTTAGGGAATTAGATTCCAATTAGGACTTTTTTTTCCGAAGTAAACAAAAAAGCCTGGGTTTTCTATTAAGGGAGGCAGCCAAGCCGTCGAAGGCAGAGGGGATGCCACGCATTGAGAAAAAAACAATAGCATCATAGTTTTTCTAGGCTTTCTCTCGTTTTCCTTCCTTTAGATTAGTTTAGTTATTTTATCGGATTGTGACTTGTTTCCTTGATCGTTTGGTGGCTGGATTGTTTGCTCATTTGACGTGGAAGTTTAACAATTCGTTTCGTTATTTTTATCTTCCTTTTTCATTTTTTATGGTTAGAAATTTCCCAAGAAACTCTGGGATGCAATTTTCCATGAGGAGCGGCTAAATCTCTTGTCTACTCAAAGGGCAACTCGAAGGCACGGTCCAATATATTTGTGAGATCTAATCGAATCTTTAACCTTTCTTTTAATTTGTTACTATTCATATGTTTTTTGGATTAATTGTTTGATGGTTATTTTGTTAATTAAATATCAACGGCCGGGTATTTAAATTAACTTAATAGCCTACTGTCAAATTAACTAATTGAATACGTAATCGTTCATTTAGTTAATAATTAGTGGCAACCACCATAATTGATTTTATGTTGGGGAAACGTATGATCTAGCTTAAATGAACTCTCTTAGCGTGTTCATTGGTTAGGATTGGGTTTTTCTAACTTTTAATGCAATTGGATAATTAAATTCCTATGGTCGTACTTAGGGTTGTTATCTGGTTAGAGAAACAGTCAACGGTCGTACCTTGGCTGTCGAAAAAGTAAGGAAAAGCTAGTTGTCAGAGCTTGTTAGCAACTATAACTAGCCTAGTGACAAATGACTGAAATATTTATGCATCAATGATCAAGTGATTGGACTGTGCCTAAGAAGTTGTTCCTTTGGGTAGAATTTTATCATTTGTTATTTCTAATAAATTACTCTCTATCTGTTCTTTGGTGCTTTATTTATTTAGTATTTTCAATTTAATTTTCTAAGTTTATTTATTTTATTTTTAGTTCTATTCCATCCAAATCCCCCCATTTTTCTGTGATTTAAAAAGAACCAAATTCCTTCCCGTTCCCTGAGGAGACGACCTTATTTGCCACTCCTACAAATTAATTGTGGTGGTAATTAGGATTTTAATATTTATTATTGCACAGGTTCGGCACCTGTCAGGAAGTAACTTTTTTGAAGAAGAGCTCGAGAGATCTCGTTAGATCTTGCCGGATCTTGTTGGATCTTGATAAATCCGGAGGTATAAGCTTTGAAACTTGTAGATCTAGCTTTATTAGTGTTAAGTAGTTCAGATCTGTGGTTGATATTGATATAATGATTTCATCTGAAAAGATGATGTTAGGTTCTTGAATTCCCAACCTAGGTAGCGGGCTTGAGGTGGCCTCTAGGTAGCGGACTTGAGAACCTGATTGTGGCTTTGTATGATATTTGTGAAATTTATCATGATGTGGTTAGAGAGTAGGGTTTTGTTGTTGGAAATTATGATAGAAAAATGTATGAGATGGCCAAATCCATGCTTGGTGATTTTAATGGTTGATTTCGAAATCATGTGATTGTTCTTGGTGAATGTTTGCCTAAGAAACTACATGTCACGTTCAATCGTGAGTGTATGACTTTTAAAAGATAAAAGTGAAGCTTCTTGTGAGTTTTCGAATGAAAAATGTCATTTAAATGAATTTGAGGGATTTACCGTATTGTGACCAAATCTTATGATTTAAAAATAAAGATATGGTTTGAAGTGTTTTAAAGTTATATTAAAGTACTATCAAAGAGTGAAAGTTGAGTTTGTGTAAAAGTGATTTTGAGGTGATAAACCTCACTTAGGTGTTTTAGTAAAGAAAATGTGAAAATAGTGCTTGGAGAGTACATCGGTGGTGTGTCATATTTGAAATGACTAAGTGATTTTCAAAGAGGTATTGGAAATACAATATCATATGAAGTGAAAATCTTTCCTCGAGGGGATTTTGGGGAAAAATGTTGATTGAAACTAAAAAAGTGAAAACGAATTGTTTTAGTGAATGAGAGATGAAGTGAATCTCAACCATTATTTTAAATTGTTTTAGGAAGTGCACAAGGAAGTGATTTTGACCCCTACGTGGAAGCCGAACCTTATTATTTTGGTGAGTTTCCATGCTTGTTATGTGTTTAAGTGATATGATTGCAATTGTGATTAATGTAGAGATTGTATAGTGAAACATGGTTTTGAACCCTCAAATGAGGTAGTGTGTACTTTATCGCACTTACCTTCATCTGAGTGGAAACAATTATGAATAGTGCTTTGTAGCGGACGAAATTGAAAGTGTAGTGAAGTGATTGATTGTTACAGTGTTATATAGTTAATGCATGTGTTTGAAAAGGTGAGGAAATACCTGAGACCTATCAGCGAACCCTTCGACTCGAGCCGGGGCCTACGCCTAGGTCGAGAAGAAAGGGAAGAGTCATAGGGTTATTTAAAAGTCACAAATCCCAGTGACTCAGACCAGTGCTATATGCTCGAGATTTGGCTTATGGACCAGTTTCCAAAAAGAGCATCAAACCAGTGTTATTGACCAGTGATATATGCTCGAGATTTGATTCTTGAACCTATCTCCAAAAGAGCATCAAACCAGTGATATATATACAAGTGAAGTGAAGTGAAATGATGTGTACTCGAGACTTGGCAGCGGACTTGTCTCGGAAATGAATACAATGTACACAATCAAAGTGAAGTGAAAAGTGCTTGTAGTACTGGCCCGGTGGGGGTTACGGAGGAGTAAGGTGTAAGAGAAGGTCTACATGGTCAATTGTGACAATTGACGGAGTGTCAACTACTTGGTTCGTGGACAAGCTTTGTGGAACTTGGCCCCTGAGGGCCCCTGTATCCAACATTGTATTGTTAATTGCTTTCTTATCTGTTTAAATTCCCAAGTGTACTTGTAAAGTGAATTTATTTATGTGTTAAGTGCCTTGCATGTTTTTGGGAGCTCATGGGCTTTTTAGCTCAACCTTTCAAATTTGTTTTCCTTAGCAGGGAATGAGCAACCGAGTGGTGGAGCCAACCCTTAGAATTAGGGTTTTGCTTATGTTGACGTTTCGAGAACTTTGAATTGTGATCATTGAAGGCTTTTGTATTTTGATTCATGAATATTTGGATGGATAGTCTTGTGCTTTGGGTTTTGTAATTTGAAGTTATAAATTTGTAGAGCATTGTTCTATATATTGTGTTCGAAGTTTTAGTTTGATAAGCACCTGATTGTTTAACTGAGTGAGTCCTGGCGAGATCTGGGCAGGCGGTCCGCTAACCCCTCTGGTTCGCCTTAGGGGAAGGTGGGGCTATCACAACTTTAATAGAGGCTCACATGTAGAAGTCAATTGTGCGATAAATCTGCCAATAAAATTGATCTTCCCGAGGAAACTTTTCACATCCTTTTGAGTTCTCGGGATAGGCATATCTCGGATTACTTTAATTTTTGTTGGATCTATCTCTATACCCTTCTTACTAATAATAAACCCCAATAATTTTCCAGTAGGTGCCCCAAAAGCACGTTTTGCAGGGTTCAGTTTCAAGTTGTACTTTCTCAATCTTTTAAACAATTTCTTTAAATCCACCAGATGATCTTCAACTCTTTTAGATTTGATTATAATATCATCCACATAAACCTCCATTTCCTTATGCATCATATCATGGAACAAAGTGGTCATGGTTCGCTGATAAGTAGCATCGGCATTCTTTAGCTCAAATGGCATTACTCAATAACAAAATGTTCCCTAAGGAGTGATAAAAGCAGTTTTCTCTCTGTCTTCTTCTGCCATTAAAATTTGATGATACCTAACAAAACAGTCACCAAAGGATTCAATTTCATGTCCAGCAGTATTGTCTAGGAGAATGTGAATATTTGGCAGAGGAAAGTCATCTTTCGGACTGGCCTTGTTCAGATCTCTGTAGTCAACATACACCTGCACTTCTCCACTCTTCTTAGGAACCGCACAAGATTTGAGAGCCAATTTGGATAATGAGCTACGATAATGATCCTGGCATTGAGTTATTTTATAATTTGCTCTTTTATTTGAGACTCATGTCTAGTTTGAACTTGCGAGGTTTCTGCTTCACTGGTAGAAAGTTTGGATCAGTGGGTAATTTGTGCACCACTATATCGGTAGAAATTCCAGACATATCATCATAGGACCATGCAAACACATCTTGAAACAAAATTAAAAATTCAATCATTTCCTTCTTCTTTTCCTTATTCAAATGAATGTTGATTTTGATCTCCTTAATCTCCGTCTCAGTGCTAATATTTATGATTTCTGTCTCTTCTAAGTTCGATTTGGGTTTCTCTTCATATTGTTCAAGAATCTTTGAAATAGACTCATATTCTTCCTCATTATCACTCTCGTTTTGGATTTCAGATTCCATGATTTCAAATTCATAAGAGATATTGAGATTTTAATCATCAAATTCAAGAATGGTTATATCCAAAGGGTCAAAGGATTTTATTCGTGGCCATCTGAAAAAAAATAAAATAAACACACAAGAATGAATAATTTGAAAGAGAAGGAAAAATCTTTCATTTGATTGAATTGAGGAATAGGCAGAATTTAACAAATCCTACGATTTAATGGACAAGCCTATCCCAGAATCCCATGCTGGGTGTGGGAGACTTTTCATTGAATATAAAATATTTAAGCATACTCAAAATGATAATATAAACAAGAAACTAAATAACAGTAATTGTTAATCAAACATTTTTGAAACTAACACTCTATTTGAGCATGGATTTCATCTAAAGACAACCCCCTGAATTTACCAAAACTCCCTTATTGAAGAAAGATAATCAGCCATCCGATTCTGAAGGGCCTCTTCAGGGATTGTAGGAAATTTCCAATCTTCTGATGGTTCGGCACTATAAGTAACCCTGACAAATAACTGTAACAATCCCACTTCAAACTCTTCATCAGAATCCACCTCATCAATTTTAGATATGATCACTCTAGACGGGCGAGGAAAAGTATAGTGTAATGGTGGAATACACAGGGCGACTTGCTTCCCTTCCTTTTCTGCTTGCCTGCGGGTATGCATCTCCTTTTGATCGGCAGTTGGACGAAATCCTAATCCAAATGTTGTTCTTTTGTGTTGGCAGCTCTATCGACTCCACAATTCATTGTAAATTCTATCCAAGACCCTTTCCTATTTCATAACCTCCTCGGATAATCTATTTAGCCATCATAACACTGGCATCTGGCCAATTTGATTTAACAAGAGACTTACCTCCGGGTACCCATCCTACAGAAACAATGTCAGCCACATGATGGGTTGAAATTGGAATCCTTGTGTTATTTGGTCCACTGGATCCTATATTGACAATCATACTGCAATCGTCTTCAACAAATACGGTGATCAACCGGTCATTGGCAATGAATCTCAACATTTGATGAAGTGATGACGGCATTGAATTGGAAGTATGTATCCAAAGTCTTCCTAACAAGATATTGTAAACACTGTTAAACTCCATAACTTGACAGGTGACTTGAAACTGAACAAGTCCTATTTCCAGTACCAGATCAACTTCACCCATAGGTTCCCTTTTGCCACCATCGAAACCTCTTACTATAGTCATTGACGGATGAAGTTTTGTATCAGAAAATCCAAGTTTGGTAAGAGTGTTCCATGGACAGATGTTCAATGCAAATCCATTATCTACCAAAACCCTTGGCAACAACCTTCCATTGCAACGCACCGATATGTATAAAGCCCAATTATGCCCAATTCCTTCAGAGTCAGATCATCATTAGAAAAGCTTATGTGATTAGAAGCAAGAACATTTTCCACTATGTTGGCAAACTTCTTAACAGGAATGTCCTTAGGTACTTCAGTTTCATTCAAATCTTAAGCAATGCCTCCCTATGTAGTTCAGAAGTTAAGAGCAGATTCAGAATAGAGACCTGAGTTGGCATTTTATCTAACTGCTCCACTACTTTATACTCACTCTTTTTCAACATTCTCAAAAAATTTAAGACTTCTTCTTCTGTCACAGATGGTTTAGGCAGAGAGGGACTTTCTTTGGCTTTTGATTGAACACAAGCCTCGGAATTACCTAAAACTCTTTCAAACTTGGTGATGGCAGTTACCCCTTCCTTTAATATCCCATTGTCTCTAATTAGCAGGGTGGATTCATTGTAATTCCATGGCACTTCTTGCAGGTTATTAACTGGTAATTGCTCTGAAAATTCAAGTATGATGGGTTCTGATGAGTCCCAATCAAAGGGATGCACATCCAGAAAGAAAGGTTCCACAACATTGCTATTCTCAATAGACACCTCTTCTAACACAAATGGCTCCAGCATTCCTTCTAGAACATCATCAACACTCTTAGACATAGATTCCTCAGCAGACTTCATCAGCTTCATCCCCACACGACTGACCTCAGTCACTCCAACCTCTTCAGTTTCATCTATAATATATTACGTTGGATCAACAAACTCCTCATCAGTGGTGATAGCTCCCACAATATTTTTACTGATATTTGGGCCTTGCTCATTTTTTCTTCTTAGGACAATATCTCCGCCCTCAATCATATCCTGGATTTTATGCTTTAGAGCCCAAAAATTAGCAGTTGAATGACCCAAGCCTCCAGAATGATAGGCACAAATAGCTTGGGGATCATAACCAGGGGGAGGCCCTCTTGAGTAGATTTTGGGGGGCATAACACCAATCTTGCCAGCTGTCGCGCCCCATTTTTTCGATGGAAGAAGAAAGGGAAGGGAAAGATTTTATTTTGGTTTTTGAAAAAGAAAGGGAAAGGGGTCATGGGACTATAAAATGCGACGATTTGGACCCAAAAACAAAAGTCTAAAAAAGGGTTTTTAGAAAAAGTTTGGAGTCGCCACTTGGTATGGAGTTTAGGTGTACCAAGTCACCCAAAAGATTTAATTAATAAAAATAAACAAAGAAAACCCTTTTTAGACGACTCCATGTCTTTGAAAAACTAGAGAAAAAGGTTCGAGGGTCACAGTTGAAAGAAGGGAAGGCAAATATTCGATGTTACTCGTCTCTAAGGCACCCTTCTAACCTAGCCAAAGCTAGTTGCAAGATTTAGTTGAAAATTTCCTAATTCTAACTTTAAAATTTATCACATTTGGATGTTGTCTAGATGGATGCAAAACCTAAACTTAATGTTGGATCAAGATGGGCAAAATGTCTCCTTGAGATGTGATTGGAATTGATCACATTAGTTGTGTCATCCAATTTTGATCCCTCGAGGAGGTCACGAAAAATGCAAATGATGAGACTCGAACAAACGGAAAGTAGGGTTTTCAAAAATGCAGTTTTTATAAAATATCAAGAGAAAAGAAATTGGATTTTTGAAAAGATCAATTTTGAGTGCAAAGAGAAACTCAAATTTTCAAAAGATGCAAATTTTAAGAAAAAATGGTTTTTTGATTTTTGAATTGATAAAACATGAAGAAAGAAACTTGATTTTTAAAGAAGAATAATGCACATGTATGTCCTAGAGAGGGATAATGCAACATAATGGGTACGGGGGACTAAATTCGTGACTTTAAATCTTCCTTTTCATAGAAGGAAATAAAAGCGTGCTAAGGCTAGGAAGCCATACTCGCTCTTTTCCCTATTTCAAAGGGTAATGCCTTAAATGCACTAATCTAAGAAAACTAAATGAGATGTTTCGCATACGGGATGGGAGAATAGTAACATGCAAAATGGGAAAGAAACTCTAAAAGTGAAAAGTGTGTGAAATTTGTATCTAATGCATGAACGGCGCTTTAAGGGTCTAGCGTTGGACTAGCCCTCGTCAAAGGTTCTCACTAACATTGGATTAGTGAGCAATCGAAAGAGAAGGCCACAACTAGCGTTGGACTAGTGTGGTGACGTCAATATATTTACAAAATAAACATGTAGACAAGATAATAAAGCAAGTAAACATATAAACACATAACACATAGGCATAATATCTAGATGTCTAGGAAAGCAAATAAACACATAATCATGCAAGCATGCAAAATAAGCATATAAAACCTAATTATTACATTGGGGAAACCCAAATACATTCTAAGGGGAAGAAATTCGAAATAATAATCTAACTATTACATTTTCTAGACTAAATACATTTTTTACAAAATTAAACCTATCTATTACAACTTGGCATCCAAGGCCTCCAAATGATTTGCCCAAAAATTAAAATAACATAAATAAAGACTAGACATGAATAAAAGCAAAGGAAAACTTAATGTAAACATACAAAATCATGCAAAAACACATAAAGAGCACATAATAGGGGAAAGAAGTTACCATCCCTTGATGTGATGCCTTAATCGAATCTTTAAATGATGGAAATGGTTATCTAAGACTCAATATCAACAAAAGGGATCAAGGTACCAATTTAAAGGAAAAACCAATCAAAAATTCCAAGAAAGGGTATCTAAACAGATTCTGCAAGCAACACAGATAATACTAGGAAATAGAGCAAGGTTCTGGAACAAAAGAGCAGGAAATATCAACAGAATACAAAAACAGAGAGGTTACGCGGAGTAGAAACGCGGACTGAGCCACGCAACCAGGTCCGCGTTACAAGCAAAAATCAAAATCCAGAGGGGAAACGCGGACCAGAAATGCGGACTCAGCCGCGTAACAGTCCGCGTCTCTTCCCATCTTCGAAATATCAAGAAGATTGCTTCCAGTTTTTCAGACAATATCACAAACCAAAAATATTCAGAGGCAAGGGGATCTATTTGAAGCATTAGACATCATCATTCAGATCATAAGAACAAACTAAAACAGAAAAGGCCAAATCTCAAGGATCGACATCATCAAATAGACAAAAAGGGGAAGGGAAGAACTGTCAAGGTAGAAACACGGGAGGTTACGTGGACTAGCCTGCGTAACATCCTAACGTTTCTTCACATCTTCAAATATTCAAATAGAAACGCGGATCGTTACGCGAAGTAGTCCACGCAAGAGATCCGCGTTTCTTCACAACTTCAAACATTCAAGAGGAAACGCGGACAGTTACGCGAACTAATCCGCGTAAGTAGTCCGCGTTTCTTCACATCTTCAAAACGTGAAGAACATTTTTCCAGAAATTTCTCAGGAATCACAACAGCATCATCACAGAAGCATCAAACGTCTGATTTTAAACGTAAAAACAAATCTACTAGCCTTACCAAGGCTTTATAAACACAACATGCTCATATAACAACTGATAATCATCATCAAATATCCCAAACTAAAAGAAAAACTATTCAAGACCTTGGTTCCACCAAAAGGTCCAAATCTCAGATAATTTTACGATCAAAAAACAGTAAATAGAGTGTAAGAATGTTACCTGAATCGGAAGCTTTGAATCTAAACAAGAGAAGAGGACAGAAATTCCAAGGATAATCTCCTCAAGTGTGAAACCCTAGCTTTTCTTTTCTTCTTTCTTTTCCTTTTTCCTCTCTAATTCCCAGCCGTTTTTCTCTGCTTTTTTGCTCTCTCTCAGCCTCCCTTTCGTCACTTTTCTCTCAGATTTTTCCCCCCTCACCTTGCTAAACCCTAATCAAGGCTATTTATAGCCACCAAACCTAGAACTAAGGGTTTTGATGTTCTTGGGATGAGATGAGCTAATCTTGAACGTTAGATGAGTTGCTAGGGGTTAGGGGTGAGTTGGGGAATGTTTAAATAGGTTTCTTATCGTTCAAGCATCGAAAATTACAGCTGGAAAAGGATGATTTGAGTTTCTGGAAAAATCCGCGCGTATTTTTTTTCGCTTCTGATCAGGTTACACGGACAGGTTACGCGGACTTATCCGCATAACTGGTCCGCGTTTTTGACTTTTTTTTTTAAAGAAAAACCTACAAAAATGAGAAAAAAGTGTTAGAATATTCAAGAATAAATAACTAAACATTAATAGATAAAAACATAAGAAAACAAATGAAATAGTCAAAATTTGGTGTCTACACCAGCTGCTTTAAGTTGCTCATATAATTGGTCAATTGGTCGGCCTAGGTTTGTGAAAACTCGGAATGGTTTCTGATTTTGAACTTCCCCAATTTGGATGGGATTTTGAATCGGGATACTGTTGTTGTGTAGGGTCGGTCTTGGGTTGTGTGTTGGGCGAGGACGATTTTGAAACACAGGTTGAGAATTGGGAAATGGTGGTGGGGTATTCATGTAGTTTGGTTGAAGATAAGAGGTGTTGGCGGTGGTACGATATACAGGTTGAAATTTTGGATAATATGAGTGGGGGTTTGGATAAGTGGGGGAATTTCAAAATTTTGGTTAAAAAGAGGGTCCTTGATCCTATTCAAAAGCAGCTTCTCCTTCCTTTTTCTTTGGCAAAGGTTTCTTTCCGTTATTGTTCTGGTTCTGCAAGGCTTCCAATTGTGACTTTAATGCTGACACATTAACAATTTTCCCTACCTTCACAAATTCATCACACTCCTCAAGCTTGTTGATTATAACGACAAACGAACTGCCTGTCATACGAAAGATCTCATTAAAGTAGGGTGGGTGGTCATGAGCTTTAATGAAAGTACGAACAATTCCTCCTCGGTCATGAGGGGTTCCACCTTGGCAGCTAGTTTCCTCCAACGCTTTGCATAAGTTTTGTGATCCTTAGATGGCCTTCTCTTGGTATTCTCTAAGGTGGTCCGAGTCGGGGCCAACTCATAGTTAAACTCATATAGCTTTACGAAGGCTATTGACAAATCTAACCAGGTCTTGATCTCCCCAGGCTTCAAAGTTGAATACCAATCCAATGCATCACCTTCTAGACTCTCGGGAAATAAACGCATCAGTAAACTCTCGTCATCCACAGGTTTACCAAGTTTATTGGCAAACATTTTAAGGTGCATCTTGGGATTCTTGATTCCATTATATTTGCTGAACTTGGGGATTTTGAAACCTATGGGCAACTGTACATTTGGGAAGAGACAAAGCTCGTGATAGTCCAAACCTCCGTGCATTTTCAACCTTTGGCTTTTCTTCATAAACTCGTCAAATCGGTCCAATCTTTTCAGCAAATTTTGATCAACAGGTGCAGTATGTTCATCTACTCCAAGCTTTCCTTGAGAGGCGGTATCAAGCATGAACGATTCTAGAGCGGTGTAGTGGGGTCCTTGAGGGTCAGGTGGAATGTTCAGATTGGTTTGTGGGTTGATTGGGGGAAATTGATTATGAGATGGGTTTATCAAAACATAATTTGGCTGTGTGTGAGGGAAATCAGGTTAAGATAAGTGAATGCATTCTCAGATGGGTTGGTAAGGAATGGAATGAATGTGGTTTGAATATTGGGTGTATGGGATGGTGGATCATTTGGTTCAGGTGCTTGTTCATTCGAAATACTGCCACTATTGTTATTTGCAACCAATTGATCAATCACATGCCTTTGAGCTGCCATTTCTACACTAAGCTCGTTGAATTTTCCCAATACCTCACTCAACTATGCTCCCAATGTTGCAAAATCAAGTGATGCTACCATAGCAGATCTTTCTGAAGCCTCCGGTAATGAACTCATGTTTACAAGTTGTCTCAAGGCTCTACTTTGAGATCTGGTAATGATGGGGCACCTTTGTGAAGTTATGTTTACAAGTACCTGAAATGCATTATAGAGGAGAAGTTGACTTAAGGGCTTGTTTCCAGCTAGAACTGTCAAATTTTACATAAAAAGAAAAATAAAAAGAATAAAGTCAGCAAATATATAAATAAATTGGATGCATGTCCTATGAGAAAGTCTTTTTCTTGCCAAGGGTTGGCCTAACATGATGCAATTCCTTCGGAGTAAAATTCCAATTTCAAACCTGTAAGTGAATTTTGAACAGCAATATCTGAACCACAGATTTTTCATTAATCATCAATAAATTTAGTCATTCTTTACAGCATCATTGATGATTTGTGTAACCATTTTTACAAAATCCTTATGCCTCGCTAAACGAGTGTGCTGAGATTCCCTAAAACTCCCTATGCTAAGCTTCTGAATTCCTTCTTGAATTTTATCTAGTGCCTCCAATGTCCGCTCTAGCTTTTCAGTCTTTCTTGCTTCCTTCTTCAATTGTGATTCGGCACTATTCAAAGCATGATCGGCCACTATAAGTTGTAGTTGATGATTTTCGAATTCTCTCTTCAATTCATTTATCTGTTCTTCGGGACTGATGGGAGTAGACTTTGATTTCCTCATTTTCTGTTGTACTTGTTGTTTAATTCATTCATCACATTCTGAAGTGATTTTAGGCTATGATTTGTTCACATGATCCAAACAAAGGTCTTTTAGACTCTGAATATTTCCCCAAACTTCCAATACCATGCTTCGACTCTTATTGACTGTGCAAAATTTGATTTCCTCAATTCCTCGTACCGTCGGTACTCTTTGTGGATATCCAAATTGCCTTATGACTCTTTGTGGAATATAGGCGACCAGCCTATTTGTACCTACCAACGGGATGAAACTATGCTTAGAGGTCTTGAACGCTAGCTCTTTCACTTTTGTCCAATCTAAGACCCATTGCAATTTATCGAATGTCAAACTATCAAACTCTTGCACAAATCGGTTTGGAGATGCTATTCTGTAGTATTTCAAAACCCCTCCTCGGTGTGATCCAATCCAATCTTCTGTTGGAAGACAAGACCCTAAAGGATTAAGCATTCTCTTTGTTAAATGTTGCATCGCCCAGATTTGGAGTATCAAATTAGAAGCATAAAAGAATCCCCCTTTCTCTTGGCAATCGGTAGCGGCTATAAAAATATTTGCAATGATAATCGGAACTAAAGTGGGCGTCTTTCCTTTTATTCCCAAGAAGATATTCTGAATCATATTGATGGTTGAGAAAGTAACTTTTCCATGCCTTTGCGGGAATAGTAACAAGTTAATTAAAGTTAAGATGAATGCATGAACGCGTATTTCTTCCCATTAGTCCTTGCTTATAAAGAAATCAGCATGATATTGTTCCTAGGACTCTTTTTTCCCAAATCGTTTGTACAAAAAATCAAGAGGGCATGATCTTGCATCTGGATGTTGGTCTAGACTTTTCTACTTTAGTCCTAAGAATTTGCAAAACTGCTCTTTCGTTCCTCCACTTGGATACAGTACAGGATGTCCTTCCCTGGTGCTTGTAAGAAACCTTCAATCTCTTCTAAAGTCAATGTGAGCTCACATTCTCCAAATTGAAAAACTGAACGTTCTGGATCCCAATACTTGAGTAGAGCTTGGATGATTGTAATGTTCGGTGTCACATTTAAGAGTCTTGGCAAACATCCCACATACTTGAATGATTTCTCCACTATGCATGGCATATTGTTTTTCCATTTGATGAGCTCTCGAGGTATCTCATTCAACACTCTGCAGGTAGCCATCTGAGCAGAAATTCACTTTTAATACCTTACCTTGGAATTTTACTCCTTAGGATAGTACAATAATGTAGACGTGCAAGTCCTGTTGGATTATATATCCGAGACAAAAGGGATGGTTTATTCCTGTCACGGGATTCCCTAAGTGGCATTCCCTCTATGGCTAATGCATGATGACAATTTATTAAAGTGAATAAGCATATGATGACAATAATTTAAACATGGCCTAATGAGCCCCATTAATATGCCAAGGTAAGCCTAGTCATGAGATGCAATTATTAAGATGTTAATGCAATAAACTGTAATTTAAACATGTGATGTCCTATCTAGTAAGGTGAGCTCCCAAAAGAGTACCATGCCAGGACTCTTATTTCTAGGGTTTATGAAATGTAAGAGGAGAGAGAAGAAAGAATAGCATTAGTTCATGTAATAAAATAGCACATAGCACGTTGGAGCAATAAATTATAAAAAAAATGCAAAGTAAAGGTAAGGGGGTAAAATCCCTTCTCTCGTATCTAGTGTTCCTAGTTGGGTGTGATAAACTCTAACCTAGGTAATTCTAAATGGATGCATGAGGTAGGGCTTACTAAGGCATTTAAACTCAATAAGGTCATAGGTCTCTAAACCTTCAGACCAAAGACAAAGGGTCATCAATTCCAATGCCTTAAGTCGGTGGCTCGAATGATCCCTTGGATACCGCTCTGGGTGCAAAGCACACCATCCGCATACCCAAGGCAATCGATCCTAATCCTACAAGGGAGGTGGGATAGTGCCCACGAAAAAAACAAAAAGGGTAAAAGTTATGCATGCACGTATGAAGTGCTTCCTTTGAGAGGAGGAATAAATACCATTAAATAAGGATGAAGGTTTCTAGGGTGATTACTTCCCTCCACCCAAGATGCAAAGCGCGATACAAGTAAAATAATACAAGTAAGTAAATATATCATACACACGAAATTCGAGAAACAAACACGAGTGTGAGACGAAAAAAATCCTAAAAGGAAAAACATGCAACCTAGACATCCAAATGCAATAAGTTAGAAGGGTTAGAAAAGGAAAAGAATTAACTAAATCTAGTGCTCGAACTCACTAGTGATCCCCAGTGGAGTCGCTAAGCTGTCGCGCCCTATTTTTTAAGAAAAAAATTGAAAAAGTGTTTGAAAATATGTGTTTTGGACTTTAGCAAAATAAATGAAAAAGAGCCTAATGGGGTTTTGGAAATTGCAACAATTTTAGGCTCAAAACTAATCTAAAAAGGGTTTTTACAAAAAAACAGAGTCGCCACTTGGTATTGAATTTTGGTGTACCAAGTCATCATAAAAAATTTAGAAAATAAAATAAACCCTTTTAGACAACTCCGGGTCTTCTAAAACAAGAAAAAAATGTTCAGGAGTTACGGTTGAAGAAAGGGAAGGCAAAGATTCAATCGTCTCAAACCTAAGGCACCCTTTCAACCTAATCTAAGCTAGTTGCGAGATTTAGTCAAAATTTTCCTAATATAACCCTTAAACTTATCATCTTTGGATGTTTCTATATGAATGCAAAATCTAACTCTAAAGGGGGTACTGGGGAATCAATATGTCTCTTCAAGGTTGAATTGGTGCCAATCACATTAATTGCAAAGCCCAAATAATAAAACCTTGAAGAGGTCATGAATATGCAAAAATGAAACTCAAGAATTGTGAAAATAATAATATATATGTATATATAAGTGATCAAGGAAAAGGGGATGCAACATAATGAGTGCGGGGGACGAAATATTCGTGACTCATTTTTCCTTCTTATAGAGGGGGTGATGGCGTGCTAAGGCTAAAGAACCATACTCGCTCATTTTTCCTATTCGAAGGGTGACTCTACCTAACCTATACAAGCAGATGAAATACCTAATTCCTAAATTACTATGTGAAATGCAATTCTAAATGTCATGATTTGTGCACATAAGGGGATAAGGGAATATAATAGGGGGATTAACATGCAAATGATGAGAAAGATCCTAAAACATAAAATATGCATGAAATGGCATGGATGTCACACAATCGTAAATTTAGCGCATGCAAAACCTAGGGGGTCTAGCATGGGACTAGCCCTTTTCTACGAGTCACAACTAGCATTGGACTAGTGTGAAAATGGAAATAACCACAAATAGCATTGGACTAGTGTGGTGACATCATACATTGTTTAAAATAGAGCTCATAAAACATAAAGTAAATAAACACATAAGAACACAAAGGGCATATAACACATAAGCGTAATATCGAGATGCAAAATCCTAAGGAAAGCAGGTAAACACATAAGCACATAAACACATAAGAATGCAAAACACACTGATAACTCAATATTTTGCATGTTTTTAGTAAGATTAATTATGTAGTTTTTATATGTTTTTGTCAGTTTAATGTCTAATGAACTAGGGTTTCTATTGAAATTCTGCATTTTGTGGTTTAAATAGAAAAGTGCATTTTTGTGGATTAATGTGGTGAAATCTTCATGTTTTTGTAGGATTGCTTGTTCAGTTATCAAATGAGATGAAAAATGTGGATAATTGCCAAGAAGCTTGGAAGAAAAATTGGAAAATGCAAATTGCAATTCAATCAACGAGGAATCAAAGGGATAAAAGTCAGAGCAATTAACGCGCCAATTTCACGACAAAAAGCTCGGAATTTGCAAGTTTCAAGTGGAGTCGCGAGGCAAAACGCGAACCAACAAGTGGAAAATTTCAATTAGCTCGCGAATCCCTCTCGCAGAAGACAGGGGAAGTAGATCCGCGATGTGATCCGTGATCCTCTGCATCGCGGATCCATCTCACGGATCCTCAGAAAATGACAGCTGCAAGTTGCAGCAGAATTCCAGTTTTTTAGCTCACTTCCAGCTCAATTTTCAGAAGAATTTCAATGAAAGCTGCGTGAAGAATCTTGTGAAATTGAAGAAACAACTCATAGCAAATCCAAAACACAATTTGCTTCAACATTACAACTCATTTGATGTTAAAATTCAATGGATTAAATGCATGAAGACAAGAAGATTCATGAAGACACTTTCCTTGACTATTTGAAGTTTAACTTGTTTTGTATTCACATGATAAAGTCTTGGAAGTTTATGGATGAATTCATCTATAAATAGGACCTCTTGTAGCCATTTGAAAAAGAATTAGAGAGAAAGTAGAGAAGTAGAGAGGAGGCATATAGTCTTCAATAGTTCATTAGTTTAGTAGTATAGTTAGTAGTAGTATGTTTAGTCAAGCCTCTCAAATCCTAGAGTGAGGATGAACTTGTTGTAGTTGTGATTATGAAGTAGTTGAGTTATTTATATCCTCCATGATTTTGCTAGTTTAAGACTTGTGTTTATGCTTTATGGTTGATTAGCTACCAACTATAAATGATTTGATGTTGATGAGCAATGAAAAACTTGCCTTCAATAAGATCTAAGTTCTTAAACACTAACTTATGTTCTCACGAAAGTAGTGAATATAGTTGGTTGGTTTTGGTTTTATACTATAACTTCATTGAACTTATTTATCTTGTTTCTCTCTTTTCTCTATGAAAATAGGTCAAGGAAGATTCCAAGGAATTAAGAAATTGGCGAAAGCGATTCCGAGTGACTTGCTCATCTTAAGTGAGAGCTTGTGCTACACATGACCATTGACGAAAGTGACGGCATAAAAAAAGAAGTTATACCTTAGCACATCATTGGAGAAAGGACATAATAAACTTGACTAACTTTTAATCTAACTTAACAAGGGATTCTAAAGCTCTAGGATCTTAACTCTTTACTTGCTTTCTTGTTATTTCCTTTCTACCGCCAATTGGATGTCTTCGACACCTAGCGGTCGGTTTTAATTGCTTGATCCTGCTACCTAAGGACGGTTTACCGCCTTCTCCCTTTATATCTTTGTTGTGACAGTCTAAATAATAGAGGAGTTTGAAAATCACCGGTACTTGACACTCTTCCTCGTGGGATCGACACCTTATTTCCCTATATTTAATAAACGATCTGTATACTTGCGGTAATATAAGGTTATAAAGGTTATTTAAAATTTGAGGAGTAAAGAAAATCCCTATCAAGTTTTTGGCGCCGTTGCCGGGGAACTAACGGTTTTTCTAGACTAGTTTCTCAAACTAGGCCTAGGTGCAACATTAAAGTTAAAACAAGCTTTATTAGTCTAGATTTTATTTTTTGTAGTATTTTTCTTTGTTTCTTGTAGGTACACCAATCTCTTCATCCAAGAGATCAGGATGACGAGAAGAGGAAGAAGACGTGTCCAACAACAAGAAGAAAATATTGTGGTGGAAAGTGAAGGTGAACAATCCATAGCAATGGAGGAATCAAGGCCAAGAGCATTAAGAGACTATGCCTTGCAGGATGAATCCGGTGCTCAAACTAGTGTAGTAAGGCCGACTATTAATGCTAATAACTTTGAAATTTCACCGGCACTCATTCAAATGATCCAAAGAAGCCAATTTGGAGGAAACGCAACCGAGGACCCCAACACTCATCTAGCTAACTTCACAGATTTATGTGGTACTGTTAAGTACAATGGAGTAAGTGATGATGCCATTAAATTAAGGTTGTTTCCTTTTTCACTTTGTGATAAAGCAAAGGTATGGCTTAACTCTCATCCACCCAATACTTTTACTTCTTGGAGTGATTTGGTAAAAGCATTTTTGAATAAGTATTTTCCTCCTGCCAAAACTAATAAGTTTCGTATAGATATTACAGGTTTTCACCAACAAGATGGTGAATCATTATATGAAGCTTGGGAGAGGTTCAAAGATTTCCAAAGAAAATGCCCCCACCATGGTCTTCCGGAATGGTTGGTAGTACAAACGTTCTATCAAGGTCTTACTATACCAACCAAAAACATCATAGATGCCGCGGCCGGTGGATCATTAATGGCAAAATCTACCGAAGAAGCTTAAGATTTAATTGAAGAAATGGCTTCTAATAATTACCAATGGGCTAATGAAAGGGGTAACCAAAGAAGATCGGCCGGTATGTATGAACTCGACACTATTAACATGTTATGTGCTCAAATGCAAAATCTTACTAACATGTTTAATAAACAAGGAGGAAATGGTTTAAGTTCTTGTGTAAATAATGCTTATTGTTCAAATTGTGGTGGTAATCATGACACTTGCATGTGTAAGAATGTTGAGCAAGTTAACTTTGCCAACAACTTCAACCGACCACCTCAAAACAATCCTTATTCAAGTACTTATAATTCCAGATGGAAGAATCATCCTAATTTTGGATGGAGGGATCAACCTCATAACCAAAGATCTTCTAATCCACTCGGATTTCCTTCTAAACCACTTGAACCTCAACCAACTTGGGAAAAAGCTCTAGAAAAGCATGCTCAAAGTACAAATGAAAGGTTTGAACAAATGGATAAGAAAATTGACCATATGCATAGAAGTCTAGAATTTCAAATAGGTCAATTAGCTAATGCCTTTAATGGAAGAAAATCGGGGGAGCTTCCAAGTAAAACTGAGGTTAATCCAAGAGAACATGTTAATGCAATCACTCTTAGGAGTGGTAGAACATTAGAGGATAATAACCTTGGTAAAAGTGGTAAAAGTGATGAAAATGAGAAAAAAAAAAGGAAAAGGAAGAAGTAGATAACCATGTTGATATTGATATTCCTTCTTCTCATATTCCTATTAAGAATGCTACTAACTCTATTCCTTTTCCTGATAGGTTGAAGAAGAGCAATAAGGAGAAGGACTTTGAAAAAATCGCTCAAATGTTTAAGCAAATAAGAATTAACATTCCTTTTATTGATGCTATTTCACAAATTCCCTCTTATGCTAAGTTTTTGAAGGATATCATGTCCAAAAAGAGGAAGATTGAAGATTATGAGACCATAGCATTAGCGGAAAAATGTTCGGCAAGAATTCAAAATAAACTCCCACAAAAACTCAAGGATCCGGGAAGCTTTACTATACCTTGTACCATTGGTCATCTCCAATTTTCTAATGCTTTGTGTGATTTAGGTGCAAGTGTATCATTGATGCCACTTTCCATAGCTCGGAGACTTGATTTAAGGGAGATGAAGGACACAAACATCACTCTTCAATTGGCGGATAGGTCATTAAAGCGCCCGGTTGGTATGATTGAAAACGTCCTTATAAAGGTTAAGGATTTCTTTATTCCGGTCGACTTTATTGTCCTTGATATGAAAGAAGATGTTCATTTATCTATTATATTAGGTAGACCATTTCTAGCCACTGCCGGCACTTTAATTGATGTTCAAGAAGGCAGAATTAAGTTTAGAGTGAATGAAGAAGAATTGGTGTTTAACCTCAATGAAAATAAAGATCTTGATTTATGGCATGGAAAAGCTTTTAAGCCAAAAGAGGTAGATATTGTTCAAGAATTACATAATGATGGCTTATTTGTTAATGACTTGTTCCATGTGAAGAACAAAGGAAAAGAGATCTTTATAGAGCATGAAATCCCTAAAGTTAATGAAGAAAAAAGGAAAAAACCAAGTAAACTTTGGGATTGTTTTAAATGTTTCTCAAAAATTTCTTATTCTATATGTGATAATTATAATCCTTTTTTGTTTGATAATGAGGATGATTTGATGAAAGGGGAAGCAGATCCGCGATGTGATCCTGATCCTACGCCTCATGGATGCATTATGGATCGTCGAAATGACAGTGCAAGTTGCCAATTCCAGTTTTTCAGCTCACTTCCAACTCAATTTTCAGAAGAATTTCAATGAAGGTTGCGTGAAGAATTTTGTGAAGTTGAAGAAACATCTCATTGCTAATTCAAAACACAATTTGCTTCAACATTACAACTCATTTGGGATGGAAATTCAAAGGATTCAAATGCATGAAGACAAAGAGATTTAAGAAGCCATTTTCCCTGACTTTTGAAGGCCAATTTGTCTTGTATTCACATGACATAATTTTGGATGCATATGGTTGTAATCTTCTATAAATAGGGCCTTTTGTAGACAATTCAAGCATTCCATTCCATTCCACAAAAATCCATTGAAAAGAGCAAAAAGACTAGAGAATAGCTCTAGTTCATTAGATTAGTTCTAGTTCTTAGTTTGTAGTTTCTAAAGAGAGTAAAAGTGAAAGTTGTGAGGAATCTTGCAAAAATCCATTGAAAAGAGAAAAAAGACAAGAGAATAGCTCTAGTTCATTAGATTAGTTCTAGTTCTTAGTTTGTAGTTTCTAAAGAGAGTAAAAGTGAAAGTTGTGAGGAATCTTGCACTTTGTATTTGGGAGATCAACTTGTGAAGAAGTTTATGGATTCAACTTCAAGAAATTGAATAAGATTCCTTCTTCCTTACTTATCTCTTGCGCTTTAATTTCATGGCTTTGTGCAAGTTTGTTCTATGCTTAAATGTTCTTAATATGATGTCTAGTTAAGCCTCTTTAATCCTAGAGTTAGGATGAACTTGTTTTAGTTGTGATTATGAAGTAGTTAAGTGATTTATGTCCTCCATGATTTTGTTAGTTTAAGACTTGTGCTTATGCTTTATGGTTGATTAGCTACCAACTATAATTGATTTGATGTTGATGAGTAATGAAAAACTTGCCTTCAACAAGATCTAAGTTCTTAAACACTAACTTATATTCTCACGAAAGTAGTGAATATAGTTGGTTGGTATTGGTTTTATACTATAACTTCATTGAGCTTATTTAACTTGTTTCTCTCTTTTCTCTATGAAAATAGGCCAAGGAAGATTCCAAGAACTTAAGGAATTGGCGAAAGCGATTCCGAGTGACTAGTTCATCTTAAACGAGAAATTGCATTACACATGACCATTAACAAAAGTGGTGGCATACAAAAGGAAGTTAAACCTTAGCGAATCATTGGAGAAAGAACATAATAAACTTGACTAACTTCTAATCTAACTTAACAAGGGATTCTAAAGCTCTAGGATCTTAACTCTTTACTTGCTTTCTTGTTATTTCCTTTCTACCGCCAATTGGATGTCTTCGACACCTAGCGGTCAGTTTTAATTGCTTAATCCTGCTACCTAAGGACGGTTTACCCCTTCTCCCTTTATATCTTTGTTGTGACAGTCTAAATAATAAAGGAGTTTGAAAATCACCGATACTTGATACTCTTCCTCGTGGGATCGACACCTTATTTCCCTATACTCAATAAACGATCCGTATACTTGCGGTAATATAGGGTTATAAAGGTTATTTAAAATTTGAGGAGTAAAGAAAATCCCTATCAAGTTTTTGGCGCCGTTGCCGGGGAAGAAGTTGTTCAATATCGGTGTTAAGAATAACTCTATTACTTTAGACATTTTTATGTTCTTGTTTATATATTATTAGCCATTCTTCTTAACTAATCTTGCTTTTAAGCATTTTTAGGTTTTAAAGGAGGATAGCAAGAAAGTGGAGCACAGCTTGAGAGAAGGAAGCTTGGGAATGGACCCATACAAATTTCAAGGCTATATCCATGGAGGTAATCAAAGAATGTCCGAAGGTATGTCATTTGAAGATTGCCCAAGGAATATTAAGGCTAATCTTGATTATATTGCATTAAATGTGCAAAAGGATAGCATGACAAATTTGTTTGAACAAAAGAGGGATACTAATGCTTTTAATTCTAATTATGTGGTTTGTGACTTGTGTGGAAGAAACCATGTTACACATACATGTATGCAAGCACAACATGTGGATTATGGTGAATTTGATCATTACAATCCTTGTTTTGATCAAAATGGTGTTAATTGTGATAATTCTTATACTTATGGTTGGAATAATCCATGTGTTTATGATGATTCTTCACAATTTTATGATTACCAACCTAATGGTGTTCAATTTGAATCAAAACCATCTTGGGAAGTGGCTATTGATAAATTAGCTACTACAACCTCTGATCATTTTGATAGGATTGAGAAAATATTAGATGAAGGACTTGATAGATTACAAGAACAATTGCAATCTTTGAGTGAAGCTATGTCATGTGGTGAAATGCAAATTGACCCTAACATTAATGATGGGAGTGTTGCATGTGAAAGTGGATTACATTTGGATGACAATGATCAATCTTATTTGCATTTTAATGATAAAATGTCCATTTCACATGATGATAACTTTGGAAAGGATTTTGAACCTCAAGAGGTAAGCATGCATGATGCGTATATAATCCCTTTTGAGGAATGTGGTAAATGTATGGATTCCAAGATCATCCTACCCTAAGAAGGCCATTTGGATATTCCTTTGATAAGTTCTCAAGTGGTGGAATTGCAAGGTAATATCTATGAAACACTTGAGATAGGTAAACCTCTTCCTTCTTTCATATCATTTGATAAGACTCACATGATTGAGTCACCATTTAATGATCCACCTCGTCCTCAATTGGTGGATTATTCATTGACTAAACCTCCTTGATGAAAGGGGGATATAGTCAAGCTAATGACTATAAAAGAGCGCTTGTTGGGAGGCAACCCAATTTTGTTTAAGATTAAGTTAGTTTGGTGTGTTTTTATGTTTAAGCATGTTTGTTTTATGTTTTTAAGTGTGTTTGTTATGTTTGTTTTGTAGGAAAGTCAAGCATGCAAAAATTTGACTTCTTTGGTGCACGATGAATAGTAAAAATGCAAACATCTTCATACCTCAATATGTGTTTTAGTTGTTTTTGATTCAAGAAATGAGGTTAATTATGTTGTTTTGATCATGTTACACATGTTAGAGAAGGTGCACTGCATAATTAACATGCAGGATTTTTGTTCTGAAAATAGTAGAAATTGACTGTCCAATGAAACAGTTGCAAAAAAGTTACAGAATCTAATTTCCAGAAGGATCAGCGAGTAGATACGCGAGGTATACCTCGCGGATCTGAAGCGTCGTGGATCAGAATCAGAGAAGTTTTCTGAGCATCTGCGGACCGATACGCGATGTACATATCGCGGATCCATGGGTCGCGGATCAACTTCTGAGAGCTGTCCAGCCAAATCCGCGCACTGAAACGCGACCTGTGACTCGCGGATCCAAGAGTTTAACCTTTTCCTGCAGTTTCTTGTCAAATTTTTCAGGCATTAAAGGTTATTCAATGGCAAATGGCAAAGTGGACCAATTCAATCACGTTAACAAAGGGAGTATTACTTTCTTATCTATCTTATCTTATTATTCCTTCTTACACATTAAGGATAATGTGCATGTTAAGTGTGGGGGGAAGAATTATGTGATTTGATGAAAATTAACCAAAATTTTTAAAACTCCTCAAATTTGATGAAAAAAGAAAAGTGAAAGCTCTACTCCAATGTGCTTAGTAACCAGGAGTTTTCATCTAAAAATGTCGACCTTCGCATCAAACGGTACTTGAATAAAGAATAGGCAAATAAAGTGAAATGTTGAGTAACAGGGGATCTTCATCTAAAAATGTCGATCTTCTCGTCAAAAGGCATTTTCACAATTTCAAAATATGTTTGATATGTTATATGAAAAAATCCCTCTCTTGAAAATAATTATGGGTTTAGGAAGCATTATTGACTATATGATTCACTTTGCATGTGGAATTGGGTGAGGAATGAAAAATTGAATTGAGCTACTTGAATTTATCGTATGATTACTCTCTTTTACTTGATATTATGAGTACTTGTGGTTTAATGGATAATTGCAAAATGGTTTTCTACCTTGTTTTGAGAAAATGAAATTAAGGTGCACAAACACTTAAATCATTGTTGGTTTGTAATTCTTGATTGCTTGAGGACAAGCAATGGTTCAAGTGTGGGGGAGTTTGATAAGTCAATATTTTGCATGTTTTTAGTAAGATTAATTATGTAGTTTTTTTTTGTTTTTGTCAGTTTAATGGCTAATGAACTAGGGTTTCTATTGAAATTCTGTATTTTGTGGTTTAAATAGAAAAGTGCATTTTTGTGGATTAATGTGGTGAAATCTATATGTTTTTGTAGGATTGCTTGTTCAGTTATCAAATGAGATGAAAAATGTGGATAATTGCCAAGAAGCTTGGAAGGAAAATTGGAAAATGCAAATTGCAATTCAATCAATGAGGAATCAAAGGGATAAAAGTCAGAGCAATTAACGTGCCAATTTCACGACAAAAAGCTCGGAATTTGTAAGTTTCAAGTGGAGTCGCGAGGCAAAATGCGAACCAACAAGTGGAAAATTTCAATTAGCTCGCGAATCCCTCTCACAGAAGATAGGGGAAGCAGATCTGCTATGTTCATCGATCCTTTGCATCGCAGATCCATCTCGCGGATCCTCAGAAAATGACAGCTGCAAATTGCAGCCGAATTCCAGTTTTTTAGCTCACTTCCAGCTCAATTTTCAGAAGAATTTCAATGAAAGCTGCGTGAAGAATCTTGTGAAATTGAAGAAACAACTCATAGCAAATCCAAAACACAATTTGCTTCAACATTACAACTCATTTGATGTTGAAATTCAATGGATTAAATGCATGAAGACAAGAAGATTCATGAGACACTTTCCTTGACTTTTTGAAGTTTAACTTGTTTTGTATTCACATGATAAAGTCTTGGAAGTTTATGGATGAATTCATCTATAAATAGGAACTCTTGTAGCCTTTTGAAAAAGAATTAGAGAGAGAGTAGAGAAGTAGAGAGGAGGCATGTCGTCTTCAATAGTTCATTAGTTTAGTAGTATAGTTAGTAGTAGTATGTTTAGTTAAGCCTCTCAAGTCCTAGAGTGAGGATGAACTTGTTGTAGTTGTGATTATGAAGTAATTGAGTTATTTATATCCTCCATGATTTTGCTAGTTTAAGACTTGTGCTTATGCCTTATGGTTGATTAGCTACCAACTATAAATGATTTGATGTTGATGAGCAATGAAAAACTTGCATTCAATAAGATCTAAGTTCTTAAACACTAACTTATGTTCTCACGAAAGTAGTGAATATAGTTGGTTGGTTTTGGTTTTATACTATAACTTCATTGAGCTTATTTATCTTGTTTCTCTCTTTTCTCTATGAAAATAGGTCAAGGAAGATTCCAAGGAATTAAGAAATTGGCGAAAGTGATTCCGAGTGACTTGCTCATCTTAAGTGAGAGCCTGTGCTACACATGACCATTTGAAAGTGATGGCATAAAAGAAGTTATACCTTAGCACATCATTGGAGAAAGGACATAATAAACTTGACTAACTTCTAATGTAACTCAAGAAGGGATTCTAAAGCTCTAGGATCTTAACTCTTTACTTGCTTTCTTGTTACTTTGACACCTAACCCTTTATATCTTTGTTGTGACAGTCGAACACTCTTCCTCGTGGGATCGACACCTTATTTCCCTATACTCAATAAACGATCCGTATACTTGTAATATAGGGTTATAAAGGTTATTTAAAATTTGAAGAGTAAAGAAAATCCCTATCAAGTTTTTGATTTTCCAATTTGAAATTTCTTCCACTTTGGATATTTCAACTTCCAAAGTTTTACTCCTCAAATTTTAAATAACCTTTATAACCCTATATTACCGCAAGTATACGGATTGTTTATTGAGTATAGGGAAATAAGGTGTTGATCCCACGAGGAAGAGTGTCAAGTACCGGTGATTTTCAAACTCCTCTATTATTTAGACTGTCACAACAAAGATATAAAGCAAAATTACGGTAAACCGTCCTTAGGTAGCAGGATTAAACAATTAAAACCGACCGCTAAGTGTCGAAGACATCCAATTGGCAGTAGAAAGGAAATAACAAGAAAGCAAGTAAAGAGATTAGAGAATTAGGTTAGAGAGAGTTTTTAAGATCAAGTTGGAGGAATGCTAGAGCTTTGGAATCCCTTGTTATGTTTCGATTAGAAGTTAGTCAAGTTTATTATGTCCTTTCTCCAATGATTCGCTAAGGTATAACTTCCTTTTGTATGCCACCACTTTCGTTAGTGGTCATGTGTAGTGCAAGTTCTCGTTTAAGATGAACTAGTCACTCGGAATCGCTTTCGCCAATTCCTTAACTTCTTGGAATCTTCCTTGACCTATTTTCATAGAGAAAAGAGAGAAACAAGTTAAATGAGTTCAATGAAATTATAGTATAAAACCAAAACCAACCAACTATATTCACTACTTTCGTGAGAATATAAGTTAGTATTTAAGAACTTAGATCTTGTTGAAGGCAAGTTTTTTCATTACTCATCAACATCAAATCAATTATAGTTGGCAGCTAATCAACCATAAAGCATAAACACAAGTCTTAAACTAACAAAATCATGGAGGACATAAATCACTTAACTACTGCATAATCACAACTAAAACAAGTTCATCCTAACTCTAGGATTAAAGAGGCTTAGCTAGACAACATATTAAGAACATTTAAGCATAGAACAAACTTGCACAAAGCCATGAAATTAAGGCACAAGAGATAAGTAAGGAAGAAGGAATCTTATTCAATTTCTTGAAGTTGAATCCATAAACTTCTTCACAAGTTGATCTCCCAAATACAAAGTGCAAGATTCTTCACAACTTTCACTTTTACTCTCTTTAGAAACTACAAACTAAGAACTAGAACCTAACTAATGAACTAGAGCTATTCTCTAGTCTTTTTTCTCTTTTCAATGGATTTTTGTGGAATGGAATGGAATGGGATGGGATTCTTGAATTGTATACAAAAGGCCCTATTTATAGAATATTACAACCATATGCATCCAAAATTATGTCATGTGAATACAAGACAAATTGGCCTTCAAAAGTCAAGGAAGATGGCTTCTTAAATTTCTTTGTCTTCATGCATTTGAATCCTTTGAATTTCCATCCCAAATGAGTTGTAATGTTGAAGAAAATTGTGTTTTGAATTAGCAATGAGTTGTTTCTTCAACTTCACAAAATTCTTCACGCAGCCTTCATTGAAATTCTTCTGAAAATTGAGCTGGAAGTGAGCTGAAAAACTGGAATTCGACTGCAACTTGCAGCTGTCATTTTCTGTCAATCCGCGATGCAGAGGATCGCAGATCACATCACGGATCTGCTTCCCCTGTCTTCTGTGAGATGGATTCACGAGCTAATTGAAATTTCCACTTGTTGGTTCGCGTATTGGCTTCTTTGGATCATTTGAATGAGTGTCGGTGAAATTTCAAAGTTATTAGCATTAATAGTCGGCCTTGCTACACTAGTTTCAGCACCGGATTCATCCGGCAAGGCATAGTCTCTTAATGCTCTTGGCCTTGATTCCTCCATTGCAATGGATTGTTCACCTTCACTTTCCACCACAATATTTTCTTCTTATTATTGGACACGTCTTCTTCCTCTTCTCGTTGTCTTGATCTCTTGGATCAAGAGATTGGTGTACCTACAAGAAACAAAGAAAAATACTACAAAAACTAAAATCTAGACTAATAAAGCTTGTTTTAACTTTAATGTTGCACCTAGGCCTAGTTTGAGAAACTAGTCTAGAAAAACCGTTAGTTCCCCGGCGACGGCGCCAAAAACTTGATAGGGATTTTCTTTACTCCTCAAATTTTAAATAACCTTTATAACCCTATATTACCGCAAGTATACGGATCGTTTATTGAGTATAGGGAAATAAGGTGTCGATCCCACGAGGAAGAGTGTCAAGTACCGGTGATTTTCAAACTCCTCTATTATTTAGACTGTCACAACAAAGATATAAAGGGAGAATGCGGTAAACCGTCCTTAGGTAGCAGGATTAAGCAATTAAAACCGACCGCTAAGTGTCGAAGACATCCAATTGGCAGTAGAAAGGAAATAACAAGAAAGCAAGTAAAGAGATTAGAGAATTAGGTTAGAGAGAGTTTTTAAGATCAAGTTGGAGGAATGCTAGAGCTTTGGAATCCCTTGTTATGTTTCGATTAGAAGTTAGTCAAGTTTATTATGTCCTTTCTCCAATGATTCGCTAAGGTATAACTTCCTTTTGTATGCCACCACTTTCGTTAGTGGTCATGTGTAGTGCAAGTTCTCGTTTAAGATGAACTAGTCACTCGGAATCGCTTTCGCCAATTCCTTAACTTCTTGGAATCTTCCTTGACCTATTTTCATAGAGAAAAGAGAGAAACAAGTTAAATGAGTTCAATGAAATTATAGTATAAAACCAAAACCAACCAACTATATTCACTACTTTCGTGAGAATATAAGTTAGTATTTAAGAACTTAGATCTTGTTGAAGGCAAGTTTTTCATTACTCATCAACATCAAATCAATTATAGTTGGCAGCTAATCAACCATAAAGCATAAACACAAGTCTTAAACTAACAAAATCATGGAGGACATAAATCACTTAACTACTGCATAATCACAACTAAAACAAGTTCATCCTAACTCTAGGATTAAAGAGGCTTAGCTAGACAACATATTAAGAACATTTAAGCATAGAACAAACTTGCACAAAGCCATGAAATTAAGGCACAAGAGATAAGTAAGGAAGAAGGAATCTTATTCAATTTCTTGAAGTTGAATCCATAAACTTCTTCACAAGTTGATCTCCCAAATACAAAGTGCAAGATTCTTCACAACTTTCACTTTTACTCTCTTTAGAAACTACAAACTAAGAACTAGAACCTAACTAATGAACTAGAGCTATTCTCTAGTCTTTTTTCTCTTTTCAATGGATTTTTGTGGAATGGAATGGAATGGGATGGGATTCTTGAATTGTATACAAAAGGCCCTATTTATAGAATATTACAACCATATGCATCCAAAATTATGTCATGTGAATACAAGACAAATTGGCCTTCAAAAGTCAAGGAAGATGGCTTCTTAAATTTCTTTGTCTTCATGCATTTGAATCCTTTGAATTTCCATCCCAAATGAGTTGTAATGTTGAAGAAAATTGTGTTTTGAATTAGCAATGAGTTGTTTCTTCAACTTCACAAAATTCTTCACGCAGCCTTCATTGAAATTCTTCTAAAAATTGAGCTGGAAGTGAGCTGAAAAACTGGAATTTGACTGCAACTTGCAGCTGTCATTTTCTGTCAATCCGCGATGCAGAGGATCGCGGATCACATCACGGATCTGCTTCCCCTGTCTTCTGTGAGATGGATTCACGAGCTAATTGAAATTTCCACTTGTTGGTTCGCGTATTGGCTTCTTTGGATCATTTGAATGAGTGTCGGTGAAATTTCAAAGTTATTAGCATTAATAGTCGGCCTTGCTACACTAGTTTCAGCACCGGATTCATCCGGCAAGGCATAGTCTCTTAATGCTCTTGGCCTTGATTCCTCCATTGCTATGGATTGTTCACCTTCACTTTCCACCACAATATTTTCTTCTTATTATTGGACACGTCTTCTTCCTCTTCTCGTTGTCTTGATCTCTTGGATCAAGAGATTGGTGTACCTACAAGAAACAAAGAAAAATACTACAAAAACTAAAATCTAGACTAATAAAGCTTGTTTTAACTTTAATGTTGCACCTAGGCCTAGTTTGAGAAACTAGTCTAGAAAAACCGTTAGTTCCCGGCGCCAAAAACTTGATAGGGATTTTCTTTACTCCTCAAATTTTAAATAACCTTTATAACCCTATATTACCGCAAGTATACGGATCGTTTATTGAGTATAGGGAAATAAGGTGTCGATCCCACGAGGAAGAGTGTCAAGTACCGGTGATTTTCAAACTCCTCTATTATTTAGACTGTCACAACAAAGATATAAAGGGAGAAGGCGGTAAACCGTCCTTAGGTAGCAGGATTAAGCAATTAAAACTGACCGCTAGGTGTCGAAGACATCCAATTGGCGGTAGAAAGGAAATAACAAGAAAGCAAGTAAAGAGTTAAGATCCTAGAGCTTTAGAATCCCTTGTTGAGTTACATTAGAAGTTAGTCAAGTTTATTATGTCCTTTCTCCAATGATGTGCTAAGGTATAACTTCTTTTTTTATGCCATCACTTTCGTCAATGGTCATGTGTAGCACAGGCTCTCACTTAAGATGAGCAAGTCACTCGGAATCACTTTCGCCAATTTCTTAATTCCTTGGAATCTTCCTTGACCTATTTTCATAGAGAAAAGAGAGAAACAAGATAAATAAGCTCAATGAAGTTATAGTATAAAACCAAAACCAACCAACTATATTCACTACTTTCGTGAGAACATAAGTTAGTGTTTAAGAACTTAGATCTTATTGAAGGCAAGTTTTTCATTGCTCATCAACATCAAATCATTTATAGTTGGTAGCTAATCAACCATAAAGCATAAACACAAGTCTTAAACTAGCAAAATCATGGAGGATATAAATAACTCAACTACTTCATAATCACAACTACAACAAGTTCATCCTCACTCTAGGACTTGAGAGGCTTAACTAAACATACTACTACTAACTATACTACTAAACTAATGAACTATTGAAGACTACATGCCTCCTCTCTACTTCTCTACTCTCTCTCTAATTCTTTTTCAAATGGCTACAAGAGGTCCTATTTATAGATGAATTCATCCATAAACTTCCAAGACTTTATCATGTGAATACAAAACAAGTTAAACTTCAAAAAGTCAAGGAAAGTGTTTTCATGAATCTTCTTGTCTTCATGCATTTAATCCATTGAATTTCCATCCCAATGAGTTGTAATTGTTGAAGCAAATTGTGTTTTGGATTTGCTATGAGTTGTTTCTTCAATTTCACAAGATTCTTCACGCAGCTTTCATTGAAATTCTTCTAAAAATTGAGCTGGAAGTGAGCTAAAAAACTGGAATTCGGTTGCAACTTGCAGCTGTCATTTTCTGAGGATCCGCGAGATGGATCCGCGGTGTAGAGGATCGCGGATCACATTGCGGATCTGCTTCCCCTGTCTTCTATGAGAGGGATTCGCGAGCTATTTGAATTTTCACTTGTTTGTTCGCGTTTTGCCTCGCGACTCCACTTGAAACTTGCAAATTCCGAGCTTTTCGTCGTGAAATTGGCGCTTTAATTGCTCCGACTTTTATCCCTTTGATTCCTCGTTGATTGAATTGCAATTTCCATTTTCCAATTTGAAATTTCTTCCACTTTGGATATTTCAACTTCCAACTTTTCTTCCAAACTTCTTTGCAATTTTCCTCATTTTGTCCTCATTTGATAATTGGACAAGCAATCCTACAAAAACATGAAGATTTTACCACATTAATGCACAAAAATGCACTTTTCTATTTAAACCACAAAATGCAGAATTTCAATAGAAACCCTAGTTCATTAGCCATTAAACTGACAAAAACACACAAAAACTACATAATTAATCTTACTAAAAACATGCAAAATATTAACTTATCAAATCTTCTGCATCGCGGATCCTTAGAAAATGACAGCTGCAAGTTGCAGACGAATTCCAGTTTTTTAGCTCACTTCCAACTCAATTTTCAGAAGAATTTCAATGAAAGCTGCGTGAAGAATCTTGTGAAATTGAAGAAACAACTCATAGCAAATCCAAAACACAATTTGCTTCAACAATTACAACTCATTGGGATGGAAATTCAATGGATTAAATGCATGAAGACAAGAAGATTCATGAAAACACTTTCCTTGACTTTTTGAAGTTTAACTTGTTTTGTATTCACATGATAAAGTCTTGGAAGTTTATGGATGAATTCATCTATAAATAGGACCTCTTGTAGCCATTTGAAAAAGAATTAGAGAGAGAGTAGAGAAGTAGAGAGGAGGCATGTAGTCTTCAATAGTTCATTAGTTTAGTAGTATAGTTAGTAGTAGTATGTTTAGTTAAGCCTCTCAAGTCCTAGAGTGAGGATGAACTTGTTGTAGTTGTGATTATGAAGTAGTTGAGTTATTTATATCCTCCATGATTTTGCTAGTTTAAGACTTGTGTTTATGCTTTATGGTTGATTAGCTACCAACTATAAATGATTTGATGTTGATGAGCAATGAAAAACTTGCCTTCAATAAGATCTAAGTTCTTAAACACTAACTTATGTTCTCACGAAAGTAGTGAATATAGTTGGTTGGTTTTGGTTTTATACTATAACTTCATTGAGCTTATTTATCTTGTTTCTCTCTTTTCTCTATGAAAATAGGTCAAGGAAGATTCCAAGGAATTAAGAAATTGGCGAAAGTGATTCCGAGTGACTTGCTCATCTTAAGTAAGAGCCTGTGCTACACATGACCATTGACGAAAGTGATGGCATAAAAAAAGAAGTTATACCTTAGCACATCATTGGAGAAAGGACATAATAAACTTGACTAACTTCTCATGTAACTCAACAAGGGATTCTAAAGCTCTAGGATCTTAACTCTTTACTTGCTTTCTTGTTATTTCCTTTCTACCGCCAATTGGATGTCTTCGACACCTAGCGGTCAGTTTTAATTGCTTAATCCTGCTACCTAAGGACGGTTTACCGCCTTCTCCCTTTATATCTTTGTTGTGACAGTCTAAATAATAGAGGAGTTGAAAATCACCGGTACTTGACACTCTTCCTCGTGGGATCGACACCTTATTTCCCTATACTCAATAAACGATCCGTATACTTGCGGTAATATAGGGTTATAAAGGTTATTTAAAATTTGAGGAGTAAAGAAAATCCCTATCAAGTTTTTGGCGCCATTGCCGGGGAAGAAGTTGTTCAATATCGGTGTTAAGAATAACTCTATTACTTTAGACATTTTTATGTCCTTTTTTATATATTATTAGCCATTCTTCTTAACTAATCTTGCTTTTAAGCATTTTTAGGTTTTAAAGGAGGATAGCAAGAAAGTGGAGCACAGCTTGAGAGAAGGAAGCTTGGGAATGGACCCATACAAATTTCAAGGCTATATCCATGGAGGTAATCAAAGAATGTCCGAAGGTATGTCATTTGAAGATTGCCCAAGGAATATTAAGGCTAATCTTGATTATATTGCATTAAATGTGCAAAAGGATAGCATGACAAATTTGCTTGAACAAAAGAGGGATACTAATGCTTTTAATTCTAATTATGTGGTTTGTGACTTGTGTGGAACCATGTTACACATACATGTATGCAAGCACAACATGTGGATTCTTATGGTGAATTTGATCATTACAATCCTTGTTTTGATCAAAATGGTGTTAATTGTGATAATTCTTATACTTATGGTTGGAATAATCCATGTGTTTATGATGATTCTTCACAATTTTATGATTACCAACCTAATGGTGTTCAATTTGAATCAAAACTATCTTGGGAAGTGGCTATTGATAAATTAGCTACTACAACCTCTGATCATTTTGATAGGATTGAGAAAAGATTAGATGAAGGACTTGATAGATTACAAGAACAATTGCAATCTTTGAGTGAAGCTATGTCATGTGGTGAAATGCAAATTGACCCTAACATTAATGATGGGAGTGTTGCATGTGAAAGTGGATTACATTTGGATGACAATGATCAATCTTATTTGCATTTTAATGATAAAATGTCCATTTCACATGATGATAACTTTGGAAAGGATTTTGAACCTCAAGAGGTAAGCATGCATGATGCGTATATAATCCCTTTTGAGGAATGTGGTAAATGTATGGATTCCAAGATCATCCTACCCCAAGAAGGCCATTTGGATATTCCTTTGATAAGTTCTCAAGTGGTGGAATTGCAAGGTAATATCTATGAAACACTTGAGATAGGTAAACCTCTTCCTTCTTTCATATCATTTGATAAGACTCACATGATTGAGTCACCATTTAATGATCCACCTCATCCTCAATTGGTGGATTATTCATTGACTAAATCTCTTTGATGAAAGGGGGATATAGTCAAGCTAATGACTATAAAAGAGCGCTTGTTGGGAGGCAACCCAATTTTGTTTAAGATTAAGTTAGTTTGGTGTGTTTTTATGTTTAAGAATGTTTGTTTTATGTTTTTAAGTGTGTTTGTTATGTTTGTTTTGTAGGAAAGTCAAGCATGCAAAAATTGACCCTTTTGGTGCACGATGAATAGTGAAAATGCAAACATCTTCATACCTCAATTTGTGTTTTAGTTGTTTATGATTCAAGAAATGAGGTTAATTATGTTGTTTTGATCATGTTACATATGTTAGAGAAGGTGCATTGCATAATTAACATGCAGGATTTTTGTTCTGAAAATAGTAGAAATTGATTGTCCAATGAAACAGTTGCAGAAAAGTTGCAGAATTCAATTTCCAGAAGGATCCGCGAGTTGATACGCGATGTATACATCGCGGATCTAAAGCATTGCGCATCAGAATTAGAGAAGTTTTCTGAGCATCCGTGGACCAATACGTGATGTACACATCACGGATCCATGGGTCGCGGATAAACTTCTGACAGCTACCCAGCCAAATCCGCGCACTGAAACGCGAACTGTGCTTTGTGGATCCAAGAGTTTAACCTTTTCCTGCAGTTTCTTGTCAAATTTTTCAGGCATTAAAGGTTATTCAATGGCAAATGGCAAAGTGGACCAATTCAATCACGTTAACAAGGGGAGTATTACTTTCTTATCTATCTTATCTTATTATTCCTTCTTACACATTGAGGATAATGTGCATTTTAAGTGTGAGGGGAAGAATTATGTGATTTGATGAAAATTAGCCAAAATTTTTCCAAAATCCTGTACCAGTATGTTTCAAATTCTCAATTAACTTGGAGATACCTATTTTGTGATTAAAATTTTTGCAATTTAAGGAAAGTATATCTTGTAAAATGGAGGAAATTATGCCTAATTATGATGTTGTATGAGATTTCTTTTCTTTATTTGATTTTTGCATAGTAGAGTGATAAATGTGGTTGATAAATGCAGTACTTTTCTCATGATTATTCTTTTGAGGGTATATTTATTTATATTTTCCGTTAAAGAATATCAACAAAAAAAAAAAAGAAAAGTGAAAGCTCTACTCCAATGTGCTTAGTAACCGGGAGTCTTCATCTAAAAATGTCGACTTTCACGTCAAATGGTACTTGAATAAAGAGTAGGCAAATAAAGTGAAATGTTGAGTAACAGGGGATCTTCATCTAAAAATGTCGATCTTCTCGTCAAAAGGCATTTTCACAATTTCAAAATATGTTTGATATGTTATATGAATAAATCCCTCTCTTGAAAATAATTATGGGTTTAGGAAGCATTATTGACTATATGATTCACTTTGCATGTGGAATTGGGTGAGGAATGAGAAATTGAATTGAGCTACTTGAATTTATCGTATGATTACTCTCTTTTACTTGATATTATGAGTACTTGTGGTTTAATGGATAATTGCAAAATGGTTTTCTACCTTGTTTTGAGAAAATGAAATTAAGGTGCACAAATACTTAAATCATTGTTGGTTTGTAATTCTTGATTGCTTGAGGACAAGCAATGGTTCAAGTGTGGGGGATTTGATAAGTCAATATTTTGAATGTTTTTAGTAAGATTAATTATGTAGTTTTTGTGTGTTTTTGTCAGTTTAATGGCTAATGAACTAGGGTTTCTATTGAAATTCTGCATTTTGTGGTTTAAATAGAAAAGTGTATTTTTGTGCATTAATGTGGTAAAATCTTCATGTTTTTGTAGGATTGCTTGTCCAATTATCAAATGAGGACAAAATGAGGAAAATTGCAAAGAAGTTTGGAAGAAAAGTTGGAAGTTGAAATATCCAAAGTGGAAGAAATTTCAAATTGGAAAATGGAAATTGCAATTCAATCAACGAGGTATCAAAGGGATAAAAGTCGGAGCAATTAAAGCACCAATTTCACGACAAAAAGCTCGGAATTTGCAAGTTTCAAGTGGAGTCGCGAGGCAAAACGTGAACCAACAAGTGGAAAATTTCAATTAGATCGCGTATCCCTCTCACAGAAGATAGGGGAAGCAGATCTGTGATGTGATCCGCGATCCTCTGCATCGCGGATCCATCTCGCGAATCCTCAGAAAATGACAGTTGCAAGTTGCAGCCGAATTCCAGTTTTTTAGCTCACTTCCAGCTCAATTTTCAGAAGAATTTCAATGAAAGCTGCGTGAAGAATCTTGTGAAATTGAAGAAACAACTCATAGAAAATCCAAAACACAATTTGCTTCAACAATTACAACTCATTGATGTTGAAATTCAATGGATTAAATGCATGAAGACAAGAAGATTCATGAAGACACTTTCCTTGACTTTTTGAAGTTTAACTTGTTTTGTATTCACATGATAAAGTCTTGGAAGTTTATGGATGAATTCATCTATAAATAGGACCTCTTGTAGCCATTTGAAAAAGAATTAGAGAGAGAGTAGAGAAGTAGAGAGGAGGCATGTAGTCTTCAATAGTTCATTAGTTTAGTACTATAGTTAGTAGTAGTATGTTTAGTTAAACCTCTCAAATCCTAGAGTGAGGATGAACTTGTTGTAGTTGTGATTATGAAGTAGTTGAGTTATTTATATCCTCCATGATTTTGCTAGTTTAAGACTTGTGCTTATGCTTTATGGTTGATTAGCTACCAACTATAAATGATTTGATGTTGATGAGCAATGAAAAACTTGCCTTCAATAAGATCTAAGTTCTTAAACACTAACTTATGTTCTCACGAAAGTAGTGAATATAGTTGGTTGGTTTTGGTTTTATACTATAACTTCATTGAGTTTATTTATCTTGTTTCTCTCTTTTCTCTAAGAAAATAGGTCAAGGAAGATTCCAAGGAATTAAGGAATTGGCGAAAGTGATTCCGAGTGACTTGCTCATCTTAAGTGAGAGCTTGTGCTACACATGACCATTGACAAAAGTGATGGCATAAAAAAAGAAGTTATACCTTAGCACATCATTGGAGAAAGGACATAATAAACTTGACTAACTTCTAATCTAACTTAACAAGAGATTCTAAAGCTCTAGGATCTTAACTCTTTACTTGCTTTCTTGTTATTTCCTTTCTACCGCCAATTGGATGTCTTCAACACCTAGCGGTCGATTTTAATTGCTTAATCCTGCTACCTGAGGACGGTTTACCGCCTTCTCCTTTTATATCTTTCTTGTGACAGTCTAAATAATAGAGGAGTTTGAAAATCACCGGTACTTGACACTCTTCCTCGTGGGATCGACACCTTATTTCCCTATACTCAATAAATGATCCGTATACTTGCGGTAATATAAGGTTATAAAGGTTATTTAAAATTTGAGGAGTAAAGAAAATCCTTATCACACACAAACCCTATCTATTACATTAGGGATTCTAACTACAATTTAAATGGGGAAAACGCAAGAATATAGACCTATCTAACCTATCTATTACATTTTCTATCTAATTTTTACAACATTTGCAAAAATAAAGCCTATCGATCACAATTTGGGTATTCGAGTACCCTTTAAATAATTACATAACTTGAATGACATAAATTAATAATAAAAAAATTCAAAAAAAAAACCAATAAATAAATAAATAAAAAGAAAATAAAAATACAGAAATATAATGAAATATAATAAACTAAGCATATAACACATATGAGCACATTGATTCACATAGGTGTACATAATTGGGAATTAAAGGTATCAAGGTTACCTCTATTTGAAATAATGACTCAATGAGGAAATGAAGACCACTCTACCATTCACAGTCAACAAAGAGATCAAGACACCAATTTATTTGACAATTAATCATAAAATGTCAAAATTGTGATTCATTAATGAAACTCACTAAATTTAAAGCAAGTAATAACTAGCAAAATAAATTAAGCTATATTAACACATTAGAAAATGGAAAAGACTTCAAAGAATTCCAAAGGCAAATGAAATGCACTATAGAGAAGCTTAAGTAACAATTAAAGAGAGGAAACACTTATAATTGTAAAATTACCATTCTATTAGGGGTTTAACTGAAAATATTTGAAAACTTTTTGGGGTCTGAACAAATTTTTCAAAAGATTAGGGGTCAAAATTAGATGAAAATAAAGTTAAAGAGGTCAAAATATAATTAAAATAGGGACTTAAGTGAAAGAAATTAAAATTGTTCAGGGCTGAGTGAAATTAGTTGAGAAATCAGGGAGCAATGCATAAATTATTTTTTAACGGACCAAAGAGTAGGCCGGAATGTTTTTAAGAGTTGGGCCAACATTTCTTCGGGCCAAACAAAATAAACAAAACCCAAGCATAAACCCCAAACAAAAATATCCAAAAGCCCAGCAAAAACCCAAACGAAACTTACAAAAGTCTGATGTAAAAAGTCCATCAAAAAATTAACAAAAATCCAACCAAACAACCAAAATAACTAAGCTAAAGTCTGCAACTAAAAGCCGAAATGAAAAAACATAGCCCAATCAAATAACCCAAAACAAAATAAGAACTAGCCCAAAATTGAACAACCCAGATATAATTTAGCCCTGGATAGCTCCGGCCATGGTGGCCGGATTCTGGAAAATTCCGGCCAAGGTCGCCGGATTCTGGAAAATTTGCGGGAAGCTTATTTTTGCAGCTTTTTAAATAAAAATTTTATACAAATCAATTCTTCTCCTAATTCTAAACATGTTTATAACATAAAAATGGACTTAATTGAATCAAAAGAGAAGCAAAAATCCAAGAAAGCAAAACATATCTTCATGTCTTTTTATTTTTTTTTTCCTTTCTTCCTGCTTTTTTTTTTTTCTTTCACTCCTGCTCATTTTTGAGCTCCAATGAACAGAGCTATTCCTCACATACACACAGAAGTTCATAAGTTTCATTCCTCTAGTCTAAGGCTTCACTTTGGCATTTCATCAAACATGTAAAGGGCAACAATCAAGACCGGCTGTTCTTATGAAATTCAAAGAGGATTTGGCCCAAAATTTGTTTCAAAAGAATAAATCAAACATGAACACATACAATCAGACTTCATCAACGCATTAAGTTAGCACAAGAAACTTAATAGCAAGAAGCAGATAAGGCACCAGTTTTTCACATAAAAAGAAAAGTAAAAAAAAAAAAGAAAGAGGGATTTATCAACTCTTGCAGTGCTTTGAAGAAGATTTCGCTCTGAAGATGTTGATGATGATGGTAGCAGACTCCGTGTAACAGCCCCACCTCTCCCAAGGGCGAACCCAAGGGTATCAGCGGACTGTCTGCCCAGCTCTCGCCAGGACTCACTACAAACTCTCAAGCATATTATAGATTTCAAATAATCACACTTCAAGATCTCTAAAATAATAATAAATGCATCCGCTCTGAAAGCCTTAATTGAGGTCCAACAATAAATGATAGTTAACTTACGAAGGTAAATCCTCAATAAAATCTAATAAAACTCTTATAACATCAATTTCAAGTACAATAAATCTTTAACGTCGAAGTTTAATATTCAGCTTATACAAAATTATGGAAATCCTATCCAAGTAACTAAATCCTCGATCTACGTTTTCCACTTCGAGACCTGTTAAGGAAAACAAACTGGGGTGAGCTAACGCTCAGTGAGGCCAAGGAGAAACATGCAAGCACGTAATCGAGTAAGTAGGAAAGCCAGTAAATTCAGATACAAAAGCATGTAAATCAATCATTCACTTGTACAATTGCAATTTTCACCAGGAGATTGTATTCTCAAGGAATCACTACTCGAGGGCTCACGTTAGACAAAAGTCTCGGAGCTGGGTTCGGAGACCCTCTTCGAGCCTCTCTATCTACAGTGAATTTGCGCAAGTACAGTGACCAATTCATACAGGAAAAATACAAAGTACGGGTAAGGATACAGGGCTCTCAGGAGCCAAATTCCACGGTTACGCAGTTGAGTCCATCCCATCCCCAAACGTTGACCCTCCGTCAACTTAATACAGATAAAGTCCGTAGAAACTCCACTTATTACAACCTCCGTCCAACAGTTCACCCTCTCGGGCCCGAAACCAAACAGGTAAATTTAAAAGGTAAAGCTACGCGAGCAATACCGAGCAAGATCTCTGCAATAGATCAAGCTCTAAAAACAGGACCTAAGGTTCACCAAGTTTCCCGACCAAGCCCTTGCCGGCTCGGGTCCCAAGGATCCCCAATAGGTTTTGGGCATCCCCATATTTTACTTTTTAAGTCGATGGTTTATTCCAATCGACATTCATTTTCAGTCAAGTCAAGTAGCAGTCCAATCAAGTCAAGTAACGGTCATGTACATGCAAGTCAAGTAAAAGAGAACGAGCGCAATAAAGTACACCCTCGCCTCAACAGTTTATATTCAAATAAACAAGTCAAGTAATACAACAAGTCATGCACTTGACACTCACCGAAGTCAAAAGTCCAAGGCAAAAGCACGCAAGATCAATTGAGGTTTCTCCGAGATCTTCTCGATCACCTGAGATAAATAGGAGTATTTTCATTCAAAACACTTGGATAATATTCGATAAATGTCTTTAAAAATGTCTCAATGAGACTCAAGTCAAGTTCAAGATTTCTTAATTTGAAAATCAAGTAAGACACTAAGTTGGCACGAAAATCAAGAAAAAGGAGTCGACCATTTCCCTATCAAAGTTTCCAATTTTATGCCCTATAATAATTAAAAGAGAGTGGAAATAGGTTTCCCTAGTTCACCGACCAAATTTATCCCATAAGAAAGTAAGTTCAATAATTTCCTAATTTGAGCTGAAATCTTTGAAAAATCATAACTCAAGTTATACAAGTCGGAATTCTGCTCATTGGGTACCGTTGGAAACCTCTTTGAAAGATCTAAAACTTTTCAGAAGACATCAAATTAAAATTATGGACGAAATTAACCCAGATTTTCGTTGAACATTCTGCTACAGTAAAATGACAGGGTTCGTCAGGCTGGCCATCCAGCACACTTTGAAAATTCGTCAAAAATTACAGAAAATTAGTTAACCTCTGAAATTCACACACAATATAGTACTACATAAGGAGTTTCAACAGCCACTGACGGAACTCAATTCCGACATCCGAGCGTGAAATGACAACAGTGAAAACATGGGCAGTTCAAAATTCTGCAGTTTCTGGAAACGTGAAGATACAGGGCAGATTTCCAGGCTACATTTGAGTGACGAATTCTACTCCAAAAATCACCAAATGTGGTACACTAATACTTCCATATATAGGCTAGGTTCATACCAAAATTCAACTAAATATTCCCTCAGGAAGATGGTTTTCTAATCGCCCAAAGTGGACTTAACAACCTTGATTCATTCCTGCAGATTTCTCTTCCTTTCTTCCCATTGTTTTTAACACATCTAAATCACCACCAATTGACCCCATTTTCGAACCTATACTAGTATTAACCTTTCTAAGCCTAATGATGATCAAAAATGGTACAAGTTTAGCTCAAAATTTAGCACTAAAATAGCCTCAAAAATCGGACAGCATGCCCTCTTGATTTTTCCAGTTTTCCCTTATTTCATTTAACCATCAACTTTGCTTAATCCTTGAAGGAGTTTGTATGGGCAATTTAACAGCTTAACCACCAACATTTAAACATCAAATTCAGCCCTTAAGCTAGCCAAAAATCCAGCCACGAAATTAAGCCAAAAATCAGAAAATTTTACCCCCAAAATTTTCTCCTTCAAGCCGGTTCTTCCTTGAGGTTTTCTTCCAACTTTTAGCAATCAAAATTAAACATAATGCACATATATAACACCATTTAACCATCTTGCAAACAATTGCACACATTTAGTGGGAATTCCAAGAGCCCACAAATTTTCCCATAATCATCAAATTACACAATAATAAAGCTTAACACTTCAACCATCATAATCATCATCCATCAAGGTTCTATGAACCTATCAACCACCCAAACCTAACTTTTCATGCTTGGAATTTGAAGAAAATGGACAAGGGTGAAGTTAGTAGAATATTACCTCTCCTTTGATGATGATTAAGAACCAAGAAGATGCTAAACTAAAGCTTCCAAGTGATTCTCCTCCAAGTTCCTCCACTAAGATCAAGCCCAAGCCAAGATTGATGAAGATGGTGAGTGGTTTTTGATGGAAATTTGGTGGAAGAAATTGCTGAAAATTCAAGGGAAAAAGAAGAAAGGGAGATCGGCCAAAGAGGAAGGAGAAAAAGCTGAAATGTTTGAGTGGTAGTTTTGTAAATAAATGGAAGAAGTACAAGACAAGTTTTTAAGGGTCAAAAGTCCAAATGGAAATAGCAGTTTTGTTAGCAATTTTGGAGGGAAAATAATTAACTCTCTTGGCTGCAATTTAAAGGACAATCTCGGCCAAGAGAGAGAAAGAGAAGAAGGAAAAATTGAAGTGAATTGGGGAAATTAGATGGGTAAACAGTCACAGGTCAAAATCCTAACTTTCGGGAAATTTGTCCAACTAGGGTTTTAAGGTTTCAAAACCCTACTTAATCTCACTTCTGGTCCCTTGATTATATTCCTAACCTACGCGTGATCATCCTTACATTCCAATACAACTTAACTCATGGCCCGAATTTCTACCTCGAAAAACGTGTTTTTCTCATTTTCTGTATAATTGATGCAAAAGGAGCAAATTTTAAAATAAGATGAATGGAATGTTGAAAATATACCTGAAAAATTAATATAGAGCTAAATTAAGTTTTTCTCAAAATGAAATAAATTAAACAAACAAATAAATAAATAAATTGAATTTTCATTTAAATTTTCTAAAACTTCGTTTAAAAATAATTTTAAAATAATTAGACGAATTAATAATAATAATAACATTATTTGAAAATATTAAGTTGTAATAATATCAAAATAAATTTTTGAGGCTGTTACATTCTCCCCTCCTTAAAAGAATTTTGTCCTCAAAATTCATACTTGAATTATAGATTAATGCTTGGTATTTCCTCCGAATTTCGTCCTCTAACCCTCGAGCTACTTCCTCGTCATCTTGGTTCATCCACAATATTTTCAATAAAGAAATTTACCTGTTCCTCAAAATTTTCACCTTGCTAAACAAATAATTCTGAATACTCTGGCATTTCTTCTTCCACTTCCCAAATCGCCTTCTCGACGTCACGATTTTTTTTTTTTTTCCAACCATTCTTAACCCAAGAGATTTTCTTAGTTCTCAAGTCCTCTACTTTTCTGCTTTGGAATTTCCCTTAGAACTTACCTTGAGCACCTAAGGCGATTACTCTCAATGACGATCAAAGGCGAATTATCTCCAATTAATTTTTGGGATATTTTTAAAATTGAAATTTATTTTGAGTAATTTTTAAGGTAATCTTAAAATTAAAAATTTACATGGGGTATTTTTTGGGTCAATTTTAAAAATAAAAATTTATTTCGGATATTTTTGGGCATTTTTAAAAATAAAAATTTATGTGCGGTATTTATATTTTTAAAATTAAAAATTTATTTGGGGTAATTTTTTGGAGTATTTTTAAAACTAAAAATTTAGTTTGGATATTTTTTGGGGCATTTTTAAAATTAAAATTTTATTTGGGATAATTGTTTTAGGAATTTTTAAAAGTAAAAATTTATTTGGGGTAATTATTTTGGGCATTTTTAAAATTAAAAACTTATTTGGGGTATTTTTAGGCATTTTTAAAATTAAAAATTTATTTGAGACAAATTTTTGGGGCATTTTTAAAATTAGAAATTTATTTGGGATAATTTTTTGGGGCATTTTTAAAATTGGAAATTTATTTGGGGTAATTTTTTGGGGTATTTTTAAAATTAAAAATTTTTTAGGATAATTTTTTGGGATATTTTTAGAATTAAAAATTGATTTTGGGTAATTTCTTAGGGTATTCTTAAAATTAAAAATATATGTGGGGTATTCTGTGGGGCAATTTTAAAATTAAAATTTATTTGGGTTATTTTTAATGTTAAAAACTTATTTGGGGTATTTTTGGGCATTTTTAAAATTAATAATTTATTTGGGTAAATTTTTTGTCATATTTTTAAAATTAAAAATTTATTTGTAGTAATTTTTTAGGATAGTTTTAAATTTAAAAATTTATTAGGGTAATTTTTTGGGCCATTTTAAAATTAAAAATTTATTTGGGGTATTTTTTGGGGCATTTTTAAATTAAAAATTTATTTGAGATAAATTTTTGGGGTATTTTTAAAATTAAAAATTTATTTGTGGTATATTTAAATTTAAAAATTTATTTGGGGCATTTTTGGAATAATTTATTTGGGGTATTTTTCAAAAATTAACCCACCCTCACCAACCCCCACCACTACCTACCAAATAAATTTTAATTTTAAAAATATTTCAAAAAATTACCCCAAATACATTTTTAATTTTAAAAATGCCCCAAAATTTACCCCAAATAAATTTTCAATTTTAAAAATACCCCAAAAATTTATCTCAAATAAATTTGTAATTTAAAAATGCCCCAAAAAATACGCCAAATAAATTTTTAATTTTAAAAATGCTCCCAAAAATTTTTCCAAAAACACTCTCAAAAACACCTCAAAGACAACTATAGTTTGTTTTTTATATCCCAAGTGCTACTGCAGTGTTTTTGAAAAACAACCGCGAAAATAACTAATCCAAACGAAGCGGATAGTAGGGGGAGGAGAGGAAAAGATGATCAATAGATTGTCAAAGGGAAATGTGGTGGAATGATGTGGAATGAGAAAGGATGAAAGGGTGGTACGGGTAATAGTAGTGGAGGTTCAAGGGGTGAAATGTGGTAGAATAGTACTGTGCTATTTTGTGTACCTTTGGAACTTTGATGTGCTTTTGGGATATTTTTTGAAAGGTTATTCTAAATATTTCTTTAAAAAATATATTTTTTACTTTATTTTTACAATATATAAGGTGCAAGTACCAAAAACTTCTCATGAGCATATAAGAGTAGATTGTTAATGTTTGACTATCTAATGTTTTCAAATAAAAAGTTTTAATATTTTTTATCACTTTTTACTCTTTTTCTTTTTGTTTAAAATAATTTAAATTCCATTGGTTATTCAAGCAGTTTAACAAAAGGTATAATATGGAAATTAGAAATTTGAAACAAACTACATACTTATATTGATGGATCAAAATTTCATTTAAGCATGTTAACTTATTTTTAGTATCATGCTTCTTTTCCAACTATAATCATAATGCATATGATAGGAAATTAAGCTAATATTGAAAAATAGATTAACAGATTCAAATATTTTTTATTTATAATAAAGTATTTTGATAGAAATGGACACCAAAATCATTTTTTTTAACTTTTAATTTTTCCTTCCTTTTTTTTTTTACAAAATGTTATTAGTTTTTCACCATAATACCTATGCATAGCACGGGTCAAAATGTTAGTTATTAGTATGTGTGTATACATGGTAACTTAGGTGATTTTTAGGTGTGTTAAAACTTAAGAGCATTTGTTAGAAAAATCCATAAATTATTAGCCTTTCAAGTTTTAACATTTTAGTATTAGAGCACATTCAAAAAGAAAAATAGTATATCTTTGAAGAATTAACAAATAATAAGAACGAAAGTGTGTGCATCCCAAAATTTTCAGGGCATCTTCATTTATAGGCTTTAGCAGGAATCAAAGTGCTTATAAAAATTGACATGGTCTAGACTCCTGATGGAATTGATCTGGTCGCAAATCTTGCTTTCATGAGTATCTTTTGTTGGAAAATCATCTCTCATGGTTGAATTAGAAAGCTTTAAGTTTCTTATCAAATTGAAGAAGATCAAAAGGACTTGTTTGCCAAAAGTATGATTCGCGGCTTTAGTCTCTCAATGTTATTTTGGTAAGGTCAATCTAAAAAAAAAAAAAAACCGGAAAGGGGTATTAGGGTCTCTTAATATAAGAAAAATAATAGAGGGAGTGCAAAATAATAAAAAGAGAAGTGCCAATAACATTTTCCTTAAAAGATAATCAGATAAAAACTCTTAACAGTTACTAGTTGGAATATTCATACATTTGGTTTGGTCATAAGGGATTCAAACCACATTGCCTATCCTAATTCTACCAATAATACTTCATGTGCTTTGTACGTGATTTTATCATTTTAGTATGTAGTATCGTAAGATACTAAAATATTTTTTATAATTTTCATTGTCAACTTCACGCTAAAATGCTTTTTATTTTTTTCTTTTAATTATTACAAAATATTGATACTATCATATCTTACCAAAATTATTCAACATTTTTAATATCATTACATTTAAATCAGAATATCATAATTTTTTACATACAAAATAATATTATTGAGTGAGAAAAAATGAAATTAGATGTTGAGCATGAGCGCAACAAATATATATATATATATATTAACAACATAAAAGATTAAATTGTGATATCAATTTCTAAAAGGGCATTAGAGTAAATGAATACGTTTATATTAGTTTTGGATATTCAACTCAAGTATCATATTATATATTTATTGCAATTCCTACAAAACACTTTCTAATCAAAATATGAATTAGAACCATCAAACTATAACTTTTGAAAAAATTAAGATTTGACTAAATTACTAAAGATTTTAACATAAGTATCAATGTGTTGAACAATATGCCAATATCTATATCTTTACCTATGGATTTTCTCCCCTTTTTGGCTAAGTAAATAAATTGTTATAGTAGAACTATAGAGTGAGAATGGTCTAATCAATTTATATAAAGTATATGAATAGTTTTTATTTATTTCTTTCTGCTTGAGAAAGTGGATTGAACTTTCATAATAAAATTTAAATCTTGCATATATGTTTACATTTTATCATTATGTAATGTGAATTGAATTTATTAATGATACATGAATGTTTTTAAAATTGAATAGATATGAAGTTTGTGCATATGATTCTTTGTATTCCTTTATAAATAATGGAATATAGATAATCTAACATATTGAATTGATTTTTTATTCCTGTTCATTCTTGTGAATTGAAATTTTGTTTAGAGATAATTGTGCATCTTTTTTTCTTTCTAGTTTTACTTTATTTATATTTTACTTTTTTAGTAGACTTCCTTAGAAAAGCACAAGGAATTCTATATAACTTGAGAACACTTCTTTTTGGGATAAAGATAATGATATTTGTATTTTGAATTATTGTCATTTTTTAAGGTGATATTATGGTTAATACAGAATATAAATGATTTATACTGCTTAATTATCTTAGATTGACTATTTCATTATCAATTGACATTCAATTGATAGAAAGAGTTTGATTTTTTTTATTTTTGATTTTCTTTTAGTATTTCTTCATAATGATAAAAAGTACATAATTATACATTTATCTTGTGATATTCGTATCAAGATTCTCCAAATGAATATGGACTCTTTTCTTCTTATATATTTCTCCTTTATTCTAAAACATCTATTTTTTTACACTAATATTTTTTTATAATCTTAAAATTATGATTAATGCAATTGGTCACATTGTTTCAAGTAAGAAACTTTAACACACATAAGAGTTGGAGATAGAGTGTAAGAGTCACTAAATAGTTTTAATAAGGAGTCTTTCATTTTAATTACCATTATTATTGGGTTTAATCATTTGGAATGTTTTATATTTTTAATTACTACCACAATTAAAATACAACAACTCTAATTAAAAGATTGGGGGTAATATGAGTATAACAAAAACTAAGATCAAAAAATGCTTACAACTTACCTCATGTGCTTTTGCATGTGAATATATTTTCTCAAAATATAACATCTTTTATAGATACTAACTTTTTAAAAATACACACACACACACACACACTAACTTTCTTTTTAAAAATTTTGATTGATAACATAATATTGACAAAAAAAAACTGTGACAAATAAATATAATATTTGCAAGTTATATACAATCTTTATTGCATTGAAGAAAAAACTAAATGGTAATTGTGCATTCTACCATTGTAAAAACTTTAAAAACGGCCGGTTATCATAACTAAACTAAGTCACTGTATATTTTATTATAGTTACAACATCAAGAATAGGAAATACTCTATCATGTTTCAACCTCATGCACGCAATCAAAGTTGAGCAAAATATTTATTGAAATATGTTCATTTTAGCCATTGCAAAAGTGATATCTAGGATAACCTCCTCTTTTAGTTCCAAGTAAAATGTGTTGGAAGTCATGACCTCTAAAATTGATGTAAGAATTCAAGAACCTCTTAAATTTAAATTCGTATAGTTTCATAGAAAATTTAAACAGGGCTAAAATAATATAGTAAGGGCCACTCTCAAATATATGAAAATTAAAGTTTCAAATCAAAACCTTCATTATATTTGCCCTCTTCATGATTAGGACTTCACTTTCATGCAACTTAAAAAGTATATTTGTAATTTTATTCTCCAATAAATCTTGATTTAAGCGATTTTATGGGATATGAGTGGCTCAATTCATCATTAATATTGTCTCTTTATTGTTCCATTTTTCCATTTTAGCAACGGTTGCCTAAGGAGTTCGAGGAAATTAGGAATAGTGGAAAAAAAGGATGAAGTGAAAGGAAATGAAGTAATTAATGAATGGTTTTAGATTGTAGCATTACATTAAATTAATCACCTTCATAATAACTCCAAGTGGGGAACGTTTTTTTTTCTTTTCCCCTATAACCATATGACTATTTCATTCCCAAGTTTTGTGCATAATTTAGCAAGCCTTCATTGATGGCTTGATAAAATTTCATTAAAAAAAATGAAGCAATGATTATTTTTGCCAATGACATACTCCTCAAAAGAATAATTTGTAAATAAAAAATTAGGATAAATTTGAGAAGAACATTTGCGAGCAATATTTTGATGAGTTTTAGAGTTTAAAACATTAAGAAGTGAGGAAAATGGGAGAAAATGTGCATATAAACACAACCTTGAAAACTTAAATACAATAAAAATGTACATAGAATAAATATTGATTAGTTTGAGTATTTGCCAATAAATAGTGATTAGTTTCAATATTTGTCAACCTTGCATCTAAGTATTTTAAAATCATTTTTTCATATTATTTTTCTTAATCAATATGGTGTAGTATGGTGAATTTAATTATTAATTTAACTTTTTGTCTTCTCACTAACCATTGATTGATGACAATTTGTCTTCTCCTTCACCATTATTTCCTAAACCACTATGTATAATATAGTGTACTTTAATCAACATTAAATAATAAGGGCACAATATAAAATTTAATGATTAATTAATAAGGGCATAATTGGAATAAGTAAAGCTAAGATTACAATAGTGCTTACACTTACACTCCAAAGTACCAAGACTCATGGTACTTTTATATAGAGTATGGTGAATTTAATTATTAATTTAACTTTTTGTCTTCTCACTAACCATTGATTGATGACAATTTGTCTTCTCCTTCACCATTATTTTCTTCTAAACCACTATCTATAATATAGTGTACTTTAATTAACATTAAATAACAAGGGCACAATATAAAATTTAATGATTAATTAATAAGGGCATAATGGGAATAAGTAAAACTAAGATTACAATAGTGCTTACACTTACATTCCAAAGTATCAAGACTCATGGTACTTTTATATGGAGTATAGATATAGATATAGACATAGATATAGATATAGATATGGTACTTTTATATAGAGTATAGATATAGATATAGATATAGATATAGATAGTTAGTTGGACTTTGTCCATAGCCTTAAGATTAGTTGTTGAAGTTCATAAATCTTCTTGTGAAGCAAAAACGGGCCTTCTTCGCGATGAATTGATTTTTTCTGGCACTTATGCAGGATTAATAAGAAAATAAATTTGAACTTACTTTTCTTGCAAAACTTAACATTGTGTTTCTTTTCCTTTCTTTTCTTATTCCTATTTGTTGATTCTACTTTCTTATTTCCCTTTCTGACTGCTTTAATGGTGGTTGTGTTGGAATGTATGCCCTAAAACAATTATTTTGTTTAAATACATTCCTAATTAAAGTTTTGTATTTTATGAACTTCCAATTTTATCTGTTTGATATTTGATATAACTGATAAAGTCCTTAGAATATTTATTAATGTGATGGTAGTCACAAGAGTTGCTGACTATGAGATATCAATCACATTTATAATAAATATTCTTAAATTTCCCTAGTCATAGTATTAATGAGACAGGACATCATTAATACGGACAGACTAGTTCACAGTTAGCCCCTACTTAGTGTAAGTAGTGGTTGTTCTCATCAACCATGGTATAGTGATACCTAGGCTAATGTGTAGATGAATTGTAGAGTACTAATTCATTGGAGTGATCCACACAGAGATCCCATTAGGATATCTATATAGTGCCAATGGTTGAATCTCTTATGGAAAATTGTGTAAGTGATCCTAGACTTGAGATCACCATAGTATCTTGAGTGTGAATCACTACCTTTTGATTCTGTTTTTGTTACTCACCAGGAGTGACTTAAAGAATAGAAATTGGGGGTAGTATGAAGCATGGGAAGATAGTGAGTGATCAAGAGAGGATTCACCACTCCAATAGTGGGAGCTGATATCCAGTAAAGCCACTAGTTGGAATGTAACCTTAGTAGTCGACTACATTAGGTTAATTGAAGAGTGTCTTCAAGTTAACCTAATCTAAGGTTAATTCCGGGAACTAGAAAATTAATTAGTCATTAGGGAATTGGCACTTGTTCCTTATTCCCTGACTAATTGGATATCGATGGTGAAAGGATAATAATTACACGGTAATTTTTCATGGAAAGGTTAAGTCGGAATTCCCCTTGACTAATTCCAAATACCTGGGTAGTTGTGATGTGTTGCTAGACACCACTCACAATTTATAATTATGAATAATTAATTATTGTAATTAATGATAAAATAAAAGTGTTTATTTTATCTAATTCTTTTAAGAATTATAATTCATAATTATTACCAGTGTATTTGGGACCTATTGGATCACATGCATAGAGATTGGGTTCTGGATTAAATTATGTGTCCAAGTAGGGACTTGGAAATAAATACTTCTGGGGTTTAATTATAAAGATAAATAAATCCTGGGGTCATCTAACAGATAGGATAAAGTGGTTATCTCTTATCTGTCAGATAACAGAAAGGGATAAGAGATCAGATGTTACGGTGGTTTGATTTTGAATCAAACCACCTGACCCTATCCTATTCCCTTCTCTCTTCTCTCTCTCTCTCCTATTAATATCATCAGATGTTACGATAGGTGAGTTAGTTGAACTGATAGTCAGAATACAGAGAGAGGAAAAGTTCTCCAGAGAAAACTTACATAGAGAGAAACCTCAGATAGTCTAAGAGCTTGAGTGAGAAAGAAAAGGCTAGCACCTGTTCTTCACTCACACATACACACACACACAGAGATCGTAGAGATGATCAAGTGAAAATCTAGAAGCACTCTCGCGTGGATTACAGTAGAGGCAGAACATCTGGACTGCTTCGGGGGATTTCTGCCTGCTCAACAAGTCAGAAGCACCATCTGCGGATTAAGGTAATCCTCTAGAAACCCCTTCTATAAGTCATACGTAGAACCTAGGGTGATTTCTGATAGGAATCTGGGGCTAAAAATTTTATTTTCCGCTGCGCCTGATGCCCCAGTTCCTAACAGGTTGATATTGTCGCATCTGTTGATGTTGTAGAACACTAAAAGGTTGAGTTAATGATTTCTTTGCTTAAGTTTAGGCAATCATATAGCATCATTTGAACTTTGAGAGAAGCACAAACCTTCTAGAGCTGGTAAAGAACCTTTGTTGTGATTGTGATTGAAGAAATTACAGCTTTAATACTCAAAGGACCATTATCATAAAGTGCTTATTATCAGATCTATGAGTGACCCTACGGTGGAATTCATGGAATATGCTACCATTTGGACCAATTTAAAGTTAATGCCATTACATTTACCAAATGGAACTTTATGTAAAATTTCCACCAGGCACAATAGTTAGTCAAATTCTAATTTACTTTTTATGTCTAATACTTTTAGAATAGAGTAAATTGCTTGGCCGGCTCCTGAACTATTAAACTATTATCCACTTGTAGACCCTGAACAATATTATGTAACTTTTAAGTCCTCAGACAAGTTGGTGCATATCTTTTTGGCCAATATATCAATTGTTGACGTCTGAGCTAACAGGAACACGGGGACAATTTTACAAAAATAAGTGAAGAAAGGGTGACTAAAAGGGTCAGACCGCCATATTTTTTATCATTCTAATTGAATCTCACAAAAATTAAAAGGCTAAGAGATCCCATTTAGAATGACAAGGAACTTGTGATCTAAACCTTTTAGTTGTCATTTCTGCTTGTTTTTTTGTAGTGGGATAAAGTTATCCCTTTGTTTCATTTGGTCAAATGGCAGAAATTGACATAAGAACTAAAAAATTATCCACTAAGTTATTTGAGTGTTTAAAAGTTACATAATGTTGTTAAGGGGTCAAAAGCGGATCACAGTAATAGTTTAGGGGCCAACTGAGCAATTCACTCTTTATAAAATCAGCCATGTACAAGGTCAGCAGCACAAGGATATATGCATGCCCTTCTTTAAGCTAATAGAAAGAAAAACATCTTTGAAGATTTACTTAAATTGTTGTTTGGATTCCTGTTTTTTTGCAGAAAAAATTTTTACTTTTTTCATAAACACATTTCTCAATCACATTTTTACTTCACATATATCAGATCACTACAATATATTTTTCTGCAAAAACTGCTAAAAATAGCAATAGATGAATGATCTAGATTGAACAAATCTACTATTGCTGGTTTTTAGCCACATACCGGACTCTATAGAAGCCCTTGATGCATGTCAAGAAACATTAATCTCTAGAATAGATGAATGCTAGTCTTCCAGCCTAAGGAAAAGCTGGTTGGAATGATTTCTGTCTGCAGTTTCTAAAAGCATGCATTCATCAATTTCTTTCAATTGCCATAAATGTGTAAACAATAAACGATTAACTTTTTATACACTGATAGTGTGATGATTTTTTTTTTTAACACTAATAGCTATTGATGTATGCCACATATGCATTATTTAAATTTTAAATTTGAATTCATATTATTTGACATGATCTAAACCTACTAATGTAAAAAATATATATGTACATTAAGAGTGTATAAGAAACTTACTCAAAGATAAATGCATTGTGATATTTCCAACTCAACAATGCTCAGATGCACAAATGACCTTTTCTGTGCAATCAAGTCACCTAGTTGTCACAGTTCTGCACATGCTTACATCTTCCAAGCACAATTCAGAAGCCGCTAACAACAATGCTTTTGAGCAATTAATAAACCAATGCTTTTGAGATTATTATGGATTAAGGTTCTATGAGTGATAATTGCATTGTGCAATATAGACATTGAAATTATGAACATAAACACTAAAATAACAAGGACACTACTACAACTGCTGAATATAATTTTCAAGAAATGAGAAAATTTATTGTGTTTTTGCATATTGATGTGTAGGAATTTACATTTATTATTTTATTATCTATACCATGCTATGTTAGTTTGAATATCTATATTACATGTTGTAATTATTACTTACAGTTATAGCGACCTTGATTCCTGTATGATCTGCCTGTTGCTGCCCTCACACATCTTTACTAAAATGGGGAAAAAGGTACCACCTAACAATTTCTAACAATGATAGAAAGTTTTGACCATCTATTGCATTAAGAAAAAGAAAAGTGTCCAAAAAATTGAAGGTCTTTTGATAAATTTCCCCTCATTTTAGACCACAATTAACCATCTTCTTGAAAAGGAAAATAAAACTTCTTTTTTGTTCTTTTTGGTTGTTTTCCATGGACCATATGGTGTGATGGACTCTTTTTATCATAGCCTTATTAGCAGTTGACAAGCGCAATAGTTTATTATGCAAGTTGACATTGAATCTCAATCGACTGATCTGGGGAGGTCAAGAACAACTTAATCAAAATCTAAACAAATCTCGCCCAGAAAACTAAAAGGAAAAATACAGTTCTGGTCTCCAATGTTTGGGTGTAAACCAAATCAGCCCATAAAGTGTTCTAAATATGAAAAAAATAATAGAATAGAAAAAGTTTGAGAATTCTAAGAGACTGAAAATCAAGTTGACTTTTCTCATTTGTTAGTTGCAGTTCTCTAGAATACATATCATTCTTTTAAAATCCATATGATAGTTAACACCGTAAGCAAAACTAATGAAATTAAGGAGGGTGCACACAATTACCTTTTATGACGAGAAACGTTAATAATTTAGAATGAACATGTTGATATAATGAAAAATTAGGGGTCAATTGGAACCAGATAAAAGTTCAAAGTGGAAGTGGTGAATGGCAATTGACCCTTTCGTGTTTTCTACTTCATATTGGAGTAGATTGACACACTAGCAAAAACATTAATCTACCATTTTCCTAGTTCTTTAAGGACTTTCTTTAACTAGGAATTGATTTTCTTTTTCCTTCTCACATTATATTTCTGCACATCCAGCGATAGAAATAAATAAATGTCATGGTCACTATTATGATCTCCTCGGTTTATTTCGTGGAAAAATATTTCCGATGATAGACAAATCTAATTGCACTAAATATGTAATTTGATTTATTGCTCCACGTGAAGATTGAAGATATTCATGTCATCACTTGCCCGACAAAACCATTGTTTCATACTTAGTTCTTGAATCATTCTTTTCTTTTTAAAGCTTTGATTTTGTTTGTTCAGATTATGGAGAAAATAATTACCATTCCTAAGGGTTTGGTATCTATTCATGCACGAAAACGTTTATTATACATTAGAAATGTAATATCCGCTAAAGCTTTAGATTTTTAGGAGTTCAAACTTTAATATGTAAGAGCTATTTCACGTAGAACTTTTACCTGGAACTTAAAGCCCCCACCAAATTCCATATCTAATATCTATGCTTATGTTCAATAAATACCCTTCATTCCTTTTAATCCATTGTAAATCGTGAGAATATTCCATCCTAAAATCTTAATACTTAAAAAAAATCTTGATACATTTACAAACTTCCATAATCCCATGACTCACATGTAAAATAAATTTAATATGTGAAACAAATATGAAAAGGGATATTTTAGATCCCCACCCCAACACCCTCAGTACAAAATGGAACAAAAGAAGACAGAATTCCATATGTATCATCTATAATTATGCTCAATAAAATACCCTTCATTATTTCCTTCTAATCCATTGTAAATTGTAGATCCTGAGAATATTCCATACCAAAATATCTTAGTACATTTATTGAGCTTCCATAAACCTTAGACTCACATGTAATATAAATCTTAATATACAGGGACTCCCTTCAATGGTATGCAAGCAAACTTTGCTTAACAAATTCTAAATTGTCATTATAATTCTCTCAGTACTCAAACCAGCTATCCCTTCCTTTCTCTCCTACAATCCCACAAGAAGTGCTTTTCACGCTTCTTCACCACCTTCTGGTACGTTTTTTTTGCTCTTTTAAGACCATTTCATCAGGTACTTACACGTTAATCACCCTAACGTACGTATACATTTTTTGCCTTCGGAAACAAGTGTAATATAGTCTAAAACTATGAGCTGTTTTTAACATGACAAGAAAACAGTGCATGTATTGAATTGTATTATGTACTAATGCATTTATCATCATTAATCCTTGTCTTCCATCTTACTCAAATGCCTTTTGGACCAACCAGTCACGTTGTTTCTGAATTCCTAAGCTTTCTTTCTTTCTTTCTTTCTTTTAGTTTTTTACTGTAAATGGTAGTAGATTTTTGGCTAATGTATGGTTAGTGCGCTAATTTCACATGAAAAGTGCACCTCTGACTGTGCTCTTTTGATGTGATTGCTTCTTCATCACATGTTTCATACTCAGCAAAAACAGTCACTTTTGTGACTTTGTTAACTTATTTCACGACATGGGATTTAATCAAAATTCAATCTTGTCAAAAGGGTTTCTTAGGTTTTTCCATTTTATCCGACTTTTAAAAAATCCTTGGTTTTTAAAAATGTCTGCAAATGATGGTTTATTTGATTTTATTCCCCGTTTTATGTCAACTATATTGGGGTTGACTGCATATTTTGCAACAAATTTATTATTAGAATTCTGTTTCCTTTCCCTTTTCTTTATTTTATCTATTTTCTTTTAGGTGCTGCAGTGGATCTGGATGCTGATTATACAAATAGTTTTATTTATTGGTTTTTTAAACACTTTGGTGGGAAAAGGTCGATGATATTTTCCCGTGTTTGTACTGAAAGGTAATGTTTGGAAACGTGTTAAAAAGTTCCAGTTCAGCTTTTATCACTTTGCTTAATTTGTGAGAGAGTCCCTTGTGCTAACACATCCAAGGTTGATTATCCTTCCAGTATATAAAGAGGTCTTGGCCATTTTAGCCCTCATACGGACTGTGGTCTCCCTCTAGTTTTCGAGATTGTTGGCACTATTATTGACACTCAATTCGCTAGATAGTCACTTTCAGGTAACTAATTTGTGTTGAGACCTCTTTTATGCAGTGAAACAATGTGAATTAGCATAATTTAGAAGTCCATCTTTGTAGCCAAGTTTGTGATTTCTCTTCTCCTACGTGGAGATACTTTTATTGAGCTGCCTTTTTCATGGTTTTTATTTAGTCCTTCAAATTAGCTTTAGTTTTCTGAATCGTTTATCCTGCATAATTTGTTATACATGTGCTTTGATTTGTGTGCTTAAGGCCCTTTTTTTCTGCAAGCATACCGAAATATAGTTTATCATAGTTGATACACATTATTGATGGATTAGACATCAAATCTGTAACTTGCGCCAGGTGTAAAAAGGAGAGATCAGCTAATATTTGAGTGGAAAAGTATCGAGTTTGTAACATTCTTTAAAAACTTCAATTTGTTGTTTGCAGTTGCATTTGTCTGAGAGAATTAGTCACTCTTGCTGCCACAAGCCTCTGCTTTTATTGACTTCCAATTACTGGTCTTATGTACTTTTTCCTCTTTTTATCTCTTGTTGATTTCTTTAGTCCAAATCTACAACCAACCAACTGAATAAGATCTTTATAGTATTTAAGAAATTTCCATGTCGAATCAAGACATTAAAACGTTGTTGAGGGAAGATGATAATTTGCAATTGGATCATAAAAGAGATTCTCTTTGCACTGTGATTCTTTTAGGCTTCAGCAAGACTGCAACTTTATTCGGATTTAATGTGTTCTCAATTATACGCAAATGCAGAGATTGTCTCTCCTGGTTAGTTTATCTGGAGCTTTCATCTGTCTATACACATCTTAAAGGAAAAGATTCAGATTGTGCTTTTTCCTACTGTAGATCTTCATTCAAGTACTTGAAAGCCTAAGCTTGGACAAAACTATTTATCCTGGTTCTATGTAACAGGAACAATGGTGAAGATTTGTTGTATTGGAGCTGGATATGTTGGAGGTCCTACCATGGCAGTCATTGCCCTCAAGTGCCCCTCAATTGAAGTAGCTGTAGTTGATATCTCGGTTTCCCGGATCACAGCCTGGAACAGTGATCAGTTACCTATATATGAGCCTGGTCTTGAAGAAGTAGTAAAGCAGTGCCGAGGGAAGAATCTCTTTTTCAGTACTGATGTTGAAAAGCATGTATCAGAAGCATATATAGTCTTTGTTTCGGTTAACACTCCAACCAAAACTCGAGGCCTTGGTGCTGGCAAAGCTGCCGATCTTACATATTGGGAAAGTGCAGCTCGCATGATAGCTGATGTATCAAAAGCTGACAAGATTGTCGTTGAGAAGTCTACAGTTCCAGTGAAAACAGCTGAGGCAATTGAGAAAATACTAACTCACAACAGCAAGGGTATCAGTTTTCAGATCCTCTCCAACCCAGAATTCCTTGCTGAGGGTACTGCAATTCAGGATCTTTTTAATCCTGACCGTGTCCTTATTGGAGGACGAGAAACACCTGAGGGGCAGAAGGCAATTCAGGCACTTAAAGATGTTTATGCTCATTGGGTACCTGAAGCAAGAATCCTTTGCACAAATCTCTGGTCAGCAGAGTTGTCAAAGCTTGCTGCCAATGCTTTCTTGGCCCAAAGGATCTCATCTGTCAATGCCATGTCAGCCCTCTGTGAAGCAACTGGAGCAGATGTTTCACAGGTGTCCCATGCTATTGGAAAGGACACCAGAATTGGGCCTAAATTTCTAAATGCCAGCGTTGGTTTCGGTGGTTCTTGCTTTCAAAAGGATATCCTGAACTTAGTTTACATTTGTGAATGCAATGGCCTCTCAGAAGTTGCTAGCTATTGGAAACAAGTGATCAAGGTAAATGACTACCAAAAAAACCGCTTTGTTAATAGGGTTGTATCCTCCATGTTTAACACTGTTGCAGGCAAGAAGATAGCAATTCTTGGATTTGCCTTCAAGAAAGATACAGGTGATACAAGGGAGACCCCAGCTATTGATGTGTGCAAAGGGCTGCTTGCAGACAAAGCTCGCTTGAGCATATACGATCCACAGGTCAATGAAGAGCAGATTCAGAGGGATCTGTCACTGAACAAGTTTGACTGGGATCATCCAGTTCACCTCCAACCACTCAGCCCTACTGCGGTGAAGCAAGTCAGTGTAGCTTGGGATGCTTATGAGGCAATAAAGGATGCTCATGGTCTCTGCATTCTGACTGAGTGGGATGAATTCAAAACTCTTGATTACAGAAAGATTTATGATAACATGCAAAAGCCTGCATTTGTTTTTGATGGTAGGAATGTTGTGAACGTGGAGAAGCTTAGAGAGATTGGATTTATTGTCTACTCCATTGGCAAACCATTAGATCCTTGGCTCAAGGATCTGCCTGCTGTGGCATGAGGAAGTGTTTCTCGTCATAGAGCAAGGGCTAGAATTTGGGTATTATGAGAGATGGGCCAATTCTTTAAATTCTTTTTTCCATTTGTGTCCAGTATTTTTCTTGCCAATTACTTTGGTTTCACATTGTTATGTTGTTTAATTTCGTATTTTTGGGAGCTTATGACAAGTTTCGTATGTATTCAATGATAATAAAAGATGGATTTTCTCTAAAGTCTGAGTAGTACATCAAATTCATGTATTTTTTTTTCCTTGGACATTGGTAGCTTTAACATATTCAGATGGGATGCAAGAATCAGGAACAGGAATTCATTTTGTTTTTCATCTTTTTCCTTACACCCTAAAAATTTCCTCAATGTATTTCTTCCTTTCTAACCCTTTTTATCTCGTTATTCTTCCTCAATACATCCATCCAACTCTTTCACGGAACTTATCTGCGCATTTGAGACCCTTTTGGGCACCAGTTTTCTCCACAACAGCTACACTTATCCTATTTTCAGCTGTAGAATACACTCGTATCCATGATTGCTACACTTACACTTTTAAAAGCATAAATCTTGCTTTCCTGTCTAATGACTCTTTTTAATCCTGTGGTTCGGGGTCACCAGGAAATCAAGAGAATATCTTCCAAGAGACCTTGGGGCTGACTAAATCCGAAATATTTCTCCAATCAGAGAAGACATAGCAACTCAACGGCTGGAGTCGGAACTAAAAAGCAATCAGCACACAGAGTTCAGCAAATGGAGTAAAAGGTGGGGCGTTGAGAACTTTTTATTTTGAAGAAAGTTTTGTCAAAGGTTGGAAAACTAGAGAAAGTAAACCTTGCACATGCGCTGCACGTGGAAATCCAACTTGCATCCACAGAAATGTGTTGAGGTGGCTTCTACATGTTAGCAAACTTTGAAACTACTTCAAGATTGATTAAGTTGTTCCGTTTGATGAGGACTAGTTTGATTAGAGATTAACAGACATCATCAATGAAGTTCATCACACTTTTAAGTTTCAGCATGCAAAATCACATTTTGCTCATGATCAATCAGTAAATGGCAGATGGCATTGCCTAACACTTATTGTAATTAATCAACAACTGGTGAAAGATTAAATTCACTTTCAAAATAGTTAACTTGCTATTTTGGGGGAAAAAAAGTTCTTTGACATTTTCGCCTGCCAATAAGATACTGATGGTATTTGAGCACTAGTTGTTTTTGGTCTTAATGGTTGTAATTGCCTATAGTGTATGACAAGATCAATTGGTTAGGGTGACAAGTATCGGTGGCAATTTTGAGTCTAGTATTAAACTATTGTTTATTGAAAATTATAATTCTTGAAATTTGGACTTCATTTTATAATTTGAAATCTTTATTGAGCATTTAATGTATGAAAACTAACCAACAGCAAGATTCAAGGGGTTAAGATATTAATGAGGTAAGATCCTTTCAGTTTAAATTAACAAATGAGCCATATAAAATAATGATTCGTATTACAAATTATGTAGAATGTTTAATGGCTTACATTACTCCCATTGAATCAACTAGTTAATAAACAAGTCATCATATAACATGACAGCTTAATGGATCAAATCGGGGTTGAGATTTCAAATACGATAACAGCAAGCCCAGATCTATTTGCACCAGTATTATCAAGTTAATCATTAATCCCACATCAATCATTAACCCCTGATCACCCTGTATACAGTAAAGGAACAAATTGTGGATCGAACAGTATTAACTCTGTGACTCCATCCTAGTGGTCGGGAATTCAATTCCTACCTCTGTCAAGATTGCAAATATTAGCACAACCTGACAGGACAGCAGCAGGCGCAGCACAGGAGCAGCGAGAGGCATCCACCCCCTCCCTCTAGTGTAGCTATCCCCTTAAGATCCCGCCATGTAATAGAATAAGATTTTCCCCAAAAAAAAAAAAAATACATGCCAAAAAGCAGGGAAAAGGTTAAAATGCGAGATGCAAATGTCTTGCCTCGCTGCAAGTGGTTCAAGTGTCCCACGCAGATCAATCTTTGCTTTAAAATCTACTTGGAGCGACCACATGATTCTCATATGCAATTGAGGGAGCCACATTCTGAATATAAAAATGATTTCAAAGAAAACCAGAAGCAGAATTTTCAAATCTGGTCTTCTATTTGGAACAAGCAAAGAATTATGACTCTCTAAAATCCAATATACGAGAGTTCTTTTGCTGAAGGAACATACATAATTGAGAATGAGAAAAAAGAAGCCATCTTGCATTTAATAACAAATCTAAAATCTACAAAATTGTTATATACAAGAATACAATAGCTTGTGATCGATTACAATTTACAACAGCTCTTAAAATTCTTTGCCTGCAACTAGTCAGAGGTCACGTTGAGATGAGCAATCATCTTCTCAACCTGGAAGTCATGTTAGTATAAATAAAGAATACAAATCCTACTATGAGCGGCCTTCTCCACGAGGCATTTTCTTTGACATAGCTGCAAGGAAAAGTTATCAGGATTAATCAACACATGGTATCACGAGAAAAATGGCTTAAGAAGTTAGCACGCAAAGTTCAAAGCACGCAAATAGGGGCCACCCACCAAAAAAAAAAAAAAAAAGAAAAAAAAGAAAAAGAAAAGAGGATCTTATGAAGCTTTCAGCTTGTAATCTACTAATATTTGGCCTAATCTGTAACTTTACAAGCCAATCAGCACAAAGAACTAAATAGATCCAGCAATCTTCATGTATGGTCACACACTTCTTGCAAGTATTATTATTATTATTATAATGGATTAACTTTTTATACACTGACAGTGTAGTGATTTTTTTCCACTAACAGCTTTAGATGCATGCCACATGTGCATGATTTGAATTTCAAATTTAAATTTGTGTCATGTGGCATAATCCAAACCTGCTAGTATAAAAAAGAAATATATACTGACAGTGTATAAAAAAGTTATCCTATTATTATTATTATTATTATTATTATTTGTTGCAAGTATTCACCTTTTGCAAGTTCATCCTAGTATCTGTAAAAAGAAACTAGTATCTGTCCAATGCACGCATGAGGCGACTGCCTAGGTTCATCATTGCAAATGAGATCAGCTTCACCAGCTACCAGGTAAAGGTCATGTAGTTCTTTCTAAAATCAGTCCACACTAGCATTATCATGCATATAAGACACTGATATTCTGTTTTGTTTGGAAATTTTTGGAGAAAAGTTTAAATATTGGCAGTCAATCATCAGCCTAAACTACATGATGCCAACAATGGGGGCAAAATCCATATAGAACTAGAGCAGTTTGAAAACTAAGTGATACTTTGGCAGCACACAACCTCTTATGGCCTTTTAGCATTCATCAGATTACAGAGAATCAAAGAACAATATAAAGCAGAAAAGACATTATGATATAGCCCACACAAATTCTCTTATGTAGTTACAGATAGAAAAGTACTCATTACACCCAATCAAACACAAAAAACAAGACACGATGGCAAATGCTTCCACAGTCACACATTCAGAGAGAGGTTTTTCTTCTTTTTTTTGGGGTTTTTTGGGGGGAGGAGGAGGAGAGGGAGAGGCTTACGATCTTCAACATCCTTCAACTGATAGTAGTGCGGAGCAATTTCTACCAGCCATTCTGGTTTTAGTTCAGTTACCTACAGCATCCAAGTTAAAGCTCTATAATGCAAGAAATTTAAAGCTTTACAATGCAAGACATCAAAAGATAAAATAGCACAAATCAGAAAAGGCAAACTCAAATCGGAATCAAATCAAGATATCCTACCTGCCGCATGTACTCTTTGGTTGTCAACACCAGCTCGTGGTACACAACCCACCTTGGAAGCACCTAAAAAATCAAAGAAACAATTATTTTCCAACTCATGATTTTTAACTGCCATGTCCTCACATTTGTCTCAGCTCGAGATATGAGAACACATACAAACTACTAGGAGGTGTTGCAGCTCTTAATGCAGTTTTAACATTCTGAGTTTTGCTAATAAAGCATGCCTATGATTGACTTCCACTTCAAGCTCCCTATGGATTTCCATTTAAATCCTCAAAGATGTAAATCAGAATATATCAACTCATTTCAAGTTAGTTTCTTCTGGTAAATACTTTCACTATTCTTTTTTATATATACAAAAAATTAGTTCTTGTTGCTCTATACAATTAAGACTGCCAGAAACCATTCTTAGAATTTTAGCCCCCAGTCTTAGTAAATTAGCTATTTGTCAGTCCTATACAAGCAAAATAACTCAAAGCAGTCAATAAAATCAATGTTATAATTACCAAAAATTAGACAATGCACCTGGATGTCACACGTTAAATGCCAATCTTTCTGTGATCAGGACGAACTATACGGTCCAACAAACCAAATTCTTATCATGTGACAGAGACTTTGTTATTCTTATCATGTGACAGATAATTTGTTACTCAAAAGGGCCTCATAAAACAATAGCACATTGCTATATGCACCTTATTATCCTTGAGTACCAAAGGCTCATATCCCTGGTTTGTTGAGAGCAGTGACTTCTTATTCCTACTTCCTGACTTGCAATCTTTTGTTTCTAATCATTTAGTCAGATTTGTCTATCCATAATGTTTGAAATTATTAAGAGTCCTATTATGACTTGGGTACAGTATCTATCATAAGTAAAACCTGAGCGCCATACATAGCCCATTTCGTAGATGAACTGGGTTCAGAGTCAGAAAACATTGGATACTTGGGCACAGAATAGAGTTCGATTTGATTATTGAATAAACATTCTAGCATATTTGATTTCACATTCTTCCACCACTTTCATCATTTTACACTTGACTCTAACTTCTTCCCAGATTCTAAATCAAGTAATATATTCTATTTATTTCTACTAATATAAGCCCTTAGAATTTCAACCATTACACCCACTTTGCACTTTCAAGTCATAGATAAGGGGAAGACATCAAAGTCATGTACACATTAAAAAGAACTAAAACTATTTCAATAAATACTAACACTTAGGTAAGCATGAAATTTTCCGTTTTCTCAGATCCACTAGGAAGTGCAAGGCCTCAAGATGTATTATACAATTAGGATGAAGAAAAGAAAAGACCTCATCTGAATAAAAAGTACTTGCAACTAGTTGAGGGTTGGCAAGGAGACTAATTTGTTGTGGTAGGTGTTTTTGAAACTCGTCAGATCAAATATCTTGCATGTCAACATCTTCTTACATTATCAAACATTTTGTCGCTGTTTGATAAGATGTCAAATGCTTCAAAATTCCACAAGAGAATAAAACAAAGTGGAAAGAGTATGAAAAAGAGGGAGAAACATCTAGGTATTATCCCAGTCCAAATGACTAAAATCGTCCACAAGGCTCCAAATGCAAGGTTAAAGGAACGCTTCATATCAACTGATACCTAACTACCTGACCCCTATCCTATATTATTTTAGAATTCTGTCTTCAAGTTGTGTCCAAAGCAATACAATTTCTAGTGATAACAATTCCTATCTTTCTAGTGCAATTGTGTTGACAAACATGGAAAGAAAATTGATGGAGACAAATGTTCATACAGGAACACCTACAGCTAATCAGACACCAACTTGACATAATCAGAACAAGGTGTAGCATAGAAATAGTTTAATGACAGGATGGAATCAATTTTATTAAACTATAAGTTTGATGCCTTCATAATATGAAAAACGGTTTAGAAATTTAAAATTTCCATTCCAAAAGATTACTGATATGCTTAATGTCCATAACTCAAGAGACATGATAAATATGATCAATAAAGAGTTGAAGAACTATAAAATCAAGCCAAAACAGTGTACTGGCACATCGGTCAAACGTATAATCCTCAAAGCTTCATTTAAAGAAAACATCCTATAATGAATATCAAAATCATTTAGTAGTTACCTGAGCTAAACCTGAGCTTGGGTGAATATGAACAGTCTGGGGATGTTTGACAGTTCGATATGATCCATTCTTTTGCAACCTTGCTGAGTGGGGAAAAAAACCTGATGTTATAGCCTTCTTTATAGCTTCTAAATCATTGACATTGGCTATCACTTCAATCTCAACCCTTTCCAATAGCCCCTCCAACTGATCTCTTATGTCTCTAGCACGCTTCATACTTCTAACCTAATTGAAGGCAAACATATAAAGCAAGAAATTTTCTAGTAAGAGGTGATGATACTGTTGAAAAAATGGTTTAAATATTACAATCTGATTTCAAGTACTATGTACAGACACATATTCACTGCTTAACTTTTTCTTTTCAAGTAACTCTTTCAGATACAGACACATTCAGCACCAAGATTCAGTTTTCAACTTTTCCAGAGCTATAGACAGTTTTGTCAGAATACTCATTGACATCCTACACTAATTACTTACAGACAGCATGAAGAATATTATCCAAGATATGTCACCTCAATGTCCTGGTAGTACAATGTGGATATATGGCATTGCCCACTAACCAAGAGCTGAACATTTCAGCATTTCACATTAAGACAGGACAATGAAATCTCATATCTTACTTGGATATAATTCTCATAGCACCATTGTGTTGAAAAGTTTGTCTCCTTCCAAGAAGTGTACACCTGAAAAGGAAGGGGACATAAACTTAAGAACTTCACAAAGATGATTTAACACCGAAGTTTATTTGTCATTAATATGTCAATAAACAATAATACTTCAGTACTTTAGGCATATTATCAGTAAACCAAAAAAAAAAGGCACAATAGCAGCCGGATGGTCTTTAAAGTCCGTTACATAACAGTCCTGCAACTCACTAAAACTAGTCTGAAATCTTTCCCCTGCACATGCATATTTGTCTGCACCAATCTATTTCTCCTCGGAGTAACTGTTTACTTTCTAGTTTTCTTTAAGTTGGAAGATTTTATGAGGATCTAATATAGGATATAAAGCTAAGTTTGACCACAGTTTACCACGTCCAATGAATGGAACATCATAGGACAGCTATCACTTGAATAAGATCAACATAATTAAAGGCAACAAACCTTAAGCAGTGCAATATGATCTCCAACATTACCCATGTGAAAATTCAATCGTGCATTGTCGGCATGAACTTGTTTATCTTTTGGACGGTAAAAAATTGAATTCCCAACAGAAAGCATTGCTGCAATAGAAATTATCTCATCTGAACATTTGTACTTATCAGACGCAACAATCATCTTTGACAGCATAGGATCAAGAGGGAACTCGGCCATTCTTCTTCCGACCTTTGTCAACTCACCAAGCTTATTCAGCGCACCTAATGCATACAGCAATTCCAGGGCTTTCAATAAGGCTTCAGCTGGTGGTGGATCCATAAAGTCAAAGTTTAACAAGTCATGAATGCCAAGGCTCTTGAGTGTAAGCACAACATTGGCCAGATTTGTCCTTTGTATCTCAGGAACAGTATTATCTTCCAAGTCATACTGGTAATTATGTGCTGTATATAACCGGAAGCACTTCCCAGGACCTGTTCGTCCAGATCGACCTGCCCGTTGATTTGCTGATGCTTTAGAAACAGGAGTGACCAGTAACGACTCCATTCCCGTGCGAGGGTTATAAGACTTCATCTTACAAAACCCAGGGTCAATAACGTACTTTATTCCATCAATTGTCAATGAAGTCTCAGCAATATTTGTAGCAAGAACAACTTTGCGTGCCCCTTCAGGTGTTGGCTCAAATATTTTGGCCTGCAGTTCAGTTGGTAGATTGGCGTATATTGGGCATATAATCAACTCCGCTATTTTTGTACCCAATCCTCTTGTTCTATGTTTCAAAATCTCCTCAGCCGTTTCAATTTCCTCCTGCCCAGTTAAGAATACCAGTATATCACCATCACCAGGTGGTTGTGTAACATGAATCTGAAGGGCTGTGACAATTGCTGCATCCAAGTAATCAGCCTCTGGAGCCTTAGTATAATGTATCTCAACAGGAAATCGCCGTCCTGGAATTTTAAAGATTGGAGCAGAATCAAAGTAGTCACTGAATTTCTCAGCATCCAGAGTGGCACTTGAAATCAGCAACTTGAGATCAGGACGAAATCGAGCAATATCCTGCCATACAAGATTCAGAAAGTACACATATCAGAAATCCAGCACGCCAGCAGCAAGTCAACTGAAACAGAAATTCTACAATGTAGACACCAAGATGCTAGAAGAGGATTCAGCAACTTGTTTTAAAATGCGAAAAAATTTCACAAAAGTAAAAACCTGCTATGGTTATGAAGCACTGAAATACCACTGAGCCCATAAAAAAAAAAAAAAAAAAAAAAAGAAGAAGAAGAACTGCTGAACAAGATATCAAAGGGAAAATACTTGCCTTGACCAAGCCAAACAGAATATCAGTTGACAATGTTCTTTCATGGGCCTCATCCACCATCACCACACTAAGGAATTTTGCAAATTAATCAGTTACAAATAAAGACACTATATTCTACATTGTTAATACAAAAATAAGAATAAGAGTAAGAACTCTGGTTGTGCTGATTAACACGGCATCAACCTGTAACTAGCAAGATCGGGTTCACCCAGGAATTCCCGCAACAACATTCCATCAGTCATGTACTTCAAAACCGTTGACTCTGATGTACAGTCTTCAAAACGAATAGAGTAACCAACCTGTAGGCAGATGATGTTGGGGTTAACTTTGATGCATGAGGAAGCAATATACTTAGATTACCACCAAAGGAACACATACAGATCAACACAAAATGTGTGCAACCCATTCCATAGCCTAGTGTTGTTCTCAAAACACACAGCAACCAGACAAATACATGATGAAGAACAAACAGAGAAACAATATTTGCACCAAAATAAGGTTAGGTCCTTCCATGGGAAAATTTAGATTGGAAAATTAGTAGCTGACAAGATTATCATTCTATCACTGTATGTCTTAAGGAACGCTAATAGCATAAACTCCTATTCTAAGTAATTTCCAATTCCAGAGCAAGAGACCGAGTTTCTCTGCAACAAATTTGTGGTACCTCAATTGTTGAACAACTTAATAGTAAGTAATGAACAAGCTACTCAATAACATGGCAATGCCAGAATAATGGTGCAATAAACGGAGTACCTCATGTCCAAGCTTGACTCCCATCTCCTGAGAAACTCGAGCAGCAACACTCATTGCGGCAACTCGACGGGGCTGGGTACATCCAATCTGGAAGAGAACATATCGTCATTTCCAAAAAAATGTACCACGCACAATCCATGAAACAAAATTATGCAAGAAAGAAATAAGTTTCTGATGATAACAAAGGACAAGGTACAAAATATATGATATAACACGGTACAGGAAGAGACTGTACATCACAACCACAAGCAGCCAATACAACTGCAATCCAAATGCCAATTATGTGAAGTTACAGACTTAAATCAATCACCTGCTTCTATAGCTTATACCATCTATCAAAGTCATTTGCAAAACAGTTTTGGCTCCACAATAAGAGGAGACAAGCACGTTGGTTGAAAGTGGTCAACAGCAAGAAGAAGTTCTATTTGATCATGATAAAGAAACCTCGAAAGATACTAATATGATGAACTCCAAAAATTGGCCTCAAATAACATGTATGGCTGGAAGAGGGGAAAAAGAAAAAGAAAAAAAGAAACTTCAACTAGATTTGCGTTGTTTTATAAGGATCCTGAAAGATATTTTATGAAGGACGCTAAACCATTGAAACTGTTTACTCAGTTTAATTGATCTCAATTGCAGCAAGAAGAATTCAATACCTTAGCCTTTTTTAAACTGTTCTAGAAACAAAATTTATTCTACAAATCATATAATTGGCCCTCTTCAAAAATAAAAATTAAATCTCAACAAGACTTTATTTGTGTATAAATATGCACAAAAGTTCTAAACATGAGATCCATCTGATCAGCAACATATTATAGTTGCATTGACCAAATAAAGTCAAACTGAATCAAAATTAAAACATACGCATGTTGTCAATGAAAAAAAAAACATTTAAATATCTAAAGGGCAACTACAGATGCTTTTAGACCCACAAGCAGCAATTTCAGGATTTCACAAATGTGCAATACATATTATGCACTGGTAAATAAAGCTTACTTACATTTGAACAAAAATCAAAGAGTACGGTCCCTAATATATTTTTTAAAGGAATAAAAAGACTCGGTCTAGAGTTAATAGCAAATGCAACTTCCATTTGCTGTCCACAGGTATAAAACTGATGGAAAAAGGGAGGATATTCACCTTTCCATGCTTGGTATAGCCTGCCTCATGGAGATATTGAGGTATCTGAGTGGTCTTTCCAGAACCAGTTTCTCCGACAATAACAAGAACCTTGATTCACAACCAATCAAAGTGGTGAAAATATATGGACAGCCATACCAAATAGGTTCAAAATTATACAACCAAAATGCCAAAAATCAATTAAGCAAACCTGATGATCATTAACAGCTTGAAGCAACTCATCTCTGTATGGATACACAGGCAACGTTTTTCTTTCATCCTGAAGAAGCAGAACCAAATGAAGACAGGTAAGAGACTTAAACAATTTTCAGTACAATCATAGCCATAAACAAAAAAGCAGAGTAGACTAATGATACAATTTTTAAATCTCAATAGGCCATGCAAAATCAGCAAATCTAATTCATTCTCTTCAGTACCAGGTCACTAAAATAGTGAATGCAGTAAGTAAACTATCAGGTATTTATGCATTTCTGACTTTAACTAAAAAGCCATACATCTAATAGATCAGGCCAATTTGCATAACATGATCAAATAAAGAAATGGACTTGTTATCAAAAAGGCAATTCTACAAGTCTCAACCTGAAGTTTGTCAAATGCTGATTTGGCAACAGATTTGTTGAGTTCCTCAATGGAAGACTCTTGATCAACCTGCAAAAAGACAGGAAATGACTTTCAGGAAGAACTTTAGAAGATCAAGGTGGACATTTATAACAGTAGCAGATGCTCGATGAACTTACATTTTCACCCTCCATTATTGTATCCTTTATAAAATCAATTTGGTCTTCAAAAACAAATCTACAGAACAGAAAAAGAAGTATTACATAAGGACTGATTTATCAACAATTATGAAAGCCAAAGTTTTGTACTTGGTTGAGTCCTAAAAAATGCAAAATTGAAACCAATTAATTCATTGCACAGGATGAGCATAGGAACAATATCAGAAGAGAAGCTTCCGAACAAAGTTGCAAACAACTTACTGATACTCATCAGATTTTTGCTTCCGATTTTTTGACCCAAATTTTAGAGTAGCCTTTCCTGCATCAACATGATACGCAATTCAGTAAATCTACCTATCAGCAACAATTGTAGTATAGCAAGTGGAGAAGCCACTTGCAAAAGTTACCTATCTGATGTTCCTCCCATGCTTCTTGTTCAGCAAATGGATTCATTTTTTCTGCAGCATTTGGATCCCTAAAGAAAAAAGTATTAGATATACCCTTTTCAAGTCTTTATACTGTAACTAGAGTGAGGGAATGTTACATGTTCTAACCTGTAACGCTGCAGAGCAACAGAAAACCTCTTCTCTTGATTTACACCACCTTCTTGATCATAGGCTTCAGGCATCTTATACTGTAGGCACAGTAAACTGTAAAAATGGAGCTCTGTTCTGATTCAACAAGATTAAAATTAAAATTAAACAAAAATAAAATGTGTGATCAATAAATGCAGAAACAAAAGTTAACAGAGAAGCACTAAACTGTTTTATTTTCCTTTTATTCTCCTAGCCTTTTTAACTTGATTACCAGACCCCAAAGAACCTTGAGTACAATGGCTGTGTGATTCCTTCTGGTGGAGTAATCAGGGCAACGAGCCTCAAGTACATAAGCATACACAATGAGAGGGGAGGCGGGGGAAGGTTTGGATCCAAAACTTGAGAAAAGATTTTAAAAAAAAAAGTTGTCATGCAGTTGATAGGGGGATAATTCCTCTCATACCTTGGCAATAAATGTGATTATCAAGTAAAAGCCCAAATTGAAAAGGAATCAGATACATAGAATTAAAAAAAGGAAAGAGTTGGATTTTCATGCTCTCAGTATGAGTGATAGCTTATATATTTTCAAACCTCACTGCATAAACACTCTTCTGCACTTACACACTCCAAACCCATAACAGATATCCAAACCAGTGAACGAACACTTTCTGAAAAGAACAGGTACGGTGAATACCTCATTAACGTCGTCAGCCTCCTGAGTCCGCTTCTTGACAAGCTCATATATTTCTTTCTTGTATCTGCCAAAATATAATGCTTAAAAGAGACACATTTGGCTAAAGAGCAAGACTACAAATGGGTGTGCATGCCTATATTATGCATAAACAAATTATGTATAAGATGGCAAATGATGGAGCAATCATAAATCTGTCCATCAAATCTCAAGAATACAGTGGATGGGGCTGAACCAGAGTATGGAGCATTAAAATCATGTTTCACATAGATATATTCACCAACACAAACACAACCGTACTTATATAGCCAAACATACAAACTCATATATAGATGCCAGCAGACATTCACAAAATACGTTATTTCCCATGTTACCAAGTTAGGTAACTTAAATTTAAAATAAAATCAGAATTAAGCATTTAAGAAGTCTATTACACATAGGAAGGTTTAGGAAAATGTGATTGAGTGGCCAGAGAAACCACTGCTTTAAGACACTATGTTGACCGATAACGGAGTCAGGTAAGAGCAGTAGAGACAGTTGTCAACAACACAGCCCAAGAACACTGACCAGAAGAAAATGCGATATGATAATATTATTACACAACCAGAAAAACTCTTCAGGCTAATTTATTCAAAGACATAAAGAATCTGGTATGACAAAGTTCTATCAAAAAAATCCTTGAGGCGATCCTCAAATCTGAAATCTGCTTTGTCAGTTCTTCATCAGGGACAACTTCAACAGGATCATAAAGAGCAAACTCAAATAAAAAGAAAACTCCTACGGATAATCAGATCCTGTTGAGGGGACAAGATTGAGAATCTAGTTTAATAGAAGAGACTCAGAAAAGAATGCAACCATCAGTTGTTTCTTTATTAATGTAGATCACAAATAAATAGAAATATGTAAATGAAAAATGAGAAAGAACAAATACAATGCTTTTTATGGATCCAATGTAAGCTTAAGTGCAAGTTTTAACTACCTTAGCTCACGGTATTCTGTTTCAGTAAGCTCTACACCATCAAATAAGTACTGCTCATCTTCAATATCATCTCTGAAAAACTCAAACAAGGTTAGAAGATGAACACGTAACCATACAAGATAATATCAATTAAAAAGAGAAGCACTTGTCAAGTAGCAATCCACATTGTAATGCATAAGACTGAAGAAGTTACCGTGGTTATACCTGAGTTCCTCAAGTTTCTTTTGCTCTCTTTTCTTCAAATATTCTTGCCTTGAAACTTTTCTGATAAGGGATAAGAAGCCAGATAAGTTTAAATATCAGCAGATACCATGAAGGACATCTATCAAATAAAATATCTTACTTCAACACATTAACAATGAAGCATGCCCCCAAGGAATGATTACCTACTGAATGAAAACAGCAAGTGGGTAAATTTCAAACATTGAAAGTCCATGAGTTTGTTTTCTAAATTGATTATTCATATATTCTTAGTGGAAAAGAGTGTCAGATTTTCATTACACAAGCAAGTCCAAAACCGTGTCCCGTGCATGCAAGGACATTAAGATTTTGTGAGGCCTTTCTACAAAAATCACATATATCTAGACCTATCTGAGAAAATATAAGACGCATGCATCCTTTTGTTGTAGCCCAAGCAGCATGGAGGAACATAAACAGTAGCCAATGAATAGAAGCAACATAAAATTTGACTACATCTTGCATCAAGTTTGAATTTTCAGCTCAAAATTAGGGGGAATAAAAACAAAACTCATTTAAGTTATCTACACATTTGGTTCAATGCAGCAAACAATCTATCCATGGAAGCTACAAAAGCAAGGGTCCAATTATGCCATTCAATCCAGGAAACTGCAAAAGGATGGTTCTACTTATGTTCTTAGTTGCGAAATGAGAATCAAATTTCTTAAATTCATGTTACGTCACAATAAAAAATCTTAAAATAAAGATCACAATACCTTCACCGTAACAATGACAGCAACAATAAGAACATAAATAGGTGGTACTTCACTGAAAGCCAAACAATGAATAATACTCAGAGTAACATGATAGGAAAACAGATCCCAAAAATGATCACAAACCTCAGAGTTTCAATTTCATCGTTCTCCAAAGCTTTTGACCTCCGGATTGCCTCTTCTATTGTGGCCACATGTCATTACATGTACACAAATGTAAGTACAGAATCACAAACATGTAGTGCAACTAACAAGAAGAAAGTATATTGATGCAATATGTCAAGAAATTGGTCTACAGAAAGTATGAAAACATATAAGTAGAGAAGACATGATAATAAAGAAAGAAAACATCACATATACAACACAAGAAATGTTACCTTCCTCCTTCTTTGTTAATTTTTGCTCAGTCAACTGTTGCATAAAGAAACACAAACAGACTGTCTTAGTACATTAACACCCCAAAAAAACATTAAAAAAAGAGGAAAATTTCCCCAAATAAGTAAGAAAAAGAAAAACCCACACACACACACACACTAAGAAAAAGAAAAACCCACACACACACACACACACACAAAAAAAATGGACCATAAGCCCTGAAATCAGACATTCTTATTTTACCTTTCTGGTCCCTGCTGCATCCCTTTCTCTTATTTTGCGCTCCAGCTCCTCCCTGTCTCTTTGATCACGCAATCTTTCTTCTTCTGACTGAAGCAGAAAAGCAAATCATATAAAAAACTCTTTTTAGTATCAAAATATATGATAAGTAATGATTTAGAGCAAATTTACAAATAATAGATGAAATAAAAAATGAACACAAAAAGTAAGAAAAAAATCAGCCGCAACAACCAAAAGACTCTAGATAGCCTGCTACTTGAGTATTTTTTTTTTTTTGGGTAAATCTACTTGAGCTAAGTTTGATTGCCAAAAGAGACTTTTCAAGGTTGTGCTGATTTAAAGTAAACAGCATCATAGAAATCCCCTGAAAAAAATCAAGCCAGAAGAGCAACACAAAAGAAAAAATGCATATTGATTATGTGGACTTTAAGCAGATAAAGGACATTAGAATCACCTCAGAACCATCACTATCATCCTTGGAAGTCCGTCTTCTCACAGATCTTTCTTCTTTCCTATTTCTCACTTCCTGCAGCATCTCATGAAGTCAAAACAAAATACATGTTAATGCAAGAAGTACTGATACAGTAGCTTACCCTAAGAAACAAAACTGAATTCTATTACTAAGAGTAGAAGCACTTTGCCTCATCATTATCATCATCATCTTCCTGAGGCTCAGCCCTCTTCCTGAACTTTTTATTACGGTTATCTTCTTTCCGGGAATGGGTGGCCATAGAAGCAGAATTATTGCCAACTGAACCTCCAGCATCATCCTCCTCATCATCAGCTTCTACGAGCGTATAAGCCCTCTGCTTCTTGACCAACATTGTTGCCTCCCTTTCTCTTTGCTGATAAAGCTAGAACAAACAACAAAACCAGTACCATTGGTCCAGTATGCATGAGTTCACATAACAATAGACCAGTTCAGTTAGTAAACTCAAATATGCACTCACATTTGGCCCAGAAGCCTTATGTTCAACTCGAGCAAAAACTTGTTGTGCAAATGCCTGAGTTTCTCTAGAAGATGATAACCCCAGTTCTACTAGCATATTCACAACTTCTGCCGGTGACGATGCCTTTTTAGCTGCAGCAATAGGGTCATATAGAACATGAATAAGCTTCATCGTAAGTATTTGTGGTTTTCTTACTTTTTCCCCACATACAATAGCCACCAACTTACTTATACTAATAACATATTGAACAACTGTAGGCTGTGAGTATCCCAGAAGAGACATCAACTTATCTGAGACCCATGCCCTCAGGTCCCCCATTTGCTCTGCGTTTCAGAAACACAAACAAAACACAGGTCATATAAACTGCTAACACCAAATTTTCTACTCCGTTACAAAAAATCAAATAAACTACTATAGCCCCTATTCTGAATCCAACAAAATCACCATTCCAGTATGGTTCAAAGACCCGGCAGAGTCTGACTCGACCCAGCCGAGTAATCAACTTTAGCTTCCAGTCCGCGACCTGTCCTCCATATCCCAGAGACGGTACTCAGACTCGATTCAGGTTGAGTCGACTCCACGACCCAGAAAAGGGGCCGAGTTTACCATAAACGAAGGCTTTCACCATGATTTTCACTGACTTTTAGGGCATAAACAAATAAAAAAGATCTTAACCATATCCAATTTATCAAAAATTGCAAGAAAGACAGTCATAACAAATCAATCTTTATAACAATCTTCAACCTGAAATTCCCTCCTTGAAACTCTTCACTAAACAGCAAAGTGGGAGGCAGAGATTCAACAGAAGAAGAAGGAAAAATAAAAGGGCACAGACGAGCAGGCTTTCGTATAATATGCACGGGGTTGAAAAGATACTAAACCCGCATGTCTCTAATTTGCAAATAGTTATAAATTCAGTCAAGTATAAGTAGCAATTTTGAAGTTAAAATTCATTGGATTGGTGTGTAATACCGGAGATTATCGTATCTGACAGTGGCGAAGTCAGTGAGAGAGACGGCGGCGGCGGCGGCCGGTGCAGTGGTGGCAGTGGCAAAGGGATGAAGAGAACCACCCAAAACAAAAAAAGAAAGAGAAAAAAGAGGAAGAAAGAAAAGGAACAAGATCAGGAACGCAAACGAAAAATGACAGGGAGATTTGGTCGGCAATATGCAAGAAATCAAGGGGACGGATGCCAAAAAAACGGAGGAGGAGCTGCCAATTGCAAAAACGACTCTTTCCCGGTTGTAGGCGGTTCCTACATGCAAATAATTAGACAAGCAAAGCCTGTGGAATCCGGCTTTGGCCAATGTTTTAAAACTCCGACCGGTGAACCGGTGGCATGACCGGTTCGCGGTTCAACCGGTCCGACCGGCCGGTTAACCGGTTTTGTTTTTTTTTTTTTTTTTTGGGCTAATGGGCACCCAAGAATGCCAGTGGGCTATTAATGATATTTTTCAAATTGTTTGAGGAGAAAAAAAGTTTAAACCCAATAATTTTGAATACATTAATCCAAAAGTACTTTATCTTGAAGTGTCTTTTTAAATTTTCTTAATAACATGAAAATTGAACATAAATTTTTTGAAAATTGATAAATGTAATTTCTTTCAACCATACAAAAAAAAAAAAAGCAAGCCTGAAAAATTTTGAAATATTAGATACATCTTTAACCGAAAATTGGGAAAACAAAAAAAAGAAAACCAACATCAATAAATGAAAAGAATTTCAAATTTCAAATTAAATACAAAAACTCCACATATAGAAAATAAATAAAGGGAAGAAAATTTGTATAGATTATGTTAAAGTTGTGGAAGAAAACTTCAATAGATTAAATTAAATACATGGAGATTTAATAAAGGGTAAGAGAGAGGAGGTGGAGGAGGTGGAGAGGAGAAGAGGGAAGAGTAGAAACTTGTCAGAAATTTATTGTAGTAAAAAATTAGTGATTAAAGAGGAATGATTAAGGTGAAATTGGAAGGATGCAAGATTGAATTCTCGATGGTGGAATTTAGTAACTCTAAAATTAGTGATTAAAAGAGGAATGATGGAAGTAAAATTGGAAAGAATGCAAGATTGAATCCTCTGAATGTGGAATTTAGTAGCATTAAAAACTAATGATTAAAAAAGGAATGATGGAGGTGAAATTGGAAATAATGCAAGATTAAGCCTCGAATGTGGAAATAGAGAGCATAGATAGGTAAATGGAAGTTTCATTTTTTATTTTACTTTTCATTAGTTTTATAAATTTTTATACTCATCTAACTTCAAAAATACTTGTTGGTGTGGTGGTTAAGACACTTGTGTCTTGTATATGAGGTCCCAAGATCAAATCTCACTACCACCATATTTTATATTTTCAAAAAATAAAAAAAAAAAAACCGCCGGTTCACGGTAAAACCGCCGGTTCACAGTTCGACCGGTTCTTGACGGTTTTCTGATCACTTCCGACTATTATACAGAACTGGACCGGTGGCATGACCGGTTCGCGGTTCAACCGGTCAAACCGGCCGGTCCGGTCCGGTTCTGAAAACATTGTTTTTGGCATTGGTTGTATCTTTTCGTAATCCTTCCTTCTTTTTTTCAGCTAGACAAGTTAGATAATTAAGCTCTTTTGACTAGAAATCTGTTTTCTTGAAAGTCTGTTCGGTTTCTTTCCTATTTTCCTAGCCGTGATGGAATTGCTGTTGTTGAGATAGCGGTTGTATACTTGTATCGTATACACTTCCTCCCTCTACGAACTCGAAATACTTGGGTCGTAAAAATTCCAACCCATGAACAAGACCTGTGTGGACGTTTTCCTTTATTAGGCCCAACGAGTGAATAGTACAATGCCTGACAAGAAGCCCGAATGCTATGGCAAAATAAGCACCCTGGTTCAAACGAGTGACTGGCCCAAAAGCCTTAAAGCCAGAGCTGGGTGGCACGCAGCACAGGCAAATTGCTAAAATCTGTAACTATATAAGAGTGGGAAATGTTGTGAAACTAATACTAGAATTAATACTATTAATATAAAATGCAATTGATAGAGAAAGCTGGAACGAAATTGAACAAGAGAATGAATTTTTTTCAGCAAATCTTCATACGAAATCCTTCTGATAAGTAACTATTTATAGGCAAAAAATTTTATAGCCTTGGTTGCTAAGTAAACCGCCCAAATATGTGCTATTGTACCAATTCTCCAATCATTCCATTGACATCCACGTGTGTGCATGTGAATTGTATCGTGACACTTCTCCTTGGATGTCAATTACACACAAAGAATATGCCTCGTTAAAACCTTATTAGGAAAAAACCCTGTGGGATAAAAACCCTAGTGAAGGAAAAAGAGTACACAATTCTTGTGTCTTGATTGCTCTCCCTGATTTAGGCATTAATTGAGATCTTTGAATCGACGCATTCCGATATTTCTTACCAATCTTTCAAATGTTGAAGTTGGCAATGCCTTGGTAAATAGATCTGTCAGATTATGATCTGATCAGATTTGTTGCACATCAATTTCACTATTCTTTTGTAGGTCATGTGTAAAAAATTTTTTTTGTGAAATATGTTTCGTCCTATCTTCTTTGATATATCATCCTTTCAATTGAGCTATACAGCCTGTGTTGTCTTCATACAATGTCATCGGAGGATTGTTTTTCTCAGATAATAATCCACAATTCTTTTGGATATACTATGATAGAGATTTCAACCAAAAGCATTCTCGACTTGCTTTATGGATTGCTAATACTTCTGCATGATTTGAAGAAGTGGCTGTAATCGTTTGTTTGGTAGACCTCCATGAAACAGCCGTGCCGCCACATGTAAATATATATCCCGTTTGGGATTTTGCTTTGTGAGGATCTGATAAATATCCAGCATCAGCATATCCGAATAATTCATGTCGAGATGTCTTTAAATAGAATAGACTAAGAACAATTGTTTCTTGGAGATAATGAAAAATGTGCTTAATACCATTCCAATGTCGCCTAGTGGGTGAAGAACTAAATCTTGCCAATAAATTCACTGCAAATGATATATCTGGCCTTGTACAATTAGCGAGATACATTAGTGCACCAATGGCACTAAAATATGGTACTTCTGTACCAAGTACCTCTTCATCTGTCGCCTTTGGTCTAAATAGATCTTTAGCAGGATCAAGTGACCTAACGATCATTGGGGTACTTGATGGATATGATTTATCCATATAAAACCGCTTTAATACCTTCTGGGTATAAGTGGTTTGGTGCACAAAAATACCATTCTCTAAATGTTCAATTTGTAAACCAAGGCAAAATTTATTCTTTCGAAAATCTTTGATCTCAAATTCCTTTTGCAAATATTTAATTGCCTCTTGGAGTTCTTCAGGGGTTCCAATCAAATTAAGGTCATCAACATATACTGCAATAATCACAAAATTTGCCCCTCTTTTCTTGATAAAAACACATGGACATATGGGGTCATTAGTATAACCTTCTTTAATTAGACATTCACTAAGACGGTTATACCACATAAGTCCAGATTGTTTAAACCCATACAAAGATCTTTATAATTAGATGGAATAGGTCTCTCTAGACTTCAATTTATACGCTTCAGGCATGCTAAATCCTTCAGAGATTCTCATATAGATATCATTTTCTAATGTGCCATATAAATATGCAGTGACAACGTCCAGTAGACGCATATCAATATTTTCATATACTGTTAGACTGACCAGATATCTAAATGTAATTCCATCCATTATTGGAGAATATATTTCATCATAATCAATCACAGGTCTTTGCGAAAATCCTTAGGTTACAAGTCTTGCCTTATATCTGACAATTTCATTTTTCTCATTTCTTTTTCTTATAAATACCTATTTGTATCACACTGGTTTTACCCCTTCTGGTGTTTGGACTACTGGTCCAAAAACTTGTCTTTTTGCCAATGAGTCTAATTCAGCTTGTATCGCATCTTTCCATTTAGGCCAATTATTTCTTCACCGACACTCATTAAGCGATCGGGGTTCATGATCATCATTTTCCTCCATAATGTCAAGTGCTACATTATATGCGAATGCATTATCAATAATTATTCCTTTTCGATCCCAACCTTTTCTTGTAGTGACAAAATTTATTGAATTTTCAATAATTTCATTTTCTTCAGGAGAAGGCTCTTCAAGAGCAATCTCCTCAGAAGGTTGAATTTTGTCACTCTCAGTATTCTGAGATGCTTGAATAATTTTCAAGTTCTTGACTTTATCATTTATTCCTCTTTTCTTTTGAGAATTTTTATCTTTGGAACCGAGTGGTCTATCACGTTTCAGGCGTGCATCAGATTCATTTGCACTTTTAATTTGTTCTTCTGCAATATTGAGTTTTATCGGAGTATTTTCTGCAGGAATATATGATCGAGTGACTCTACTGGTGTCACTAAATGCATCCGGCAATTGATTTACAATTTGTTGCAAATGTATAATTCTTTGAACTTCTAGTTCATATTGCTTAGTATGATGATCAAGAAAATCTAATGATATTTTCCAAGTGATTTCCTTTTTCGGTTGATTTTTGTCTTCCCCTAATGTCAGGAAATATAATTCGTCGAATGACAATCTGCAAATCTAGCAGTAAATAAATCATCGGTTAATAGTTCAAGATATTTAATGATAAAAGGTGATTCATACCTGACATAGATTTCCATTCTTCTTTGAGGACCCATTTTAGTACGTTGGGGCGGTGCAATGGGAACATAAACCGCACATCCAAAAATTTTTAAATAAGATATATTGAGCTCATGACTGAAAGTCAATTGTAGGGGAGAATAAGTATGATAACTTGTCGGTCTGATTCTCACAAGTGTTGCTGCATGTAAAATAGCATGTCTCCAAGCAGACAATGGGAGTTTAGCCTTCATTAATAATGGTTGAGAAATTAATTGTAATCTTTTAATAAATGATCCGTTAGACCATTTTGCGTATGAACATAAGTTACACGATGTTCAACAGTTATACCAATTGACATGCAATAATCACCAAATGCATGTGAGGAATATTCACCAGCATTATCTAGACGAATTTTCTTGATTGGACAATCATGAAATTGTGCTCGCAATTTTATTATTTGAGCAAGTAATCTTGCAAATGCCAGGTTGCGAGCGGATAATAAACATACATATGACCATCTTGTTGATGCATCAATTAACACCATAAAATATCTAAATGGTTCACATGTTGGATCTACAGGTCCACATATATCACCCTGAATTCGTTCTAGAAATGTAGGATATTCAGTTCCTACTTTAGTTGGAAATGGTCTAATAATTAATTTCCCTTGAGAGCAGGCAACACATGAGAATTCATTAGAATTTAACGCCTTTTGACCTTTTAATGAATGGCCATTTAATTCTCAATTATTCGCCTCATCATTATACTGTCTGGATGTCCAAGGCGATCATGCCAAATTATAAAATCATTGGGATTGGAGAACTTTTGGTCCTCATTGCCAGAAATGGTATTTGTAATTAATAAACATTCACTATTTGTTTCATTAATTGTCTTGATATGATATCCATTTTGGCGAATATCTTTAAAACTTAGCAGATTTCTTCGAGACTAAGTAGAGAGTAGTGCATTTTGTATTACAATTTTTGTTCCTTCAGCGAGATATATACTGGCTCTTCCGGAGCCTTCAATCACTTTGGCACTACCACATATGGTATTGACACTTGTTTCTCCCATATTCAGATGAAAAAAATACCTTATATTCTTAATATGGTGTGCGTAGTTGCACTATCAATGAGACAAATATTATTAGCGATATTATTTAATTCCAAATATTTGGCATCCATCTCTTCATCAGGAAGAAAGACAAAGAAAAATAAAATATTAATAAAGTGCATAAATTACATAAAGGAAATATTACACAAAAGATGTGAAATTTACAAAAACACAAGAACAAAAATCTAAACATTGGGCATTTGATCATTTGGCACCTTCAGGATGCTCAAGGAAATTGGCTACATCTAGATGTGTTATATCTGCATCTATAACATCATCAAAAATATTATTTTGATTTATAAAATCTGTCTCAACATCTTTGTTTTTCTTCTTCAGGGATGCCTGATATAATTCAACTAGATGTTCGGCCGTACAGCAGATACGAGACCAATGACTTTCCATGCCACATCTAAAGCATTTATCTTCATATTACTTCTTTTGTTCACCTCATTCGGTATTATTATCTCGTTCCCACTTTTGGGGGTTATTTGGCCTTTTATCATGATTGTAATCATTATAAGGCACAAATCCTCTATGGCCACGTCTACGACCACGGCCACGGCCACGGTCATGGCCACATTTACCATCACGACCACGGCCTCTTCCACGATCATGACCACGTCCGGAAGTTGAGATTTGAGTCACATTCACTTCGGGGAATAGGCTAGTACCAGTTGGTCGAGACTCGTGATTTTTCAATAGTAGCTCATTATTTTGCTCCGCCAGTAGGAGACATGCAATTAGTTCAGAATATTTTCTAAACCATTTTTCTCTGTATTGCTGCTGCTGGAGCACATTAGAAGCATGGAAGGTGGAAAATGTTTTTTTTAACATATCCTTATTAGTAATATTTTTACCACATAATTTTAACTGAGAGGTAATTCTATACATAGCTGAATTATATTCAACAATAGTTTTGAAATCCTGTAGGCGTAAGTGGAGCCAATCATATCTTGCCTTTGGTAGTACGACCAACTTCAAGTGGTCGAACCTTTCTTTTATATCGATCCAGAGGTCAAGTGGATTTTTGAACGTTAGATATTCTGTTTTTAAACCCTCATTAAGATGATGACGGAGGAATATCATGGTCTTGGCTCGATCTTGGCTTATCGCATTATTGCCTTTGACAATTGTCTCTCCAAGACCCGTGGATTCCAGATGCATTTCTACATCCATTACCCAGGATAAATAATTTTTCCTAGAAATATTGAGTGGTACAAATTCCTATTTGGTGAGGTTAGGCATAATCAAAAATTGAAATAAGTTAAAGATGAGAAATATTACCTCAGAGTTTGCCTACAAATTGATCACAGAAGCTGACCCCAATAGAGTTTTGACAGAATCTCGTGCTGATAACGTGTTGTGAAACTAATATTAGAATTGATACTATTAATATAAAATGCAATTGATAGAGAAAGCTGGAACAAAATTGAACAAGAGAATGAATTCTCTTCAGCAAATCTTCATACGAAATCCTTCTGATAAGTAACTATTTATAGGCAAAAAATTTTTCAGCCTTGGTTGCTAAGTAAACCGCCCAAATATGTGCTGCTGTAGCAATTCTCCAATCATTCCATTGACATTCACGTGTGTGCATGTGAATTGTATCATGACAGGAAAGGCATTTTTATACCGTAAACGTGTGGGCCGGTTTGGACTGTAATATTGTGGACATTTATTGGTTTATTGGTCTTTGTGAAGTGTCATCTGCCTGATTGTGTTGTTCTGCATTGCTGAGTGTGTGGTACTTATATTAAGGGTGGCAATCAGGTCGGGTCGTGGGTTGGCGGTTTGGTAATAGGTCAACCCGAACCTGACCCGAAAAATCAAACGAGTCAGTTTTCTTGACCTGAGCCTGACCCGCGAAATTAACGGGTCACTCGAATCCGACCTGAATAACCCGCTTACTTTTTTTTTTTTTTTTTTGCTTTCTCATATTGGTAGCATGGTAAACTTCTCTACAATAAAATTTTCATACAAATATAAAATAAGAATACTACAGTTCAATCCAAGAATGTAGCAATTTTTTTTATTTTCATTTTTATAAGAAAATATTATAAACAAAAGTAGAACTATGATACATTATTTGGTTAACGAAAGTAAAAATATCATGAAAATAATGTAATGCATCATCTATCCAAATATAATAACTCTAACGTTACACAAATCAAACAAATTCAATTAAAACAATATTTTTTTAGAGTTAAGTGATTAATGCTTTTGGAAAGAAAAGAATATGCCAACCTAATTAAATAAAGTATCTAATATATTTATTAAATTTTTTTAATTTATAAATGGGTTGGCGGGTCAACCCACAAACCTGTTAGGTTGACCCGAACCTGACCTATTTTCTTTCGGGTTTATCGAGTTCAACCTGATTCTGACCCGAACCAGTGAAAACTTGACCCAAACCCATTAATTTCGTGTTAGATTCATGTCGTGTCTTCGAGTCATGTCGGAAATTGCCACCCTTAAAACGTATGCATGCTCTTTGTGGTGGGCTCTTATTGGTGATGGTGTTTATTGTTATTTTAGGATGTTTTGCATGCATTGGTGCGTTGTACTTAGTGCATCAAGTGGTATAATTTTTGACAACCAATAAGCTTTTTGATTATTTTATTGAGATCTTGTGATAAGCACGGCCGTATATGATTGATATGCTATATCCAAAGTGATGGATGCTTGGTAGTGCCATGGCATATATTTGATGTGCAAGTTTTTAGCGGCTTGCCTTCACGTTTGATAAAATTCTATCTTTAACTTGAGAGTGTTATGTTCCACTCATGTCAGGTAGGGTTATTTCGTCTTGGCATGCAATTGTGGGCAACACAGTTTTGAACAGCACTTGGTGCTACTCTCTATTTGGTTTTTTATTTCCTTTGCCTTCAAACATATTTGTGTGTGTCATTAAATGGTAATGGGAGAGTTATAGATTTTTGTCGCCTTTTTTAGCCACTCCCTCCTTCCCCAGGTTATCCTCTCATGCTGGTGGTCTTTGCTAATTGTGGAATATAATTTTCCCTGCATGCCAATGATGATGTTGACTTAGTTTTTTTAGATTAATTTTCCCCTTGCACCTTTATTTCCTATCAGATGCACAGCTTTCTCTATTAGCTTTCTCTTTCTCCTTCCTAAATCCCAACAGGCTATTCTTCGTTGCTTTTGCTCCTTGCCTAGTCCGTTGCTGTGTTCATTTCCTTTTGCCCTAGGTTTGTTCTCTTTTGTGCTTTTATCTACTAGTGATGGTTTTTCTTTTTCTCTTTTTCCCCCGTCCGTGCCTTTCGTTGTGCCTTGCTCTTCATGTTTCTTTTTGCTTCTTGTTGTCTTTAGTTGGTTGCACCGTCTATGAAACCTTTTATATTTACATGCTTTCTTTTAAAAAAGTAGCTATTGCGTGTTAATCATGGACTTTTGAGATTTCCTCTCCCTCCTGACGTGAGTCCAGCTATTAGTTTCTGCTCCTCTTTAGTTATTTTTTTATACTTTAATAGTGTTAATGAGTTTCCCCCTTCCCAGCTTTTGATCTGCGGTGATTTTCTTTTATTGTGCTTTTAGGAAAGGTAAACTAACTTATTTTAATGATTTGATTTATGGGTGACATGTGAAATGTTGGGCAATTTTTACTGTTGGTCTTGTGCATGGTAATAGTACAGCAGTATGTATTCTATTTAGGAATTGAATTTGTGCTTTTTTGTATGGTTTACAAGTGGTCTTCCGTGTTTACTCCTTTGCCTGTTGTGTTTATCTGATTGTTTTTTAGCTTGGTTTGGGACAGCAGCTGTATAGTTTATTTATTCTCTTTATTTATGCATGGTTTATGCACTGTTACAGTCTTTGATTTGCTTCTTTATTCGTGCTATCATTCCATTGATTATGTCTTTTATTCTCAACTCTAAGGTTTTAGTCACTGGCTTAAGTATTTTAATGTTCTTTTTGTTCATAGATGTTAAGAATGCATTGACCGTGTTTGTCATTTGCCTTGTTTTATTTTCCTCTTGTTTTTTTTCCTTATTTTCCTTCTCATATTCGACATAGATCTTTTATAGTATTTTTTACATTCCATCTTTGTTGGTTCTTGCAGTGTTGCTCATTGGAATTGTCGTGTGCAGAAGCGTTAGGTATGTCTGTACTTCTTCCCTTGCCTATATATGTTAGAATTTTTCCTTGTTCTCCCAATATTTTTTTTTGCTTGCTTTGTATTATTTTGTGATTGTGTGTATTTTTTCCCTCTGTAATGAGTATCTTTGACTTTTTTGGAGCTTTATTTCGTTCTTCATTTTTCCATAAACTTTGTTGGCATGGATGGTGCATTGTTATAAAATCTGGCTTGCTTTGCTATCTATACTACCATTGTGCTTAGCACATCTTTTATTGTTGGTTTAAAAATTTTGGCAGCTGTGTTAGATTTTCCCCCCCTTTTGTCATCATTTCCATTTTTTCTTTTATCTTATTTCTTTTTAAAGACAGTTTTTCCCTGGACTATATTCAAGGTACGATTTTTTTTTTTTTAAATTTTCTTGTTCTAGCTTTGCTTGGTTCTTGCAGCCTGCCCATCGGGGCTTTTCTGTTCACAGATGTTGGCTCAGAATTATTTTGTTCAAAAATATTAAGTATGCATCTACGTCCTTCCTCTTATAAATTTGTCACAGTGTTTGTTCTTTTTTCTATGTTTTGTTTTTTGGTTATCTTAAATTATTTTCCTGCCAAATCTATTTCTCCCCTTCTCCATTGAGTGTGTTCATTTTTCTTTTTTGTTGTATTTTGTCCCTTGTTTTCTCGGGCATCTTCTCATGCTGTGCATTCAACATACATTTTTATAAAATTTCTTATATTTTACCTTTGTCTAATTCTTGGAGGACTGCTCATAGAACTTCTTCTTTTGAAAGATATTGGGTATGTCTGTGATTTTTCCCTTCTTTAATTTACTATTCATTTGTTGGCCTTCATCCATTATAGTATTTACATATTTTGTATTCTTCTGTGGACAAGTGTATTTTTCCTCCCTCTGGCTCTTTTTCCCATTTTTGTCTTCACTTGTTATTTTCCTGCTTTTAGCTACTTTGATATTATGGTTCAAAAGAGAAAGTATGCTTTGTACGAAGAAATGCGCATAGAAAAAAAATCGTCGCCGTAAGGAAGTGAAAGCATTTATGTCTCAAAAGATGCCACAACAAAAAAATGCAAACACTGTTCAGTGTGAACAAATTCTGCCCTTTGTTTCAAGCACAGTGGTTTCGCAAAATCCGATGACTAGTATTTGTCAAAATCCTGTTGTCTTACTATCTCTTGAGCAAACTATTAAGCCTACACCTATTTCACCTTCACCAAGTAAGACAAGCACCTTTAAACTATTTATGTGTTATTATCATTTCTGTAAACTATTCCTTTGTTTTCATAGCATAGTGCTTAATGTTCATTTATTAACTATTTTAACTACAGATTACAACTCCACATTACCTTTTATGAATGTCGTTCATTCTCTAAAGAAAGATCTCCAAACAAGTGATCTTAGAGGTGGTCCTTGTCATTATAGTATAGCTATTGCAATCATTAGCTAACAAGTTACTAGCAAAATGTGCATACTGCTTGATGCTTACCTTTGGTCAACTTTAGTTGAGGACCAAACAGTTGATTCGACTATTGAAACATATATGCCTAGATCGTAGCATGTTGCTAGTACCTTATTCAAGTTTTCTCTCTTTCTCAAAGGGTTTCAACTTTAGTTGAGGACCAAACAGTTGATTCGACTATTGAAACATATATGCCTAGATCGTAGCATGTTGCTAGTACCTTATTCAAGTTTTCTCTCTTTCTCAAAGGGTTAATTAACATCAATACATGTAAGAAATATAACTAACCCTTTCATATTATTAGGGCAACGACACAAGCGCAAAAAGAGACTTCAGTTAATTGATAAGATTGCTACTGAACCGTCTATTCTTCCTGTTGTTCAAGATTGTATATTTTGTGGTGCAAAGCAGTTTTATCTTGAGCCATCTGAATTTTGTTGTGCCTCTGGTGAGATTCAACTAGCACAAACAGAGATGTCCAAAGAATTGGTTAAGTTATATACTACTAATACTCATGAAGCAGTTGAGTTTCGACAATGTGTCAGAAGCTATAACAATATATTTGCATTACATCCTTGGGGGTTCTTTCTAAAAAGGAGTTGAACAGAAGGATAAAGGAGTTTATGCATTCAGAGTTCAAGGTCAGATATGTCACTTTTTAAATCAGCTGGTCCCTCCGAATGGCAAAAATACGACGAATATTCAGCTATACTTTTTTTATACAGAGCCTGAGATTGCAAACAGAATGGCTGTTTCAAGTAAATTTCAAGAGTCTATTGTTGACCAATTACAAAAGATTCTTGATCGAAATCCCTATGCTGCATTCTTTCGGAGCCTAAGAGACTTTGAAGACATCTACAGTCGTTAGATTTTCCTGAAGTCTCATTCTCATTTAGAGCAGCGTCTATACAACACCTCATCAATTTCTCAAGTTTCTGCTATTTGGGCTGAGAATGATGCTAATATTGGCAATGCCTCACGTCATATACAAGTCTATACAAAGAGTGGTAGGCCTCAGACTATAAAACACTATTTTGGCTGCTATGACACTCTACAGTACCCTCTGATTTTTGCAAGAGGCAAAAACTGGCTGGCACCAGGGCATACAAAGAGTACTTAAAGACAATCAGTTGGTCATTACTGCAGCAACATGTACTGATGAATCAATGTTAATACATAGTTGTTCAACCGCAGAAGAAATACTCTCAGCTGAAAATGCAAGTATGATATTCAAAATATCTAATAGTAGCTCACTCTTCACTTTTTATTGCTCAGTTTTGTACATTTATCCTTTATTTTGACCTTCATATTAGCTATGCACCGATCAAAGAAGAAAAGGCCAACAGTTTCTTGTCAAGAATACTACACTTATAAATTTCAGATGCGTGAGATCGATAAGTCCTTGCTATTGCATTGTGGAAGGTTATTCCTGCAGTTTTCAATTGATGTATACGTTAAGATGGAATTTGCCCGACTTGATTTCTATAGAAATAGATAACGTCAGTTAAGGACTGAGATCTAGAATGAATTTTGGACAGCATCGCTTCAGGAGAAACCTCTACATTTGACGTTGGCCTGCTTCTTTCATTGGTGACCCAAGAGATATGAAATGTAGATATATGGATGCAATGACATTCGCTTAATGATATGGTAAATCAGATGCCTCCTAACAATGACTTATAATCTTGCTTGGTCAGAAATCAAACAGCATCTCCTAGAACACGAAGAAGCACATAATAGGCCTGATCTATCAGCAAGGGTGTTTCATGCAAAAATTAGAAATGTTGAGGAATGATGTCATTAAAAAACCTATTTGGCAAAGTAGCAGCGTATACATATGTAATAGAATTCCAGAAAAGAGGCCAGCCTCATGCACACTTCTTGATAATCTTGGTAAGTGGTTCAAAATTATACTCTCCTCAAACTTATGATAGAGTGGTATCTGTTGAATTACCAGATCCGATTTGTTCCAAATATCTTCATTCACTTGTTGTAACTCATATGTTGCATGGACTATATAAAGAAATGAACAAAAGTAGTTCCTGCATGAGGCAAAACAGAAAGTTGCAAGTTTGGATAGCCCAGAGAGTTTGTTGATTTCACAAAGCATAATACAAATTCTTATCCAGTTTATATGTGTCGTGATGATGGAAAAGAAGTAGTGGTTCTGCACTGTGAGTTGGATAACCGTTGGGTAGTTCCATATAACCCGTACTTATTGGCAAAGTACAATTGTCACATTAATGCCGAAGTTTGTTCTACGATTGAGGCAGTGAAATATATTTACAAACACATTTACAAAGGTCATGCAAAGATTTTATATCAATTGAATGCGAAGCAAATTGATGGTGCGATTAACGAAATAAAAAATTTCCAACCCGAAAAATGGATATGCGCTCCAGAAGCACTTTGGCGTGTATTCAGTTTCAATCTCAGTGATATAAATTCTTCAGTCATGTCATTACAGGTACATCTTGAAGGAGAACAATTTCTGGTATTTGATGAAAATGATTCGTTGCAAAAAGTTGCTATTAATGATCACACATCCAGAACTATGCCGATAGAATTTTTCCCCATGAATCATATGGATGGATTGGCTAAAACTCTCAAATGTTTGTACAGAGAATTTCCATAGCATTTTGTATGGAACTCAACTCGAAGAATATGGGAACAAAGACAGAGAAGAAACATAGTCGGTAGAGTACTTGCAATGCATCTAATTCAAGGTGAAAGATATTATTTGCGAATGCTTTTTATGAATGTTAGAGGTCCAACTTCTTATGAAGACTTGAAACAAATTGGCCCAACAATAGCATCAATGTTTAAAGAAGTAGCTAAAATCGTAAGGCTCTTAAAGATTAATGATGCTGCTGAACAGTGCTTGTAAGAAGCTACTTCATACTAATGCCACATACTTTAAGACATCTATTTGCAGTGCTTCTGGTCCATCTTACACCTCCTAATTTGCTTTTTCTGTAGGAAAAATTTGAACCTATTTTATTTGAAAATATTTCCTAAGATGCATCTCTAACACCTCAACAGATAAGAGTCAAGGTACTTCAGGTAATTGATAGTCATCCCCAATGCATGGGAAGCCACTTGACTAACTTTAGGATACACATCCCTTGCCGAGATGATTAATCAGCAAAATCAAAAACAAAGGAAATCGAAGCTGAACTAAATAGTTAGGTTTTTGATGAGGATATTGCATCGATACAGCTTCTCAATCAAGATCAATGCACTGCTTATGACAAGGTCATGGACAAAGTTAACAACAATTTGCCAGGCCCGTTTTTCATCGATGGACCAGGTGGAACAGGAAAAACATTTTTATACTGAGCTTTGCTGGCAACTATTAGAGCAATAGGTCAAATTGCCTTGGCAATAGAACTCGATAAAAGATTGCCTTGGCAACAACTTCGTATGGAGTTGTCGCCTCAATCGTTCCTAGTGGTCGTACAGCACATTCGCGTTTTAGGATCCCAATTGATGAGCAGATTGAAGGTGGTTGTACTGTAAGTGTGACAACCCCACCTCCCCCTGAGGCGAACCAAAGGGTTCAGCGGACCGCCTACCCGACTCTCACCGGGACTCACTACAGTCCCAATTCAATAGCGAGCAAGTACTTCAAATAACAAAATAACTTTAATATCCTTCAGTCCAATACAACGTTTAAACCCTAAAATTTCATTAACGAACCACAACCGTCCAACCTATAGTTACAGATACAAAAGATTATCCATTCAGAATTTCATAAGTACAATTCAAAATACAAGGATTACATCAAAATACAAGTTTAAAGTCTCCAAACCAAATGACCTAGTGCAATTCTTGGAAGCTCTCATTCTCAAACCTTGCTAAGGAAAAACAAAGTTGGAAGGAATGAACTAAAAGCCCAGTGAACAATCTCAAAACATACAATCTCATATGGTAGCAGTGTAGTAAATGAAATAGTTGAACAGTCGACAATCCAGTAATAATCAGTTAGACAGTATAAAACCAATAAAACATATAAACTAAGGAAACACTTAGTTAAAGGATACGATATTCTCTGGGAGCAGTTGCAGTTTACTTTATCAGTCAATCAACCCCTTCTCGTCCTTATAATTTCCAATGGTAATACTCGAGTACACCGTACAGTGTCTTGAGTTAACAACCTACCCAACCGAATCCGCTTCTGACTAGAAATGGGCCGGTAACGAAGGGAAAAAGATCTTGTTCAGCCAATATGTTAGGCTACACACGGCTTACAATCATGCACAATTAACACGTAAATAGTTGAATAAAAGTATACTACAGTCATGGCCTATAGTATAAAAGTAGGTAAGCCGAGTGCGATAAAGTACAAACTCGTCTAAGAACAAGTATTTAATGCTCAAGATGACAAGTAACATTGAGTATTGAACCACCTAGACATGTGATTCACACAATATGTAAAGATCACTCACCGAGTTAAACAAAGTAATTTCAAGCGTTTGCACCCAAATTTCCTTTGTTTCCTTCTTCCAAATCTAATAGCAAGTGAAATGAAAAGCATTTAAGTTTGGTTACCCCAAACATGAAAGACCAAATGCATATGCTAGTAGTTTCTTTCCTTAATAATAAATCACAAATGTGATGCACACAAGCCATAAGATGTCTAATCCAAATCATAAGTGTAAAACAAATGAAGAATCTTATAAATATAGTAGAATCACAAGTTAAGTAGGTCGTGCCACGGCAAGGGGGCATACAAGAAGAAATACGGAAGAAACAATTGTAGAAGGAAAATGATAATCAACAGGTTTGCCACCTTTCGTTGTTTTAATCATAATTGTGGCTTTGTTTATTAGATTGGGGCAAATTTTATGGCGTTTCGAAGCTAAGACATAGACCGACAACTTTCATGAGAGGTTGAACCTCAAATCAAACTTAATAAGGGTCGAAATGGGTAAAATCAGAGATACCAGAAACCTGTCGGATCAAGAACAGGCTGACTGAACAGTCTCAGAAGAATGGCTATAACTCAGTGTAGAAAAATCAAAATCAAGCTCTGTCAGTGGCATTTAAAATTATATTCATAGATCTTTCTAATAATGTAAAGCTCAGGCTCTAGTTCAATTCCTATAATCACCAACAAGTTTGGGAAGTTGACTGAATTTCATTTCTGATTTCATGTCAAAGTTCATTTCCTACATGACTTCTATAAGCAACCTTTCAAGAATTATTTCCAACTTTTAGTAGGGTGTTTAGCATGCTAAAACATCAAAGAAATCTATCAATAAAACATCACAAAGCCTTAGGCATTTCATCAAACACATAGAGGTTAGAAACAAAGCCCTAAGTTCAAGTTTCCAAACACAAGAAATTCTTCCACAACTCTTCCTCCTAAACATTTCATACACTTTAAACTCATCTAACATGCATCTTCTTTGAATTTAAAGATCACTAAAGCATAGATGAGTGGTTAATTACCTTGAGAGTTGAGAAAGAAACACATAAAAGCTCCAATTTTTTCAACCAAACTTGATGATCAAGTAACAATCCAACTTAGGGTTTTCACTAGGAAAAGTTTTTTCCTCACTAAAATGGCAAGATTTAAGCTTAGGGATTGGTAGTTTTCCTTGCTCCTTTGGTCAGCCAAGAAAGGAAGAAATAGGAGGGAATTTGGTTTGAATTTTTGAAGACAAAAGACTAAATAGAAAAGGTCAATTCAAGATTGTTGTGGATGGTTGACAAGTGGTGCAATTTGGGCGATGAATTGGATAAAAATCTATACATTTATCCTCAAATCCCTCAATTTAAAATATAACCTACTTAATACCATATAAGTTTTATGTATTTGGCTAAATGAAACATGTAAAATGTAATTTTAGATAAATACCATGCAATGCATACAAAATAAAGTACTTAAAGGAAAGTAATGCACCTAATGATTTCATAGTGCAATAAAATAAAAAAAAATTTTCTAGGGTTCTTACACTCTCTTCCCCTTAAAAGAAATTTGCCCTCAAAATTCTCACCTTCCACTGTCTCTGTAAACCCTGAAGTTTGTTGGCCAAAAAAGGCATATGTTCTAGTTGGCGCCCATGGTCGGTTCCCTCGGTCAGTAGCTCGTTGAGAAGTAGTTCCATTTCCTTGGCGAGTATTACTCTCTCACGGTTACTTTCTTGGGCAGTTGCTAATTTGGTGGTCGGCACTTCCATAACGCAGACACTTCCGCCCTTTCACCCAGCAGTTATCTTCGGTGTGATTCCTTTTTCACAGTATCCACAAGTTGTTCAGAAACCGTGACTTGACCTCCCAGCGATGTTTCCTTTAGTTGGACCCTTTCTGTTTGAGTTCCTGGGGATGTAGTTCCTTCAAGTTGCTCCATCTTATAAGAAGAAGAAGGAGATGGTAATCGTATTCCATCAACTCGTTTTTTGACTTTGAGTGGCGGTACAGTCTCTCTAGAAGTCTCGTAGCGATTACTACTAGGTGTATATCTCTTTTGTGCTTGAAAGGTTTTCTGTTGGGATTTTACAGTCTCGACCCTTTTGTGACGACCCACCTCTCCCTAGGGCGCACCCCAAGGTATCAGCGGCCGCCTGCCTAGCTCTCGCCAGGACTCACTCACTCTATAATCACTCCACTTATCGAGTTCAACTTGACAAGATAACACTCTTAACCCAAAATAACAGAGACACAGCTTTACAATACATAACATTTGAATTACAATCCATAATATATAAGCAATTCATCCCTACGACTTTGTTTCATCATACAGGGTTCTCAAAAGACCTTGTATAAAAGTTCCCAAAAGATAACATCCCAAATTCTTCAAAAACATCAAAATAGGAATAACCCTAATCTTAAGGGTAGTCGTCCTCATCGTGGATCTCATCTCCTGCTAAGGAAAACAAATGGAAGAAAGGGTGAGCTAGAAAGCTCGTGAGTTCCCAAAACATGCAATTCACATGTTAAACATTTTCACTTAATAACGGGGCACTTGGAAATAAATCATGTAATAAAGCGGTTAACAACACTAGTAAGGATACGGGCTCTCGGAGCAGGTGTCCACGCTGTTTGAATCTGAACCAGTAGTTGACACTCCGTCAACTGTCATTATTCCTACATAGAACTCCACTTCCTCCTTACTCCTCCAAACCTCCAACGGGCCCGTACTCCAAACAGTAGTTTGTAACAGTGGTAACAGTACAGTAGTTTCAGTGGTTACAGTGGTTACAGTGGTTTCAGTGGTTTCAGTGTACTCTTTCAATTGGGACAAGTCCATAAGCCAAGTCAGTACTTTTATTTGATGCCGTCGGTGTCGGTGGTGGTTGCTCTTTGGGAGAGACAGGTTGGTGCCGAACTTCGGCCTCGAAGCGACGATCTGATGGGTTAAGTCACCGTGCTTCGTGACATCGAAATAACCCTATGGCTCTTCCCATTCTTCTCGCCTATACCCTACGACGAGTTGAAGGGTTCACCGATAGGTCTCGGGCATTTCGACCTTTTCAAACACATGCGGTCACTAACGATCGTAACATTCTATCACTTGGTTTACTTTTACTATCATTCAGTTTGATTGCATAATCATTTTACTTAGATAAGGGTCGGTCGATAAAGTACACCGCCTACCTAAGGGTTCAAAATCAGGTTTCACAAGTACAATCACAACAATACACATCATTTCGGTCATTTCACATAGCACATAACAGGCATGGAAACTCACCAAAGTAATAGGGCTCAGCCTCTACGTAAGGGTCGAATTCACTCTCCTCTTCGAACCCTAAACAAGTAAAAACAGTAGTTGAGAAATTCTGTTCCTTCACTCATTATTCAAAACAATTCATTTACACCCCTTTTCAGTTTTCAGTCAATGTTTTTCCCAAAAATTCTCTCAAGGAAACACTTTCATTTCCAATACGATAATTCAAACGAATCTTTGAAAGATCATTATCTCATTTCAAAAACCATACATTACCGATGTACTCACTAGCATTTTTCCACATTTTCTTTTAATAAATCGGTCGGTGAAAATTATCAACCTAAAATCATTTTAACATAAACTCAACATTTCCTTCTTTAAAATCGTTAATATAACTTTAAAACACTTTAAACTATAACCTTTCTTCCAAAATTCATTAAAAGAACCCATGACACTATAAACCTTCAAATGACATTTTTCACCCAATTTTCATGAGAAATACTATTCGTTATCTTTTGAAAATCATACAACGATAAATGTACATATCAAATATTTTCTTAAGCAAATTCATCATGAATACAAAGTTTCAAAATCAAACATAGAAGTTTTCAAGTGTGGTCTTGGCCATTTTAATCATTTTTCCTTCAAACTTTTCAACAACTAGAAACCCTAATTCTAACCATATCGAAGCAAGTTCACAAATAACAAACAAATTCCCAATCAGGTCCTCAAGTCCGCTACCTAGAATTCACCTCAAGTCGCTACCTAGGTTGGGAATCCAAGAGCCCAACTTCATCTTTTGAGATGATTTCCTTTTATCAATATTAACTACAGATCTACACTAATCAACATTATTAAGGCTAGATCTACAAGATTCAAGTCTGTACCTACGGATCTACCAAGATCCAATGATATCCGCAAAGCCCAACAAGATCACTCAACTTTTCTCCAAGAAAACACTCCCCAAGCTTGATAGCCTCCAAGATGCTCAAACCCACTCAAGATCTTCAAGTTTTGTCGAAGAAATCAACCTCCAAGTGCAAGATCAAGCCCCAAGATGCTCACCCAAGCTTTTCCTTCTTTCCTTTTCCTTTCAAATTTTGGATCTCCTTTCTCTCTCCTTCCTTGGTTGGCTGGGGTGAAGATCAAACCATAAAATCATCATCAACTCATCACAACTCAAATGATTTTGTAGGAAGAAAAGAAAAATGAAGATCAACCCACTTACCTCTTATTTTCTCCAAGAACTTCAGCCCACAACTCCTTCTCTCTCTCCTCTCTCTCGGCTGCTAGGAGGATGAAGATGATGGTGGTTGATGGTGGTTAAAAGTTCAAGAAGATTGGATGAAAGTTGGAAGAAACTTTGAAGCAAAATCTCTCTCTCTCAAGCTCTCTCCCTCTCGGCTCTTCTCTCTCTCTCTACTCCAGATTTTTTGCAGCTGAAAATGAAAGCTTGGAAGCCAAGAAGTCAAGGCTTTAAAGTCTCAAAGTGCTTTTCCCATTTGGGGAAAAGTGCTTTTTCAGACACTATGTCAGCGTCCTAACTTACACTGCTCGGGTTCATTCCGACACTGTCCAAACTTATTAATATCCTCGGTATTGTCATTTATGCTTAATTTCTTCTTAAAATTAAGCTAATCAGCTCGGTAGAAAATTAAAGTCCCTAATACCAAAATGCGGCAAACAAATCAGTATAAAATGCTATAAATTGTAAAATATTCAATTTAAATACAATTTTACTCATAAACAATTAAATAAACATAATTTAAATAGTATTATGTATTTTAAAAATAATTTGAAATTTCGAGGCCCTCACATCCTTCCCCCCTTAAAAGAATTTTGTCCTCAAAATTCCTTACCTTTCTAGGTAAATAACTCTGGATGACTCTTCTTCATCTCTTCCTCCAATTCCCACGTTGCTTCCTCAAGAGCATGATTTCTCCAAAGAACTTTGACCAGTGGAATCTTCTTGTTCCTCAAGTCTTTTACTTCTCTGTCAAGGATTCTTACAGGTCGCTCTTCATAGGATAAGGATTCATCCACTTCAATCTCTCCTAAGGGTAATACATGGCTTGGGTCTGGATGATATTTCTTAAGCATAGACACATGGAAGACATTGTGGATCTTTGACATGTTCGAGGGCAAATCCAACTGGTATGCCACTTTCCCTACTCGCTTGAGAATCTCAAATGGTCCTACATATCGTGGTTTCAATTTCTTCCCCTTTTTGGATACCACTCCTCCTTTCATAGGCTTAACCCTGAGAAATACTTTATCCCCTACATCGAACTCCAAATCTTTTCTTCGGTTATCGGCATAACTCTTTTGTCGACTTTGAGCCGTTTGGAGTCTTTCTCGAACTAGCTTCACCTTCTCAAAAGCCTCTTCAACCCATGGAATAGTGGTTGGATCTAAAATTTTCTTTTCTCCTACTTCATCCCAATGAATAGGTGACCTACACCTTCTTCCATAAAGTGCTTCATAAGGAGCCATCTGGATTGAGGCATGGTAGCTATTGTTGTAGGCGAATTCCACTAGTGGCATGTGTTGACTCCAACTCCCTCCAAAATCCAATATACATGACCTTAGCATATCTTCCAAGGTCTGAATTGTCCTCTGGTGTCCATCCGTTTGGGGATGATAAGCGGTGCTCAAACTAACCTTGGTCCCCAAATTCTCTTGTAACTTTTGCGAATCGAAAGCGAACCTTGGATCTCTATCGAAGCGATGCTTACAGTGTACACCGTGGAGTCTAACAATTTCATCCAAGTACAATCGAGCCAACTTCTCCAAAGGGCATTTCATACTTACCGGTAGAAAATGAGCAGTCTTAGTAAGTCGATCCACTATCACCCAAAGCTGCATCATCTCCTTTTGACTCCTAGGCAACCGGTCACAAAATCCATAGTGATATGATCCCATTTCCATTCAGGTATCTCTAAGGGTTGCAACAATCCGAAGGTTTTGGTGTTGACTTTAACTTGTTGGCACGAGACAGGTCTGAACAAATTTGGCCACATCTCTCTTCATTCCATCCCACCAATCGTCCTTTTCAAGTCTTGGTACATTTTATTACTTCCGGGATGAATGGTATACCTAGTTGTGTGCTTCCTCCAATATTTCTTTCCTCAACCCTTCATTTATGCAGCACAACTACGATCTTGAAATTTCAAGATTCCCTCAGTCTAACTTAAAATCCAATGTTTCTCCCCTATTCACCTTTTCAATCCACTTTTGCACCATAGGATCTCCTTTTTGTACTTCTTTGATATGTTCCAGTATTGGAGATTTCAACATTAAATTTCCAAATGTGATTTTCTTTTTCTCCAAGCAAGGATTCCATTCGCCAGCCTCTGCTAACATTTCCCATTGCTTAACCATCAAGCTCGCCACTTGAGCTTTTCGACTTAGTGCATCTGCCACTTTATTGGCCTTCCCAGGGTGATAGTTTATGGTGCAGTCATAATCCTCAAGAAATTCTACCCATCGCCTTTGTCTTAGGTTTAACTCTTTTTGAGAAAATAAGTACTTAAGGCTTTTGTGGTCTGTAAAAACCTCAAATGTCACCCCGTACAAATAATGTCTCCACTTTTTCAGCGCAAAGATAACTGCGGCCAACTCCAAATCATGTGTTGGATAGTTTTGCTCATGGGGTTTTAATTTCCTAGAAGCATAGGCAATAACTTTCCCATTTTGCATCAGGACACACCCTAGTCCTTCTTTCGAGGCATCCGAATAAACTACAAACCCATCCTTTCCATTTGGTGGTCAACACTGTTGTCAAACGTCTCTTTAACTCTTGAAAACTAAGCTCACATTTTGGGTTCCAAGCGAACTTAACATGCTTCTTAGTCAATTCCGTGAGTGGCCCCGCAATTCTAGAAAAATCTTCGATGAAGCGACGGTAATATCCTGCCAAACCCAAGAAGCTTCTAACCTCGGTAGGGTTTCTCGGTTGCTTCCATTGAGTCCTTGCTCTCCACTTTGGAGGGATCCAGCAATCCCATCCTTAGAAATTTTATGCCCTAAAAAGGACACTTCTTCCAACCAAAACTCACACTTGTTGAACTTAGCATACAATTGATGCTTTCGGAGGATTTGAAGTGCTATCCTTAAGTGTTGAGCATGATCCTCTCGGGTCTTTGAGTACACTAGGATATCATCAATAAAAACAACCACAAACTGATCCAAGTAGGGTTTAAAGACTCGTTGCATCAAATCCATAAATGCCGCTGGAGCGTTGGTTAACCCAAAAGGCATTACCACGAATTCAAAATGCCCATACCTCGAGTTAAAAGCAGTTTTCGGTACATCTTCCTTCCTTATTCTCAACTGGTAGTACCCTTGCCTAAGGTCCAGTTTAGAAAAGACTACGGATCCTTGTAATTGGTCAAACAATTCATCAATAAGCGGCAAAGGATACTTATTCTTTATTGTCACATCATTGAGTCCTCGATAATCAATACACAACCTCAAACTTCCGTCCTTCTTTTTAACAAAGAGCACAGGTGCTCCCCAAGGTGAATCACTCTCTCTAATGAAACCCCGCTCCAATAAATCTTGCAATTGAATTTTCAATTCCTTTAATTCAGCTGGAGCCATACGATACGGGGTCTTAGAAATTGGAGCTGTCCCTGGTAGCAAATCAATCTTAAACTCTATCATTCGTTCAGGAGGAAGATTTTCCAACTCTTCAGGAAATACATCAGGGAAATCCTTTACAACCGGCACCTCTTCTAACTTTATTTTATCACTAGGAGGATTTATCAGAAAGGCCAAATACCCTTGAGCTCCTTTACTTAACAATTTCCTCGCTCTAATCCCCGAAATCAGGGCAGATGACGCTAATTTCCCTTTCATTTCAAACTTCAAAGTAGCCTCTCCAGGGATGGAAAATTCCACAGTTTTTGCCCTACAGTCCAGTTTAGCATGATGACGAGCTAGGCAATCCATTCCTAGGATAACATCATACCCCTTTATGTCCAAACTAATCAAATCCACCACTAATTTTCTCTCTCCTATCCAGACATCACAATTCTTATATACCCAGCTAGTAACTAGACTTTGTTCCCCCGTTGGCGTTTTAACCTCCAGATCATATGGTAATCTAGTAGGTTTTATATCCACTCCACTTAAAAAGGAGGGATTCACAAAAGAATGTGATGCACCAGGATCAATCAAAATCTTAATAGCGATGAAAGATAGGGATTGTACCTTCAACCACTTCCGTGGGGTCAGGAACCTGTGGGTGATCAATGGCATAGACTCTGGCACTGGGTGATTCCCGCTACACTAGCTTGACTGGTGTTGGGCTTATTGACCGGCTGGGTCGTGCTTTCCTTTGGAAGCACTGGGCATGAGGCCAGTTGATGTTCAGTACTTCCACATCTAAGGCAGGCTCCCATCTTCTTCCAACAAACGTCCTCAGTGTGGTTTGCCTTCCCACAGAAGCCACATGATACCATAGGAGTAGAAACTTGCCTTCCTTGTGAAACTCCTCTTGTCTGCCCCCTTCCGGCCATGCCTCCTCTTGATCTGTTCCCCACCAAAGTTCCTCTTAAATTCGATCCCCTTGATGATCCAGACGGAATTGCTCGGCCCATTCCCCTTCCAAACTTAGGAGTTGGGGCACCTATGTCCATTGGACTACGGCTACTACTGGGTGCGTTCCTCTTCCTAGCATTAAAGATCTTCACCTGAGCCTTAGCCCCTTCAATTCTTTGAGCCTTCTCCACAGCTTCACTAAAGCTATTAACTTGAGTTGCTGCCAAACTTTCTTGCAATTCTACATTTAATCCTTGCACGAATCTCCTTATTCGTCTTTGTTCGGTGGCCACTAATTCAGGAGCAAACTTGGACAGCTTAGTAAATTGAGCTTCGTACTCTGCAACACTCCAAGATCCTTGCTTACATCTGATGAAATCATCCTCCCTTTTCTCTTGAACTAGTGGAGGAAGAAACTTGGCATTGAACTCCCTAGTGAAGTTTACCCAAGTTCTAGGGGTTTGTTCCCTTTCCCATTTAGTTCTTATCATGATCCACCAAGAACGAGCAGCCCCCTCAAACTGAAAGGTAGCAAAAGTGATTTGCCTATCCTCGGGGTAACCTAAGGCATTAAAGATATCTGAGATCCTTTCCATCCAACTCTCAGCGACTTCGGGATCAGGTCCTCCATAAAACTTAGGGGGGTTAAACCTCTGAAATCGCTCAAGAGCCCTATCCTCTCCAACCCCAAGATTACCCAGATGTTGCTCAGGTCCAGGGCCCTGCTGCCCAGCCATACGATCTAAGATTTCGGTCATACGATTCATGGCAGTTGCCATTTGCTCCACAATATTAACCCCGGCCCCTTGATTTTGCTCTGCGGTGGACTCCCGGTCACCACCGAGATTGTGAAGTAACCTAGACCCACGTCCTCGGCCTCGGCCTCTTCTACCCTCCATATTTCTATAGGGGCAGAAATTTAACATAATAAATAAGTATAGTACGTAATTGAAAAGTAAATAAAGATAAGAACGAAGCATTTAACATACACACTTTACATTCATAGAAATGCCAAGAGTACATCAGGAAGCATGCTTTTGGTCAAAAGGGTACACATAGGTACCTCAAGTTCACAAGTACACTCAACAAAAATATGGTACTTGAAGAGTTAGCAAGCATGCACTTTACAAAAGTTGGGAACCCACTCTACTGGTTTACTCCCACAAAAGTCTATGTCAATCCTAGTCCTAAACTAGGCCAATCCATCAGGTCTCGTAGGAGGAAGTCTCAGTAGAACTCTCCTCAGACGGCTCAGACATCAGGTACTGTGGATCTCCCTCAGCCATAGCAACGTCTCCCACAGACTCAATCGGAGGCTCTCCTCCCATATCAGCATCAGTAACAGGCTGGTTAACCGAGTCCTCCTCAACTCGGTTAGCCTCGATCACTCCTCCGATCAAAGCCTCACATCCAGCCACAATGTCCTCAGCCCTCTCTCGAGCTACCCCCACTATCCTAGCGGCCCGCTCATTAGCTGTTAACCTCAGCCTCAAGCTCTCCAATCCTAGCAAGTCGAGCACAGTGCCAAGTAAGTCTCTCAATCTGCCTGGCTGATCCTCGTCAACCTCTTCCTCTCTCGGTAGACTGCCAGGACTACGTGGTCAGGGTAAGCATGAGTCCTCCAACATCCACATGGATCACGGGTAGTGCGAATCCTAGGGTTGTAGGCGCAGGCACCCCTAGCACTCAATCTGTAGGATAGGGTAGGCTGTCGACGTCGAGGTCCGTCTCCACCACCAAACTCCATGGCCTACAAGAATAAATTCTATTAGAGCTCATCTAACTTAAAAGTCATCAACATTTATTCATACACAAATTACCCTCACTCTACATTCATTTCTAGTCTATTAACTCTTAAACAACTCACTATACCCAGACTATTCAAACCTAGGCTCTGATACCACCTGTGACGACCCACCTCTCCCTAGGGCGCACCCCAAGGTATCGGTGACAGCTCTCGCCAGACTCACTCACTCTATAATCACTCCACTTATCGAAGTTCAACTTGACAAGATAACACTCTTAACCCAAAATAACAGAGACCTGACTTTACAATACATAACATTTGAATTACAATCCATAATATATAAGCAATTCATCCCTACGACTTTGTTTCATCATACAGGGTTCTCAAAAGACCTTGTATAAAAGTTCCCAAAAGATAACATCCCAAATTCTTCAAAAACATCAAAATAGGAATAACCCTAATCTTAAGGGTAGTCGTCCTCATCGTGGATCTCATCTCCTGCTAAGGAAAACAAATGGAAGAAAGGGTGAGCTAGAAAGCTCGTGAGTTCCCAAAAACATGCAATTCACATAACAGTTAAACATTTTCACTTAATAACAGGGCACTTGGAAATAAATCATGTAATAAAGCAGTTAACAACACTAGTAAGGATACGGGGCTCTCAGGAGCCAGTGTCCACGTTGCTTGAATACGAACCAGTAGTTGACACTCCGTCAACTGCCATTATTCCTATGTAGAACTCCACTTCCTCCTTACTCCTCCAAACCTCCAACGGGCCACTCCAAACAGTAGTTTGTAACAGTGGTAACAGTACAGTAGTTTCAGTGGTTTGTGGTTTCGGTGGTTTCTGGTTTCTGGTTTGGTGTACTCTTTCAATTGGGACAAGTCCATAAGCCAAGTCCGAGTACTTTTATTTGCATCGGTGTCGGTGGTGGTTGCTCTTTGGGAGCAGGTTGGTGCGAACTCGGCCTCGAGCACAAGATCTGATGGGTTAAGTCACCGTGCTTTGACATCGAAATAACCCTATGGTTCTTCCCATTCTTCTCGGCCTATGCCCCCTACGCACGAAGTTGAAGGGTTCACCGATAGGTCTCTGCATTTCCGACCTTTTCAAACACATGCCACTAAACAAGATCGTAACATTCTATCACTTCAGTTTACTTTTACTATCATTCAGTTTGATTGCATAATCATTTTACTTAGATAAGGGTCGATAAAGTACACACTGCCCTACCTAAGGGTTCAAAAATCAGGTTTCACAGTACAATCACAACAATACACATCATTTCAGTCATTTCACATAGCACATAACAGGCATGGAAACTCACCAAAGTAATAGGGCTCAGCCTCTACGTAAGGGTCGAATTCACTCTCCTCTTCGAACCCTAAACAAGTAAAAACAGTAGTTGAGAAATTCTGTTCCTTCACTCATTATTCAAAACAATTCATTTACACCCCTTTTCAGTTTTCAGTCAATGTTTTTCCCCAAAAATTCTCTCAAGGAAACACTTTCATTTCCAATACGATAATTCAAACGAATCTTTGAAAGATCATTATCTCATTTCAAAAACCATACATTACCGATGTACTCACTAGCATTTTTCCACATTTTCTTTTAATAAATCAGTCAGGTGAAAATTATCAACCTAAAATCATTTTTAACATAAACTCAACATTTCCTTCTTTAAAATGCGTTAATATAACTTTAAAACACTTTAAACTATAACCTTTCTTCCAAAATTCATTAAAAGAACCCATGACACTATAAACCTTCAAATGACATTTTTCACCCAATTTTCATGAGAAATACTATTCGTTATCTTTTCGAAAATCATACACTGATAAATGTACATATCAAATATTTTCTTAAACAGAAATTCATCACGACTGAATACAAAGTTTCAAAATCAAACATAGAAGTTTTCAAGTGTGGTCTTGGCCATTTTAATCATTTTTCCTTCAAACTTTTCAACAACTAGAAACCCTAATTCTAACCATATCGAAGCAAGTTCACAAATAACAAACAAATTCCCAATCAGGTCCTCAAGTCCGCTACCTAGAATTCACCTCAAGTCCGCTACCTAGGTTGGGAATCCAAGAGCCCAACTTCATCTTTTCAGATGATTTCCTTTTTATCAATATTAACTACAGATCTACACTAATCAACATTATTAAGGCTAGATCTACAAGATTCAAGTCTCGTACCTACGGATCTACCAAGATCCAACGATATCCGGCAAAGCCCAACAAGATCACTCAACTTTTTCTCCAAGAAAAACACTCCCCAAGCTTGATAGCCTCCAAGATGCTCAAACCCACTCAAGATCTTCAAGTTTTGTCGAAGAAATCAACCTCCAAGTGCAAGATCAAGCCCCAAGATGCTCACCCAAGCTTTTCCTTCTTTCCTTTTTCCTTTCAAATTTTCGGATCTCCCTTTCTCTCTCCTTCCTTGGTTCGGCTGAAGTGGGGGGGTGAAGATCAAGCCATAAAATCATCATCAACTCATCACAACTCAAATGATTTTGTAGGAAGAAAAGAAAAATGAAGATCAACCCACTTACCTCTTATTTTCTCCAAGAACTTCAGCCCACAACTCCTTCTCTCTCTCCTCTCTCTCGGCTGCTAGGAGGATGAAGATGATGGTGGTTGATGGTGGTTAAAAGTTCAAGAAGATTGGATGAAAGTTGGAAGAAACTTTGAAGCAAAATCTCTCTCTCTCAAGCTCTCTCCCTCTCGGCTCTTCTCTCTCTCTCTACTCCAGATTTTTGCAGCTGAAAATGAAAGCTTGGAAGCCAAGAAGTCAAGGCTTTAAAGTCTCAAAAAGTGCTTTTCCCTGTTTCAGGGAAAAAGTGCTTTTTCGGGCACTTTATGTCGCGTCGCGCGCGTCAGTCTAACTTACACTGCTCGGGTTCATTCCGACACTGTCCAAACTTATTAATATCCTCGAAGTATTGTCATTTATGCTTAATTTCTTCTTAAAGTCGCTAATCACGCTCCGGTAGAAAATTAAAGTCCTAATACGGCCAAAATCGCACACCGGCAAACAAATCGTATAAAATGCTATAAATTGTAAAATATTCAATTTAAATACAATTTTACTCATAAACAATTAAATAAACATAATTTAAATAGTATTATGTATTTTAAAAATAATTTGAAATTTCGAGGCCCTCACACCTTTGAGCTTTTTCAAGGGCAACACTAAAAGTCTCAATTTGAGCTGCTACGAGGGCGTCTTGAATTTCTAGGTTGAGTCCCTGAATAAATCGTTTTATTCTCTTTCGCTCTGTAACTACTAGTTTTAGGGCAAATCTAGATACCTTAGTGAATTGGGGACTGTAGTGAGTCTTGGCGAGAGTCGGGCAAGCGGTCCGCTGAATCCTTTGGTTCGCCTTAGGGGGAGGTGGGGTCGTCACAGACTTCTCATTGTAAGTCAGAGATTCATCAATGTCAATTTCTTCTGGCTTCAAGACGTGACTGGGATCTGCATGATATTTCTTTAATAGAGAAACATGAAACACATCATGGATTTTGGATAAGTTCGCTAGTAATCTCAATCGATAGGTTACGGCCCCTACTCGCTGAAGAATTTCAAGCGGCCCCACATGTCTCGGTTGGAGTTTCTTTCTTTTCCCCATCGTTGGAAAGCCCTATGAGTCTAGTTTCTATCGCCACTAACAGCACTCGATTTCGATTTTTCTACACCAAGTTATACTCGTTTCCCCAAGATTACGCAGTACCCACTGTTATACCCGAACTTCAGCTTTTGTCGCGAACTTATTCTTGGTCGAACCTTGATGCTTCTTGAATCTTTGCTTGCTTATTTCATTCCAAACATCGTACTTGACTTGTGAATCTATTAAACCTTCAATGTTTCATCATTTTGCAAACTTGAATCACCCTAGAACTTCCTAGTTTAGGTGCATTAACTTGTAGCATTCATTTGCACTTGTTAAGTTGCATTTACTTGTTTTGGTTCGAGTTGATGATTGTATAAATTTGTTGTACATAGGGCTTGAAGGTGGTATCGAGAGCGATCAAGGCGCGAACATTTAAGTTACTTGGCTTTGTTTGGTGAGTGTTCTCTTGCTTGTTTCGTGAACTTGTGTGATTTCTCGAACTACATGCTTATGTGTTTACTTGAATTACATGACTGTAAGAATTGCTTGAAATGTGACTATTGAACTTGCCTACACTTTATACATGTTTGGACTACTGAGGTTGAGTCGAGGGTGTACTTTATTGCACTCGAATTTTTTCGCTTGACTTTCACTTGGAGTTTGATCTACTCAAACTTTGATTTGACTTTGTATACTTTGATGTGAAAAGTCGTTCGCGTGATATACTGTCTACTAATTTGATTCGTTTGGGGCTCCAAAAACCCCAAAACCCTATTGGTGAGCCATTTGTATCGAGCTAGCGTGGGTTTGGTCAAGAAGATCGGTGAACCATAGATTATTCGATTTGGTTCTTTGGAACATGGTATACTCGAGTATTACTCAAATTTGATTAGTTGAGGTGTTCGAGCCCGGTAAAGGGGTAATTGGTGGACGGTTGTGCTGTAAGTGGTGTCTATGGACTTGGTTCTTGACTTCAAACATTGACGGAGAGTCAACGGCCCATGTTTCGATCAACCTTTTGTGGATTTGGTTTTTGGAAACCACCTGTATCCTTTATTTGAATGTGTTGCTTTATTTTACATTAAATGCGATATTTGACTATTTATTTTGCCTATTTGTTAATGTGACTGCATATTTTTTTTGGGACCTCATTAAGTTTTAGCTTGCCCCATTCCCTTTTGTTTTCCTTAACAAGGATGTGTAAGAGGTCGGAGAGTTTACTTTTGGCTTAAAAGTCAAGTGTTCTACATTTTGTGTAAGTACCGCTGTATTAGTGGACTTGTTCCATTTTGTAAGTTTAAAGTTGGTTGTAAACTTTAGGATTGAGATATTTGTAAGCTTTATGTCTATGTAATTTGGAGTTTTACTTTATTCTGAGAAAGTGTTGAGTTTTAATGCTTTGATGGTACTTTGAGTATTTGATTCCTGACGAGAGTTGAACAAGCAGTTTGCTAATCCTTAGGATACGCCCTAGGGAAAGGTGGGGCTGTCATAGTAAGCAAACAAAGTAGTATTGCAAAATTGGTCAAAAGAGCACAGTTAATTATTTGGGATGAGGCAACAATGGCTAAGAAATATGTCATTGAGTGCTTTGATAAGCTTCTAAAAGATACAATGGGAACAGACACTATATTTGGAGGAAAAATAGTTATTTTTGGTGGCGACTTTTGCCAAACATTACTTGTTGTGATCAAAGGGTACAAAGAAGACTATATCTCAACCAGTTTAACGAAGTCCTATGTTTGAAATTTTCTTGAGAAATTAAGACTAGTTCAAAACATGCATGCACATCTGGATAAACCTTTCTCACAATTTCTCTCGTCTAATGGAAATGGGGTTGTGCTTACTTTTGCTGACTCAAGAATAGCATTACCTCAGCATCTCACTATTCCTTTTACTGATGATCATTCCTCAATAGCTGCTTTAATAAGTGATGTATTCCTTGACCTAAAAGCTTTTGGATCTCATTCTCTCCATACTCTTAACAGAGCTATACCAACTACCAAGAGTGATTTTGTGCATGACATAAATAATATGCTTATTAGACAATTTTCTGATATAGAACATAAGTATCTTAGCCATGATGAAACTGTTGATCAGTCAAAACAAGCAGAGCATGAAGATTTTTTGCAGTCCCTCGAACCCCCCAATCTACCACCATATGAATTGATTCTAAAAGTTAACTGTCCTGTTATACTCCTTAGAAATTTGAATCCAACAGAGGGTTTATGTAATGGAACACGCTTAATTTGTCTTGCATTCAATAAAAATGTTATCTATGCTATCATTGCTGTCGGAAACCATACTGGGAAACATTTTTTTATTCCTAAGATATCATTGCAGTGTTCTAATCCTCATATTTATACAGTACCATTTAGGAGAGCACAGTTTCCACTAAGGCTTTGTTTTGCTATGACGATTAACAAGGCACAAGGGTAGACACTTGATTTTGTGGGCCTTTATCTAAAAAAGTCAGTTTTTACTCACGGTCAACCTTATGTTGCTCTATCAAGAGCTAAGACAACTAGTAATGTGTGAGTTTTGGTCCAGTCAACTGTTGATGAAGAAATTGATATCATTTCTACAAGAAACATTGTCTATTATGAAGTTTTGTCAATTGCTGATACGCATTGATTAGTCTTGTCTACCATTGCAGTCAGTTTATTATCTTTGCTCTTTATCTATTGTCGCGCCCCATTTTTTGAATGGAAAAAAAGGAAAGATTGACTTTTGAAAAGAGAAATGGAAATGGTCATGGGACTACAAAATGCGACGGTTTGGACCAAAAATAAAAGTCTAGAAAAGGGTTTTTAGAAAAATTTGGAGTCGCCACTTGGTATGGAGTTTAGGTGCACCAAGTCACCCAAAAGATTTTAATTAATGAAAACAAACTAAGAAAACCCTTTTTTAGACGACTCCAGGTCTTTGAAAAACTAGAGAAAAAGGTTCGGGGGTCACGGTTGAAAGAAGGGAAGGCAAAGATTCGATTTTACTCGTCTCTAAGGCACCCTTCTAACCTAGCCAAAGCTAGTTGCAAGATTTAGTTAAAAAATTTCCTAATTCTAACTTTAAAATTTATCACATTTTGATGTTGTCTATATGGATGCAAAACCTAATGTTGGATCGAGAGGGGCAAAATGTCTCCTTGAGGTGTGATTGGAATTGATCACATTAGTTGTGTCATCCAATTTTGATCCCTTGAGGAGGTCACGAAGAATGCAAATGATGAGACTCGAACAAACGAAAAAAATAGGGTTTTCAAAATGCAATTTTTATAAAATATCAAGAGGAAAGAAATTGGATTTTTGAAAAGATCAATTTTAAGTGCAAAGAGGAACTTGAATTTCCAAAAGAATGCAATTTTAAGGAAAATGGATTTTTGACTTTAAATTGCTAAAACATGAAGAAGAAAGTTGATTTTTAAAGAATGAAATTGATAGAGTTTAAAATAGTGCACATGTATGTCCTAAAAAGGGATAATGCAACATAATGGGTGCGGGGGACTAAGTTCGTGACTTTAAATCTTCCTTTTCATAGAAGGAAATAAAAGCGTGCTAAGGCTAAGAAGCCATACTCGCTCTTATCCCTAATTCAAAGGGTAATGCCTTAAATGCACTAATCTAAAAAAGGAAAACTAAATGAGATGTTTCGCATATGGGATGGGGGAATAGTAACATGCAAAATGGGAAAGGAAACTCTAAAAGTGAAAGGTGTGTGAAATTTGTATCTAATGCATGAACGGCATTTAAGGGTCTAGCGTTGGACTAGCCCTCGTCAAAAAGGTTCTCACTAACGTTGGATTAGTGAGAAATCGAAAGGAAAGGCCACAACTAGCGTTGGACTAGTGTGGTGACGTCAATATATTTACACAATAAACATGTAGACATGATAATAAAGCAAGTAAACACATAAAACACATAAACACATAACACATAGGCATAATATCTAGATGCAAAACCCTAGGAAAGCAAGTAAACACATAATCATGCAAGCATGCAAAATAAGCATATAAAACCTAATTATTACATTGAGGGGAACCTAAATACATTCTAAAGGGAAAAATTCGAAATAACAATCTAACTATTACATTTTCTAGAATAAATACACTTTTTGCCAAAATTAAACCTATCTATTACGACTTGGCATCCAAGGCCTCCAAATGATTTACTCAAAATTAAATAACATAAATAAAGACTAGACATGAATAAAAGCAAAGGAAAACTTAATTTAAAACATGCAAAATCATGCAAAACACATAAAGAGCACATAATAGGGGAAAGAAGTTACCATCCCTTGATGTGAGGCCTTAATTGAATCCTTAAATGATGGGAACGATTATCTAAGACTCAATGTCAACAAAAGGGATCAAGGTACCAATTTAAAGGAAAAATCAACCAAAAATTCAAAGAAAGGATATCTAAACAGATTCTGCAAGCAACATAGACAAGACTAGGAAATAGAGTAAGATTACGGAATCAAAAAGCGGAAATATCAGAGTACGAAAGAGAGGAGAGGGGTAGAGCGCAACCTAGTCCGCGTTACAAGAAAAATCAAAGTCTGAGAGGGAAACGCTGGAAAGCGGACTCAGCAGCTGATCAGCGTCACTTCCCATCTTCAAAATATCAGGAAGATTGCTTCCAGTTTTCAGACAATAACACAAACACAATATTCAGAGGAAAGGGGGATCCATTCAAAGCATCAAACACCAGCATTCAGATCATGTCAAAACAAGCTAAAATCGAAGAAAGCCAAATCCTAAGCATCAACATCATCAAATGGACAAAAAGGGGAAGGGAGAAGCTGGGCTAGAAAGCGGGTGGTGCGTAACTAGCGTTCTTCACATCTTCAAATATTCAAGAGGAAACGCGGAGCCTTACGCGAACTAAGTCGCGCAAGGACCCCGCATTTCTTCACATCTTCAAACATTCAAGAGGAAACGCGCAGCGTTACGCGGAGAAATCCGCACAAGTAGTCCGCGTTTCTTCACATCTTCAAAACACGAAGAACATTTTTCCAGAAATTTCTCAGGAATCACAACATCATCACGAAGCATCAACGCGTCGATTTTAAACATAAAACAAATCTACTAGCCTTACCAAGGCTTTATAAACACAACATGCTCATATAACAACTGATAATCATCATCAAATATCATAAACTAAAAGAAAAACTATTCAAGACCTTGGTTCCACCAAAATGTCCAAATTTCCAGTAATTTTACGATCAAAAAATGGTAAATAAAGTAGAAGGATGTTACCTGAGTCGGAAGCTTGAATCTAAACGAAAGAGGAGGGCAGAAATTCCAAGAATAATCTTTTCAAGTATGAAACCTTAGCTTTTCCCTTTCTTCTTTCCTTTTCTCTTTTTTCTTTGATTTTTGATCATTTTTTCTCTCATTTTTCTCTCTCTCAGCCTCCCTCTTCTCTCTTTTTTCTCTCAGATTTCAACCTCCTTTTGTTAAACCCTAACCTAGTCTATTTATAGCCACCAAACCTAGAACTAAGGGTTTTGATGTTCTTGGGATGAGGGGGGCTAATTTTGAACGTTAGATGAGTTGTTAGGGATTAGGGGCAAGTTGGGGAATGTTTAAATAGGTTTCTTATCGTTCAAGCATCGGAAATTACAGCTGGAAAAGGATGATCCGAGTTCTGAAAAAATCCGCGCGTCATTTTTTTTCGCTTCTGATCAAGTTTCGCGGACTCATCCGCGTTTTTGACTTTTCTTTTTTTCTCTCTTTCTCTTCTCTTTTTTTTTTTTAAAGAAAAACCTACAAAAATAAGAAAAATGTATTAGAATATTCAAAAAAAATAAATAACTAAACATTAATAGATAAAAACGTAAGAAAACAATTGAAATAGTCAAAATTTGGTGTCTACAACTTGCCCCTCTTTGTCTGAGTTTCGAAGAAACTCTAGACAAAGACGTAGACACCAAATGCTTACCTGATTTTGCTGGTTGTATCTGAACCATTGTAAACAACAGGAATGTTAAATTGCCAATTTTTAAACGAAAAATGCATAATATGACCGAACTCGTGTAGAGTTGCCTACGTATCTCGACATGAGAATCAGGTCAAACGTAGTTCCAATGCAAATGAACTGCGATGAAATGAGTACTGAAAACTTGTAAAATTCGAGAACGGGAGATAGAAGGGTGTGAGACTCACCAAGAATTTAAAATATCAAGAAGGGGAGATAGAAGGGTGTGAGGCTGAGACTCACCAATGAAAAATAAAATATCAAAACGGGAGATAGAACGGTGTGAGGCTGAGACTAAATTTAAATTTGAAGGGGATAGAAGGGTGACTCACCAAATTTAAATTTGAAAGAGGGATAGAAGGTGAGACTAATTTAAATTGAAGGAGGTGAGACTCAACGTAAATTTAAATTTGAAGAAGGGAGGTAGAAGGGTGAGACCAGAAATTTAAATTTGAAGCAGGATAGAAGGGTGTGAGGGTGAGCAATGAAATTTAAATTTGAAGAAGGAGGTAGAAAGGAGACTGAGAAATTTAAATTTGAAGCGAGGGATAGAAGGGTGCTGGCGAGGGTCGAAAGCATGAAATTTAAATTCTTTCAAATTTAGACTATTGTGGGATTGGACCCAAGTCGAATGACTAGATGGGAAAATGTAAATATCTTTGTTGATGGGATTGGACCCGAGCACGAATGACTAAACATACTATTGATGGGATTGGACCCAAGCCTGAATGACTAAACATACGATTCAGTGGGATTGGACCCAAGCCTGAATGACTAAACTAAACATACGATTCAGTGGGATTGGATCCAAGCCTGAATGACTAAACTAAACATACGATTCAGTGGGATTGGACCCAAGCCTGAATGACTAAACATACGATTCAGTGGGATTGGACTCAAGCCTGAATGACTAAACATACGATTCAGTGGGATTGGACCCGAGCCTGAATGACTAGATGGGAAAATGCAAACATAAATGCTTGATTGCCAGACTTTTGAAAAATAAAACATAAGTTGTTCAAACATGATAAATGTAAAAATGCAAGTAATGATGCACTCAATGAAATGGTGCGATTTTGATTTTTGATTTTTCTTGACTTGAAAAGTAAGTGATTGATAGGAACAATGACCTTTTTTTTTTTTCTTTTCTTTTCTTTCTTTTCTTTCTTCTTTCTTTTTTTTTTTCTTTTTTTTTTTTTTTCTTTCTTTTCTTCTGCAGGGTTGAAACAAATCCACATATGTTGCCATCGTCTTGATCTGCAAACCTTTTCTGGCAAAAATTAATTTTGAATGCATTATCCAGAATTGGAGATCACTTCTCTCAAACCAAATTTGCCCCAGTGTCAGATGGATCGTTAATCCTGCAGAAGTCATGGAATATTAACCAATTAGTCCATGGACATTAAGTTCCTCTTTTTTTCTTTTTTCTTTTTTTTTTCTTTTTGTTTTAATCCTAGAGTGTAAAAAACTCTTGTGATCACAGTTGTTGGCCATTAAATGACTAAAACGTATGAAAATCATGCAATAAAACACATTCATCAGATATTCATGCTTTGTGAAACATTGCTTGTTTTCAAGTGATAGGAAATATTCATCAAAAACAAGTTATGGGATTGAAATAAACCATGTAATCTTGGAAATCCAAATCCTCATAAACTAGGCAAAACATTATTATGCAATTATTCAATTTGCATCAAATACTCATAATGTCAAGTAAAAGAGAGACAATTATACCTCAATTTTAACAATTCAAGCTTGATTTCTCACTTTCACCAAATTTTGCAATCAAATGACTCATATAGTCAATTCAAACTTGCCTTTTCCACAGTTCTTCTCAAATTTTACTGCTAAAAGGGATTTACTGAAACACATCCTCTTATTCAAATTGAAATAATGTCTTTTGACGCGAAAATCAACACTTTTAGGTGAAGACTCCCGGTTACTCGACATATGCCTTCTTGCTCAAATAGTAAAGATGTCTTTTGACGTGAAAATTAACACTTTTAGGTGAAGATTCCCGGTTACTCAACATTTTACTTGTTCAAACTGCTTTGCATACTCATAATTCAAGCACCGTTTTACGCAAAAATTAACATTTGTAGATGCTAAACCTCCGGTTACTTAGTACTAGAATCATTGGAGTAGAATTTAAATTCTCACTTTGCTATTTTCCTTGCTTTTTCTTTTTTTTTTCTCCTTTTTTTTTAATCAAATGAAAGAGGATCATTTGCCAACTATATCAATCATTTTCTTGTAAAATCCAATAAAAGAAGAAATCTCATTTAATAGGAAAACAACTGAGGCATAATTTTTCCTATTTTACAAAACATACTTTCTAAAATGCCAATGTCTTAATCACATAACAATTATTTCCGAGTAAGATGGAAAAAGGATTTTTCGCATCACACGGGCTCTTATTTCAGAAGGATGAAAGCAATTGCAACCAAATGATTGGACATTTGCACCCTTTTTGAATCAAATTTTGAAGAGCAAATCAATTTGTGGGGCAAATGTGTAATTTAGACAAAGTTTTTTTTTTGTTTTTTGTTTTTTTGTTTTTTGTTTTTTTTTTTGAATTTATTTTGGCAGAGTTTCCCCTATAACTGGATGAAAACTCCCTGCCAGCAACCCAATTTTTCAAAATACATTTAACACATATAAGCACATAAAAGCTAAATTTAAACAAATATACACATCATGATGCAAGTAAATTAATCAAAAGTATTTCTAATAGTTAAACCTATGTCCTAAAATCAGAACACAAGATCAAACATAAAAGAAAGAAATAAAGCAAGAATAGAATAAACTGCCAATCAGGGGGCGGATCCGTCGCCTCCGGTGGCCTCTGGGATAGGCTGCTCAGGAAATTTAATGTCGAGGCATGCCACGTCTCAGGAAAAAGAATTTGTAAAGAACTGCGGGCTATAGCCTCTAGTAGTGTGTGTATGAAATCTCGTTTCCAAATTTTTCTGAAAATGCACTTGTCCTTCCTTGATTCTGCAATTAATCAATCTTCAAAATGATTTAATCATACAATCTAAACATTTACTCAAAATAAAGCTAGCTTCTTCGATTGGACCGATTGGTCACTTGTCCCTGCTTCTCTGCAAAAGAAAAGAAATGGTGAAAACATAATGATGACGCCGCCACTGTTCTACCATTTTATCTCAAGCAGCCCGTAAACATGAGTTCTTGGACGTCAATGAGTGGTGTCAGCTGAATTCCTTTTGTTTTACCGGTGCAGATCTGTTCTGTCGTTCTGCTTGCTTCTGAACCCATAACACCCATACCTTCATGATAAACTAAGAGGATTGTCCTTTGATGAAAGTGCCATTTTGATGAAAATATGTGCAAAGGAAAAAAATTTTATTTTAAAAATGACATCATGACCATAGAATGAATGCTAAACATGGCATTTTGAATCAATAATAGCCAAACGCCAGGAAAATTGTTTAAAACAAAAGCGTCACACTTGACCCCTTTGGATATCATCTCCTTGGAATTCACTGACGGTAAGGGAGTGCTTGACATAAGGTAAACCCTGATAAACGTAATCACCGACTTCCCTTGTCCCACGAACGTTTCCTTTCTGCTTGCACTGTTGCTTTTCAAAACTTGCCTTAGTATCCTTTCAGATTTGCACTGAAGTCGACTGATAAGGTAGTATAACGAAATGGACAGACTTAAATCTTAATTTTGTCAACTTAAACATGTTTGTTAAAATGGTGGCATCAGTGAGACAATCCCTTTTAACAAAAATTCAGAGGGAATGTATTTGCATCATTTGCCTTTTGATTGAGAAAGTTCTTTTCAGAAATTTTTGCAAAAAGGTGGAGGTCTATAACACTAGGCTTTTGCAAAGGGGTTAAGTGTGGTGTAGGGACAAGTTTTAAACTTGAATGCAAATTTTTTTTTTTTTTGTAGAAAATTTGCCCCAGTTTGGCCTCTCTCTCTCTTTTTTTTTTAAATACAAAAATTGCCCCAGTGTAGGGTTTGTGATTCTCAAGGGGGTTTGCTAAATAATTAACTGTTCTTTTATAAGTTCAAACAGGAGAATAGGGGGGTTGAAATGTTTAAACGAAAAGGAAAAAAATGTTGGCTTTTCAGACCATCCTTTTGCGGCAATTTCTAAAGAAAACTTTGTTCAATCATATGAAAATGTTTTTTTACACATGTCTGAATTGATTGGTTGAGGAAAAATCTGTCCATCCATCTCCATGAGAAACAATGCTCCTCCAGGTAGCACCTTTTGAGTAATGAACGGCTCTTGCCAATTCGGAGCAAATTTCCCCTTAGCCTCTTCTTGTATCGGAAGGATTCGTTTCAAAACCTTGTCCCCCACTTCGAACCTGCGAGGTCTAACTTTCTTGTTATAAGCCCGAGCCATCCTTTGCTGGTAACATTGCCCATGACAAATGGCATTCAACCTTCTTTCATCGATCAAAGACAGTTGCTCGTGACGTTGCTTGGTCCATTCAGCTTCTTCCAACTGAGCTTCCATTAGAATGCGCAAAGATGAGATTTCAACTTCAGCAGGTAATACCGTTTCCATCCCATACATGAGAGAGTAAGGTGTTGCCCCAGTAGAAATCCTGATTGCAATTATACATGCCAAAAAGGTAGTTTCTCATGCCAATTCGGTGTGTTTTGATCATCTTACAAATGGTGACATCCAAGTTCATGAGATATCAGAATTTTCATCCACCAAATTCCAAAATGACGACATCCAAGGGTCAAAGGTTTTTATTTGTGGTCATCTAAGAGCAAATAAAATAAATGTGTGAAAGTAAAATGAGTGGTACATAACTGAAGGACAAAAGAGAAATTCCATTTTATTTGGCAAAGAGCAGGATGGCAGATAATACCATGGAAGCATAATTAAAGGCATAATTCTAAGCAAGCAAAAAATAACAAGTGCATTGCTTTTGAAGAAATGATTGACATTAAAACATGATTCATTTTTTTAAGGACAATCCCCTCAGATTCACCAAAACCTCTTCCAAGCAAGCAGACAATCGGTAGCCCCAATTTTGCATGGCCTTTTGAGGATTCAAAGGAAACTTCACATTTCTCGTAGGTTCTGTGTCAAAGGTGACCCCGACAAACAGTTGAGATAACCCTGTCCCTAAATCATCATCAGACCTTTCCTTAAATGGTCCACCACCATCGCCTCATCTTCCTCCTTAATGAACTGAGCATGGTCAACAAATTCCTCCTCCACACTGATCATTCCAACGACGTTTTTATGTTCTGGGAAAGGGTTTCTATTGACGTTCGGCCCTTGCTCATTCTTTCTTCTCAGAACTATGTCCCCAACATCCACCATGTCTTGAATTTTATGCTTCAAGGCCCAACAATTAATCGTCGAATGACCCGGGCTTCCAGAATGGTAAGCGCAGATAGCATGGGGATCATACCCAGTAGGGGGTCCTCGGGGATACAGTTTGGGAGGGACAGTGCCAATTTTCCCAGCGGCCTTCAACTGCTCATACAGCTGGTCAATGGGGCGGCCCAAATTGGTGAAAGTCCGAAAGGTTTTCTGATTTTGCATTTGATTATGCTCAAAAGAATTTTGGACAGGATTTTGTGGAGCAAGTCTAGGAGCATAGTTTTGACGGGGGTAGGAAATAGGTTGGGAAGTTGAAAACAAAGGTTGGGGGTCCAAATGAATAGGGCGGGTGCGAGGCGTCTGGGCGGCAGTGTGATAAACAGACTGATGGTAGGGATACGGTAAGTATGAGTTTGGATTGGTGGGATGGCTCCGAGTTCTGGGCCTAAAGGTGGGTTCTGATCCCACACAAAAGCAGCTTCTCCTTCATTCTTTTTAAACGGGAGTTTCCTCCCACTGCCATTCTGCCCTTGCAATGCTTCCAATTGCTGTTTCAGGGCGGTCACATTTACAATTTTTCCAACTTTAACAAACTCATCATATTCCTCTAACTTATTGACAATTGTAGCAAAAGAACTCCCAGTCATGCGAAAAATCTCCTCAAAATAAGGCGGGTCATGTGCCTTGATGAAAGTACGAACAATCTCTTCTTCAGTCATAGGAGGCTCAACTTTAGCAGCCAACTTTCTCCACCGCTTGGCATATGACTTGTGATCTTCTGAGGGTCTCCTTTTGACTCCTTCCAATGTAGTTCGTGTCGGTGCCAACTCACAATTGAATTCATACTGCTTCACAAAAGCTGTTGACAAATCCAACCAAGTTTTGATCTCTTGAGATTTCAGGTTCGAGTACCAATCCAAAGCATCCCCTTCTAGGCTCTCGGGGAACAGACGCATAGGCAAGTTCTCATCATCCACTGGTTTACCAAACTTGTTGGCAAACATTTTAAGGTGCGTCTTAGGGTTCCCGGTACCATCATACTTGCTGAACTTAGGGGTCTTGAAACCCATAGGTAGCTGTACGTCAGGAAATAGGCACAGATCATTGTAATCCAATCCACCATGTCGGTTCAGACCTTGGTTCTTCCTTATGAATTCGTCGAATTTATCTAGCCTTTTCAGCAAATCTTTGTCGACTGGTGCAACAAGGTCATCCACCGCCGGTTTTCCTTAGGAAGTCAGATCCCACACAAATGGTTCAGTGGTATGGTATTGAGGTTCTGGAGGGTGAGTAGGCATGTTTAAAGTGATCTGGGGTTGAGTATGAGGGTTTGTCTTTCTGGTCGGGCTTAGTGGGATGCAATTAGGATGGGAATGTGGAAGATTGGTGTTGTGATGAGAAAAGGTAACATCGTATGGGTTAGAAGTAGGTGGGACAAAAGTAGTTTGAATATTGGTCAGGAAGGGGAGTTGACTGTCTGTCACAGGGGGGTTGCTAACAACGGGTCCATGTTCATTCAAGACACCTCCTTTATTGTTATTTGCCACTAACTGATCAATTACACGCCTTTGCGCGGCCATCTCGGCGCTCATCTCATTAAATCTTCCCAGTACTTCACTTAATTGAGCTCCCAAAGCAGCGAAGTCGGGCGAAGTGACCAAAGCATTCCTATCTGAGCCTTCTGGTGCAGAACTCATGCTTACGGGCTGTTTTGAGCTTTTGCTTTTAGATCGGGTAATGATGGGGTTTCTGTGTGAAGCTATTTTTAAAAGTACCTGAGTGGGAAAGGAAACACACTTTAGGAGCTTATTCCAAAGGGGAGCTGCAGAGATTTATTTGAAAGAAAGAAAAAAGAAGAAGAAGAAAAAAAAACGAAGTTAGTGACTGCTTATATAATTCAGATGCATGTCCTAGAAGGGGGGGCCCTTTTATTCCAAGGGTCGGCCTAGTATGAAAAATGTAATCCTCTGGGGTATGCACCATACAATACCTGATGGGTCCGATCACTTCACTGATATGTGATTAGTAAAACAATCTAGAGGATCGACCAAAAGAAAATGTGATACTTGATGCATCACGAGGACAAAGTCCGAATGGATTTATTACTTTAATTGACATGTGAAAAGAGGTTAAAGGTTAATTTGGCATGAAAAGGATTATTCTCGAAGGAATTGTAGTGCCTTGACTAGTCTTGAGTTAAACATGGATCTAGTTCAAATGGATTGGACGGGATTGATGGTTTACCCAAAAGTCGACTGGGTTCATTGCTAACCTGTAACTCCACATCTCAATTTTATTTGCAACACACTAGCTCATAAGCCTTCTAAAATCAAAATTTGGCCTTGATAAAATCATTATCTCAACAATGAGAAATTACTTTGTGAATTTTTCGATTTAGTGTCCTTATGCATGGGATTTTACCAACTTTGATAAAATGGCCAAAAAGTGATTATTAGTGGCTTATATTCTAGCATACGAAGGTCACTCCATATCTTCGGTGCCATCATAGAAGGGATCGGACCCTACCTTACCTTGTGCACTACCCCTTTGGATGTTACTTAAAACATAAACATGCAAGTCTCATTGGATTACATATCCGAGACACAAGGGTGGTTTATTCCTAACATGGGATTCCCTATGCGGCATTCCCTCTATGGTTTATGCATGATGCCAGTTTATTAAAGCAAGTAAAGGTGCAAAATGAAACATGGCCTATAGGAGCCCCATTTGAATGCCGGGGTAAGCCTAAAAATGATATGCAATTACAACTTAAATGCAATAGATTCAAACGTGCAATAGCCTATCTAGAAGGATGGCTTGTCTTAAAAGAGTGCCAAGACTCTTATTTTCTAGAGTTTGTGAAATGCAAGAAAGGGAAAACACAAAAGGTTAGTTTAATCGACAGATATCACATAACACGTTGGAGCAACAAATTGCACAAAAATAAAGAGGGGTGGAATCCCTCCTCTCGTGTCTAGTGATCCTTAATAGGGTAAGGTAGACTCTCCCCTAGGCAATTCTAACATGAATGCATGAGGTTGAGCTCACTAATGCATCTAGACTCGATAAAGGTTGTAGGCTCCCAAACCTTCAGACTAAAAGACAAAAGGTCATCAATCCAAATGCCTCAAGTCGGTGGTTCGAGTGATCCCCTAGACATTGCTACGCACGCGTGTACACGGCCACATGTCCAAGTGGATCGATCCTAATCCTAATAGGGAAGAGTGGCGTGACAAGCCACTAAAAGTAAAAAAAGTAGGGTCAAAGTAAACTACATATGCACGTATGAAAGTGATTCCCTTTGAGAGGAGGAATTCAAATATCAAACATTTTCGAGGTTCTAGGGTAGATGCACACCCACCCCAAATGCAAAGCGCGGTACAAGTAAATAAATAAACAATAATTCATTCATCATGTACGCGATGTGTAGGGAGTGATTGCACGGAAAAACCCTAAAAGAGAAAAGAAAAAGGAATGCAACCTAAAACATCCAAATGTGATATATAAGAAAGTTAGAAAAAAGAAATAATCAACTAAATCAAGTGCTCGGACCCTCTTAGGAAAATCCCCAGTGGAGTCGCCAAGCTGTCGCGCCTCATTTTTTGAATGGAAAAAAAGGAAAGATTGACTTTTGAAAAGAGAAATGGAAATGGTCATGGGACTACAAAATGCGACGGTTTGGACCAAAAATAAAAGTCTAGAAAAGGGTTTTTAGAAAAATTTGGAGTCGCCACTTGGTATGGAGTTTAGGTGCACCAAGTCACCCAAAAGATTTTAATTAATGAAAACAAACTAAGAAAACCCTTTTTTAGACGACTCAGGTCTTTGAAAACTAGAGAAAAGGTTCTGGGTCATGGTTGAAAGAAGGGAAGGCAAAGATTCGATTTTACTCGTCTCTAAGGCACCCTTCTAACCTAGCCAAAGCTAGTTGCAAGATTTAGTTAAAAAATTTCCTAATTCTAACTTTAAAATTTATCACATTTTGATGTTGTCTATATGGATGCAAAACCTAATGTTGGATCGAGAGGGGCAAAATGTCTCCTTGAGGTGTGATTGGAATTAATCACATTAGTTGTGTCATCCAATTTTGATCCCTTGAGGAGGTCACGAAGAATGCAAATGATGAGACTCGAACAAACGAAAAAAATAGGGTTTTCAAAATGCAATTTTTATAAAATATCAAGAGGAAAGAAATTGGATTTTTGAAAAGATCAATTTTAAGTGCAAAGAGGAACTTGAATTTCCAAAAGAATGCAATTTTAAGGAAAATGGATTTTTGACTTTAAATTGCTAAAATATGAAGAAGAAAGTTGATTTTTAAAGAATGAAATTGATAGAGTTTAAAATAGTGCACATGTATGTCCTAAAAAGGGATAATGCAACATAATGGGTGCGGGGGACTAAGTTCGTGACTTTAAATCTTCATAGAAGGAAATAAAAGCGTGCTAAGGCTAAGAAGCCATACTCGCTCTTATCCCTAATTCAAAGGGTAATGCCTTAAATGCACTAATCTAAAAAAGGAAAACTAAATGAGATGTTTCGCATATGGGATGGGGGAATAGTAACATGCAAAATGGGAAAGGAAAATCTAAAAGTGAAAGGTGTGTGAAATTTGTATCTAATGCATGAACGGCATTTAAGGGTCTAGCGTTGGACTAGCCCTCGTCAAAAAGGTTCTCACTAACGTTGGATTAGTGAGAAATCGAAAGGAAAGGCCACAACTAGCGTTGGACTAGTGTGGTGACGTCAATATATTTACACAATAAACATGTAGACATGATAATAAAGCAAGTAAACACATAAAACACATAAACACATAACACATAGGCATAATATCTAGATGCAAAACCCTAGGAAAGCAAGTAAACACATAATCATGCAAGCATGCAAAATAAGCATATAAAACCTAATTATTACATTGAGGGGAACCTAAATACATTCTAAAGGGAAAAATTCGGAATAATAATCTAACTATTACATTTTCTAGAATAAATACACTTTTTGTCAAAATTAAACCTATCTATTACGACTTGGCATCCAAGGCCTCCAAATGATTTACTCAAAAATTAAATAACATAAATAAAGACTAGACATGAATAAAAGCAAAGGAAAGCTTAATTTAAAACATGCAAAATCATGCAAAACACATAAAGAGCACATAATAGGGGAAAGAAGTTACCATCCCTTGATGTGAGGCCTTAATTGAATCCTTAAATGATGGGAACGATTATCTAAGACTCAATGTCAATAAAAGGGATCAAGGTACCAATTTAAAGGAAAAATCAACCAAAAATTCAAAGAAAGGATATTTAAACAGATTCTGCAAGCAACATAGACAAGACTAGGAAATAGAGTAAGATTCTGGAATCAAAAGAGCAGGAAATATCAGCAGTGAGTAAACGAGAGGTTAGCGAGAAACTTCGGGTAGAGCGCAACCTAGTCCGCGTTACAAGAAAAAATCAAAGTCTGGAAAGCGGACTCAGTAACAGTCCGTCACTTCCCATCTTCAAAATATCGGGAAGATTGCTTCCGGTTTTGGACAATAACACAAACACAATATTCAGAGGAAAGGGGGATCCATTCAAAGCATCAAACACCAGCATTCAGATCATGTCAAAACAAGCTAAAATCGAAGAAAGCCAAATCCTAAGCATCAACATCATCAAATGGACAAAAAGGGGAAGGGGAGAACTGTCAGGCTAGAAACGTGGGTAGTTACGCGGACTGGTCTGCGTAACTACCCCGCGTTTCTTCACATCTTCAAATATTCAAGAGGAAAGCGTTCTGCGAACTAAGTCGCAGGACCAGCGTTTCTTCACATCTTCAAACATTCAAGAGGAAGCGCTGGCGGAGAAATCAGCAACTAGTCCAGCGTTCTTCACATTTTCAAAACACGAAGAACATTTTTCCAGACATCATCACAGAAGCATCAAACGTCTGAATTTAAACGTAAAAACAAATCTACTAGCCTTACCAAGGCTTTATAAACACAACATGCTCATATAACAACTGATAATCATCATCAAATATCATAAACTAAAAGAAAAACTATTCAAGACCTTGGTTCCACCAAAAGGTCCAAATTTCCAGTAATTTTACAATCAAAAAAGCGGTAAATAAAGTAGAAGGATGTTACACGAGGAAGCTTGAATCTAAAGCGAAGAGGAGGCAGAAATTCCAAGAATAATCTTCTCAAGTATGAAACCTTAGCTTTTCCCTTTCTTCTTTCCTTTTCTCTTTTTTCTTTGATTTTTGATCATTTTTTCTCTCCTTTTTCTCTCTCTCAGCCTCCCTCTTCTCTCTTTTTTCTCTCAGATTTCAACCTCCTTTTGTTAAATCCTAACCTAGTCTATTTATAGCCACCAAACCTAGAACTAAGGGTTTTGATGTTCTTGGGATGAGGGGGGCTAATTTTGAACGTTAGATGAGTTGTTAGGGATTAGGGACGAGTTGGGGAATGTTTAAATAGGTTTCTTATCGTTCAAGCATCGGAAATTACAGCTGGAAAAGGATGATCCGAGTTCTGGAAAAATCCGCGCGTCATTTTTTTTCGCTACGATCAAGTTGGACTCATCCGTGGTCCGCGTTTTTGACTTTTCTTTTTTTTCTTTTTTTTTAAAGAAAAACCTACAAAAATAAGAAAAATGTATTAGAATATTCAAAAAAATAAATAACTAAACATTAATAGATAAAAACATAATAAAACATTTGAAATAGTCAAAATTTGGTGTCTACATCTATTATAGAAAGTCATAAAATACATCCGGCTCATTAACTGTTTGCATTGCATCAACACAATCTATATTTCTGTTCTCCTACTCCCACTAGAATACAACTATTCCACAAGTTACTCTTCTTTAGCATATCCAAGCATATTATATAATACATTCTACATATTTAGTTATTCATATCATTAACCTCTAACTTTCTGTTTGCATCCTCGATGTACGACCTGACATGTTTTAATGCTACAGAAATGGATGCTAGGTGTATCATGCTCAAAGACCTGAAGGGAAAACAACGTCGCTAGTTCATGAAATTGTATGTGATTGAAAAGACAAGAATTTTTGACCTAACGTCAAAATCTACAGCATACTTTCGATTGCTCTTTGCAGATAATGAGATAAATGACATTAGCTATAGTATGTGTACCAAAATTTTCCTACCCCAGATGCTCAGTCACTGTGTTCATCCCTACTTGATAACATCCTATCAATCAATATTTGATAACCAGTTCACTTTCACATAGTTTTCACATACTATCTATGACTCTTGTTCAACTATACGTGCTCACAGAATGAAACCATTCAAGGCATCATTTACCAGCAAGATCTTCCCTTCATTAATGATACATTTAATATTGGAAAAGCTTATTATGTTGGAGGTGCTTATGTTGGCAAAGTTTAGGATCTTAGAAATCAAATGGGCACACTGCCTTTGCAACTCACATTTGATAGAAAAACTTTTATATAGGAAACTGACACACAATTACCGATGCCCCACCCTCAATACTTTTCACTCACATCATTCTGGGACTTGGACCAATATCAGGGAAAAAATGAGCACAAATTTAGTGAGTATCTTAGCACTGGTACACATCCATTTATACTTATTTATATTTAGCTATATACCATATTCTCATACAAATATTTAAACCTCTTATTCTATTACGTTCAGGATTCAAGAAAACAAGCTATACATTGAGAAGATCAAATCAGAAAAACTCTATGAAAAGTCAAAACAAAAGATCAAGTTTTCTCCTAAAAAAGACATTTGGCAAATGTCTCAGATTTTGAGTGGCTCTGTGCAAGTGAGTACATACACATCTAAGAATATACAGACTAATTTTGTCCATGCAACAAAAAAGTATATGATTTGCACATTTCCCTATTATTTATTGATACATCCATGCTATGATAATAGGGAAAAGATTTCTAGATAAAAGAAAAGATGGAAATCACAAATTTCCATCAGCGCTTCTACAGTGCGAGTTGCAGCGACTGTGGCTATACCACCAATGCTCCAATGGATGTTCAATTCACTTCCAACAACTGCAATAAACATCAGTCAAATCCAATCCCCAAGAAACCATTCAAAAGCTGTTAATACATATTATGCAACTCATTCTTTTGTATCTGATTATATCACTACTTGGCATCTACTTGTAAAGCTAAATTCTCTGTCCAGATATCTGATGATTCAGCTTACATTGACACAGTTGCACAAAAAACTTATGCTGAAAATATACTAGGGCTTACTGCTGATGAAGTCTATTACAAGCTATCTTCTGTAAGAATAGCAACTAATATCTATGCTGAATATGATACAATACAAATTGCTTTATTGCAAATAGGGAGAAGGGCTTCCATTTCGTGCAATCAATGACAGATTGATATCATCCACCATGTACTATCAGATAAGTCTTGGGTCAAGAAGCGTCATCAGCCAGTTCTCACCAAGCTTCTTTCTATCGTCGTTTGTGCCAGCTACTGAAATCACTAGCCACACTATTACTAAGGGACCAAGTGAGCAGCTATCCCTCACCCTGACTGCAAGTCCTACCTCAACTTCTGATGCATCAGAGAGGTAGTCCTCCCAACTTGAGCAAGATAGACCTGAAGAGACACCAATTTCCAAACCAAAAGACACTGATGTCTCACTTGTGGAGATCATATCTCCAGTGGGATCTTCTTCTAAGTGCAAGCTGGAATCAGATCTTAGCAAAGAAAAAAAGCAATCAAAGCACAGTTAATGCACTATGATCACAAGTTAGCAATACCCCTTTTGAAACTATCTGAGATGACTCTTCATACAAGCTTTTGAATTATCTAGTATAGCTACTAAGAAACTATATTTTGTATATTGTGAAAATGCTTAATACCTTCACAGCACACCATCCAATACCGTGGAATGACTCAAAATGTACATAGTACCACATGCATAGCTGTCACGAGCCTTGTATGAAGTACTATGTTTACTTTTGTGCTTATACAAAGCAAGCAGTTCATGCAAATTACTAAAATTCCAGGACCCTTTAGCTTATTCATCTTCTCTTCAATAATCATTGGATATCTACTCTCGCTTTTGATTTTTTTTTATAAAGTCACCTACCTACACCTTTTATCATGTTGATATACTTTTTATGATTAGAATGAATTGACTGTATAAAAATTTGGCTACCACTATATTACTCTATTCTCACTTTTATTATGTCCATGTACAAAAAAACTTTACACAGCCCACTTCATCAACTCAGCCATTGAACCATCACACAAACCTTCCTGACAACAAGTACATGCATATTCTTAATAATCCATTTCCACTATTATATCCACGGCAAGTTCGTATAAGTCCAAAAAAAAAAAAAAAGGACACTACCTACACTTATATAAGCTGTGATAAATTTATTACCATGTCTCTTCCATAGCCACCAATAACTTTCAAAGCCTATCCTCTCCACTAATCTTATAAGCAAGCATGGAAGATACCTACCTTGTCTGTTGGAAAATTGATTGAAAAAAAAGACACTGACGAAAACAAAATAACCACATTTTCTCTGCTTGACCAAAATAACACTTCAATTCTTACAGTCATAGCGAACTCAAACTACCGTACACGCCCAAGCTATCAAATTGCTGAATGGCTTTAGGACAATATTCTATGGAACATTTACAGACCAAACATCCAGTAATGGACAAATAATGAAGACGTGACACAATAATTCTTGAGCATTATCAAACCATACCCGCCACCACAACTTCATTCAAGTAATCACACCAGTCACATAATTTATCCAGGGCTACCACACTGACATGTCTCATTCTTTCTTGTAGATTGCCCAGTAAAATCTTTCCTTATCTATTACACAGCTTCGCACCAAACCTATTTGGTATACATCAATCTTTTGCTTTAAGCATATCAAATTCATAAACAATACATACATATAGACAAGAATAACTCTATATTATATATCTAATTTGTAGAAAATATCGGATAACTTCACTCCATGCCTCAGAAATAATTTTAGAAGAACAACCATCTTCAAAGTAGGAGAAAAAAATTGGTTTGTTAATGTTGGCAATGCTGGAGAAAATTCTAGATGGCGCCAATTTGTTCAAGACCATAATATTTACATCCACTCTTTGATACAATTTTTCCATATTAATGTTATGACATTTAGAATCTCAATATTTGGCCCAGCAGATACACACAATCCTATCCATGGAATATGTTACCTACTCAGTATAACGCAGAAAAAAAAAGCAAGGTAAATAAATTAGAATAGTTATTACAACTAAATTAGATTATACGACAATTGTTATCTAACTATTAGCTACAATTGCATTTTTATCAAGATACTTCTCAAGCCGAGAACACCTTCTGGCAAAAACTTCTAGCTATATTCTAATAAGCACAGAAAATCTCAATTACCTTGTATGACCTCTAAACTCACTTAATTTATACAAATATTCACTAACTTCTTTTCCTTTTTTTAGGAAATATACCTAGAAGACCTGCACTACTTTCGCTCAAACAAAAATGGAATGCAGATAGTGCACGCTCATCTACAAACCTGGAAAATCAAGTATGAGGATGACTATCTAATAGATGGGTGGATGAAATTTATCAAAAAACATAGTATTAGACCCGGATATCTCCTTATCCTGATCCATCTAGAAACTAATGAATATCATATACATATATTTGATGATGAGTTAGTTGAAATATATCCTTTGTAACGAATCTTCATTCTATCAATCCCAACCTGCACACATACACACACAAACATATGTGTGTTGATGTCTATGATACGAACCCACTTAGAAGGCCTGAACTCGTATCTCACAAAGCTCGAATCTAGACGAAAGAATCAAGTTGATGTCGTGGAAGAGCACTTGACCCTTCTAAACTCTAAAATTGTGAATTTTGAATTGAATCTCAACCCACAATCCAATGATTTGGTGAACCAAGATTGTTGGTAGAAGACACCACAACCAAGTGCATTTCTTGGTTGATAAGTCAGTTGAACACTTAAGAACTCTCTCAAATATTTAAGAAAGATCTCTTAGATAAGAGAATTGCTCTCACACTCAATGATTTGCTAGAAAATTTGAAATTAATATTGCCTAAAAAAACATTTAAGGGTTTTGAAGACTATTTATAGCCTTTACAAGACCTAAAAACCTAAGGCTAATTGGATAAGAACTAATGACTTACTTTCCTAATAATTTAGGAAACTAAACTACAGCTATAATGGTCAACATGACCAGTCTTTATTTGACTCTTTTAACAACCAAAATGTGAGGCCCCATATCACCAAATTAATTTATAAATTACAAAAATTTCATATTTTCATAAAATTATCTTATTATTTTACTTTGAATTATTTGATTTTTATATATCAATTATATTGGCACAAAAAGTTTAAAATTGCATTGTGCACGTTTAAATTATGTCCTTGATTTAATTATTTGAATGTTTAAATTTCACACTCGGGCTTAGGGTCGACTACTAGACATAAGTTTCGAGTGTTAGAATATGTATTTGGGATATATAAATGAGAGAAACCGCGATCGTAGTGTTGTGTTGCGTGGATTGAACCGACCCGACAAAAAGTGGCTTTACGTCAAATCAAGCAACTTTTTTTCCTTTCTTCCAATTTACAATAAAGCCCCAAAAGGTCAAACAAACTACTCAATCTCTTCTTCTTCCTCTCCCTCTTGGCTGACTCTCTCACCCCTCTCTTCCCTTCATTCCATCTTCAAGAAACACCAACCAAAACCTCCATTGTTGCAACCAAAGAAAGCTTGAGGATCTTGCTAGTTTTCTTGGTGATTTTGGCCCAGCTTGGAGAGAGAAGCAACTGGTTGAGGATCTTGAGGATTGAGGGTTTTGTGAGCTATTTGTTTTCCTCCATTAACTAAGCTTCTTGATTAAATTTGAGGTAAGCTTGCTAAACACCAAAGACTTTGTTCTTTCTTGGCTAAGAGAACTTGTAACTCTTTGTGATGGAATTTGTTGTTGTTGGATGAAAGTGGGCTCTATGAAATCCTACCATGTATGAACTTGGGGTTGTTGATGATCTTAATGTGTGTGTGTGAGGTGTTTATGTGGAAATTTGATGGTAAAAATGGAAGAGGGAAAGGAAAGAGAGGAGGCGAGAGAGAGAGAGAGAGAGCTTAGGGCCGGTTTTCTTGCAGCTTTATTTCCTCAATTTTTAGCTTAATGATTCCATGTATCACTTGTTGATTTTGATGTTCACTTGATGGCCTAAGGTTGGGAGAAATTTCATGTAAACCTAGCTTTGTTTGTGGTAGCAAAATGAGAAAGAAAAGAGGGTTTCAAAATCTGGAATTTCATGTAGCAGGGTTGATGAAATAGCCTTCTTAAAACTGTTGTAACTTGATGTAGGAAGATCTGAATTGAGTTCTATTTATTGTGTTTGAAACTAGAATCCAAGTTATTTTAGTGGTATAAATTTCAAGGGCTAGTTCGATTTTTGTGAATTTTGGTGAATTTTCAAATTTGACTGAAAATTAAGATTGTTATATCCTGTTTTTACTGTAGCAGTAACTTTAAACTAAAATTTGACTGGTTTTTGATTTGAATCTTGTGTAAGTGTCTTTTTGAAGTTTTAGTTCATTGAGTATATTTTTCAACGGCATAAGATTCGTAATTTTTGGACTTATAGAACTCAAGTTATGATTTTTCAAAGAATACTGTGCAAAACTAAAACTTCTTCTAAGGAAGCGACAAAAGCTTAGAAATGCCTTGAAAATATTTCCTGATTTTCAGGTGATCACGTGGATTCCTTGGTTGTTTTGAAAGATTAAATGTTACACTATGTGTTGGTAAAATGTTTTGTGAATGTGAGTTTTTTTGGTGTGTCAAAAGCCTTTGAAGGTTTAGGTTAAAATCTGGAAATTCATCCTCTTTGCAATTGCCGAACTATTGCCCTGTTTTGAAGCATTTTGATTCAAATTTTTGCTACCAATTTACTTCCATTTGTTAAAGGAATGTTTCTAGAATTTTTTTTATTAAAATTTGAATAATTTGGGGCTGATTTGGTTAAACAAAACGTTAGCAATTCAAAGAAAGAAATCTGGCAGCTTAGTTCCAAGATTTTGTGCAAACTTTGGCCATCTAAAAAGTTACCTTTCCATGTGAATTTTTAGCCCAATTTTGGTACACACCTAGTTCACCTAGTGAGGTTTGATTATAAAAAATTTGGTAATTTTCCAGTGGCATTTCGATGCCCAAATGTTGTCTCAAAATTAGCCCTTCAAATCTGGAAATTGTGCCATCAGCCTTTGCAAACCCCTGTCCTTCTAATGGCTGTAATTCCTTACTCGGGAGTCAAAATCAAGCGCCGTCAGTGGCGTTTGAAACTAGACTTCACAAGCTTTCTAATGGCATAAGTTCGTGTGCTAGTTCTTTTCCTATCAATACCAGCAAATTCACAAAAATGGCTGATTTTCCAGCCTGATCTCCTGTTTTGTCTTCTACTGGATTTTCCAGCTTACTTTAGCCCACATTGCTCAAAGAATCTTCGAGCGAAGTCTTCTAGTGATTTTTAGTATGTTGAATCTAGTCTTCGTAGCTTTAACCCTTGTCCAATTCCAACGTATATTGAATGAGTTATGGCTTGAGAAAGAAGTAGTAGTTGAGCAATTTTGGTGAATTTGGATAGTTAGGTCAAGTTTAGAGTTTTAGCCTCTTGGATTGAAAGTAATAATACGTTTTGACTCAGGTGACCAAGAAGTTGCTGAAGTTGGCCAGATTGCCAAAGCCTAACTATAGTGCTTACGTGCTTGATTAAATTTATAGGTGAGTATTCAAGTGCATGTTAATTAAGGCATTATTTAATGTTAATGATTTGAGAAGCATGCTTGTGTGCCTCGGTGAGCGTGTACTTTACCGTGCTCACCTTATTTGATTTGCCTCTAAATGAGTTCGACTGTTTGAATTGTCAATTGTTTGACCACTTGAACGATTGTTACTTGAATTATGGTTACTTGAATGATCGTTATTGCTAATGAAATTGTGGGGACGCCCAAACCCCATCGGGAAGCCTTTCACTTCGACTCGGCAATAGGGGTTTGGTCGAGGAATTGGTGAACCATGGGTCTTAATATTGTTTATGTCGGTTGGAGTGCGCTCGCCGATCAAGGTACACTCGAGCATTACCAACTAACTATTATTTGACGAGTGGGCCCGGTACAGGGGGTGTAAGTAGACGGGTGAGAATTTCAAGTGGTGTCCACAGGTAGTGAGAGTGTGGTTAACGGAGTGTCAACATTTTGATTAGAGGTTAGAGTTCGTGAAGCGGACCAGTTACAATCATGGCAAATGCAGAAATTTGGATCGAGGGTACGTGCTACATCCCTGAGGACGGTAGTCACCTCTACCTTCCGTGTCCACTTGTATCCTTTTATATTACGCTGTCTACTTGCTCTACGTGAAATATTGTTGGTTTTACTTTCGTAATTGTTAAAGTATCGCTTTAACTTGCTTGCGTGCATGTTTTCTTGGTCTCACTAAGCGTTAGCTCACCCCAATATCTTTGTTTTTCTTAACAGGTTTTGAAGTGGAGTTCGAGAATTGAGGAAATTAGTTCTTTTGTATGATTTCCACACCTTTTGTATAGGATTGATGTTAACTGTGAAGCGGATGGTTTATTGTACTTGAAGTTAATGTTATTGTAATTTTGATAAAATTATTGAGATTGTACTCTTGTTGGTTAGTTAGTAATTTTTATTGGACCTCAATTAGGGTTTTAAGAATGAAAGTTTGAATTGTTATTTGGATTTTGAAGTGAGTCCTGGTGAGAGTTAGGTAGGCGGCCCGCCGATACCTTAGGGTTCGCCCTAAGAAGAAGTGGGGTCGTCAAACAAACTAACACTTAATTAATTATAATTAAATGACTAATAAAGATGGAAAGTAATTAAACAAATGACTTAATTGCACCCTAAGACCCGATGAACCCTAACTAGGGTTTTAAGACTCACGACTACGATTTTGCTTCTATGCTTCTTTGATGATTTGAATCATATAAAACATAGAATCCTTGCGTGCTTGTCGATTCTTCATCAGTCTACACACACACACATATAATCCACTCAAAGATAGCAATTCAATTCTTTCAATCACAGAACAATAGCACATTCTACCCATATTAAAAAAGAAGAAAATAATAAAACAAACCTCAATTTCACACAGCTTAAAAAATCCTATTCTTAGAGCTTAATCACAATCATCTTTACACTAAAATCAATAGATTCATTACTTTTTCAAAATATGGTACTTTATTGGTATAAATTTCACACCAAATCAATTAGACTCACATCTTGAGATAAATACGAACAAAATACCATAATGATAAAGGCACACATGGCAGTAGTCACATGCTCTGTATATACACACCACTATATAGCAGAACGTTGGACCACACCAATAATTCTACCTACACAAAGATTCATAACAAGACGAAGCAAATAAATTATATCATATATTTCCAAGGATGTGACTACAAAAATAAATAATCCACAATTCCCAGTCCAAGCTTCACTCTTTTATCAATAATAGAACAAGACTAACACAAAATAATTGAATAAATATAAGAATTAACAAATTTTTTCCTAGAATATCGCATAGACAATCTTCATCTATAAATAAAAATCAAGACAGCACACTAGGAATCACACCACTACAAGCTACTTTTCCAGCTAAAACAAGCTATATTACAAATATGCCAAAAAAGCTTTATAGGAAACCATGCAAAATCCAAACCCCAATGGATTTTTTTCCCATGGAAACTCTCGGATCTCTCGCCAACTTTTCTAGATATAGCTCTCAAAAACATGCATTCAGACTCAACCGTTCTTGAATTTGTTAACCATTTAATTTCAGAAAAGAATGAAGAAATATTGGAACTCCATCAATTGAAAAATGAGATCCTTAGTTTCTTTGGAAGATTTTACGCGATGCTTGCATGAATGCCAGCACTTGAAGCAGCTCTCCACATCTGCCAGCCAATCCCAATGCTATATCAATTAGCAGACCAAACTAAACAAAATGTCCACAATGAACAAAGGCGCCAACAAGGCTAAGATCACTCAATAATATATTCTAGAATATTATACATACATACATACATACTTATATCTATATATATATATACACATACATATATATATATATATATATATATATATATATATGTTTCTATGTGTCTCTGTGTTTGTGTATCTAAGTATGTCTATGTCTCTTTGTCTGTCTGTGTGTCTATTTGTATTTATATTTTTGAAGCCATGTTCCCATGTCCCATGTTATCCAGTTTGTGTTAGATATTTAGAATGCCCTTATCCGTTACTCCATGTATGCATCAATATTCAATTAACAGAAATATATATTCTGTATATCTTAATCAATAAATCAACCCATCCTTTTTTGTTCGTTATGAAACAATACTAAGCAACACTAATTCAAACATCTTTTCATCAAGACCAATAGGCAACAATCAAATCTAGCACACACCTTAATCCAGAACATTCAACAAACAAATATTAACATGATCACTAATAATATTAAAATTTCATTATTCATGCTCACAATACTACATGACAAATAAACAAAATTTTTACCCAAACAAATTGCCCAAAAAAAAAAATGCACAGCAAATTTTGCAATTATTACAATTAGCTATATCAAAGAATCACTTCGAGTTTTTCCGAAGAATATGCCATATATACATTTAGTGGCAATCCACATAAACAATACATCTTTAAAACTACCATTAACTAATCTATCTAGACCAGTATAACAATCAAGAAAATACCCCAAGATCTTCAAAAAATTGCGAGCCACAATTAATACTCTAGGCAAAACGCCCTCTAAAACTATAAACATTATAATAGCAGTAACAACTTCCGCCAATATTAGCAAACCAACAAGAATCCTATCTGTAACAGTCCCACCTCCCCCTAAGGCTAACCAGAGGGGTTAGCGGACTGTCTGCCCAGCTCTCGCTAGGACTCAAGCATTTAAATCATTTCTAACTTAAACGTGCAAATCTTCTCCAATTAATAAAACATTAATACTAAAACGGAGAATAACATTTAAACTTAAAATTTACAATCATCCAAGTCACAGGGTTACAATCCTCGAGCCAAAGCTCATACATTTCCATAATCTTAAAATACTAAACATCACAAAAATATATACAAAGTGTCTTTGCACTTAAAACCAAAAATCCAAAAGATCAAGACGTTAGCCCTAACTACGCCTCGAGTTCTCTTCACTGTTAAGGAAAATAAAAGGAGCAGGGTGAGCTAAAAAGCTCGTGAGTTCTCAAAATTCATGCACAGGCAATTAAAGCGGTAAAATTACAAGTAAATAATTAAAGCACATAAATTAATACAATTAACACGGGGGAGGATCTGAGGGCTCTCGGGGCCAATTCCCATTTATCAGGAGCAATTATCGTAGTCGACACTCCGTCGACTTTCAAACCAAGTAGACGACTCTTCATGCCAACTCCAACCACCTTACTCCCCCAGGACCCCCGCCACAAACTCAATAATATCTGATAAGCGGTGGTACTCAAGGCACACGGCCAAGAGTAAGTACATTTCATGTTTTTTCATTTCCCCGAGTTCAATACATGCAAAAAAACAAGTTTCCGACTCTACTAAAAGGGAGCAATAAAGTATACTCGCCTTTGAGTGAGCGGTCCATTAAATTTTCAGTTTCACATTCCAAGCAATTAACAAGTCAAGAAGCACGTATATATGCATCAAGCAGTTCAATGAAAGCGTTTAACATGCATTGAAAACTCACCGATGAAATAGGGGTCGGAGTCCAAGTTTTGATCAGTCACAAAATCAGCACTTTGACCTAAAAATGATTAAAAGAGATCAAAAATGAGTTTTCTTACTCGATGGCGAAGTTTAAAGCAAAAAGTCGAAAGTTCGACAATTTTCCTAATTGAGCTGAAAACTTTGAAAAATCATAACTCAAGTTTTACAAGTCGGAATTCTGCTCATTTGGTACCGTTGGAAACCTATTTAAAAGCTCTAAAACTTTTCAGAAGACATCAAATTAAAATTATGGACGAAATTCACCTAGATTTCAGTTGAACATTCAGCTACAGTAAGTCGACAGTATCCGTCAGGCTGGTTATCCAGCACATTTTGAAAATCCGCCAAAAATTACAGAAAATTAATTAACCTCTGAAATTTATACACAATATAGTCCTACATATGAAGTTTCAACAGCCACTGACGGAACTCAATTCCGACATCCGAGCATGAAATTACAATAGTGCAAACAGAGGCCACTCAAAATTCTACAGTTCTGGGATTTCGAAAATACAGGGCAGCTTTCAAGTGGTTATTTGAGTGACTAATTCAAGTCCAAAAATTGTCAAATTTGGCACACTAACACCTCCATACATCAAATAGATTCACACCAAATTTCAACTTAAAATACCACCGGGAAGGCAGTTTTCTATGTGCCTCAATTTCGTCCAACTCATGCACTCAAATCTGGAAAATTTTCTCCCTCACTTGTTCATCTAGTTCATGCCTCAATTCACTTCCAATTTGCCTAATTTTCGAAAATAAACTAGTATTTCACTTCCTAAGCCTATTGATGATCAAAAATGGTCACATCTTTTGGCAAGAATATCACAAAATAAAGCCTCAAAATTCGGACAGCATTTCCCTCAAATTTCCAGCTTTCACTTTGCAACTTTTTCAACCACATAACATCAACTCTTGAAGAACTCTTTGTGGGACAAAATAGCAGCTTAACACTCATCACTTAAACATCAAATTCAGCCTCTTAGCTAGCCAAAAATGCAGCCACAAAAATCGAGGGAAAAACAGAAAATTCAAGCCCTAATCTCTCACTCTCTTGGCCGAATTTCCTTGGGGTTATTTCTTCAAATTTTTCAACATCAACTCAAACATTAAGCATATATATAGCACCATTTAATCATCTAGCAAGCATTTACACATATTTAGTGGGATTTCAAGAGCCCACAAAAATTTCCATAATCATCAAAATACTCAAAAATGAGGCTTAACACTCCACACCACATGATCATCACTAATTACAAGTTCTATGAGCATCTCAATAACCCCATTTCCTAATTATCATGCTTGGAATTTAAAGAACTTGGACAAGAAGGAAATTAAGAGAATGATACCTTTCTTAAGTTAGCAAGACTTCAAGGAAAGAGAAGCAAGATGAAGCCCACAATATCCTCTTCCTTAGCTAAGCTTTTCTTGGTGCGAATTTGATTGAGTTTTATGGATGAAAATGGAAGGAATTTTTTTGATGAAAATAAGAGGAAGAAGAGGGGGAGAGGGTCGGGTGAGAGGAAGAAGAAAGATGAGAGAATTTTGAGAAATTTTCCTTGATGAATTAATGGGATAAAGGAAGACAAGACATGGGTCTTGTCTTACCTTAAAAGTCAAAGTGTGAATAGTGGCTTTAATTAGCCATTTGGAGGGAAAATTAATCACTTCATTAGGCTTAAGATTAAGAGGTAAATCTTGATTAGGAGAGGGGATGGAGAAGTGATTTTAAGTGATTGGTAAGAGTTTATTTGAAAGAATTAGCGGTTAGGTAAAGTTCTAATCTTAATGGAGGCTAATCCAAATCTTAACTAAAATTTCAAAACCCTAATTACTCACATTCAACAACCCAATTCTAATCATTTAATCACACTTCCAACTTATCCGTGCTTATTCCTACTTATCTCCACTAATATACTCTCAGTCCGAATTTACCTCGAAAAATGTGCCATTGACATTTTTCCACTAATAAATGCTACGAAACGTAATTTACAGGTAAATAGAGTTAAAATCAAATGAGGCATTATAAACGAGGATAAAATCAAATATCACAAGATAATTAAAGATTTAATTATATGAATAAATAAATTTTCAAATTTTTGAAATTAAAATTAATTAAAAATATATATATATATATATATATATTTTTTTTTTAAATTTTGAGGCCGTTACACTATCAAAGACAAAAGACCAACAAAAACTATTTTAATAATATCAAACTGCCCAAGCATGACATCTATAAAAAGATAACCTCCCACAGCATCTCTATAGCTAAACCCCTAATTCAAGCAAGCATACATGGACAGAGATGTACCAGGTGTGCTCCTCTTCTACCACCACATCAACATAACAGTAGGTAATAAACAAAACACCTCTAACATCAATCTTCAAACTTCTCTTTCTCAAATACAGCATCCTCAAGCAAATAGATATTGTAGCAACCAACTCAAAAATTATGCTTCCTGATAAGGCTGATATGGAGCAATGCTGAATCTCGAGCGGTACTTTTCTAATTTAAGGTAACTATCCTAAAATTTTTAGGCATTACCTAAAAATTTTATATAGAGCCATATGCCAATTCTAAATTATTTCTTTCTCTTTTATTGTTCATGACTTTTTCCACAGAAAATACCAACATCATTTTTGCTACAACAAAAGAACAACTACCAAACAAAATCTGACTCAAGCATGGTTCAAGACAATGGGCAGTTCAGCTACATGGCCAGTACCTCACAAATGGCTGGAACATATTTGTAACAGAAAATAACTTCCACGCACAAAAATTGATTTATTTAAAATATCAGGGCCACCACTTATTTGAAACAATAATATTTAACATATACCAATTCCAAAAATATCTACCATGGACATTGCCACTCACGCCAGCAACTCCCAATCAGACCAGCAATAATCCAGGTATAACTATATTTACATCCTAGGATTTTTGCTCCAACAGAATCAATTTCAATAATCTACTACTATTATGCATCTTTTTATTTACAGATACCACCACCGATGGCCTATCATGCCAAACCAGTTTCTCGTCCCTACTCCCAAGCTTCACGCAAACCATGACAAAAAATATAGCATTCTATCATATCTATTCTCCAAAAGACAAATACCAATTAGTAAGCTTTTACTTTTATCTATACATTCCCCCTACATTTCCATGCACATACATAAGCACAAGCATTTATATAATTATAGATTTAACACATATATATACACATGTAGATAGACATATATGCTTGACCACTAAAAAATGAACACTGCTTTTGGAACTAACCACAGGATTCAAGACAATTACAATAGTTATTCAAGATAAATATATAGCGACAAATTGGGATATATTCATCGAAGAACATGGTTTTTGACCGAATCAAACTATTGTATTCTTAGCCAAAACAAAGACTCAATATATTGTTACTATATTTAAGAACACTAATGTAGAAAGAATTTACCCATGGTACTATCACCATGATATCTAAATAAATAAATTTATATATATGTGTGTGTATACATGTTTATATGTGTGTGTGTATGTGTATCTTCATTGTTCCAACTATATACTGCAAAATTTGTGCCCTTACCAAACCATCAATAAGCTCAAAAGAAAAAATATTGCGGAGGGCAAAGAGACTAGTAAAGATGAAACACGTAAAAAATTTAAAAATAAAAATGCTTTATAGTCCGTTATTATTTATTGGAAAAAGAATTCTAATTATGATTAATGCCACGAAGATTAAAGATATTCCGGTAGTACATAAATAAAATTAAATTTTATGCTAATATCATTTTGTATTTGACACAATACCATGTTTTTATTTGAATTAGTTAAATTTGTGTACCTCCACATATAAAATAGAATATTTATGAAAAAATGCCTAAATTAGAACAAAAGCAAGAAATATATAGAATAATTGACTATAAAAACTAAAACTTTCTAAATGTTTTAAAATATATTTATGAGCTCCCCTTGCAATTTTGATTACATCGACATAGCACATACAAAATATATTTACCTTATAATTAATGTCATTTGAAGTGCATAATAATTATTGAAACTAGAGCTTAAAAAAATATTTAAAATATTCAAATTATTTTTTTCTAGAAAGTAGTAGTTTAGAAGAGAAGTTGTAACTTTTTGTCAGGGAATTGTTAGTTAATTTAGCAAGATCTCGAGTGCTTGTAGAAAAAGGATAGTTGAAATAATGTATGTATCTAGAGTGAAGTCCACAGTAATATTCCAAAAATACATACAATTTCAAATACACCTAAAAAATAAATAAATAATTTATGTCTTCTTTCTTCTTTCACCTACCACCATCCATCATACACTACTGCCACTACTCATACCCACCATATCCACTGCTATCATTCCCTTCCTCGTTCTCTCTCCTCCTCCTCCCTCTTTCACCCTTTTCTTTCTCCTTCCTTCCCTCCCCTCGAACATATGTACGTATATATGTATTTATACATAATAACACACACATACACACACATATATGTACATATATTTATGTGTATGTATGTGTGTGTATATGTATCAAAGCGTAATGTAAAGAAAATGGCAATACTTGAACATAGTCATAGTTAAATAACGCTTTAGTTCTAGTGTCATCATTATCATCACAAACAATAAGCATTGCAATGTAAAGTTTAGAAATAATACTAATGATAGGGATTTTCTTTATTCCTTAAATTTTAAATAACCTTTATAACCCTATATCACAGCAAGTATACGGATCGTTTATTGAGTATAGGGAAATATAGGTGTCGATCCCACGAGGAACTATGGTTTTGCAAACACTAAAATTTAATCACTTGCTTCATTATCTAGATAGACAATTATATGAAGGCGAATAAAGTAAGGAAAGTTAGATAAAAGGGAGAAGGCGGTAAACCGACCTAAGGAAGAGGGATAAAGCAATTAAAACCAACCGTTAGGTGTCAAAGACATCCAATTGGTGGAAGACAAGAAATAAGAAAGCAAGTAAAGAAATTAGAGAATTAGGTTAGAGAGAGTTTTTAAGATCAAGTTGGAGGAATCCTAGAGCTTTAGAATCCCTTGTTATGTTTAGATTAGAAGTTAGTCAAGTTTATTATGTCCTTTCTCCAATGATTCGCTGAGGTATAACTTTCTTTTGTATGCCACCACTTTCGTTAATGGTCATGTGTAGTGCTAGTTCTCGTTTAAGATGAACTAGTCACTCGGAATCGCTTTCGCTAATTCCTTAACTCCTTGGAATCTTTCTTGACCTATTTTCATAGAGAAAAGAGAGAAACAAGTTAAATAAGTTCAATGAAGTTATAGTATAAAACCAAAACCAACCAACTATATTCACTACTTTCGTGAGAACATAAGTTAGTGTTTAAGAACTTAGATCTTATTGAAGGCAAGTTTTTCATTACTCATCAACATCAAATCAATTATAGTTGGTAGCTAATCAACCATAACGCATAAGCACAAGTCTTAAACTAACAAAATCATGGAGGACATAAATCACTTAACTACTTCATAATCACAACTAAAACAAGTTCATCCTAACTCTAGGATTAAAGAGGCTTAGCTAGACATCATATTAAGAACATTTAAGCATAAACAAACTTGCACAAAGCCATGAAATTAAGGCACAAGAGATAAGTAAGGAAGAAGAAATCTTATTCAATTTCTTGAAGTTGAATCCATAAACTTCTTCACAAGTTGATCTCCCAAATACAAAGTGCAAGATTCCTCACAACTTTCACTTTTACTACAAACTAAGAACTAGAATTAATCTAATGAACTAGAGCTATTCTCTAGTCTTTTGGAATTTTTATGGAATGGAATGGGATGGAATGGGATACAAAAGGCCCTATTTATAGAAGATTTCAACCATATGCATCCAAAATTATGTCATGTGAATACAAGACAAATTGGCCTTCAAAAGTCAAGGAAAATGGCTTCTTAAATTTCTTTGTCTTCATGCATTTGAATCCTTTGAATTTCAATCCCAAATGAGTTGTAATGTTGAAGCAAATTGTGTTTTGAATTAGCAATGAGTTGTTTCTTCAACTTCACACAATTCTTCACGCAGCCTTCATTGAAATTCTTCTGAAAATTGAGCTGGAAGTGAGTTGAAAAACTGGAATTCGGCTGCAACTTGCAGCTGTCATTTTCTGAGGATCCGCGAGGTGGATCCGCGATGAAGAGGATCGCGGATCACATCGCGGATCTGGTTCCCCTGTCTTCTGTGAGAGGGATTCGTGAGCTATTTGAAATTTCCACTTGTTGGTTCGCGTTTTGCCTCGCGACTCCACTTGAAACTTGCAAATTCCGAGCTTTTTGTCGTGAGATTGGCGCGTTAATTGCTCCGACTTTTATCCCTTTGATTCCTCGTTGATTGAATTGCAATTTACATTTTCCAATTTTTCTTCCAAGCTTGTTGGCAAATATCCACATTTTCATCTCATTTGATAACTGAACAAGCAATCCTACAAAAACATGAAGATTTCACCACATTAATCCATAAAAATGCAATTTTCTGTTTAAACCACAAAATGTAGAATTTCAGTAGAAACCCTAGTTCATTAGCCATTAAACTGACAAAAACACACAAAAACTACATAATTAATCTTACTAAAAACATGCAAAATATTGACTTATCAACTAATACTTAACCATACTTCTAACACCGACTATGCGTGTACAACTCGTAACTACTTGAACACTAATAGCAATCATCAGCCAATATGTATGGATATTTAGTATACCACTACTAGTTTCACTACCAATAAAGATTAATAACTCGTGACTTTATTGAAGGAAACATCTCAAATTAGATTCTAGGTTGATTGTCAATACATACATTACTTTCCTAACCACCCTTGACCGCTATTAACAGGGGCTATACGATTATTATACAAACTCTAGAGGTGATTCCTGACATATTTGCCATAGTACTTAGTTTGTATAATCACAAAGTGTTTGCCAATTTCTCAAACATGTTTACATGAATTCACAAATTCTTAAGAATATACAATGATAATCAATAACAATAATTACAAGAAAGATACAAGTAGGCAAAGCAATCATGTGGTTTAAACTTGCATAATCACGTGAAACATTTTGTTATTAGATTCGATAATGTCAGAATATCTTAAGATACACACTTCAAAATTGAAACATTCAATTTAAATTGTTAAATACTTTTATGAAGACTCATGGTTAAATTCTTAGAGACTTGATGTGATCAAATTAGGTCTCAATGTTATAGAAGAATCACTACTACCTTTGCGAAAATTCAAATTGTTCGGTGATTACCAAAACGACATTATCTCAACAACTACATCTTTAAAATTTATAATCTTATAACCATTCGAAACACCATTTGACATATTACAAGTCTTATGAGGACTTAGTCCCAAATTCACCACTTAATTTCTCCAAAGTAGTCACTTTTAACTTTCAGGTTGGATAGTCATGCAAGAATCGTTGTGTTGTGAGATATATAACTTAGTCAAATATGATTCTTAAAGTTTTAGAAACTACCCATCTACTTGGTAACTACTCTGGAATAGCAATGGCAATCACCATGGAAAGATCCTCAATTGAAATGGGTTCAAGTCATTCCTTTTCAAGTGTTTGGTTTGTGGAAACAATGAGAATCATTCCAAAATTTATTGTTTGGTGCACTTAGACTCATCAATGGGAATGGAAGACAAATTTAGCAATATTTTTTGTTAGTAAAGAAAATGTTAATGCTAATCTCATTCATAATCGCTATTACTATTACCAAACTGAAGCTATGTATTTTGTCCAAAAATCTTAAGAAATAATATTCTAATAGAAGATATAGTTGAACATCAATAAACATGGAGCAATAGACCCCATTATTTTTAACCCTTTTGTGATTTTTATTTCAAATAATAGAGATACTATATCAAATCAGCATGGAAGTAATGATCATCCATCGTAAATGAAGGCCTACAAATATCATATATTAATCCCAGCCATAATGACGTCACTTACAATTTTCAGTTCCTACTAACACAATAGTTACTATGACAAGCATTCCAAATAAACTATAATTTCAACGTCTAGTGATAAGGCCTGCCTACATACTTCCAAAAAGCTATTGCGCTTCATTACAAAATACTATTAACAATTCCAAAATGCTATTCTTTGAATCTACCTATATAGGCTTCGTTGCCCTTGCCAAAGCATTCCAGTCCCAATTCAAAAAGTTGAATACTTTTGTAAACAAAATAAGTTAATCCAAAGATCTACTTAGTCAAAAATTGGGACGGTAAAGAAAGCCAATTACATGTTCATATCTCATCTCAAATGGAAGTTGAGAAAATATGTTAAGTTTGGATGGCTTATTGGTTGAGAACGTTTGTAGCCTTATGTAAATCTCTAACGAGGATGCCAAGCTTTGTGAGTTTAGAAACTATGATATCGCTTTGGATAGCCTCCAGTTGCTCACGTTGATCTTTATCTGCCATTACATTTGCAATAGTAGCAAACTGACTATTAAGGCTCTCCATACATGAACTTCTTAGTAGCATTTGCAAGTTGTTCTTCAAGAGACAGTAGTTGGGTATCCTTCACTCTTTTTAGTTCTTTTCCAACTGATGGTAACTGCCTTTTTTGTTTTCTTGAAGTAATTGTACTTTGCAACATTTGTTTGAGTCATTTGTGCTATTGAATTCTTTTCTACAAGCTCCGTAGTCTCATCCATTCCATCAGCATTTGTTGCCTCTATCTCTTCTGCTTCCATATTATGTATAGCATCAATAAATCCTTCTACTGATTGGCCAGTAGCTCTGTCCTTTCCATATACAATTTCTAAGTCATCTAAATACGGAAAATGTAGATCCCAAGTTCCTTTTGCTTCTTTATGTTTCTGCATATGTATATAAATCAATATCACAACAAATATATTTGTATTAACAAGAAAAATTTGACCTCTATAATACCATAAAAATATAAAAAATGCACTTACCTTGATCCAATTATCATACATTGTTTCTCACATTGCACTTTCTATTCCACAACATTCCATTTACATCCACTCTCTTTTAAAGTATCTGTAATTGCATGATATATGCTTTTTAACCACTTTAATTTTGACTCAATGTGAGGACAGAACTTTTTATTAAAAGTAGGCATCTTAACTAAAATTATTTGATATAGTTCAACCATATAGTTATTCTTAAAACCACAATCTGCTTTCCATATAGGATCACAAGCCAATTCTTGAAGTGCATCAATCAACACCTTTGACTCCTCATTGGACCAAAAGCATTTATTTTTTTCCCCGCCTCTAACTTGTTCACTTTTAGAGGACTTGTCTTCATTCATCCTACTATTTATATAAAAATTCAAAAGACACAAGACAACTATGACAATCACAATTAAAGAAAAAGTGTAGCAAATTAAAACATATAAAAAGTATATTAAGTTAGAAGATAAAAATTATAGCAAGTTAAACTATAGTAAAGATACAACAACTTAACAAATTACAGAATTCTACATTTTAAGAAAATGTTTCTATCACGTTTCTTGCTCTAGAATGTTTCATATCGTAAAATATCTTCAGCAGTTTCTTGCTGACGTCCGTCAAATTGATTGAGATGATATCTTTGCCCTTGATATGGAGCAAGAAAGCCCTTAGATTTATAATATCCAACATCAATCAAATAATAACAACCTTTATTGAGACATTATACAAGTTAGATTCATGTTGTTAAACTAATTGTAAATGCTTTTAAATTTGGTATTATGTTACTTTCAAGCACTTTAAAGTCCATTAGGTCTAGAAATGGCATCTTGAAATATACATCCATTATGTGCAGATCCCTCCCAACTAGGTAAAACATAAATAAACTACATGTCAGGTGCACAAATTCTTGACACAGTCATTGCAAGGTTTGATTTTCTTGTTCAGTATCTTGACTTCTTCTCTAGGTGGTGTAACTTTAATTATGGTACTATCTAAAGCACATAGACAATTCTACAATAAGGAAAAGTGTTAATCGTGATCTCGAATTTTGATAATTACAAAACAATTGAAGAAATAATTAACATTTTTCATTGAGATTATTGGCAGCACAGGTTATCAATGCAAGAAATCTTTTTGAAGAAACCAATCAAAACAAGTGTATGGGACTGTTGACTGTCGGACGCTCGATAGCTTGTATCGGACGTTCGATAAAACTCGAAACTTCTCTATCGGACACTCAACTTGACGTACTGGACGTCCAATAGACAGCGGATCCATCGGACACTTCTATCGGACGCACAACAACCTCACCGGATGTCCTATAGTACTCAAGAAGCTTTTTGAGCTCTCTGGTCACCGTCGGACGCAAGACCCATCGGACGCAAAAATATGTATCGGCCGTCCGATCATATTCAAGAAGATTCTCTGAGCTCTCTGGTCGCTGTCGGACACAAAGCTCATTGGACACAGAAATATACATCGACCGTTCGATAAAGATCGAAACTGCCTATCGGACGCTAGCATCGGACGCTCAACTTGGTGTCGGACGTCCGATAGCTCCAACGGCTAGTTGACTCTTCAGGTTCTTATATCCGTTGACCTCAAATTTCAAGGCACTTTTTGGTCCCCTATAAATACAGCTTTGTCTGAACTTCAAATACAACTTTTGTACACTTAGATTACAAGTTCTTAAGAGTGATTTTAGCAAGAAAATACTCTTTGAGTAAGAATTGTTGGTCTTGAAGTGTGAGTTCATTAGCAAGCTTTTCAATTGTGAGTGAGTTCATCAATAGTGTAGCTTTGTGAGGGTTTTCTGTGAGATTATAAAACTTCCTAACTTAACTAAGTGCAGCTTGGGGCAAGGAGGAAGTGATCCTTCCATTGTACACAAAGGTTGATCGAATTTCATCAAGTTGAAGTTGTTTGGATTGAGGATTTTTCTTCAAGCTCAAGTGGAGCTTTGAAGAAGTTTGGTTTGCCTTCTATCATTCTATTTTTCAGCTTACTTTCTGATTCATTGATTAATATATTATTCATACTTCTCGGTCGTGTTTGCTTATTTGATTGACAAATCAATTGTGTGAGAAGTTAAAGTTATTATAAAAAAAGGGGCACTATTTAATTAGTTTTTAATCAACCTAATTCACCTCCCCTCTTAGGTTGTCTTTGGGCCTTACAATTGGTATCAGAACTTGGTCTCTAGGATCAAGTTTAATCGCTTAGAGAAAAGATGACAACCAACAATGCCATGTTTGTGGAAGGTCAATCAGTCACTAGGCCACCCATATTCAATGGATCAAATTATGTTAGTTGGAAAGAACGTATGATTATCTTCTTACAATCTATTGACACTAATCTATGGTTTATTGTTAATGAAGGTCCTTATACTGCTACGATTGATGATCCTATTACTCATGTTCCTAGACTAAAAACAAGAAATGAGTTGACTCGTGAGGATAGGGCTAATCTCACTTCAAATGCAAAAGTCATGAATGTTCTATATAGTGCATTAGATTCAAATGAATCTATTAGAGTAAAAGGATGTAAATCTACCAAAGAAATTTGGGATAAGTTAAGGGAGATTCATGAATGTAGTGAGGATGTGAGAGAACAAAAGAAGTCAATTTTAGTCACTAAATACGAGTCATTCAAAATGGAACCTCATGAAATCATAGATAAAATGTATTGTCGATTCAATGATCTTATTAAGGATTTAGAGGTGTTGGATAAAGAATACACCCTTGGTGAGAAGAATAGAAAAATTTTGAATACTCTACCTAAAGAGTGGGAAAACAAAGTGACTGCTATTGAGGAAGCCAAAGACTTGAATTCTATGTCCATTGAGTCTCTTATTAATTCTCTAACATCTTATGAATTGAAGCTTAAAAGCAAGGTACAAGATGAAGAGGAAGCAAGAGCCAAAAAGAGCGTTGCTCTAAAAGCTGCTCAAGATGAGAATGACTCGGCCTCACTAGATGAAGAAGATGGTGATTGTGATGATAGTGATCGTGCACTCATCACCAAAAGTTTCAAAAGGATACTCAACAAAAGAAGATTCAGAAAGGGAGGACCTAGCAATCAAAATCATAATCAGTTCAACACAAGATACAAAGGAAGACAAGATGCCAACAAGAAGCAAGGAGATAAGTGCTTCGAGTGTGGGCAGCCTGGTCATTATGCGGCTGATTGTCCAACAAAGAAGAAGAAAGAAATGAAGAATGAAAGAAAACCAAGGTTCAATAATTTCGAAATCACTTGGAATGAATACAACTCGGAAGGAGAGATTGAAGAAGAAGAGGAATATGCTCAAATCGCTTTTATGGCAATTGGTGACAATGAGGTAATTTCTTGCAACCCTCAATGTGAAAGTGATGATGATGATGATGATCTTGAGTCATTTGTTGGAAAATTGCATGAAAGCTTAAAAGAGTCTTATGCTAGAAATAAAGAATTGAAACAGAAAATTATCTTTCTTTTGCAAGACAATGCAAATTTGTTTCAAGACAACAAAAAACTAAAATATGACAATGATTGCCTAATAAGAGCTGAAATAGAGTTACAACATGAACTTGATAGAAAAACAAGTCTTTGTGAAATGTTTAATGAAAAAAAAAATGACTTGAAGAGAAGAATGGATAATCTAGACATGATCCTTCAAAACAAAAAACAAAATGTTTCTACAAGAAATGTATTGAAGCCTCACCTTAATGCCTATGAAAGGAAACTAACCTTCAGTGCAAATGAATTCACAATTTATAGAAAAAGAGGAGTTAGGTTTATTAAACCAATTCATGTGAATGATTCTACCATTATGTGTGATTTTTGTTGTCAAATAGGTCATTTGAAACATGAGTGCTATGTAAAAAGGAATATGAGAAGAGGAATAAAATGTATGTGGTTAGTCAAACATGACTTTAACCATCAAGGACCCAAAAATTAAAAAGGGTACCAAATTTTCTATCTTTTGTGTAGGTGAAAATTGAAAAAGTCATAAAAGAATCAAAGTGGTTTATTGATAGTGGATGCTCAAGGCACATGACTGGTGATCCATCACAATTCATCAAGCTCAAATCAAAATCAAGTGGAAAAGTGACTTTTGGAGATGACATGAAAGGTAAAACAATTGGAGTAGGTGATGTTGGTAAGAATAGTGAGACATTTATGCATAATGTCCTTTTAGTGAATAATTTAGCCTATAATTTGCTAAGTGTTAGTCAATTATGTGATAAAGATTTATTTGTTTTATTCAAAAAGGATGAATGTTTGGTTCTTGACTCAAAATTCAATATCATTTTCAAAGGAAAAAGATTTACTGACATCTATGTTGTAATTCTTGAGAAAATTGATTCTTCTAGATTTAAATGTCTTAAAATTTCAAATGAAGACCCTTGGTTGTGGCATAGAAGACTTTGCCATTTTAACATAGATGTGATAAATGAAATTTTCAAAAAGGAACTTGTTAGAGGCTTGTCTAAAATTAAGTTTGAAAAGGACAAAGTTTGTGATGCATGTCAATTTGGTAAACAAACCAAAACCTCTTTTAAACCTAAAAGAAACATCTCTACATCTAAGTCATTGGAGCTTTTACATCTCGATTTATTTGGTCCTACACCAATTGCTAGCTTAGGTGGTAAGAGATTTTGTTTTGTAATTGTTGATGATTATTCTAGATATACATGGATCATTTTTCTTGCTCATAAAGATGATACTTTCAAAAGTTTTGTCTCTCTTTTTGCAAAAGTGCAAAATTTACTTGGTTTACATATTATTAAAGTTAGAAGTGATAATGGTTCAGAATTTAAGTATTGTGGATTTCTGGAATTTTGTGATCACAATGGGATAACTCATGAATTTTCTATTGTAAAAACCCCTCAACAAAATAGTGTTATTGAAAGAAAAAATAGGACACTTGTTGAAGCCGCAAGAACCATGTTGAGTGAAAATGATTTACCAAAATATTTTTGGACGGAGGCCGTAAATACGGCATGTTATGTAATGAACAGAGTTTTGTTAAGACCAATTTTGAACAAAACTTCTTATGAGTTGATGTTTAACAAAAAGCCAATTGTTGGCTATTTTAAAGTTTTTGGATGCAAATGCTTTATTTTGAATATTAAGGAACATCTTGAAAAATTTGATAAGAAAACTGATGAAGGCATTTTCTTGGGTTATTGTGAAAACAAAAGAGGATATAGAGTTTATAATAGAAGAACTCTTGTAATTGAAGAAGCCATACATATTACATTTGATGAGTCTAATGGTGATCCTTCCAAAAGTATTTGTATAGATGATGATGTAGGTATTCAAAAAGAGCTTGAAAAGCTTACACTTCAAGAAGGAAACAATGATGAATTGGAAGAAAATTCAAAGGAAGGTAACTCTCAAGAAAACCGAATGCTAGATGAAGAAGACAAGGATGATGATGCACCAAAGGATCTTCCTAAAGTTTGGAAATTTATTCAAAATCATCCCAAAGACTTGATTATTGGTGATCCATCCGAAAGGGTAAGAACTCGTTCTTTCTCAAAACCACTACTTGATAATTTTGCATTTGTCTCTCATATTGAGCCTAAAAATATTAATGATGCTTTGAAAGATGATTATTGGATAATAGCTATGCAAGAGGAATTAAATCAATTTGATAGGAATAATGTTTGGACTCTTGTTGAAAGCCTCAAAATTATCCGATTATTGGCACAAAATGGGTGTTTAGAAATAAATTAAATGATAAATGTGAAATTGTGAGAAACAAAGCTAGATTGGTAGCTAAGGGGTATGCTCAAGAAGAAGGTATTGATTTTGATAAAACATTTGCTCCGGTAGCAAGATTAGAATCCATAAGAATGTTTTTTGCATTTGCTTGTTTCAAAGGTTTTAAATTGTATCAAATGGATGTTAAAAGTGCTTTTCTAAATGGTTTTATCGATCAAGAAGTTTATGTGGATCAACCCCCCGATTTTGAAAGTGATAAATTTTCCAATCACGTGTTTAAGTTTTCAAAAGCCTTATATGGTTTGAAACAAGCCCCTAGAGCTTGGTATGAACGCCTAAGTGGTTTTTTGATTGAAAATGGTTTCAAAAGAGGTATTGTGGATACTACTTTTTTACAAAGCAAAAATCAAATGATCTCCTTATTGTGCAAATTTATGTTGATGATATTATTTTTGGTGCTAGTAATGAGCGTTTATGCAAGAATTTTTCCACTATTATGCAAAAAGAATTTGAGATGAGTTTGATGGGAGAATTGAACTTCTTCCTTGGACTCCAAGTTCTTCAAACCCATGAAGGAACCTTTATCAATCAAATAAAGTATACAAAAGAGCTCCTCAAAAGGTTCGGCATGGAAGATTCAAAGCATGTAGGAACACCAATATGCACGTCTACCAAACTTGAAAAGGATGAAGAAGGTACAAGTGTCGATGAGAACAAATATAGAGGTATGATCAGAAGCCTTCTCTATTTAGCTGCAAGTAGGTCGGATATTATGTTTGCCATATGCTTGTGTGCTCAATTTCAATCTTGTCCTAAAGAATCTCATTTAAATGCAGTTAAGAGAATTTTTTGTTATTTGAAGGGAACTATGAATTTTGGTCTTTGGTATCCTAAATGTCATGAATTTGCTTTATGTGGATATACGGATGCTGATTTTGGTGGTTGTAGAATTGATAGAAAAGTACTAGTGGTTCATGTCATTTTCTTGGTAATTGTTTGGTGTCTTGGTTTAGTAAGAAACAAAATGCCATTTCCTTGTCAACAATCGAAACGGAATATGTTGCCGCTAGTGCATGTTGTGCTCAATTATGATGGATGAAACACATCTTAAATGATTTTGGCTTAATATATGATAATATGCCAATTTTTTGTGATAACACTAGTGCCACAAATTTGACAAAAAATCCCATTCAACACGCCAGGACAAAACACATAGATATTAAGCATCATTTCATTCGTGATCTTGTTCAAAAAGGTGAAATTTGTGTGAATTATGTTTGTTCAAAGGACCAAATTGCTGACATTTTCACAAAACTCCTGCCCTTAGATCAGTTTGTAAATCTTCGTTCTAAATTGGGAATTTTAGAAAAGAACTCTTGAATATTTCTGGTCGAATTCTATCGGGCGTCCGACCCTGATGAATGGATGTCCAGTGTTCTTAGCCATTTTCCAGAAAATTCTATCGGACGGATGTGTCGGATGCTTCACGTTGTTCGGACGTCCGACACACGAAAAGTCACAACTTATCAGGTCATCTCATTTTATTTCCATCAGTCAACCTTCATTAATTCGGACGCAACTTCCCACCTACCCGAATTCAAAACTCCAAATTTCCAACAAAACTTACACCATTTCTCAAAATTGAAAGCACAAACTTCTTCCCTCACCTATTGCGGACCGAAAATCATCAACTCTCTTCACTATAAATCACACACTCCTCCATTCCCAAATCACAACCGAAACCCTAAGACCACTCTTCTTCCCTTTTTGGACTGGTTGATCACTGCTTTGTTATCAAACTTGTTGTTTAGACACTCAACATCTCATTTAGCCTCTTAATCATCACTCAAAACACATACACAAAAGACAATGGTGCGTACCCATAGAGCTTCCTCTGCTACCGAACGCAAACGGATTCTGAGGGATGAAGATACTCCCACTCCAACAGCCAAACGATCCTCATCAAGGATCAGACGTGGTTCTGCAACTTCACAGCCAACTCGTACCACTCAAACTGATTCTCAGGTTACTACAGAACCCATTCCTCTGCCTAAATTTATTGATGAAGAAACTGAGTCTAGATTTGCCTTATTTTCTCAAAAGAGCTTCATTATTCAAAGGTCTATTGACCCCTCTGAGTTTAGGAAAATAGATCTTGATTCAGTCCTTAAACTCGTTGAATTTCAAAAATGGTCTTATATCATTACCATGTCAAACGTATACTATCCTGATATGCTATACTAGTTCTTTGCTAATCTTAGGAAAGGAAATTCTCGTGATGAGTTGAAATCTCGTGTGAATGGTGTTGACTTGGTGTTTGATTCTGATATGGTTAATGAGATTTTGAAAACAACCATCGAATTTGGCTGCAAAAGCAAAATTGCTAATTTCTTTTCTTATGAGGAAAATCCAACTAGCATCAATCATTTTAATGCTGAAAAGTTGATGACATATTTTCAATCTCCTTTTCTAACTCTTATGGATGCTAAGTTGGAGGATTTAAATCCAAAGAATCTAATCATTTTCTCAATCATATCAAACTTGCTTGTACTTACTGATGGTCATCATACTGATGCCAATAAGATGTAATTATACTTGTTTTATTGTTTTGTTGAAAAAATCAGGATTGATTTTGGTTTTGTCATGTGCAAATTCTTGATGAAACTTTGCACTGACACAGGAAGAAAATTATCTTATGAAAGTTTTTAACCCCTGTTTTCGAGCATTTCAAAATTCCCATCAGTCGTGTATGTCCAAAGGACACAACTACTTCTATTTTCTCAAAAGCTTACTTTGAAAGAAAAAACTTGAAATTCCTTGATGGTGTTTGGTGCTCTAAGGAAGCTGCATCTGAGTCTCGTTCCAAGAGAATTCACGACACTTCTATCTCTCCTAGTATCACCAAAATTCTTTGATTCACTCCTGGTCCATCTGTCCATCCTAGGAAGTCTGTGTCTAAATCAACTTCTTCTCAATCTAAGATCATTGAGTTGCTCAATGAACTCAAAAATCATGTCCTCCTCCTTGAGCATGGTCTTATGTTAACCATGACCTCTGAGCAAAAATCTGACTTTTTGGACAAAAAAGGTCTGCTATTCCCTACTGTCTTGAATGAAGATGTTTCTCAAACCAAGGAACCTCGACCTGATCCTACACTGATCATTCAAGATGTGACTGAGTCTCCAACACCCCAGCGTGATCCCTCAACATCCGCGAAAGGCAAGACTCCAATCACTGAACCAACTGAGGAAGAGCAAGCAGATGATGAAGAAACTGAAGAGGAAGATAATTCAGCCTATCATCTTATCAGAAGAAGACCTGGCACAAGATCAACGTTCACCCTTTAGGCACATTTAGAAGCACTTGCACTTCACCATTAGGTTGCATAAGTTCTTTTCGTTTCTAATTGTAATGGTTGAAGTGTATTAAACTATTTTGCTACTCTTGTTTGTATCTCTATTGGAGAATCAGTACATTAATGTTTATTCTGCTACCTGTCTTGATATGATGACTTTTCTCCTATTTTTTGATGCATGTACTGAGCTTGTGTTACTTTGGTACAACGGGATGAACTTAATAGATATATGATAACTTGGGTTGTGATGCTGGATGCTACATCATATTAGCTTAATGATGATTTGGTATTATAGATTTGGAGTGTTGATAATCTGTTAGATTTGATATTAGTTTAATTCTGTTCATGTATTAGGATTTTCTTTTAATAAGAAGTTTTCAAAGCACATTTGGTATGTGACAGCCCCACCTCCCCCTAAGGCTAACCAGAGGGGTTAGCGGGCTGCCTGCCCAACTCTCGCCAGGACTCACGCATTCAAAAGTACTAACTTAAAAGATAAAACCAAAATTCACCTCAACAATAACATCGGAAATTGTAAAGTGACGTTTAAACTTAAAATTACAGTTATCAACTCAAAATATTTAAAAACCTCGAGCCATAACTTAATACATTTCCATAAAATCGAAACATTTAAATTCAAAAGAATATACAATTCGTTTCTCCATACTGGAGACAAAAGCCAAAATATAGAGCTAAACCTAGTTAGATTCCTGGATTCTCGTCACCTGTTAAGGAAAAAAAAAAAACAAAGGGAACGGGGGTGAGCTAAAAGCTCGTGAGTTTCCAAAAGTCATGCACATGCATATAAACAGTAAATTAATAGGCGGTAATATAAACACAGGAAGCAAGTAAATTAAACACGCAAGCAGGATACGTTGGCTCTCAGGAGCTCAAATCCACAGTTCACGAACATTTAGAGTAGTCGACACTCCGTTGACTTTCAGTCCAAGTAGATAACTTTTCACGCCAAACTCCTTCCACCAAACTCCCCTTACCGGGCCTGCACGCCAAACACTTAAACACTTAACCACTTAACCACTCAAGGGACGCGGCCAAGAGTGGTTATATAACAGTTTTCTTCTCCAAATTGTAATACAGGCAAAAACACTTGAGTCACCAACTCTACTTAGAAGGGAGCAATAAAGTATACTCTCCTTGAAGCGAGCGGTTCAACAATTTCAAATTCCACATTTTAAACATGTAACATGTCACGAAGCACGTTTACACACAAAGCATTTAAATTAACGCATTTAACATGCATTGGAAACTCACTGACAAAGTAAGTCTCAGAATTCAAATTTGGATCACTTTGCAACTTAGCAAAACTTCCAAAAATATTTACAAAGTAATGAAAATAAGTTTCTAATTCATCAAACAAATCTTACTCAAGAAAAAGTCAAGTTCGATAACTTCCTACTTGAGTAGAAATCTTTGAAAAATTGTAAATTGAGTTATATAAGTCCAAATTTTGCAAACTTGGTACCGTTAGAAATCTCATTGAAAGTTCTAAAACTTTTCAGAAGACACCAAGTTAAAATTCTGGACAGAAACTGCCCAGATTTTCGATTAAAAAACTGCTATAGTACCAAAACAGAACATATCAGGGTGATTGTCCAGCCAACTTCGAAAATTCACCAAAAATTGTAGGAAACGAATTAGCCTCTAAAATTTATACAGTTTAAATTCCTATGTATGAAGTTTCAAACGCCACTGACAGCACTCAATTCTGACACTCGAGCAAGAAATTATAGTAGTTCAAACAGGGTGGGTTTGAAATTCTGAAATTTCTGTTTTCTAGATTTGCAGGGCAGAATTCTAGGCTTCATTTGAGTGATGAATTCTTAGACAAAAATTACCAAATTTGGTACACTAACTCTAACATATATAGATTATGTCCACACCAAAATTTAGCCAAAAATTCTCACGGGAAGACAGTGTTTTTAATGCTCAAAGTTGGCTCAGTATCCTTGCTCCCAATCTGCCCAGTTTTGGTATTCTTCTTCTCATCACTTCTAACCTATCTAAACTACCACCAAATGACCCCATTTTTGAAACCAACATAGTTTTAACCTTCCTAAACCTAATGGTGATAAAAAATGACATAAGTTCAGACCAAAACTTGGCATTTAAAACAGCTCAAAAATTCGGACAGCATGTCCTCCTTCATTCCAGATTTTGACTCCAATTTAGTAACCATTAACAGCTCATCTTTTAGAGGTCTTTTTATGGGAAACATTAACAAATTAACCCTCAACATTTAAGCATTAAATTTAGACTTCAAGCTTGCAAAATCACAGCCACAAAACAGGGGAAACATAGCAGGATTTTCAGCCAACACTTAAAGCTTTCAAAACAGAATTTTCCCTTGCCATTCTTACTAAAACTTTTGAGGGCTTTTGTAGAGTAAATTAACAACTCAAAGTTCATAATTTAAGCACTCGAATCAGCCCTTAAACTTACAAAATGCAGCCACAAAAATCAAAGGAAAAACAGCAAATTTTCAGCCCCCATTTCTTCCTCTCCAATTCGGTTCTTCCATTGAGGTTTTTCCTCCAAATTTCAACCACAAATTCCAACATATACACACACATTTCATCATTTAACAACACTAGCAAACAATTTCATACATTTTGTGGGAATTCCAAGAGCCCACTCAACAACCATAATCAACAAATGTTTAATAATAATGAAACTTAACAACTAAACTCCAAGAATTAAACTTAAAAATCATCATCTTAAGGGTAGGATGATTACCTCTTCCTCTAGTTGTTTGAGCAAGATTAGGGTCTAAAATCCACCACCAAGAACCCCCTTTTTCTCCTGCAAGGTTCGGCCAACAACCACCCTTCACCACTCCAAAACTTCAAGCCTTCTAAGCAAGGGTTTTACAAGGTAAGTTGAGGGTTTTCTTTGAGAGGAAGATGGAGCAACAAGATCGGCTGAAATGGAGGGATTGGAGAGGAGATGAGAAGCTGTTTTTGCTAAGGAAAAAGAGAGGAAAGAGCCGGCTGAAAAGTGGAAGAAAAGGGGAAGAAAATTTGGTTGTTTGGTCATAAAGTTTTGATAAGACATAAAGCCCTAATTCAAGGGTTATTGTCTCATTTAAATTTCCATGTCTTGCAATTCAATTTGAAGGAAGTAGAATGACTATTTTAACTAGAAGATTAAAAGGGAAAATTCAGTTAGGAGAGAGAAAGGAAGAGGGAAAAAATTAAAGTGAATTGGAGGAAATTAACTGGATAAACAATTGCAGGTTAAAATCCTAACTTTCGGAAAATTTGTCCAACTAGGTCTTAAGGTTTCAAAACCCTACTTAATCTCACCTCTAGTCACTGGATAACATTTCTAACCTACGGTGATCATCCTTACATTCCAGTACTACTTAAGTCATTGCCCGAATTTCTAACTCGAAAAATGTATTTTTCTCATTTTCTGTCTAATTGATACAAAAAGAGCGAATTTTAAAATAAGATCAATGGAATATTGAAAATCTACCGGAAAAATGAATATAAAGTTGAATTAAGTTTTTCTCAAAAATAAAATAAATTTTCATCTAAATTTTTCTGAAAAATATGTGTGAAAATGACATTAAAATAATTATACAGATTATTAACAATAATAATAATAATTAAAATAATAAATACTAACAATATTTAAAAATAAATTTTTGAGCCCCTTACATGGTATTGAAGATTTCATTGGTTTCAAAACACATTTGGTATTGAAGATTTCAGTTTCTTGAATACGTACTGTCAACGCACTCATTTGGATTGCCAAGACTGTGTTTGAGATGACAAAAAGGGGAAAAAAATTTCTGTATTGCATTTATTGTCTATGACTTGGATGATTACTCGAGTAAGGGGGAGTTTTGAGTAAGGGGGAGCTTGAATGAACTGCAAGCCGTGTTCATTTCCAATTATTAAAATGTTAATTGTGTAAGGGGGAGTTTTATGATACATTTTTATCAAATCACATTCAATTGTTTTGTCATCATCAAAAAGGGGGAAAATGTTAATCGTGATCCCGAATTTTGACAATTATCAAACAATTGAAGAAATAAGTTTAACATTTTTCATTGAGATTATTGGCAGCACAGGTTATCAATGCAAGAAATCTTTTTGAAGAAACCAATCAAAACAAGTATATGGGACTGTTGACTGTTGGACGCTCGATAGCTTGTATCGAACGCCCGATAAAACTCGAAACCTCTCTATCGGACACTCAACTTGACGTACCGGACGTCCGATAGACAGGGGATCTATCGGATGCACAACAACCTCACCGGACGTTCTATAGTACTCAAGAAGTTTTTTGAGCTCTCTGGTCCCCATCGGACGCAAGAGCCATCGGACGCAAAAATATGTATCGGCCGTCCGATCATATTCAAAAAGATTCTCTGAGCTCTCTGGTTACTGTCGGACGCAAAGCTCATCGGACGCAGAAATATACATCGACCGTCCGATAAAGATCGAAACTGCCTGTCGGACGCTAGCATCGGACGCTCAACTTGGTGTCGGACGTTTGATAGCTCCAACGGCTAGTTGACTCTTCAGCTTCTTCTATCCATTGACCTCAAATTTCAAGGCACTTTTTGGTCCCCTATAAATACAGCTTTGTCTGAACTTCAAATACAACTTTTGTACACTTAGATTACAAGTTCTTAAGAGTGATTTTAGCAAGAAAATACTCTTTGAGTAAGAATTGTTGGTCTTGAAGTGTGAGTTCATTAGCAAGCTTTTCAATTGTGAGTGAGTTCATCAATAGTGTAGCTTTGTGAGGGTTTTTCTGTGAGATTGTAAAACTTCCTAACTTGACTAAGTGCAGTTTGGGGCAAGGAGAAAGTGATCCTTCCATTGTACACAAAGGTTGGTCGAATTTCATCAAGTTGAAGTTGATTGGATTGAGGATTTTTCTTCAAACTCAAGTGGAGCTTTGAAGAAGTTTGGTTTGCCTTCTATCATTCTATTTTTCAGCTTACTTTCTAATTCATTGATTAATATATCATTCATACTTCTCGGTCTTGTTTGCTTATTTGATTGACAAATCAATTGTGTGAGAAGTTAAAGTTATTATCAAAAAAGGGGCACTATTTGATTAGTTTTTAATCAATCTAATTCACCCCCCTCTTAGGTTGTCTTTGGGCCTCACAGAAAGAAACTACACTTATACTGAAGTGAAACTAGTATTCAAAAGTAAAAAAATCTCAAACATATTGTGTAAACCTGAAAACAACTCCATCTGTCATCTGTGAAGTCGTTGGTAATAGGTTGGGGAGTTTTAAGTAACAAGTTGTGTAATTTTAATGCAACCAAGAGGCAGGAATTAAAATTACGACTAATAGTTTTTCCAATTCTTAAGAATTTATGTGCAACTATTCCATTCTTTTTGTGTGATGAGCTAACGCGTACACAAACATTGAAACATTTTCTTCCAAACTCATATTTTTAGTATCTTTTAACCCACCAACATCTCTAAGCATCTTGCATAATTTGCTGAAAGTGCGTCGATCCATCTGGAGTTCACTCTTACAACTGATGTAACTTTCTTTAACTAGTCTAAATAAATGAAGTATTCTTTCAACTCCATTTTTCTTGCTACTTATCAATTGTCGCCTTTTGTTAATCAAATGCGTCATAGTAATATGATGCCACATTATAAAAGAAACAATCATTGCTATAGCCATTGCATACAAGACACGGATATAATGAGTTCGCCTTTGTCGTCTTAACATGGTAGGAGAACAAGCCATTCTATATAAAGATATATAGATTAACTTAGATGAAAAGAAAAAAAAATAATGTATTAACTTTTCAGGTTCACAAGCTAAATAATATTGAATTCCAAGAAAATGATTGCAAGAATAACAAAAAGTTCAAAAATAAGATGCAATTAGAACCATAACATTGCAAAAATTGAAATGTAATACAGAACAAGATGGAATTACTGAACAACTATTATTAGTTCAGTTGGAATGTAATTCTAATCCTAATTTTATAACCTCAGACTAGTCAAAGATTTCAGAGGTCAGAATCCAAGATACCATAAAATAATCTATCGTGTTAAAGAATAATCCTGAACTTGACATGTCCTTGTTGGTTTCAAACCCATGATTGCACATGTATATGGTTTGGGCAAGAATCTAATGGGACATATACAAGTAGCAATTTGGAAGTCGTTCAAGGAGAGCACCCATTGAGATATTTACTCTCAATTTTTATTCGAAGTAAAGTTTAATTTGAAGTAAATGTTCACATATCAAATGCAATACCCACTGATGAAAGAAGATCAAGATCAATTTTCTTTTTTAATCTCCAAAAACAATCACCCGTCAAGTAATGCCACTAAAAGATTCTATGGTTCAAAACCCGAAAGGCAAAAATGGTTAATACATAAGCCTTCAGCAACCAAATCCACCGACAGCAAAAGATAAAGATCAATTTTTGTTTTTTAACGTCACCAAAAGTATCGCCTACAAATCAATGTCACTAAAAATCCAAAAAATCTGAAAATGGTCAACCCCACAAAGCCCAAAATACATCCTCCTTGAATCTTAATTATCAACACCAGTTACATTTAATTTCCTCAAAAACCAGAATCATCTTTCGACTCTCTTCTCCCACAAATAAATTTTTATTCTGCAACTTAAGAATCAGAAATCAGATTGTCTACGTATGGGTGCCTTTTTTGGTTATTATTAAGAAATCAATCTAACTCAACAACAAACATAAGAAATAGTGGTGGTAATTTTTATACTAGTAGTACAGCACAATAGGAGAAACTAAGCAGGGGGATGGATAATTGATAAGAAGAAGCAGAACCTGGCGAGAAAGTACTGAAGTGGAGATCTGACCTGGGAGGCGTGTGTAAATGGAAGTCAAAGAAGATTGTTGGTGATTTAGAGAAGGAATGATGTTATTTAGAGAGGAGAGCAACTCATTTGGAGAATGAATATGTAATTAGCTGTGGGGAAAGGCTCTAGACTCAGATGAAAACCTCCAATTTGCTTTGGAATGCCCATTGAGATGTTTTAGGTTTTCTATACCAATAGATTTATTCCCATATTTGTAAACCAATCATCAAGAATGGGAATCGACCCATGGTAGACCCCAAATACCTCCAATCAAACGGGTGGTAGGTTCAGAGTAGAGAATCTTTTATGAAAAGATCTGTAAGTGATTCAAGCCTAACCTATTGAATTTTCCTTTAAACTTACAACATGTTTTAATCCAAAGCTGAGTCATCTATTCAAAGGCTATTTTTGCACAAACTTAAATAACAATTGGATTCAGCACTTGAGGAACCAAGGTGTGATCTTTATACTGTTACAAAGCTCTAATTCTAGTTTTATATGCAACCGACGGCACTAGATTTCGAGTTTCTAGGCTGAGTTATAGGTGATATCGTAAAACTGCATAGGGCTATCTGCAGCAGTCCACTGTAACACCATCTCCATGTTCATGACTACTTTATATTGTTCAATCTTCTCTTTTTAATCTTACCAGCAACAATGGAAAAATAGAATGTGAGAGCCTGTGTAGCCCACACCTCACCGGTTAATGTACATGTACATATTTTGTGAATAAACAGCCATTCTTGTCTCATTTTGCTTGTGCGAAAGTTTACTTGGAAAATACGGATTCTTGTTAAAATCTTAAGCACTTGTTGCATTTGATTATAGTGCTAAAAGATTACAAATTGTCTTTCAAAGGTGTTGGAAAATATGTGTGGGGCAAAGCAGGAACACGCTTGAACTTCGGGGACCCGAAAGTAAAAATGGCTTTTGTAATTGAGCCCTTCAAAATAAATAACAAAGGCTGAATAAATTATTCCTACAATCACCTCTTGCTTGGACGTTTTCAGAAATTGAATTCAGCAAATTCACTCAAGCATGACAAAGCCAATTTTGGATGGACACTTGTCATTTTCTTAGTTCATAAGTTGGCAAGTAAGCCATGTCATGCTTGCCTGTTTGATCAATATATATAACTTGTATTCTCAGCTGATAACTCTATTTGATACCTTGCCTTTTTGAACGAAATATGCTGAGAAGAATGATCCACAAATTAGCTTAAACATTCCTACAAAACAGCCACCAAAAATTGAAAGCAAACAAGCTTGAAGGATCGGCTGGTTTTTGCTTGAGCTCCCACGCACTCTTGCTCAATTCTCTCAACGTGACTTCAACCTGTATTCAAGGTAGAATTCAAGCTACAAATTCACTTGAGTTATGATGCAAAATTCGTTTGATATGCTAGGAGAAATTCTGATTTTTGTATGCTGAAAATCAAGCCTAGGCCAAGTTATGCATGCCTTAAATTTCCAGCTTTTATAGTATATCTTGTTTGGCTTGCCCTGACTGATTCTTGTTGTAATTGTGATTATAAACGTGATATACTTGCTGAGCTTTAAGTGTGGATTGATGGCTATGAATTTCAAGCAAGAATAAGGTCCCTAGAACGAATTGAATCCACGTTTTTACCCAAGAGCATGGCTGTTCGGGTATTATCAGTTTACCAGAACCAGTCTTAGCGTTTTGGCTATAACTCACTATAGGAATGTCAGAATTGAGTTCCGTCAGCAGCCTTAGAAACTAGACAGAAATAGCTTTCCAGTGGTAGGTCGCACATCCTCATATTCAGTCCCTACAGTTCCCAGTAACTCGTTGAAGTTTACTGTTTTTCTGTGACTGATAAACCTGCGTTTTGCATTTGCTGCGTGTTTGAGCCTAAATTTGAACCTGTTACAGCCTGAATCTGAACCTGGTCCCTTCTGAAAAGTTGTAGATATCTGAATTCCATTTCCAACGGTATAAAATGGGCCAAAAACGCACGAGTGAATTGTGAGATATGGCCTGAAACGTGAACTGTGATGGGTAGCCGGCTGTCGTGCGTGTCCGTTAACGGATTGACATTGCCGGCACGCACCCGTCGCAGCCCGTGTGCACGTCCGTTAGCGGATGTGCCATTTCGTGCGCATCTGTTAACGGAAGTGCCCGTTCTGTGCCCGACCGGTTAGCGGGTGAGCCGTCCCGTGCGCGCCCGTTAGCGGAACTGCCTAGCCGACCTGTATGCCCTAACCGGTTAGCGAACGTGCCAGACCCATGTGCATCCATTAACGGACCCAGAGCCTAGTGCCGACCCATTTACCCCGACCATCTAGGTCTGTAGACATAACATGCACCTGGAGAGCTTTTTCCATTAGCCATTCTCAGGCACCAACCAAAACGGCAAACCAAGAACAGAAGCCTAAACTCGAACCCGACGCGCCAACCATCTTGGCACCGACTACCCCCGACAGGCACCAATTACACCCGAGTCGCACAAAAACCAACCCGGCTAGCACCGACACCCTACGACCTGTCCCACAAGCCCCAACCTGTGTCGACTCTTGCCAGACGGAGCCGATTGATGCCGACATGCACCAATGGCCACCCACTGGTGCCGACTTATATCAAACCACACTTAACCGGCCCCGACATGTACCGACCGCACCCGACTAACCCCAACTCGCACCAACGAGCACCGATACGCCCCGACTAGCCCCGACTAGTGTCGATAGCTGCCGATCGTACCCAGAACCTACCTATCCGTGCCAACAATTACCGATCGTGTACCAACCCTACCGACTCATTCCCGAACTTGCCGATTACACTCAAACTAGTCGACCAATGCCTATAATTGCCCTAATCACGCCCGACACATACCAACTAAGGTCGAAACTGAACAACACCGTTACCCACAACCCTATATTGTCCCGACACCAATCCGAACCTAATTTATACTGTTAATTGGTTAACTTGTAAAATAGGAAAAGTTACCTAAAATAGTAACTAACACTTGATTATTCCCAGGACCCAGTCAGGCGGTAGGTGAATCGTCTAAGCAATCAGACTGGAGTGAAATTACCAAAGGTGAGTGTCCAAGTGCATGTTAATTATACTTGATTTGTTGTGAATGAACTTGCTTGGACTTGCTATGCCTTGAGAAGGCAAGTGTGTACTTTATCGCACTTGCACTCCTTGGAGCAAATTAATGATTATTGAACATGATTGATTGAAATTGCTTGAGCTTGTAAACTAGTGCCTGAGTTGTGTTGGCTGGAGCATTGACTCTCCAACTTGAACTCCAAACTGTCATGTTGATTGATTGCTATTGAATGAGGACTGTTCGGAGCTAAGTGCTACGTCCATTAGGGCGGGAGCCACCTCTAGAGTCCGCCAGTAGCTAAATTACGGGGACGCCCAAACTCATTGGTAAGTCATTTAACTCGGGCCGGCAAGGGCTTGGCTGAGGGACTTGACAAGCCGTGGGAGTGTTTGTCGGTTGGAGCGTGTCTCGCCGACCCGGTATACTCGAGTATTACCAAAAACTGTGACGTGCGGGCCCGGTGTGGGTGTAACGGTGGACGGAGAATGGCGTGAAGTGGAGTTCTACGGAAATTGTTCTTGCTTGGTTGACGGAGTGTCAACGTTCCAGGATCGTTTGAAAAGATCGACTATGGATTAGCTCCTGAGAGCTCCTATATCCTTTTAAATGTGTGTTTACTTCCTTCTTGAGCTATACCTGAACTTTATTACTATCATACCTGTTTAAAATAATTGGCACTTTTATTTTCACACTTGCTTGCCTGCATGTCGTCTTGGCCTCACTGAGCTTACGCTCATCCCGTTAAATTTGTTATTCCTTAACAGGAATTCGGAGTGAAGCGTCTTGAAGGCACTAGTCTTGACCAAGCCTAGTCTAAGTGATTTGTATCGCTTAACCTACATGGATTGTAAAGAAATATTTGGAACATATTTAAAGTGTTTTAGGAAGTAAGTGAAATATTATAACCAAATGATGGTATTTGGTGTTAAGCATTTCTTGATGATAATCGAGTTTTGTGGATAAACCTCTACAACCGGACTTTTACTTGTAAGTTATTGTGTAGTTCTAAGGTTTGAATTTTTCTAAGCATGAATTATCAGTTATTTTGTGATATTTACTCGTGTGACTTGTTAAGTGATCGACTGAGTCCCGACGAGAGTCGGGCAGGCAGTCCGCTGACCCCTCTGGTTTGCCTTTGGGGAAAGTGGGACCGCCACATAGAAAATATCAAGTTTCTTCATAATTCAATGAGACCAAAATTTTCCAGCAGTAGTATGAAACTCTATGGTTGCATTCGGCATTCATGAACCAAACCCAAGTCTCAACTTCTTATTTCCTAATTAGTTTTAGAATATAAAAATTCTTCACATAGTAATCTTGATTACACTAAACACATGACAAATTCCAAGTTTTTTATAACAAATTCCAAGTTATTCCTAAAAAAATTCATAAATAGCAAGTTAATAACTATTATAAAAACAATAACATGTTTCATTTCATCTTCAGTATATATATACATAGGCACATTGTTTAATTTATATTTCACTCAATAATAACCAGAATTAAAGTGCATCATTCAATCATCCAAATATACAAATGCATAGGATTTAAGCAAAAGAAACAAAATCTATAATTTGAGAAGAGTAAACTTGTTGAAACAAGACATGTTACTACTACTGGATACATATGCATACATATATAAGATTAGGTAGTATATAGAAAACACTCTCATGCATAGCTTTCCTATGGAAAAACAAAATAAAACATTCAAAAGTTGGAAAAATCACTGACGATTTCCTTCTTGTAGCGTAGAACTTTCCAAACTTCTCCTCCTTATTCCAAATCTTCTTGTTAATCTCTCTCTAAGTGGTTATGTATCAAACAAAGTACTAGCAAAAAGAAAAGGATAACTTTTTTTATACACTTTTGTGTATAATTTTTTTTTATATTAGTAGGTTTAGATTATGCCATATAATATCAAATTAAATTTAAGATTCAAATCATGCACATGTGGCATCCATCCAAAGTTGTTAGTGGTAAAAAAATTACTATAATGTTAGTGTGTAAAAAGTTAATCTAAAAGAAAATCAATGTTTGGAGGGTAGAGTTATTTAATAGGAGTTCTTGGATGATCCTTACAAGGCACATGTCACGATTAATTTACTACTTGCTAAAAACCCTCCTCTAGTATCATGTAGCTACTGGTTCTACCAAAAGTAGACAATTTTTTTTTTTTTAGGGTCATGTTTCATCTTTTTTTCAAGACACCTAGGTCCGTTTGGATTCACTGTTTTTGGACCTGTTTTTGAAAAACTGTATTTCATATTCCAAATGCTACAATAATACACCAACAAAAAAATCCCAAAAACACCAATCCAAACAAATATTTCAAAAACAACTTATATATACAAAAATAAAAAAATTTATGTCTTCTTCTTCTACCCCAACCCCACTACCACCACCACCACCATCACCCATCCCGCTCTCCCTCCCCCCCTCCACCTTCCCTCTCTCTTTCTCCACTCCTCTCTCTCCCTCGGCCCCTCCTCCCCTCCCATCCCCTCCCCTCCCTCTCCCATCAAAATTAAAATTTATTTGGGGTATTTTTGAAAATTTTTTAAAATTAAAAATTTTATTCGGCATAATTTTTTAGCATATTTCTAAAATTTAAAATTTATTTGGGATTTTTTTAGGCATTTTAAAAATTACAAATTTATTTGGGATAGTTGTTTAGGACATTTTAAAATTTAAAATTTTTAGGATAATTTTTTGTGGTATTTTTAAAATTAAAAATTTATTTGGGGTAATTTTTTAGAGAATTTTTAAAAATACAAATTTATTTGTGGTATTTTTAACATTAAAAATTTGTTTGGGATAATTTTTTTGGGTATTTTAAAAATTGAAAATTTATTTGGGGTATTTTTAAAATTAAAAATTTATTTGGAAAAATTTTTGAGCATTTTTAAAATTAAAAATTTATTTGGGATAATTTTTTCGGCATTTTCAAATTTAAATTTTTAGGGTAATTTTTTGAGACATTTTTAAAATTAAAAATTAATTTGGGGTATTTTTTAGGCATTTTTAAAATTAAAAATTTATTTTTTGTGGCATTTTTTAAATTAAATATTTATTTTTTGGGATATTTTTAAAATTAAATATTTATATGGGGTAATATTTTGCTGTATTTTTAAAATTAAAAATTTATTTGGGGTAATTTTTTGTGGTATTTTTAAAATTAAAAACTTATTTGGGGTTTTTATGTCATTTTTAAAACTAAAAATTTAGTTGTGGTAATTTTTGGGTTATTTGTAAAATTAAAAATTTATTTGTAGTTTTCTTGGAGCATTTTTAAAATTAATAATTTATTTGTGTATTTTTTGGGGGATTCTTAAAATTAAAAATTTATCTGGGGTATTTTTTGGGGCATTTCTAAAATTAAAAATTTATCTAAGGCAATTTTTTGTGGCATTTTTAAAATTAAAAGTTTATTCAGGCTATTTTTAAAATTAAAATTTATGTGGGGTAGTTTTAAAGTTAAAAATATATTTGGGGTATTTTTGGAATAATCTATTTGGTGTTTTTTTTTTTAAATTAACCCAACCCCACCACCACCCACCAAATAAATTTTAATTTTGAAAATATCCCAAAAAATTACCCAAATAAATTTTTTATTTTAAAAATGCCCCAAATAATTTTTAATTTCAAAATTTTCTCAAAAATTATCCTAAATAAATTTTTATTTTAAGAATACCCCAAAAATATCCCAAATAAAATTTTAATTTTAAAAATACCCCCAAAAATTTTTCCAAAAATACTCTCAAGAACACCTCAAAGATAGCTATGGTAATTGTTGTTTACATCCCAAATGGTATAGTAGTGTTTTTGAAAAACAATTCCAAAAACAACTAACCCAAACGGAGCCCTAATAGTTTGAACTTGGGTTGGGCTCCATGAGTGTAGTTACAAATGTTGGGTTGTTAACTTTAATGCATTTACAATTGGATGTGATTAGTCCAATCTAAAGTAACTAGTTAAATAAATTCAGTACGCATAGATATATTCAACCCAGCAATTTAACTTAAAAGTGTCATAATGAAATAACTTATTAATTTAATTTATAAAATAATTTTATTTAGAAAAGGATGAAAGTAATATTTTATCACTTAACATTATATTTAACATTTTAATTGAGTGGAAGTAAATATGGCCTCACACGTGAAAAAATGAGCATGGGTTTTAATTATTTTTGCATTTGTATACCATGTCCTTATGCAATGGTACAATGTTAACACTATTGGCTCTGTTTGAATTTGTTATTTTTGAAGGTGTTTTTGAAAAATTTTAATCAAACAATGTACATGAAGAACTTTTACTATAGATGATTTGGGTGTTTTTAGGATGTGTTTTTAGGTATCTAGAAATTAAAACTTTTTTGATTATTTTTTCTTAAAAATCTACACCAACCACCCACCACTATCCATTGCCACCATTGGCATGACTCCCTCTCTCCTTCTCCCTCTTCTCTCCTTTCTCTCCCTCTTTCTCCTCCTCCTTTCTTCTCCCTCTTTCTTCTTTTCCCTCCCTCCACCTCCCTCCTACCTTTCCATTTCCTCTGCCAACAAAATTACCTGCCCAAAATAGAGAAATTCTACATAGTAAAATATAAAGACCACACCAGAGCTGCAATCATCCACCTCAGATCCATAATTGCACTTCGAAACCTCTCTATTTTCGGTCACAACTAGAGGGTTGTGACTAGCTTCTAGTCTTGCAATCGGAAATGAAGGAGAGGGGGAGAGAGGGAGAGGTTTTTTTAATGGTGGGAAGAGAGAAGAGAGGAGGAGAGTAGGGAAAAGGAGGAAGGAAGGGAAGGGAGGAAAGGGAAGAGGGGAGGAAAGGGGAGAATGGAGGAGAGGGAGAAAGAGGGTGAGAGAGGAGGGAGGAAAGAGAAGGAGGAACGGAGTGGTAATGGTGGTGGTGGGTGGTGTGTGGTGGAAGAAGAAAATGTGAGAGAATTATTTTTAGTATATTTTATTTGTTTATATTTGTGAGTTATTTTTATATGGATAGGTATTTATTTGGAGTTATTTTTATTTGTGTATTACCATAATATTATATTTGAAAAACTAGTTTTTGAAAAATGTCAAATCCAAATAGAGCCATTCACTCCTTGATTTTTGTTTTCCTTTGCATACAAATAATAAATTATTGATCAAATTTTCATACTCTCAAAATATAAAGTTTAAAAAATCATTGAGGATTGCATGGCGTAATATATTTGTACTTCACAATTCACGAAAATCCTTCAAAAGAAAAACTCGACACGAGTTGTACCATTAATCAAGTTTAATATAAACTATTTGTTTTATTTTACTTAGTTTAGTTTGCTTAATTCTGTACTCTAATTGGCCACTGTGAGTAATTTCCTTTTTTCTTTTTAGAAAAAAGGCATTAGGAGAATATCCCATATACATGATGTTAGGATCCGAAATTTCTTGAATTATTTGCTTATATTTCTTGAGAGAACCCTAGAAAAAAATGAATTTGATTGCACTATGAAATCATTAATTGCATTATTTTCCTTTAAATACTTTATTTTGTATGCATTGTATGGCATTAATTTAGAGTTGCATTTTACATGTTTCATGTAGCCAAATACATAAAAATTTTATGGTATTAAGTGGGTTATATTTTAAATTGAGGGATTAGAGGATAAATGTATAGATTTTATCCCAATTCATGGCTTAAATTGAGACACTTGTCAACCATTTACAAGACCTTGACTTAAGCTTCTTATTTAATCTCTTGTCTTCAAAAATTTGAACCAAAATTCCCTCCTTTTCTCTCTCTCTTGGCCAGCCACAAGAACAAGGAAATCACCTAAAACCCTAAGCTTGAATCTTGCAATTTTAAGTGAGGAAAACTTTTCCAAGAGCAAACCCTAGGTTAGATTGTTACTTGATCATCAAGCTTGATTGGAAAATTGGAGCTTTTTGGGTGGTTTTCTCTCTCAACTCTCAAGGTATTTAACCACTTATCTATGCTTTAGTGATCTTTAAATTCAAGGAAGATGCATGTTAGTTGAGTTTAAAGTGGTTGAAGTTGTTTAGGAGGAAAAGTTGTGGAAGAATTTCTTGTGTTTGGAAACTTGAACTTAGGGTTTTGTTTCTACCCTCCATATGTTTGATAAAATGCCTAAGATTTTGTGATGTTTTATGGATGGCTTTCTTTGATGTTTTAGCATGTTAAATACCCTACTAAGAGTTGGAAATAATTCTTGAAAGGTTGCTTATACAAATCATGTAGGAAATGAACTTTGACATGAAATCAGAAATGAAATTCAGTCAACTTCTTGAACTTTCTGGTGATTATAGGAATTGAACTAGAGTCTAAGCTTTACACCAATAGAAAGATCTATGAATCTAGGTTTAAACTCCACTGACAGAGCTATTTTTCAATTTTTTTACACTGAGTTATAGCCGTTCTTCGAAGACTGTTCAGTCAGCCTGTTTTGATCCGACAGGTTTCTCGTATCTCTGATTTTGCTCATTTCGACCCTGATTAAGTATGATTTGAGGTTTGAACTCTCATGAAATTTGTAGCTCTATGTCTTAGCTTCGAAACGGCATAAAATTTGCCCTAGTTCGATAACCATAGCCACAGTTATGATTAAAACACTGAAGGGTGGCAAACCTGTCAATTTTCATTTTCTTTCTACAATGGCTTCTTTTATTCCTCTTGACTCGTATTCACCTTTGCCGTGTTCCGACCTACTTAACTCATGATTCTACTATGTTTATAAGATTCTTCATTTGTTTTATGTTCATGCTTTGGATTAGACCTCTTATGATTTCTATGCATCCAAATTGTGATTATTATCAAATAAAGAAACAACTAGTGTATGTGTTTGATCTTCCTTTTTTGGGGTAGCCGAACCTAAATGTTTTTCATTTCATTTGCTATTAGACTTGGAAGAAAGAAACAAAGGAGATTTGGGTGTGAAAGCTTTACTACTGTTTTGTTCTAACTTGTTTTAAAGGATTGTTCTCCTATGACATTTTTGTGTTACTACTGTTTCAAGGAAATCAGTTGTGAAATGTTTTACTACTAATTTACTATTGACTTGCATTGGTTTACAAGTATAACAATTTGATTTACTTTTGAAATAATTTATAAGTGTATTTAAGTTGATTAATCGAAGTATGATTTGTTGCTTGGGATGTTGTCTAAATAAATGTGATATAAACTATTAGTGAGTGCTCCAATCTCTTTACAATTGAAAAGGTTTATTCCTGTTCCTATAAGAGATGGTTTCCATTGTTTTCAAAAATGATTTGTGAATGTTGTGAGTGATTTAAACTTGATTTTCAAATGAAATATTTGATTAATATTTACAAATGAAATGATTTTCATGACCTGATTTCTAAGAATGATTGCCAAACTTGATTTTAAAATTCGGATCATTATCAAACTTGATTTTTAGTCTTGATTTCTAAACTTACCAAACTTGAGTTCTAAACTCGATTTTCAAACTCACGTTTACAAATAAAATCATTTCCAAACTCATGTTTATAACCAAAATCATTTCAAACACATGATTTCATCTGATTAACTATTGAGATGATTCTAAATGAAATGAGTTTTACGAAATGATTTCTAAGTGAAAACATGTTCAACTATGTGACTTGCTTGACTCAGAAGGTTGCCTGTGCATGATTGCTTGTTAAATGTGCATGTTTGTAGGCTGATGTGCACTTTATCGCATCAATTGAACTGAGCTCACTTTTCGTTGGAACCTTATCCTTGATCAGCAATCGTGAGGTTAGGTAGGTCAAAAGCTTATTCTAGACCCGTCATCGCGAGATCGGATCAACTGGACAACTCTGAGTAATGACTTACCAATGGCTCCGTTTGGATTAGTTATTTTTGGAGTTGTTTTTCAAAAACACTATTGTAACATTTGGGATGTGAAAAACAACTACTGTAACTGTTTTTCAAAAACTACTGTAACTGTCTTTCAAAAACTTTTTTAGGATGTTTTTGGGATAATTTCTTGTGGTATTTTTAAAAGTAAAAATTTATTTGGGGCAATTTTTTGGGACATTTTTTAAATTAAAAATTTAGTTGGGATAATTATTTGGGCATTTTTGAAAATAAAAATTAATTTTAGGTATTTTTGGGACATTTTTAAAATTAAAAATTTATTTGAGATAGTTTTGGGGGTATTTTTAAAATTTATTTCTGGTAATTTTACAATTAAAAATTTTACTTGGGGCAATTTAAAAATAATTTATTTGGGGTTTTTTTTAAATTAACTCATCCCCACCACCACCACCACCACCTACCCCCACCACCCACACCACCACCTCCTCCCCCCCATCTTCCCTCTCTCTTTCTCCCCTCTCTCCCCCTCCTCCTCTCTCCTCCCCCAACCCTCTCCTCCCAGGTCCACGACCAAAATTTTAATTTTAAAAATACCCAAAAATTATCCCAAATAAAATTTTTATTTTAAAAATACCTAAAAAAATTACCCCAAATAAAATTTTAATTTTAAATATGCCCCAATAATTACCCCAAATAAATTTTTAATTTTAAAAATGCCCCACAAATAAATTTTAAATTTTAAAAATGCCCCAAAAAATATCCCAAATAAATTTTAAATTAAAATGCCCCAAAAAATTACAAAAATAAATTTTAAAATTTTAAAAATGCCCCAATAAGTTCCCCAAATAAATTTTTAATTTTAAAAATACCTAAAAAATTACCCCAAATAAAATTTTAACTTTAAAAATGCCTCAAAACAGTTCCCCAAATGAATTTTTAATTTCAAAAATGCCCCAAAAACGTACCCCAAAAAAAATTAATTTTAAAAATACCCCAAATTTTTTTTTTAAAATGTCACAAAAAAGTACCCAAATAAATTTTTAATTTTAAATATGCCCCAGAAAGGTGCCCCAAATAAATTTTTAATTTTAAAAATGCCCTAAATAAATTTTTAATTTGTAAAATGTCCTAAAAAATTTCCACCAATAATTTTTTAATTTTAAAAATACCCTACAAATACCCCAAATAATTTTTTAATTTTAAAAATGCATTGTAAAAATGTACCCCAAATAAATTTTTAATATTAAAAATGCCCTAAAAATACCCCAAATAAATTTTTAATTTTAAAAATGCCCCACAAGATATCCCAGATAAAATTTTAATTTGGCTGGGAGAGGGAGAGGGAGGGTGAGAGAGGGGAAGGGTGGAGGGGGGGAGGGATAGAGGGGCGGGGTGGTGGTGGTGGTGGGGTTGGAGTGAAAGAAGAATAGATAATTTTTTATTTTTATATGTATAAGTTGTTTTTGAAATATTTGTTTGGATTGGTGTTTTTGGGATTGTCTTTTATTGGTGTATTACTATAGCATTTGGGATGTGAAATACAGTTTTTGAAAAATAGCTCCAAAAACAGGGAATCCAAACGGACCCAATGTTAAGTGCGAAGCTCAAAACTCTTCGCTGAAAGGTCTTGAGTACTATATCCAATGTTCAAAGTTAAATGAGGGGATTGTTTATCGTTTTGGAAGACATAAGGTGAGATCAAAATAGGGGATTGTTTATCATTTTGGAGCTCATAACATGGGAGTTTGGAGGTTATAAGGTGGAAAAATGTAAAAGATTGTTTATTGGAAGTTATAAGGTGGAAATAGCTCCAAGTGAGCACCCGTATCCTTTCAATATTTGAACTGAATGTTTATTGAATTATCATTCTTTGAATTATTGTTTATTGAATTATTGTTTATTAAATTATTGTTTACTGCATTATTGATTGTTAAATTAAGTGTTTATGGAATGATTGTTTGAGGAATTATTGTTTCCTGCATCTTTTAAAATGAAAAGTTTCTTAAATACTTTCAATGTGAATGTGTGATCATATTCTCGACTTACACGTTATACTCTTAAAGATTAGAATGTTTTACAAAATGCTATTTAATTCAGATGTCGATGAATTTGATAAAGCGTGAATTTTCTTGTTTTCACTGGACACTCACTGAGCTTTAACTCATCCCAAAATATTTTCTTCTCCCTCCACAGGGTTCGAGGTGAAGGAAATCACTTGTATTAATTCATTAGGATGACTGGCTGGAATCCCATGTATGTATTCAAGTTTGATTAACTTGTGGAATGTAAATTAGTGGAGCATCTGTTGTAAATTTTTTGAGATTGACATTATAATTTGTTTGGGGACTGTATCTATTGAAGTTCAAACTTTAATTTATTTGAGAACTTTAGTGAATGTTGGACGGATTATCTCTTGTACTATTTGTAATCTTGGACGGTTGGACTTATGGTGTATTTGGTTTAGTTGGAAATGTAATCATCACTTTGGAGATCTTGCATTGTAATAAATTGAGGAATTGTAGTGAGTCCTAGTGAGAGTTGGGCAGGCGGTCTGCCAAACCCTTTGGTTTGCCTTAGTGGGAGGTGCGGTCGTCACACATGAGATGTAGTATTTGGCTATTATTAACATAGGAAAATTGTTGCCAGTAGATTCATATTTTGAGAATGGATTAATCACATTTATTTTCACCTGTGGTTTGACTAAAATACTAACGGATTCTTAAAATTTTAATAAATAACAAGTACAAACTTTAACTTCACAATGACATAACAATTACTGCCCAACCCTTTGTTTAGTAAACAGTTGTTAATCCCAATAATATCAAAAATAGTACTACAAACATCCAAAACTATATATCTCTAAATCTTTAATTATTATTGTAGTTTGACATTAGCATTCATTTGAATAATAATATCTTAGCATTAGGATTAGTTTTAAAGTAAAAAAAGAAAGAGGGAAAGAAAAACAAAGATCCATCAATTGTCCAAGCAAAAGATATAAAGTTCGAATAAACTCATTGCAAACCATAATCGTCTTCATCCTCTTCCTCTCTTCCTTCAATAAGTATCTCCATGAATTGATTAACATATTTTTTTTCCTCATATGAACCATTTTTCTCTTTTTACTACTAGCCTTATATCACTTAACTTCTATTAATTCAGTGATGGTTAATTTACAAGCCCTAGTCAAATGAATACTCTTATTTTTTATTTAAAATAAATAAATAAATACTCTTATTTACTTTTTAGTCCTTTAAAAAATCCTAACTCAGTTAATTTACCATATAGCCTTTGGTGGTTCCTAACTCAGTTGGATCCAAAAGCCTTCGACAACCTTCCCTTGTTGAGCCATTTGCATTATAGTGCTTTTGCATCCTAACCGTCGAGTTAAATCAGTTACACGTTTGATCCCCTATTTAAAGTTTTGACTTTTAAAGATAAACTATTTTAGAGGACATTAAATTGATAAAATTATATTTGCACTCTGAAAAAAGTTCCCAGCACTACACCATTCTTTTTGGCTTAATGAATAATATAATAACCTATAAAATATTTTAGGAGAAAAAAGTGCTCCTCCATGCATTCATTAATAACTTTTACAAAGTTGGTTTTTTAATCACTTTATATGACCACGATTAAAGATCAAAATCAAAGTGGTAAGGACCAAAAATACCTAGAATTTTGAAAATAAATGAACATATTATACTTTAGATAACATAGTAAAAAGAAGCATACTTAAGCAACCATCCACAATTCATAATTTGAGATTGGATATAAATTGATTCAAAAATTCTTTTCTTCATTATTTAAACCAACACAAGCTAGGCTAAACCTAGAGAAAGAAGAAACAAAAACTAAAAAAACAAAAGCAAGACCTAGTTATCTTCTCCTCTCTATAGAAAAAAGAGGGATTAACTGAAAATGATAAGAGAAATATCTTTGCCTTGGAGAATTGATTCAAAAGTTCAAGGTTATATTTGCTAGAAATTAAAGATTTTATTTTCTAAATTTTCTTCCAATTTTGATAATCATATCCGTTTATCACCAGTCAATCTAAACAACAATTATTACACTCAAATTGAGTAGTTCAAGAAAAAATTTTGCCTCAATAAATTTTTTTTGAATATGTTTGTGTTTGATAACTTTTTCTTGGGCTAACATGATAGTTATAGGAAAAAAAATATTAAAATGTCACATGTCACACAACAATAGATTTAAGTGTAACATCTCTTTTTTAGTTGCAAAGTAAAAATATAATTCAACTGATTAATCATGATATCCCACAAATGGAACAAATGGCATATCATAGTTATTTTTCAAACATGTTGTATCAAAAATAATTGAATATTCAAAATACTATAAGCCACTCTAGACCTTTCATTTCTCACAAAACATTTTTTCAATGCAAGTTGTCATCAATATTAAAAAGTAAAAGAAAGTAAGAGTTTTCATTTATATACTATAAAAATATTCATGCCAATTCAGCATATCACCCTGTTTCAACTTTTGTCTTTGTAGTTTGTAACATAATTTCTGATATCCTATTCATCATATGTATGTAAGAACGCGAAAATTTGTATTCATTTTACGCGTATATATATATATATATCGAAATTTAATTATACAATTATATCTCTTTTATGTTGTGGAAAATATAAGTACATAGGTATAAATCGAAATTTTTCATAATTGAGTAAGGACCTAATAGTTGTTAGAATAAAATTTATCACGTAAAATTAGGATTAATAAGAAGGAGGTTGGTTAGATTAGAATTATATCAATTTCATGAAAGAGGAATTTGACAAGTGTCACAAAAATTGCCACGTTTCAAAATTGGAGTGAAAAGACCAAAATGCCATTGAACTTCAAACAAACTACCATGCAACCAAATTCATTTCAATAAAACCAAAATATTCAAGACAAAACCCTCATTTTTATTTCTTGCCTTCCACTTGAATAGAGAGAGTTAGAGGACCGAGAGGTTGGGAGGAAGAAAAACTCCAAGTTTTGTTAGGAATTTTTGCAAACAAACTTAGTTCCAGCTCCAATCTTCGTAGGAGAAAGGTAAAATTCAACCAAGAAAACTCTGTTATTTTCTTTGAAAATCTAACCTATAACTTTTACCTTTGTAACTTATGATTTCATGTTGAGTTGAGTTTTGAAACTTAAGTTTTCTTAGAAGGAAACCCTTGTTTGAGATGATGATTGCTAGAAATTTTGATTATAAGCTGGCCGGTTGGTTATAAGGGCATGCATGTGAGTTTTGACTGAAATTTGGCTATGTAATTAAGCCATAAGACCTGTGTTTTGGGTTATATATGATTGCATGTTAGGTTTTAGTTGTTTAACTTGAGTTATGAAGAAAGAAAAGTTCATTCTTAAATCTGAAAAATTTTAGATTTTGACAACTTGTGTGAGATGGGTTTAATATGGCTTGAAACTTGAGACTTTGATGATTTTCTTTTCAAGAATCTAGTCTATATGAAACTTTGCATGCTGAAGATAAGATATAGGTGTGTGATTGATATTTTGAGCAAGTGAAAAGGGATTAAACTTGATGAAAAGTTGAAGAATCCTTGCTGGAAATTTCCAGCCTAAAACCCAAGAAAGAGAGAGATGTTATGTGTTTTATTTCTTGGAATTTGATGATTCATTGGTGAATATTTTGCCTAAAATATTTCATAAGCCTTTGAACTCAACATGCATGAAGATTTCCCTGGAATTAAACTAGAAAAGGTTGATGATTTTGATGAAACTAAGGAATAGGACTGCTGAATTTCAGAATTCTGGTTGAGAGAGAGAAGAAAGAACAACCAGCTTTGTTTTCTCATTTTGTGTGTTATTTTGGTGCGTCCTTGCTTAAGATACTTGGTAGCTCCTTAAGCCTTGCTTGTACGTTAAATTTGAACCAAAACTATGAACTTTCTTCCTTGTTTTCTTGTTGGAATTTGATAAAGTAGGACTGCAAATCAGAGAGCATTTTCAGTCACATTTCCAAATTTTTTGGAACTTGTAGGAAACGAATTAGGCTCTAAATTTTATAACCCTAAAATATCTTTGAATATAGTTTCAAACGCAATCAACAGTGCTCGATTTCAACTTTTCTATATTGAGTTACGGCCTTTTTCCCAAAACTGCTCAAATGCCCTGATCATTGACCCGACAGTTTGTAGTACTTCTGTTATTACGAATTTTGGCTATCATAAAGGCTAAATAGGCTCTTTCACAAAACATGAAAGTTGTAGAGGATTGAGTTGGCTTTCTATTCACAAAATTTTACATCAATTGGAGTACTGAAGCATGTGCAATAACCAAAATACATGTAACTGCCCAAAATCCTATTTTACCCGATAGCTTTCTGAACCTCTGAGATTTCAATTTTTGACCATGAAGATGCATGAATTGGATCTTGACGTCTTCATAAGAAATATAGGTCTATGTCTTAGCTTCAAAATAGTATAAAATTCATCTCAATCCGATGAGTGAAGCTCCTGTTATGACCAAAACACTAAAAGTTGATAGAAACTAGATAGTTTGATAACTAACTTTGCTCATAATCATATTGCCGATCGAGTGTTTCATGTTTTTTAAGACCTTTGTAATGATACTTATGTTAGAAAATTTTGACAAATTTGCACAAGATGCATCCTAGAATGTACTAAAAACTTGAGCTTGACCTATCAACTTGAAGTGTACCAAATATTTCTCACACATGGATTTGTCTTCAAGAAACTACAAGGAATCTAGACAATCCAAATCAAGTTAGTAGCTTATGTATATTAAGTGCACTTTTATGTATGAATCTTAGTGAGTAAACCATGACATTCTAGTGAAGCTAAATGGCTAATATTTGTGAAGTTTAGCATAACATGAATACTAAGTGGAACTAAAGATATTGTCAACTTTTTATGCCTAGCTTGATACACCAGTTGCTATTTGGATTAATTCTATTGAATGTTCTTATATCTTATCTTTGCTTAAGCAATAAATTGAGACCAAAGTAGAGTCTCTTAAAAAGAAAGCAAACTCATTTGTCTTGTGAAATGATACTATGAGGACCCGTACCGACTATCATATTTTGTTTAAAGTTTGTTATAGGTAGTATTATTTGCCAAGGTGTTCATATGCTTGTTTTACTTTTAAAAGTGTTTTGTTTTAATAATCCTGTTTTACACGTTTTAAAACCCTAATTTGTTTCGAAAACCCTAATTTTGATAAAACCCTAATTTGAATATGGAAAACCCCAACTTGATTTCTTAAAACCCTAGTTTTGAAAATGAGTCTAAGTTTTGTGTTTAATTACGAGTTTGTTAACTCTTTGATTTTATGTGTGATAATGCATGATTAAGAGGGGGTAATACAATTCCTAGGTGATTGGTAGCCTAAGTAGGGGTAATTAAGCTTTGATGGGCTAGGTTAAATTAAGTACTTACGGACTAATTTGATAGGAAAAGAAATTATGTGGGTAAGAGTGGAAATAAACCTAAGTTGATAGGTTTTTTGGCATGATATTTTTGACAAAATTTTGACCAAGTATAAATATCTTTTTGAGATTATCTCTTGGGTTATTTAAGGCCTTGTGGTTGCCGGCCAAACCAAGGAAAAAAGAAGAAAGGAAAACCGTGAGGGAAGAAAGGAAAAGAAGGAAAAAAAAGAGAGGAAAAAAAAGAAGAAAACTTGGAGATTTTGCAAACTTTCAACCATACGATTTTGGTTCGGAGTTGGGAGGAGAAGCTTGGACTTGAACACTTGAAGTTTCACCAAGAACAACATCAAGAAAGGTTTCTCCTAGTTTCCTACAAGCTTGAATTTGGTTGAAGATTATGAATTGTAGGATTTTGTGGTTTCCATGGCTCAATTCATGTCTATCTTTAGCTTATGGAATGATTTTATGGAGTGGAATGGTTGATTTTGATGTATGTTTGCCTTGCCATGATTTTGAGTTAGGGTTAGGGTTTTGCTTTAATGCTAATGGTAGGAATTAATGTTGGATTGTAGGTTTAATTGTTTTGTGGGCTCTTGAATTCCCACCAGCGCGTGAATTTAAATGGTTGTGTGGGCTCTTGGATTCCCACTTGACGTGTTGTGTGTGTAGTGTGTGAATGTGCGTGCGGGTGTGGAGTAGCGTGAGGCGTGTGAGGGGCTGTATTGCACGTTTGTAATCGCAGGCGAGTCAATGGAATTTGCATGAATGCATTTTGGTTGCATAAAATTCGTTTGGGGCGTTGAACGAGAAAACAGGATTTTACCTATAGCAACTTTGGCGTCATTTTTGGTGTTGATCCTTTGTGATTTAGCTTTTGGCCAAAACACGAAAGTTATAGCCCTTTGTTCTAGCTTTCCAACGCATCTAGAATTTCTTGATTTCGATTTGTGAGCGCTGAGTTATGTCCGTTTGAAGTTAGCCTGTCGGACATTCTGATGGCGAAATTTCTGAAACTGTTTCTGCGTTTTTGACCTAGATGGAGTAAATCTGGGTTGAAATTTTCTTCATGAAAGTTGTAGCTTGTTTTCTTAGCTTCGAAACGGAACCTCGTGCGCTCAAATCCGACACTTGTAGCCTGAGATATGGGCAATGGCGTACAAGGTGTCAAAACTGTTTTTTCCACCTTCCAATGTGTGTTTTCCGTTTTCAATTTGTCATCGCCCGTTTTCCGTCCAACGCCCACGTATGTGCTTCTTTTGCTATTTTAAGTGTTTATAAGCATTTATGAGAGCTTAGTTCATTGGGCATATGCATGTCGCGTCGGTTCACTTTTAAAATGGTTTTCTTCCAATCTTACGACAAGATTGCTTTAAATAGAAACCAAAAGGGTTGATGGTTTGATTTGCATGTTCCAGGTGAGTCCGTGGACGTTGACGAGCGTGTTTGACTTCTACATTATCTTGCTTAAGCTCAACTGTTGGTGAGTGTTCAAGTGCATGTTGTTTTCATACTTGGATGTCTGATTTGATGAATTTCATTTGAAAGCATGCTTGTTTGACTTGGTGAGCGTGTACTTTACCGCGCTCATCCTTGTTTGGACTTACTTGAATTGAAATCGTAAAGTGCTTGTACGTGTGCTTGTTCTTGACATGTTAGAACCAAACGGTTGTATGTACCACACTCAAGAGAGTGGGAGGTACCTCTCCTCCCGTTTGGGTCGGTTGATGATTAAGTCGATTGGAGCGTAGTCTCGTCGACTCATTTACCAAGCGGTAGTATGTACCACGCTCTAAGGAGCGGGAGGTGCCGCTCATCCCGACTTGGTTTAACGATATTGCCATTTTGACGAGCGGGCCCGGTACAGGGGGTGTAAGTAGACGGGTGAGAGTAAAGTGATTGCTACGGTCTGTGAGGTAGTGGTTGACGGAGTGTCAACGTTTCCGCTGAAGTCCGGACTGAAGACCAATGATGGAGCGGCAAGTTGTATCCTTTTCTAGTGATATTTTATACCACCTTGTATGTGTTTCTTGTTTTATTTTCCTGTTATTGTTCTGTTAAAGTGTGTTATTGCCTTACCCTACTTGTGCATGATTTCTTGGCCCCACTGAGCTTTGCTCACCCCATAAGCTTTGTTTTCCTTAACAGGTCCGGAAAGGGTGTATGGAAATCGAGGATTCTAGTTTTGTGGATTTTCTTTTCCTTTTGTATAAGTTGGAAGATAATGGATGCCTTAGATGGTTTGTAGTATTTTCGAGTTGTTCCAACGTAACCTTGATGTTTTTTTAGAGATTGTAATTCCTAAGAATTTGTCGGTTTCTTTTATTATGGTTTTATGGTTATATCTTTTGAGTCCTGGCGAGAGCTGGGCAGGCGGTCCGCTGACCCCTCTGGTTTGCCTTTGGGGAAAGTGGGGCTGTCACAGATGCTTGCTAAGACTTCTTGGGAATATACTCAGGCTATTTCTTATTTTTAACTATGAAAAGTAAATAATGAGTTTTTAGAGAAATAATGAGTTTTTGAAATACGCTATATATTGTCCCTTGTTCTTGTTTCCAATATTGTTTTAAATTCATATCTATGATTGTGTTTGGCTATTTTAACTAATAGTTACTACCTGAAACATGCCTTATTGTTCCAAAGCTCGTAAGTGAAGAAACCAATATTGCTCTAAGTGACAAGTAAAACTTGTGAAATTATGGTGAGTGCTAAGTGGCATGACTTGATGCCCTACTTGATCACTTTCATGAACTTGCTACATGCTTGAATGTGAATCTTGTTAATGGACCTGTTGAGGTAGGTATGTACTTTATCTCACCCCCTTACTTGACTTGATGATTTCTTGCTTGTACTTGAACTTGAACTGCTTGTGCTTGTGATTGCTTGTCGAGTGGAGCATTGACTCCTTGACCTACTTGTGTTCTCGAGATCCCAAAACCCATTGGTGACCCATTCAACTCGGGCCGACTAGGACTTGGCTGAGGGGTTGGTGAGCCATGGGCTATTGACTTGAAAGTCGATTGGAGAGTAAACTCATCAACCACTTTCTTGGATAAACTCGCGTATTACCACCCTGGTTGGTGTGTGAGCCCAGTAGGGGGTGAAACGGTGGACGGAGAATGGTGTCAAGTGGTGATCTACGGAATTTTTCTTGCTTGGTTGATGGAGTGTCAATGGATAGAAACTGTTTCTGAATACAATTGAAAGGTATGAAAGTGGATTAGCTCTTAAGAGCTCCCGTATCCTCTTTTGAATGCGTATTTAGTTTCTTTCATGCTCTTACATGAATTCTATGGAGATATGCCTTACTATGTATAGAAGGGTAGTCTTTTCCTTTTACTTGTTTGCCTGCCTGTTTTCTTGGCCTCATTGAGCTTTCGCTCACCCCATTAAGTTTGTTATTCCTTAACAAGGATTTGAAGTGAAGAAGTTGGTGGAACTAGTTTTGGTGGGCTTTTGTTTATTTTTTGCTAACGTACTTATTTAAGTCGTTTGGATTTTTGTAAGTGTAAACTTGAGGAATAACCGCAGTAATCGTTGTATTGAATGAAATTTGCACTTTCAGACAATGACACTTATTATGTTAAGTAGTTTCTTGACTCAATAGTCTTAAATATTCTAGAATTGTTAGTAAGTCCCGACGAGAGTTGGGCAGGCGGCCTGCTGATACCTTAGGGTATGCCCTAGGGAGAGGTAGAGTCGTCACAGTTGGTCTCAGTACTAGGCTCGGATGTTTTTGGGCAGTGGGAGTAAATGCTTTTTGTTAGTTGTGTGAATTTGTGTGTGTGATCTTGTTTGTACACCAGGCAGGAACGAGAATTGAGTTAATTTGTACCGTTGGGCAGCCGACCACGATATAAAATGGCTTAATTCTTATTTTGGTGCTTGAGTACGAGTATATCATTTGGATTTTAGTGTTGGAATAAAGTTGATTTTGGTGGAAATATAGAATCTTTTGGATCCATTAGGAATTACTTTTGTGACACCCTAAGTTAGTTTGTTTAACACACTCTTGTTATCACCTTGTTTGATTTGTTTGAATTTTATATCTGTTGAATTTGATTTATTTGAATTTCTTATCTGCTCAACTTGACATGATTACTGTACTATGTGACATGTCTACCTGTGGCTCGTAATTGTTTATGTGTATATAGATTGTATATTGTAAGATTGGTAAATTATTAATGTTTAGATAGATTGTTGATACATCATGCTCAAGTTTGATTTTGATATGTGGAAAGTTTGATTCAAAGATTCAGTTTTAAAGTTTGCCAATGTTAACTTTCTTTCTTCTCCTTAATTACTACACTTGAAAGTATCATAAACTTTGAAAAAATGATTTCCTTATATTAAGTTATCTTTGAAAGTTGTATAAACTTTACAAAGTTGATTTTCTTATGTGAATTGTTTAAATGTTCTCAATAATTTTCTTTTTAAGGTTATGGTCTTGGATATCAAAAGGATGAAAAGTTTTCACGTATATATATATTGTCCTTAGTAACTTGCTCCTTTCTCCTCAAAGTAATCACATGTTTATTTTTGAAACAATCACCAATGTAAGAATATATTCTTGTGCATAGTTTTATGTTTAAGGTTAAACTAGACATTCTCTTCTTAATACGTTAATCATTTTGAAATTTGTCCCGTAGATTCATGTTTTGTCTTTGACGGAAAAGGATAAATACAAGAGTTTCTATAAATTCAAGAGTATTTATTGTATTTGATGTAAGGTTTGAAAATTGATTTGAAATTAAATAAGCATTAGTGAGGTAATAACCTCAAAAGCTTAAAACTTCCATGACAATAGTAATTTTACTTATGTTAAACTGTGATAGAAAGATTCAGATTGAAACCAGGTACTAAAGAATTTCAACAATATGGTACATAAAGAAATTTTGTAAACGAACAAAAAAGATTTTATACAATGGTTGTTTGTAATACCAAATACATATTCGGGGATATGTGATGGAAGAAAGGTATGTTAAAAAAAGTTTTATTTTGTTAAAGAATATCTTACTTTTCTAATTGTTTATATACTGAAAGTTGCTAACTTTCTATAGGAAAATTGTTGGGTCGTTCGCTTTATGCAAACTATTCTTGATTGAACGAGACTTCTTTTACTATATCATTCTCTTTAAAATTGATCAAGAGTTATCTTCAAAAACTAATGAAATAGGAAATGATGTTAGGAACAATCGTGTAAGGCTAGACAACCTGAAGGTTGAGGAAGTGTCTTGGAAATGAGGTGTGCTCGGTAGTATCTTTAGAATATTTAATAGGGGTGCAGTGCCTTCCAAGATTGGAAGAGAGTTCTTAAGAAAGTTGAGGAACCAAGAATGAGAAGGAAGGAATTTTATTTGGTTTGCAAGCATCGAGAGGTCAAAATGGTCCTTTCATTTTTGTTGAGATTTAAGGATATTTGGTCAATTGGGGAAAAAGACTAAAGAGTTTGCCAAAAGATCTTCTTGTTTCTTTTGCTAACTTTCCAGCCTTAGTATGTTTTGAGCAGCTTGTTGTAGTGAGTTATGGAGGAAATCTTGGTAAAGATTTTGTTAAGGAAGCATATTATGTGTTTTTGTATATGATGGACATGATATATATGGTATGTCTGGTTAAGTGAAAAGATTGAAAATCTTGTGGAATTTTGGAAGAACCTTGCTACCAATTTCATGCGTAATAGTTGAGAGAATGAGGGGGATGTTTCATTTTACTGGTAGTTGTTGCAACATTGTTTGTTTCCAAATCTCCTAGTACCTTGATTTTGTTTTATATGTGCATTTTATCACTTTTGAGATGCCGGACTGTGGGACTTGATTGTACCTCAAGTATAATGTGACCTTAGTGCTTGATGATTAATTGAGTGATATTGAAGTGTTTGTGTTTAAATGGAGTTATTCTTAGATTTGAGCAAATTTTAGAATGTCGGGGACGACATTCTCTTAAGGGGGGAAGAGTGTAAGAGATCGAAAATTTATATTCATTTTACGCGTACGTATATATAGAAACTTAATTATATAATTATATCTCTTTTATGTTGTGGAAAAAATAAGTACATAGGTATAAATCGAAATTTTTCATAATTGACTAAGGACCTAATAGTTGCTAGAATAAAATTTATTAGGTAAAATTAGGATTAATAAGAAGTAGGTTGGTTAGATTAGAATTATATCAATTTCATGCAAGAGGAATTTGACAAGTGTCATAAAAATTGCCACTTGTCAAAATTGGAGTGAAAAGACCAAAATGCCATTGAACTTCAAACAAACTACCATGCATCCAAATTCATTTCAATAAAACCAAAATATTCAAGACAAAACTCTCATTTTTATTTCTTGTCTTCCACTTGAATAGAGAGAGCTAGAGGAGAGATTGAGGACCGAGAGGTTGGGAGGAAGAAAAGCTCCAAGTTTTGCTAGGAATTTTTGCAAACAAACTTAGGAGGGTTTCCACCTTACTCCAACTAAATTCCAGCTCCAATCTTCGTAGGAGAAAGGTAAAATTCAACCAAGAAAACTCTTTTATTTTCTTTGAAAATCTAGCCTATAACTTTTACCTTTGTGACTTATGATTTCATGTTGAGTTGAGTTTTGAAACTTAAGTTTTCTGGAAGGAAACCCTTGTTTGAGATGATGATTGCTGGAAATTTTGATTATAAGCTGGCCGGTTGGTTATAAGGGCATGCATGTGAGTTTTGACTGAAATTTGGCTATGTAATTAGGCCATAAGACTTGTATTTTGGGTTATATATGATTGCATGTTAGGTTTTAGTTGTTTAACATGAGTTATGAAGAAAGAAAAGTTCATTCTTAAAGCTGAAAAATTCCAGATTTTGACAACTTGTATGAGATGGTTTTAATATGGCTTGAAACTTGAGACTTTGATGATTTTCTTTTCAAGAATCTAGTCTGTATGACACTTTGCATGCTGAAGATACGATATAGGTGTGTGATTGATATTTTGAGCAAGTGAAAAGGGATGAAACTTGATGAAAAGTTGAAGAATCCTTGCTGGAAATTTCCAGCCTAAAACCTGAGAAAGAGAGAGATGTTATGTGTTTTATTTCTTGGAATTTTGATGATGAATTGGTGAATATTTTTCCTAAAATATTTCATAAGCCTTTGAACTCAACATGCTTGAAGATTTCCCTGGAATTAAACTAGAAAAGGTTGATGATTTTGATGAAACTAAGGAATAGGACTGCTAAATTTCAGAATTCTGATCGAGAGAGAGAAGAAAGAACAACCAGCTTTGTTTTCTCATTTTGTGTGTTATTTTGGTGCATCCTTGCTTAAGATACTTGTAGCTCCTTAAGCCTTACTTGTATGTTAAATTTAAACCAAAACTATGAACTTTCTTCCTTGTTTTCTTGTTGGAATTTGATAAAGTGGGACTGCAAATCAGAGAGCATTTTCAGTCAACTTTCCAAATTTTTTGGAACTTGTAGGAAATGAATTAGGCTCTAATTTTATACCCCTAAAAGATCTTTGAATCTAGTTTTAGACGCATTCAACAGTGCTCAATTTTGATTTTTCTACATTAAGTTACGGCCTTTTTCCCAAAACTGCTCAAATGCCCTAATCATTGACTTGATAGTTTCTAGTACTTCTGTTATTGTGAATTTTGGCTATGATAAAGGCTAAATTGGCTCTTTCACAAATCTGAAAGTTGTATAGGATTTACTCACAAAATTTGAAATGAATTAGATCACTGTAGCATGTGAAATAACCAAAATACCCTTGACTGCCCAAAACCCTGTTTTGCCTGACAGCTTTCTGAACCTCTGAGATTTCAATTTTTGACCATGAAGATGCATGAATTGGATCTTGATGTCTTCATAAGAAATGTAGGTCTATGTCTTAGCTTCGAAATAGTATAAAATTTATCTCAATCCGATGAGTGAAGCTCCTGTTATGATCAAAAAACTAAAAGATGATAGAAACTAGATAGTTTGATAACTAACTTTGCACATAATCATATTGCCGACTGAGTGTTTCATGTTCTTTAAGACCTTTGTAATGATACTTATGTTAGACACTTTTGGCAAATTTGCACAAGATGCATCCTAGAATGTCCTAAAAACTTGAGTTTGACCTATCAACTTGAAGTGTACCAAATATTTCTCACACATGGATTTGTCTTCAATAAACTACAAGGAATCTAGACAATCCAAATCAAGTTAGTAGCTTATGTATATTAAGTGCACTTTTTTGTATGAAACTTAGTGAATAAACCATGACATTCTAGTGAAGCTAAATGGCTAATATTTGTGAAGTTTAGCATAACATGAATACTAAGTGGAACTAAAGATATTGTGAACTTTTTATGCCTAGCTTGATACACCAGTTGCTATTTGGATTAATTCTATTGAATGTTCTTATATCTTATCTTTGCTTAAGCAATAAATTGAGACCAAAGTAGAGTCTCTTAAAAAGAAAGCAAACTCATTTGTCTTGTGAAATGATACTTGCTAAGACTTCTTGGGAATATACTCAAGTTATTTCTTAGTTTTAACTATGAAAAGTAAATAATGAGTTTTTAGAGAAATATTAATGAGTTTTTGGAATACGCTATGCAATGACCCTTGTTCTTATTTCCAATCTTGTTGTAAGTTGATATCCATGATTGTGTATGGCTATTTTAGCTAATAGTCACTACCTGAAACGTGCCTTATTATTCCAATACTCGTAAGTGAAAAAACTAATATTGCTCTGAGTGACAAGTAAAATTTGTGAAATTATGGTGAGTGTCAGGTGCATGACTTGTTACCCTACTTGATCACTTTCATGAACTTGCTACATGCTTGAAATGTGAATCTTGTTAATGGACTGGTTGAGGCGGGTGTGTACATTATCTCACCCCCTTACTTGACTTGATGATTTCTTGCTTGTACTTGAACTTGAACTACTTGTACTTATGATTGCTGGTCGAGTGGAGCTTTGACTCCTCGACCTACTTGTGTTCTCGAGACCTTAAAACCCATTGGTGACCCATTCAACTCGGGCCGGCTGGGGCTTAGCCGAGGGGCTTGGTGAGCCATGGGCTCTTGACTTGAAAGTCGATTGTGTGATGCCCCTACCTCTCCCTAGGGCGAACCCTAGGGTCTTAGCGGGACGCCTCCCCAACTCTTGCCGGGACTCACTCGGTCAATAAGTAAAATAATAGAATTAACCATCTAAAAGAAACCTTGATAAACAGAAATCAACCGATTCATATCCAAGACTACAAACCTTACAATTTGTACAACCCAAGTGTAATTCAAGTACTTCCCAAAAATACATGTCACATTCACACTTACACTTGTCAAAATTTACAAGAAAACAAAACTTAGACAAAAGAGATAATTCTACTCTTCCAAGGACACTTCACTCCACCATCCTGTTAAGAAATAACAAATATAACGGGGTAAGCGAACGCTTAGTAAGGCCAAGAAAACATGCAAGCATGCAAGATCAAGAAATATACACTTTTATTAAACAAGATAAGTAGCCAAAACTTTTAGGCAAGAATGCAAATAAGAAAATTAATTACACATTAAATAAAGGATACAGGGGCTCTCGGGAGCCAAGTTCCACGAAACTTGATCACATTCCATGTAGTTGACACTCCGTCAACTTTCATAATTACCATGTAGAACTCCACTTGTCAACCACTTCCGTCCACCGTTTCACCCCCCCAACCGGGCCCGCTCGTCAAAATAGGTAATTTGGTAATACTCGAGTATACCCAGGCAAGTAGTCAGCAAGCGCACTCCAACCGATGAAAATATGTAAAGACTCATGGTTTACCAATCCCTCGGCCAAGCCCTTGCCGGCCCAAGGTGAAAGGTTTACCAATGAGTTTTGAGCGTCCCCATTAAGTTCAAGTATCAAGTAGGATGATGAGACAACGCTCAATCATCAATCAAGTACAAGTAAAGGTTTAGGTAAGTCACTAAAAGTATAGCAAGTACAAGCAAGCATGTTCATTTCAAGAAAGAGAGGTCGGACAAGATAAAGTACACGTCCGCCTTGACAGGTTTAATAATACGATCAATTCAAGCATGTAACAGGTCAAGCAAGTCAACAAATCTTGCACTTGACACTCACTAATAGTCGAGAGCAAGTGAGGGCAATTCAAGAGATCAAACAAGCTTCTCGGTGTCCACGTGATCACCTGAGAGATGAAAAATCAAAATTACCTAAGTATGCATTCAAAGTCAATTTTCAGACAATTAAGCTTTTTGATTCCAAATTAAGAGGAATCTCATGAAATTGGAAAAATCCATTTTCCAAGTATGAAATGGCGTGCAAATGATCAAGAAGGTTAGGTTTGAAAACTAGAAAATGTATCCAAGGCATTTATAAACTTTCGTCACTCAGAAGAATTTTCAGTTTTGCGCGACGTTCTTTGAAAAAATCATAAATTGAGTTCTATAAGTCCAAAAATTACGAATCTTATACCGTTAGAAAATAGACTCAGTGAACTAAAACTCTCAAGAAGACACTTGTATGAGATTCAGACCATAAACCAGTAGAATTTCAGTCTAAATTTACTACAATAGTGAAAACAGGGCATAATAGTCTTGGTTTTCAGCAAATTTTGAAAATTTACCAAACTTCACAGAAATTGAACTAGCCCTTGAAATTTATATCACTGAAAGAACTACAAGTACAGTTTCAAACGCAACAAATGGAACTCAATTTTGACTCCCGAATAAGAAAATATAGCCATTTGAACATGAAGCAAAAGCTGGTCTGAAACTACAATTTTCCAGGTTTGAAGAGCAACTTTGGGGCATCATTTGAGCAACGAAATGGTATTGGAAAACACCAAATTTTATACACATAAACCTCAGTATGTGAGTTCTGTTTTTACCAAAATTTAACCAAAAACTCATATGGGAAGGCAGTGACCAAAGTTGACTGAAATTTTAGCTCAATTCTGTCCAGCAGCTTTTCTTTTCTTTCTGAAAGCTTACAACCAACAAAAACACTTCCATTGATTTCCATAATTGACCCCAAGTTCATAACAATGTTTCTTGTGCAATTGGTGACCAAATGTATCAAAATTCTCAAACCTAAAAGCACTAAAACAGCAGCACAACCGGCAGCAGAAAACAGTGAGAATTTTCCAGATTTTGGTTTCTTCTTTTCATGCAATTTTACCACACCAAATGGAATGATTTTTGCAACTAAATTTACACACATATAGATCAACATTTCAGCTCCCAAAATAGCCAAGAAATTCATGAAAATTCGCTGCCAAAGCAGGGCATAAAATCAGAAATTAAACCAGCAGCATAACTTCCATTTCCTTTCGGTTTTGCCTCTTTCTCCTCTTCCTATCTTTCTAACATCAAAAATCAACTAAAATCACCACCATATCATCTCATAAACATCAAAATAGCCACACATTCAAGTCTTGTTGGAATCCAAGAGCCCACTTCAACAACCAAAATTCAACAAGAATAACATCAAGAAGTTACAAAGCTTAAAACTACAAAATGAAACCAAAGGAAAAGATTTTGAAGAAACTAGATTACCTCTTCCTTTCCAATTAGAATCCTAGGTTGGAGGTGGGCTAAAGTAGCACCAAAACTACTCTTTTCCTCCTCCAAAGCTCGGCTCTCACTCTCTCTCCTTGTTGATCCTCAAGCTCCAAGGTAAGTTAGCAAGATTTGTTAAAGTTTCTTGGTGGATTTGGTGAAGTTTTGGAGTAATTTTTAAAGATGAATTGAAGGGGAAATTGGGGAAGGGGTTCGGCTGCAATGAGGGAGAAGAGAGAGGATTTTGTGTGTTTGGTAAAGTGGAAAAGTGAAAGGGAAAAGAAATATAAAGCTTTGCTTTATGGAGTCAAAAGTCAACTTTGCCAAAAATGCTCCATTTGGAGTTTAATCCCAAGCACTCACTTCTAATCCCTCAATTAGCTTTTCTTAATCTACTAATGATCATTCTTATTCTCGAATTTGCGTCACTCTCAGTCCAAATGTTTATCTCAAAAAACATGCCTTTTCTCATTTTTCACAATTGAGCAATAGAAAAATTAAATTGAAGGTTAAACAAGGTTTTTAAAATAAAATGAGGTAATGTATGGCATAAATGCAATTAAAATAATTTAAATCAATTATTCAGAGAAAATAAATAAATGATTAAATAAATAGATCAGATAAAAATAAATTTTAGGTCCTCACAGATTGGAGAGTAATCTCATCGACCACTTGCTTGGGTAAACTCGAGTATTACCACCCTTGTTGGTGTGCGGGCCCGGTAAGGGGTGAATCGGTGGACGGAGAATGACGTTAAGTGGTGATCTATGAAATTTTTCTTGCTTGGTTGACGGAGTGTCAACAGATAAAAAGTGCTTCTAAATACAACTGAAAGGCATGAAAGTGGATTAGCTCCTGAGAGCTCCCGTATCCTCCTTTGAATACGTATTTAGTTTCTTCTGTGCTCTTACATAAAAGAAAACACAAAAAATGTTCTTTCAAAAACCATCTTCACGTGTTTACCTCACAACAGACACATGCACTTTTATTCAGAACTTAAACTACATATCGTTACTACTCATGTTTTTTATGATGATTAGACATTGTGTAAAAAGATCATTAATTTTATCCAATTAATAATTATAATAATGAAATAACTGCTATGTTTATTGAGAAATGTTTATTAGAATAGGGTATTATTAAGGTCCTTATTATTACAGGGGACAATGCTAGTACTAACTATAATGGCTTGCAATATTTGAAAAAGAAATTAGTTGGAAAAGTATTGTTTAACGGTGATTCTATGCATATGAGATATATTCTACACACTTTGATTCTAACTGCGAGGGAAGAATTGAAAGATCTAAATAATCATATTATTAGGATTAAGCTGTAATTAGATACATAAAGTCATCACCAGTTAAGGGCCAAAAATTCAGGTATTATGTGGAGAAAGAGAGAATAGAAAGTAAGAATTTTCTTTGTTTGGATGTAAAAACTTGGTGGAATTCCATCTAGTTGTTGTTAGAGTTAGTCAACTGTAAAGTTTTAGATAGCCTTTGATTTGTTGGAAACTTGAGATAGCAAATATGTGGATGAATTGACTTCTAAAGTACAGGTTATCAAAGATAGTGATTTTAAAAATAATTAAATTATAGATTGTAGGAGTTCAATAGTTAATTGGTTGCTTATAGAATTTGAATAGGAACATGAAAATAATTTATTGTATTTCTTGAAAGTTTTCATATGATACCATTATCAAATTGTCAGGTTCACTTTATGTAACTGGAAATGATTATATGAAATAAATTTATAGCACTGGTTTTCTTCTTGTCAAGATCTGTTGAAGCGAAAACATGGACAGCTCACATAACTTCTAAAATTAAAAAGAAGCATGATAAATATTGGGGCAACATTAATAGAATTAGCATTTTCATTTTTATTGCTACTATTCTTGGTCCAAGATATAACTTGAGTTATGTTTTTTGGGTGATCGACAAAATATATGATGTTAACAATGTTCCTATATTGAAAGGGTAATATCAATCTTGTACTATATATTTGAGACATATGGTGCTCTATTATTGCATCCTAAACAAGCTGTAAGAAAAAATGCACAATGAATGTGGACCAAATAATGGGGACTATTGATTATATGAATCCGTTGTATAGTGAACATGATAATAGTTTGGATAGCATTCAGAACAAAACAAAATTAGACATATATCTGTTAGAGATGAAAATTGATAGAAAAGATGAATCATTCAAAAGATTAAACTATCCGAAGACAAATGTTCCCAAATATCTAATATAACCTATGGTGGCTAGAGATTTGTTGACTATGTAGATATCTACTATTGCTTTTGAATATATATTCAAATATGGGAAACCGTGTACTTGATTCTTTTCAAAACTCTTTCACTTCCAAAATGGCAGAGTCCCTCATTATGGCCAAGATTGGTTGCAGAAAAGTCATAAACCCATCTACTTAAAATGATATTTACAAGAACTTGAAAACTTAGAATTAGGTAAGAAATTCCACACTTTGATTTTTTTTATTACTAGATAGTTTTGCCATTTTTCATTAATAGTAATATCAATGACTTTTGTTCTTATTTCGTACATACCCCAAGTAGTAAAGAGCATCGCATTATTGACATTGAAGTATAAAAAAGTTGTGTTACAATTTGCAAACAAGAGTTGCTATTGAAGAAGCTTTTACCAAAACAACTGTTTTCTACTATGATATGTTACTGTAGGTTTTGGGATTTAATTGAGATTAAGTGCAAATTTGGGAGTTAATTACAATCAAGTTCAAGTCAAGTGAGAGTTTCTCTGATGCTTTCATTTTTCACTCCTCAACACAGCTTCCTAGGCATATTGAAGCTTTAGTTTCTTTAGATAGCTTTAGTTTCCCGTATCTTAGAACCAACTATGTAAGGGACTATGCTCCTTTACTTTTCTAAGCACTTGGAATGGAGGCAAGGTCTATGTCCTCCTCCTTGTTTGTCCTTGTATTATTTCTTTCTTAAATAATAAAGTTAAGGTTGGTATCCTTCCCTATATATGGGGTTTACCAAAAAAATGGAAGAGTAATTTTGTCATTTAAGGGGTTAAGCGACAAAAATTAAAGCCTTGAGGGAAAAATGAAAATAAGAGTATACGTTAAGGAGACTAATTGTAGCTAACCCTTAAGAAAGTGTTACTCATTTGTCACACTAATGATCCAATCTCCCTCGTGTCACTTTCTACTCCTCCCGACATTTCTTCATGGTTCAACTGTAATCTTCTCTCTCTTCCCCATACAAAGTACAAACTACCAGCACCGTCAAGAGCAAGAACAATAAGACTATTTTTTAAGTTGTCCTGACGTTTTCTTTTTATATTTCTCATCAATTCCAATAACCATTCGGCTATTAGTAACCAACCCTTTAATTTTGCTAGCCAACCCTTTGTTAGTGCAATTAAATTGAAAAACAAGAAGTAAATGACGAGGCTCTTTATGTTTTTGTTGGAGGGGAGGAACTTGGTAGTGAAGGATTCATATGTGAAATCAAAAGTTGGCAAGTCTTAGTCTAAGACAAGGGTGTTTGAAGAACACGAAATCTTGTTTGGAATGAAGAGTTTGTGTGAAACCCCATAATTTTCACTTATTATAGGATAAACTTATCCTATAATTAAATTACTAGAGAATAAAAAGGGATTTTACTTCTCCTGATAACTACCCACCAATCTAATCCTAACCGACCACTAACTACTAATTCGGGTGGTTAATGTGACAACCCCATCTCTCCCTAGGGCGTACCCTAAGGTATCAGTGGACCGCCTGCTCAAATCTCGTCAGGACTCACTCATTCAAATGATCACTAACTCTTCAAATACAAATTTTAAAGAACAACACCAAACTAATCAACAACTCATGACTTAACTATTTCAACCTTACCATTCAAGGTACCCAAAGTATATCTAGAAGATCATCTTACATTCCCAAAATATAAGTCAAAGTACTTAATATACATTCAAAAGCTTCCAATACAAATTCCCAAATACAAAGTTTAAGTTTCTCAGGCCAGATACAAGAGTAAAACCAAACCCTAATGAGTGGCACCTTCACTCGGGTTTTCAGTCCCTGTTAAGGAAAACAAATTTAAAAGAATGAACTAATGCCCAGTGAGTTCCAAAGGACATGCAATTCACATAGAACATATGAAATTTTACTTCAAATTCACATTTAGAAACAAACAAATAAAGAAAGCGAGTACCAACACAATGGAGGATACGGGTAGCTCTCAAGAGTTAAGTTCCACGAATCTTGAGCACTTTTAACGTAGTTGACACTCCGTCAATTTAACCATAATCTATGTAGAACTTCACTTTCTCCTTTCTCCTCCAAAACCCCTATCCGGCTGTTCACCAAACACGCACTTTATATATTTCTCTTCAAAAGGGACAAGTCCATATGCCAAGTCCAGAGCACACGTCACTTCACTTACCCTACGGTTCGTCATTTCTGGTCGACCTAGGCCTAGCCTACAGCTCGAGTCGATTGACTTACCGATAGGTCTCGGGAATTCCCAAAATTTAACACGCACATCAATCACAACAAATCACTTTCATGAATATTACCATTCAAATAGGAGTAAGTGTGATAAAGTACACACTACTCTATTTGATGGATCAACAAGTCACATTTCACGTCACATCACTTAATCAAAGATATTTCATGTCAAAATCACATATTCAAATTCACTTAAACACACCACACTTTCATGTCACATTTGCACAGTTAAATCAAGTAACATGCATGGAAATTCACCAAAATAGCAAGGTTCAGACTCCAAGTTTGGCTCAGTTTCAAAGTCGTCCACACTCCCTATAAACAAGTAAAGGAAGGAAATAAGTTTCGCTCCTCCATTGGCGAAACTAAACTAAAATAAACGTAGTTATTGGTTTGATCAAGATTTTTCCAAAATTTCCTTCAACTTTCCTCGAGTGAAAAGTAGTCACTCGAGTCGAAAAATATCATAAAAGATTCTATTTAAAAATTGATACATCATTTAAAACAAAATGTTCTAATGACATCCTCCATATTCGCAACTTCTCGTCTTTTAAAATTAACGAAATCAAGTGAGATCTTTCACCTCTAAAATCTCCCATTCGAGTTCAAGTTCAACACTAAAACTTGAATCAAGATTTTAACACGTGTCTAGTACAATTTTCACCAAATCTCGATACACGAAAATCATGAAAAATAGTCAAAATATTTCAAGTACTCAAATCTGCCCAAATAATACCTTTATCCAAAAATTAGTGAAAAACTCAACTTTTTACCATGCAAAATTCAAGATTTAACTCCAATCAAGCATACAGTCATAGGTGAACATAATACATATTTATTTAGGCAAAATCGAGTCAAGAAACATCATAAAACTTCAAGATCAAGAGTCAAAATTTTTCAGCTATAGTTCGGCCAACAAGCATAGTTTTTCTTCAAAATTTCACCAACATTTTTACTTCCTAACCACAAAATAAATTCATCTCATAACAACAACCGCAACCACAACAAAATCCTCAAGTCTGCTACCTAAGAGATCACCTCAAAACAGCTACCTAAGTTGGGAATTCAAGAGCCCAACTCAAAGGTTCCAAAAATATCCTTTCTAGTAAAAATAATCCATGTATCTAGTGTAGATCTAGAAGATCTAGCATTATCAAGGATAAAACTAAAAGATCTGAACATCATACCTCGAGTTCTAGCAAAATCAAGCAAGATCAAGTGTAGATCTACCCAAGAGTGGACTCCCAAGTCTTGCACCATCAAGTATCCTCAAGATTAGCCAAAGATCTAGTTGGTTCTTGGTGATTTCTTCAAGTGGAGTCTTCAAAGATTAAGAAGAAGAACAAGTTGAACCTTTCTCTCTCTCTCTCTCTCTCTCTCTTCCTCGCTCTCTCTCTTGGCTCTCCCTCTCTCTCCCTCTCTACCTCGGCTGGAACAAGAAGAAAAAAAAAGAGCAAGATGAGCTCCCAATTGAAGTCTTCAAGGAACAAAAGAAAGAAGAAGAAGAAGAAACAAGCTTTTTCTTTCTCTTTATCTCTCTCTCTTCCTTGGCTCCCTCTCTCTCTTTTGCTTCTTTGGTTTGCTGAAAATGAAGAAGAAGATGAAGCAAGAATAAAGTTATAAGGGGACAAGAAGCATGGCTCTCCATGTTTTAAGGAAAAATTGGTCAACTTGTCTTTATGTCGCATTTACGCGCGATACTCTAGTTTTTACTGGATCTTCTCCTTCCAACGCTGTTCTATTATAAATATATCTCATTAAAATCTCTACATATGCTCGGTTTCATCTTAGAACTACTATTCATGTCACGATTCAAAAATTAACACTTAATCTGGCCGAAACAAAACTAGGCAATTTATTCACAAAAAATTCTCTAAATTAGGAAGTGATAACTCGATGTATAATTTCACTAATATTTTAGTGATAATACATAATAGATTATTATTATCATTATTTTTTTTATTTTTTGAAAAAGAATAAAATTTTGAGTCCCTCACATCCTTCCCCCCTTAAAAGAATTTTGTCCTCAAAATTCTCACCTTTCTAAGTAAACAATTCTAGATACTTCTTCTGCATCTCCTCTTTTACCTCCCAAGTTGCTTTCTCAATATCATGATTTCTCCAAGGGATTTTAATCAAAGAAATCTTCTTATTTCTCAAGTCCTTCACTTCTCGATCAAGAATCTTCACAAGCTGTTCCTCATATGTTAGTGACTCATCCACATCAATATCTCCTAGTTGTAGCACATGACTTGGATCTGGGTTGTGAGGGCCGTGAGTTTAACCTAAAGCTTGTTTAGAATTTTCATGAGTAATTCTTATAAATTTTTGCTTGAGCATGTGCTTAATCACGAGGAAAAAAAAAACCCTAAATGAATTTCTTTGAAATCACTACCATCATTTATACAAAGTTTAACCATTTTTCCCTCATCAATCGGTTTCATTTAAATCTTCTTAAAACAAATTTGGATCTAGCTGAAAATCATTCAAATGAATTCGGAAATTGCATCACAATTTTAGCTACGAAAATCTTGCCACTCCTCTTCACCCCTACATGATCACCATTTGTCGATTTCTTGCTAGGGATAAGTTGATAACTTGAACGAGTTTCATCATTTCCGATAGCTTCATTTGATTCTTTCCATTGCTGCTCCTTAAATTGTAGTAGCTGAAACTATTCTTTCTTAGCAAATTTCGAATCAATATTTCCCTCCAAACAAATCCGGACATAGCTTCACAAATTCGGACATAGTTTCACCATTTCAGCAAGAAATTTAGCCGCCCCTTTTCCACCTCTACATGACTGCCACTTGTCGGTTTCTTGCTGAAAATTTTGGCAAAATGAACAAGTCATCCAGGAATTTCATTATCATCAGTAGCTCTTTGGATTGGCTTAACCAAATTTTCAGATCAATTTGGCCAAAGATGATGATGATCACCGGCCCCCATGCCCAATGGATGAAAGGATTATACCACTTGGCAATTTATTCAGCTATCTATTCTCACTTGAGCAAGGCAGCTTCTGTTTTCTTTCCTTCACTCAAGGCATCCGAAGCTCTCCCTCTTCCCTTAAACATTTTCAATCCTTTCTCCACTCTCTCATTTTCACTTACACTTCTATTCTACTTCAGTTTTCCTCCTTCAAACTCTCACCCGAAAACCTCTCTCACTCTCCCTTTCTCTTGCTTCTTTGGTCGATTCAGCCTTGCACCAAGAACTCACCCTTGACTGCGAGCTGCTGGAACCGAGGCTGGAAACTTGGAAGCAGCTGCCTTGACCTCTACCTCCGTTCTTGATCAAGCAAAAAGGTAAAAGATGTTAGTTAAAACTTCCTTGGCAGCTTAAGAAATTTCCTTGCCATTCTTAGCTTGTCTCCTTCTTGTAGCTGGAAACCGGAGCTGCTCAACTAACATCTCCACTTGTTCTTCGTCCCTTGAAGCTGGTTTAGGGTATGACTTATTCCATATTCTCTGTAGCTCAAAGAAATAGTTTTTTCCCCTTTCCAAAACATATCATCTTGATGGATGAAATGCTCATGCATGTGATGAATAGCTTAAAAATCTTGTCATGGCATGCGTATACCCTCTTAATCCTTTTATGGAAATCTGATGAACCGATGAGGCATCATTCTTGGTTTCTCTAAGCTAACCGAGGCCTCCATGGCAGTTTCATTTTTTTTTATTCCATGCATGATACTTGAGAGTAGTTAAACTTTCACTTGTACTGTTTTACTTGCTTAGAGACCTCGGATTCTTGCTATTTTGAACCAAGCTTGGCACTTCCGACCTTGTGGAGTGTTAGCCAAACTTTTGTAGATTTGGCCATGTGCATGCAATCTTGACTTCCTAAGTTGATCACATGTTGAGAATCATGGTTAAAATGTTTGAAATCCATCCTTCTTGTTCTAAAAATTTTAAGAAATACTACTCATTGAACTTTGGATGTTGGTAGTTGAAGTTGCGTGTAACTTAGGGCCTTAGAACGGCTTTTAAAACTTATTTTGTCTCGATTTTGGCTTGATGATACCTGAACCTTTGATACATTGGCTTGGCATTGAAAATTCTGAACCTATTTTGGTTGGTTTTACTAAAGTCATTCCATGCATGTTGGTATTTCGACTTCTTGAAGCTCTTAGACACATATGCTGGAAATGATGGTTGAGATCGAAATCTTGAACTTATTTCAATCAAGCATCGTGTTAAAATGCTGCTTGGCAGCTTATTTGACTTGCTCTTGCATGTTTCCAACTTTTCATGAATGCATGATGAATTTAAATCATTCGGACCATAAGCTGAAATTTTGAGTTAATGAGCTTAAAGTTTGATATTTCACTGTTTTGCTTAATGGGTGACTACCTATTGTTCTCGTGCATGTGTTGGTGTGTGACTAATAATTGATGATGATTTGATGTTGAATTGCTGGAACCCAAACCAGACCTCTAACCGCGTGGCTAAATAATTAAAATTTCGCAAAGTGTTCAAAGCTACATTTTCCAGAAATCAGTGAGCAAAATGATCAAAACAGAATGCTTGTATCTTTTAAATTACTACTCCAAATCAAGTGCCGTCAAGGGCATTCGAAATTAGACCCAAAGAGCTTCGATTTGGTACCTCACACACCCCGTAACTCATTTTCTACGCACCATGGCGATCCAATGAACATCGTTGAAAATCAAGACTGCGTTTTTGTTAACCAAAATGGTTTCGAACTTTATTGTCCAAATTTGAGTGATTTCTAAATTAAATTGGGTTTCTATGTTTTCTGGAGAAATAAAGAACAATGAATGTAATTTCAAATGGCACCAAAACCATGCAATTCACACGAGTAAAACTTCCAATTTAAATTTCGGAAGAAACCGTGGCAAACTAGTTTTCACATAAACACGCCTTATGAACCTTATTTGTTACATTTGGTCATTTGACAAAACCTCGATTTTCAAACCTAAATTCCGATTTACCAAAATTGTTTTAGCCGTGAAGGTAGTACTTCAAAAAGACCAAACGGGTAAAATAAAGTCACATTATTTTTGAACTAAAATCATGAAAGCTTATTTTAGTACTATTACAAATGAAATTTCACAACCAGTAGTAAATTTTCTAACCAAGACAACCCTCTTTTAAATTCCAACCGTAATTACCTTACGTTTTCAATTTCTTTTAAAATATCACTATTTAAATTTACTCAAACCCTAATTTTGCCAAAACTTTCAAACTCTTTTATCTTGACCTAATTAACCAAAACCTCGATTTCGGAATTCATACCACCAATTTTTCATCACATCAACTCGTTTAGTAAAACCTAATTATACCCTTGTTTTCATAACAGAAGTGAATTGGTCAAAATTGATTTTTATAATTAAAAGTTAAATTATGTACCTCAGGATCCGTGGGTGAACCAAGCGAAGATGTTGATACCGAAGCTGTCGACTCGGCTTTAACCTAACTAAGGTGAGGGTTCCAAATTGTTGTTAAATGTTTTATTAAAGTAATGAGAACATGCTTGTTTGAAATGTGCCATATGTTAGAATTGTACTTGATGGAAAATGTTACTTGTTGATTGAAGCACGTATTTGCTAAGTGTTATTTGCCAATTAACGTGCTTAATGTTGAATAGTATATAATTCCATGGTTGAATTATTTCAAAACCATTGATCAAAAGGAGGAGATCGTGTGTGTACTTTATATCGACCTCTCATTTTACAAATGATTTCGAAATGCCATAATTGTGTATGTGCCTGTCAAATGTGCATGAGTGATAAGCCTTTGCGAATGTGCCGCAATTGGCTCGGCCGGGATCCCAAACTCTAGAGGCGAGTCGGCCTATTCCGAGCCGGCAATTAGGGCTTGGTCGAGATGCGTCGGACGGACCACGGGAATGAAATGAAAGGTTACCTCAGTGTACACCACCCAATGAATGTTGGTTGTCCGGGGAAGTCGGAGTAAGGGGTTGGAGAGTGGGAAGCAGTCAAAGACGTGCTATTGAGCAACATGGAAGCAATGTATCCTTCCACAATGAATGTTATTGATGCTTTCAATGTGATATTGAAATTCAATGTTTCATGAAATTCTTGAAGGAAAATGTTGTTGTGAAAATTTTCCTTATGTGATTGATTAAGTGAAAGCATGCTCTGCGAATGTGATAATTGTTATGTGTTGGGATCCTCATTGGGCTTGTGAAGCTCACCCCATATATTTTCCCTCCCAGGTTTCCAGGTTTGACTCGAGCAGAGGATTGAGAGCTGTTGGATTTTGTTGGTTGTAACCTTTACCCTTGTTAAGACTAATGATGTTGAAATCCTTTTGGTTAACATTGCCTAGGAATTCAGTATCCTAGATGGTTGATGTTGAATTTTAGTTTGAACTATATAGCTGCAATTGAGAATATATTTGAGTTGACTAAACTGATCGATTGAGTGCTGGCGAGAGCTAGGCCGGTGGCCGCGGTTCTCAGGGTTCGCCTTGGGAGTCGTGGGGCCGCTACATGGGTGATATTTCTTGAGTATGGAAACATGAAAGACGTTGTGAATCTTAGACATACTAGTAGACAAGTCCAACTGATATGCCACTTTTCCAATTCGCCTGAGTATCTCAAAAGGTCCAATATACCTTGACTTCAGTTTCTTCCCTTTCTTAGATACAACTCCCCCTTTTACAGGTTTAACCCTCAAAAATACCTTATCTCCTACTTCGAATTCCAAGTCTTTTCTCCCATTATTGGCGTAGCTCTTCTATCGACTTTGAGTGATCCGTAGCCTTTCTCGGATTAACTTTGCTTTCTCTTAGGCTTCCTCTACCCAGGGAATAGTAGTCGGATCCAAAATTTTTCTCTCTCTTACTTCATCCCAATGGATTGGTGATCGGCATTTCCTTCCATAAAGCGCTTCATACGATGCCATTTTGATCGAAGCATGAAAACTGTTATTATATGCAAATTTGACTAACATCATGTGTTGGCTCCAATTTCTCCCAAAATCCAATATACACGATCTCAACATGTCCTCCAAAGTCTGAACTGTCCTCTCAGACTGCCCATCTGTTTGGGGATGATACGCGGTACTCAGATTCAACGTAGTCCCCAAAGTCTCTTGTAATTTCTACCAGAATCGAGAGACAAATCTTGGATCTCTATCGGAGAGACAATACTTACAAGGATTCCATGCAACCTCACAATTTCATCCAAATAAAGCCGAGCTAATTTCTCCAAAGGGTATTTCATACACACCGGCAGAAAATGCGCAGTCTTAGTAAGTCGATCTACTACCATCCAAACTGCGTCATGCTCTTTTTGACTCCTTAGCAACCCTGTCACAAAATCCATGGTGATATGTTTCCACTTCCACTCTGGTATCTTTAGGGGTTGCAAAAGTCCCGAAGGTTTCTAATGTTCAACCTTAATTTGCTGGAAAATGAGACATGTCTGAACAAATTTTGCCACGTCCTTCTTCAACCCATCCCACCAATATAACCCTTGTAAATCTTGATACATCTTATTACTCCCAGGGTGTATTGTATACCTAGATTGGTGTGTTTCTTCCAAAATTTTCCTTTTTAATCCTTCATCACTTGGCACCACTATTCGATCTCGAAATTTTAGCACTCCTTTAGGCCCTAATTTAAAATCTAGGGTTTCTCCCTTTTCCACCTTATCCAACCATTTTTGCACAATCGGGTCCTCCTTTTGTGCCTCTTTGATGCATTCTAAAATCAGAAATCTCAATGTTAAATTTCCAAATATAACCTTCTGTTTCTCCAAGCGAGGATTTCACTCGCTAACCTTTTCTAACATATCCCCACTCTCTAACCATCAACCCTGCCACTTGAGCCTTTCGACTTAATGTATCCGCTACTCTATTAGCTTTCCTAGGGTGATAATTTATGGTGCAATCATAATCCTCAAGAAATTCCACCCATCGGTTTTGTCTCAGATTTAGCTCCTTTTGAGAGAACAAGTACTTAAGCCTCTTATGATCTGTAAAAACCTCAAACGTCACCCCATATAAATAATGTCTCCACTTTTTCAATGCAAAGATGACTGCTGCCAACTCCAAGTCATGTGTCGGGTAATTCTGCTCATGAGGTTTTAATTTCCTAGAGGCATAAGTAATAACCTTCCCGTTTTGCATCAAAATACAACCTAACCCTTCTTAGAAGCATTTAGGTAAACTACAAATCCATCCTTTCCATTAGGTAATGTCAAAATCCGGGCCATCGTCAAACATTTCTTTACCTCTTGAAAACTAGATTCATACTTAGGATTCCAAATAAACTTGCTATGCTTCTTGGTCAAATCAGTCAACGGCCCAGCAGTTCTCGAAAAGTCTTTAATAACCTCCGGTAATACCCTGCTAATCCCAAGAAACTTCTTATCTCAATAGGATTCGATGGTTGTTTCCATTGAGTAACAGCCTCTACTTTTACCGGATCTACAGAAATTCCATCCTTAGAAATCTTATGCCCTAAAAAAGACACCTCCTCTAATCAAAATTCACACTTGTTGAACTTAGCATACAATTGGTGCTTCCTTAAAGTTTGTGACATTATCTTCAAATGTTGGGCATGATCCTTTCGGGTCTTAGAATACACCAAGATATCATCTATAAACACAACCACAAACTAATCCAAGTAAGGCTTGAAGACTCGCTGCATTAAGTCCATAAACGCAGCAAGAGCATTTGTCAATCCATAGGGTATCACTACAAACTCAAAATACCCGTACCTCGAATTAAAGGCAGTTTTCGGTACGTTCTCCTTTCTAATCCTCAACTGATAGTACCCTTGCCTAAGGTCCAACTTAGAAAAGACTACTAACCCTTGTAATTGGTCAAATAGTTCATCGATAAGCGACAAAGGATACTTATTCTTTATCATCACATCATTAAACCCTCATTAGTCTATGCATAACCTCAGACTCCCATTCTTTTTCTTGACAAATAACACAGGTGCTCCCTAAGGCGAATCACTTTCCCTAATGAATCCCCATTCTAACAGATCTTGCAATTGTATCTTTAACTCCATAAATTTAGCTGGCATCATTCGATACTGGGTTTTAGAAATTGGAGCTGTTCCCAGTATCAGGTCAACCTTAGACTCCACTACTCGCTCAGGAGGTAAGGATTCTAATTTTTCAGGGAAAACATCTGAATAATCCTTCATAATTGGCACATCTTCCAACTTCGTCTTATCACTCAGAGGGTTTATAAGAAAAGCCAAATAACCTTGAACCCCCTTACTTAACAATTTCCTAACCCTAATTCCCGAAATAAGGGCAGATGAAGCTAACCTTCCCTTCGCATCTAATCTTAAAGTAGCTTCCCCCGGAATAGAAAATTTCACAATTTTTGCCCTACAATCCAATTTGGCATTATATTAGGTTAAACAATCCATCCCTACAATAACATCATACCCCTTAATATCCAAATTTATTAGGTCTACCACTAACTTTCTTTCTCCTACCCAAATATCACAATTCTTGTATACCAAACTTGTAATCAAACTTTGGTCTCCTGTGGGTGTTCTAACTTCGAGATCATAAGGTAATCTAACAAGTTTTATATCCACCCTACACAAGAAAGCAGGATTTACAAATGAATGCGAAGCACCAGGATCAACTAGAATTTTAGCTAAACGATAAAAAACGGGGATAGTACCTTCGACAACCTCAGTTGGGTCAGGGACTTGTTGTTGGTCGATGGCATAAACCCTAGTTGTAACCCTTGGTCAATTCCCTGATGCATTAGCTTGACTAGAGTTCGGTTTACTCACTTGTCTAGTCATACCCTCCCCTTGAATCCTCAGACATGCAGCTAGTTAGTGCTCGGTACTTCCACACTTGAAACGCCTTCCTGCCTTTTTCCAACAATTATCCTCGATGTGATTTGACCTCCCACAAAAATTACATGATACACTGGGAGTGGATGCTTGACTTCCTTGTGAGATATTCCTTGATTGTCCTCTTTCACTTGAAGTTCCTCTTGATGCCGCTCCTTTAGTAAAGGCTCCCCTCGTCATAGACCCTCTTGATGCTCCAGAAGTGTTCACTCTGCCCATTCCTCTTCCAAACTTGGGAGCTGAAGCACCCACGTCATTTGGTCCACGACTACTGTTAGGTGCATTCCTTTTCCTCGCATTGAAAGCTCTCACTTAAGCCTTTGCCCCCTCAATCCTCTGGGCCTTCTCAACAGTTTCACTAAAACTGTTATCTTGAGCAGCCGCCAAACTTTCTTGTATCTCTACATTCAATCCCTGTCAAATCTCCTTATTCTTCTTTGTTTGGTCGCCACTAACTCGGGAGCGAATCTCGACAATTTAGTAAATAAAGTCTCGTATTCTGTGACACTTAGCATTCCTTGCCTACACTTGATAAAAGCGTCCTTCCTCTTTTCCTAAACTAGCGGAGGGAGAAACTTGGCATTAAACTCCCTAGTGAAGTTCACCCAAATCCTACGAGTTTGTTCTCTATCTCATTTAGCCCTAATTATATTCCACCATGATCGGGCAGCTCCCTCAAACTAAAATATGACAAATGCTACTTGCCTCTCCTCCATATAGTTTAAGGTAGCAAAGATATTAGAAATCCTTTCAAACCAACTCTCAGCAACTTCGAGGTCGAGTCCTCCAAAGAATTTAGGTGGGGAAAATTTTTAGAATCGCTTTAGGGCTCTATCCTCACCACCCCCAAGGTTTACTAGTTGATTCTCAGATCCAAGGCCTTGTTGGCTAGCCATACGCTATAGAATTTCAATCATATGGTTAATAGCTGTAACTACTTGTTCCCCAATCTCGACTCTAGGTCCTTGATTTTGGTCGGCGGCCGACTCTCGGTCACCTCCAATATTGTGAAGTAGTCTTGTCCCTCGCCCTCGACCTCGACCTCGATCTCGACCTCTTCTATCCTCCATAACTCTTTTAGATGGTAGACATTTTAAAATTAAAATAAAAATACAATATTATAAAGTTAAACTCAAAAGGAAACTAAAGCACTTTATATACATATTTCTTTTTTTTTTCTTGTTTATAACCGTCAATCATAACTGACGGATGTGCTTGGATACCCTTATTATTAATTTTCTACCAAAAGAAGTACATGACAAAGCAAGGGAACCCCTACCCAAGGGCATAACCCTTACCTCTTTGTAACAAAACGAAAATTACACATTTGCATCTGATCCAAACGTATTACGCTACGAACTATATCTGGGCAGAGAGTTGAAGTAGTAAAGAGTTGAGAAGCCGACGCCGAAGAGCCTATCTTTGCTAATGCATCTGCCATAGAATTGGCCTGACGAAGACAATGACGAAATTCCAAAACCACTTGTGAGTCTAGAATTTGTCGCACTAAGTGTCGAATGCACAAAGGAGTAACATAAGTTCCTTGAAAAGCACTAATCAACACTCGAGAATCAGCATTCACTACCAGCCGGGAATAACCCAGGGAATTACATAACTGCACTCCCCTCAGCATTGCCATAGCCTCCACCTATAGGATATCTAAGAAGTCCAAGGGTTCCACAAAAGCAAACAAACAATCTCCATTATCCTCCTGGAGGATACCACCCCCGCCTCCTCTAGTACTACAAACTGACCCATCCGTATTAAACTTAACACTTCCAACCACCGGCCTTTCCCAGATGACCCTCTGAACCCTAATAGGCTTCATGGATTCCAATTCCATGTCGAAAGAATTCCATGCCATCGGCACCTTCTTGGTTGAGCTGAAATGGACCCTAAACGCATCCCTAACATCATGCACCACCGACCAACACACCCGCTGGAAGGACACTTTAACCCCTTCAAATCGTGAGTGATTCCAAGCTTTCCACAAATTCCACAAAATAAATGCTGGCAACATTGCCAGCAACCACTTCCATCCTACTCCTCGACGTCTCTGCACCCACCAATATTGCCACCGAGCTCTAACACCTCTCTCCGCCCCTACAAAGCCAAGATAACTTTCAAAAAAATGCCAGGTTTCAGCTGCTAACTCTCCCAGCGAGAAAAGGTGATCCACCATCTCCTAGAGAGGTGGATGCAGCATTCGCATTTGGATGGCCCATGCGTGTGCAGTCCAGCAAGCACATCATCTAGTGGCAATTTAGAAGAAAACAAACTCCAAAGAAAAAAGGAGAGTTTCAATGGAATAGACCTGTGCCATAGAGAGGCAAAAAACTTCGATCTCCCCTTACATTCTCGAACACACTAGAATGCAGAACTCAACGAAAAATTTCCTGACGCAGTAAGGTCCCAAAGCATTGTATCTGCAGAACCATTAAAACTCACTTCAAAATCTCGCAACAAAATCGGAATCTCATCCGAAGAGCTCCATGGAACCGAGGGCAGCCTAGTACGGCCATTGCTCACGTAATCCCAAAAAGGAACATCCACGGCCATGTCTGGATATCTCCATACCAATGGTCCCAACCCACTCCAATTATCCCACCAAAAACTCAGTAAGCCACAGGAAACATCCCAACGCAAATGCATCTCTGCTACAGGCCTAATCCTAAGCAACCAACGCCAGATTGAAGAAGAACGACCCACCTCCGACACTTGATTAGGATGACTCACCCCACAGTACTTCTCATGTAGGAATCGGGACCACAGGGAGTCCCCTTGTTTGAAACACCACCATAGCTTGCAAGAGAACGCCTTCACCATGGATTCCAGGTCTCGAAAACCCAACCCTCCTTCATCCACTGGGAAGCACAAGCGAGACCATGACACCTAATGTCTCCTATTCCTGAGGTCCGAATCTACCCAAAAAAATTGAGCTAGCAATCGTTCAATATCTTGGATAACTGCCTTTGGCGGTGCCATGACTGCTAGAAGATGAATTGGCATTGATAATAGCACATGCTTCACTAATACCACCTTAGCATCTTTGGAAAGCCCCTTTCGCTGCTAAGTATGAATTCTCGAAGACATCTTATCTAATAGCCCACTAAACAAAACTCTCTTTTTCCTTCCTACAAATAATGGACAACCCAAATAGGTAATGGGCAAAGATTTGGCGGAAAACCCCGTGATCTGAGCAATCTTGTCCCGTCAACCTTGATCCACTCGATCCCCTAGTAGGAAGCAGCTTTTGGAGGGATTGATCAACTGACCAGAAACCTGTTGATAACATTTCAACACCTCCATGAAACACTTGAGGGAGGAGTTGCCTCCGTTTGAAAAAATCAGCACGTCATCCGCGTAACCTAGATGTGTAACCGCCATAGCTTTGCCACTAGTAGCATATGGTACAAACTGACAGCTAGCCAACATAGCATTTAACTTTCGAGAAAGCACCTCCGCAGAAATAATAAAAAGTGCTGAGGATAATGGATCGCCTTGCCGAAGTCCCCTAGACTACTGGAAAAAACCACACGGCTTCCCGTTCACCAACACCGAAAAGTGGCAATTTGATATTAAACTCCAAATCCTGTCTAGCCAAACCTCACCAAATCCAAAACGTTTCATGACTTGAATAAGGACGAACCATGAGACCCTGTCGTATGCCTTAGCCATATCGAGCTTCAATGCCACATTAGAACTACGCACCTTCTTTCCAATCTCTGAACATAACTCCTGGGCCAACAAAATGTTATCTGAAATTAACCTGCCTTTCACAAACCCACTCTGCTAAGGAGAAATCAGCCTTGGGAGAAGACATTCTAGCCTGAATGATAACAGTTTAGAAATAATTTTGTTTACAAAATTACACAAACTGATCAGACGGAAATCTGCAAATCCTGGAGGCGAGGAGGACTTCGGCACCATAGCAATCAAAGTTGCAGTATATCCAACCGGCAGATCCACTCCAACAAAAAAATCCAGCACAGCCAAAAAGACGTCATTTTTCACAATATCCCAACATTTAGTGAAAAAAAGACTCGAGAAACCATCAAGGCCAGAACAACTTTCCCTATCCATCATAAACACGACCCTCCTAACCTCATCCTCCGTAGGAGAAGCAACAAGAGCATTATTGTCTTGTGGCGTCACCAGGGAAGGGATCACACTCATAAACGAGTCATCATCAACCAGCCTGGATCCTTGCGATAACATATCCGAGAAATATTGAACTGCCAACCCTTCGACCCAAGCCATATCATCAATCCAAGTCCCATCCGGCCCTTCAATACCATGAAGCATCGACTTTGCCCTACGTCGGCGTAGCAACGCATGAAAAAATTTTGAATTTACATCCCCTTCTGTCGCGCCCCATTTTTTGAATGGAAAAAGGGAAAGATTGATCTTTTGAAAAAGAGAAATGGAAATGGTCATGGGACTACAAAATGCGACGGTTTGGACCAAAAACAAAAGTCTAGAAAAGGGTTTTTAGAAAAATTTGGAGTCGCCACTTGGTATGGAGTTTAGGTGTACCAAGTCACCCAAAAGATTTTAATTAATGAAAACAAACTAAGAAAACCCTTTTTAGGCGACTCGGTCTTTGAAAACTAGAGAAAAGGTTCGGGGGTCACGGTTGAAAGAAGGGAAGGCAAAGATTCGATTTTACTCGTCTCTAAGGCACCCTTCTAACCTAACCAAGGCTAGTTGCAAGATTTAGTTAAAAATTTCCTAATTCTAACTTTAAAATTTATCACATTTTGGATGTTATCTATATGGATGCAAAACCTAAACCTAATGTTGGATCGAGAGGGGCAAAATGTCTCCTTGAGGTGTGATTGAAATTGATCACATTAGTTGTGTCATCCCAAATTTGATCCCTTGAGGAGGTCACGAAGAATGCAAATGATGAGACTCGAACAAACGAAAAAATAGGGTTTTCAAAATGCAATTTTTACAAAATATCAAGAGAAAAGAAATTGGATTTTTGAAATGATCAATTTTAAGTGCAAAGAGGAACTTGAATTTCCAAAAGAATGCAATTTTAAGGAAAACGGATTTTTGACTTTAAATTGCTAAAACATGAAGAAGAAAGTTGATTTTTAAAGAATGAATTTGATAGAGTTTAAAATAGTGCACATGTATGTCCTAAAAAGGGATAATGCAACATAATGGGTGCGGGGGACTAAGTTCGTGACTTTTAAATCTTCCTTTTCATAGAAGGAAATAAAAGCGTGCTAAGGCTAAGAAGCCATACTCGCTCTTATCCCTAATTCAAAGGGTAATGCCTTAAATGCACTAATCTATTCTTTGACGAAAAAGAAAAACTAAATGACATGTTTCGCATACGGGATGGGAGAATAGTAACATGCAAAAATGGAAAAGAAACTCTAAAAGTGAAAAGTGTGTGAAATTTGTATCTAATGCATGAACGGCATTAAGGGTCTAGCATTGGACTAGCCCTCGTCAAAAGGTTCTCACTAACATTGGATTAGTGAGAAATCGAAAGGAAAGGCCACAACTAGCGTTGGACTAGTGTGGTGACGTCAATATATTTACACAATAAACATGTAGACATGATAATAAAGCAAGTAAATACATAAAACAAATAAACACATAACACATAGGCATAATATCTAGATGCAAGACCCTAGAAAAGCAAGTAAACACATAATCATGCAAGCATGCAAAATAAGCATATAAAACCTAATTATTACATTGAGGGGAACCTAAATACATTCTAAGGGGAAAAATTCAGAATAATAATCTAACTATTACATTTTCTAGAATAAATACACTTTTTGCCAAAATTAAACCTATCTATTACAACTTGGTATCCAAGACCTCCAAATGATTTACCCAAAAATTAAATAACATAAATAAAGACTAGACATGAATAAAAGCAAAGGAAAACTTAATTTAAAACATGCAAAATCATGCAAAACACATAATAAGAGCACATAATAGGGGAAAGAAGTTACCATCCCTTGATGTGATGCCTTACTTGAATCCTTAAATGATGGGAATGGTTATCTAAGACTCAATGTCAACAAAAGGGATCAAGGTACCAATTTAAAGGAAAAATTAATCAAAAATTCAAAGAAAGGATATCTAAACAGATTCTGCAAGTAACATGGACAAGACTAGGAAATAGAGTAAGATTCTGGAACAAAAGAGCAGGAAATATCAACAGAATACAGAAACAGAGAGGTTACGCGGAGTAGAAACGCGGGTAGAGTCGCGCAACTAGGTCCGCGTTACCAGCAAAAATCAAAGTCCAGACGGGAAACGCGGACTGGAAACGCGGACTCAGCCGCATAACAGTCCGCGTCACTTCCCATCTTCAAAATATCCGGAAGATTGCTTCCAGTTTTTCAGACAATAACACAAAACAAAATCTTCAGAGGCAAGGGGATATATTCAAAGCACTAAACATAATCATTCAGATCATAAGAACAAGCTAAAACCGAAGAAGGCCAAATCTTAAGCATCAACATCATCAAATAGACAAAAAAAGGGAAGGGAGAAGCTAGAAAGCATTGGGTAGTCAGCGGTCGCATAACTCCAGCGTTCTTCACATCTTCAAATATTCAAGAGGAAGCACGCATAGTCAGCAAGGACCACGTTTCTTCACATCTTCAAACATTCAAGAGGAAACGCGGATCGTTACGCGGAGAAATCCGCGCAAGTAGTCCGCGTTTCTTCACATCTTCAAAACACGAAGAACATTTTTCCAGAAATTTTCGAAATCACATGACATCATCACGAAGCATCAAGCGTCGATTTTAAGCGTAAAACAAATCTACTAGCCTTACCAAGGCTTTATAAACACAACATGCTCATATAACAATGATAATCATCATCAAATATCATAAACTAAAGAAAAACTATTCAAGACCTTGGTTCCACCAAAGGTCCAAATTTCCAGTAATTTTACGATCAAAAAGCGGTAAATAAAGTAGAAGGATGTTACACGAATCGAAGCTTGAATCTAAGCGAAGAGGAGGGCAGAAATTCCAAGAATAATCTTCTCAAGTATGAAACCTTAGCTTTTCCCTTTCTTCTTTCCTTTTCTCTTTTTTCTTTGATTTTCGATCGTTTTTTCTCTCCTTTTTCTCTCTCTCAGCCTCCCTCTTCTCTCTTTTTCCTCTCAGATTTCAACCCCCTTTTTTTTTAAACCCTAACCTAGTCTATTTATAGCCACCAAACCTAGAACTAAGGGTTTTGATGTTCTTGGGATGAGGGGGCTAATTTTGAGCGTTAGATGAGTTGTTGGGATTAGAGGAGTTGGGAATGTTTAAATAGGTTTCTTATCGTTCAAGTATCGAAATTACAGCTGGAAAAGGATGATCGAGTTCGGAAAAATCCAGCGTCATTTTTTTTAAACGATCAAGTTCTGTGGATTCTGTGGACTTATCATGCTTGGTCAGCGTTTTGACTTTTCTTTTTTTTTTTTTAAGAAAAACCTACAAAAATAAGAAAAATGTATTAGAATATTCAAAAAATAAATAACTAAACATTAATAGATAAAAACATAATAAAACAATTGAAATAGTCAAAATTTGGTGTCTGACTTGCCTCTTTATGCGAGTTTGAAGAAACTCTAGACAAAGTCGTAGAATGCTTACGATTTTCTGGTTGTATCTGAACCATTGTAAACAACAGGAATGTTAAATTGCCAACTTTTAAACGAAAAATGCATAATATGACCGAACTCGTGTAGAGTTGCCTCACGATCTCGACATGAGAATCAGGTCAAGCGTAGTTCAATGCAAATGAACTATGATGAAATGAATCGAATCTTGTAAAATTCGAGAAGGGAGCTAGAAAGGTGCCCTGGGTGAGACTCACCAACAGAAATTTAAAATATCAAGAAGGGGAGATAGAAGGGTGCCGTGAGGCTGAGATTATGAGAAAAATAAAATATCAAGAACGGAGATAGAAGGGGTGAGGCTGAGACTCATGAAATTTAAATTTGAAGAAGGGGAGATAGAAGGCTGAGACTCAATAGAAATTTAAATTTGAAGAAGGGATAGATTAGGTGAGACTAATGAAATTTAAATTGAAGAAGGGGATAGAAGGGTGGAGAACTAAATGAAATTTAAATTGAAGAGGGGATAGAAGGGTGTCTAGTGAAATTAAATGAAGAGGGGATAGAGAGCAACGTAAATTTAAATTTGAAGGGGATAGAAGGGTGCTGGCGAGGGTGAGACAGTAAATTTAAATTCTTTCAAATTTAGACTATTGATGGGATTGGACCTAAGCCTGAATGACTAGATGGGAAAATGTAAATATGCTATTGATGGGATTGGACGAGGCGAATGACTAAACATACTATTGGTGGGATTGAACCCAAGCACGAATGACTAAACATACTATTCTGGGATTGGACCCAAACCGAATGACTAAACATACTTATTGGGATTGGACCCGAGCACGAATGACTAAACATACTATTGATTGGGATTGGACGAAGCTTTGAATGACTAAACATACTATTCAGTGGGATTGGACCCGAGCCTGAATGACTAGACATACTATTTAGTAGGATTGGACCTGAGCCTGAATGACTAGATGGGAAAATGAAAATATAAATGCTGGATTGCCAGACTTTGAAAAATAAAACACAAGTTGTTCAAACATGATAAATGTAAAATGCAAGTAATGATGCACTCCATGAAATGGTGCGATTCTGATTTTTGATTTTTCTTGACTTGAAAAGTAAGTGATTGATAGGAACAATGACTTTTTTTTTTCTTTTCTTTCTTTTTTTTCTTTTTTCTTTTTTTTTTCTTTTTCGATGGATTTTGAAAAAATGAAGAGTATAACTGAAACCTTTCCTCTGCAGGGTTGAAATAAATACACATATGTTGCCATCTTCTTGATCTGCAAACCTTTTCCGGCAAAAAATTAATTTTGAATGCATTATCCAAAATTGGAGAGCACTTCTCTCAAAACAAAATTGCCCCAGTGTCAACTGAATCGTTAACCCTGCAGAAGTCATGAAATATTAACCAATTAGTCCATGGAAATTCAGTTCCTCTTCTTCCTTTTTTTCTTTTTTTTTTAAGTGTAAAAAAACCTCTTGTGATCATAGCTGTTGGCCATTAAATGACTAAAATGTATGAAAATCATGCAATAAAACACATTCGTCAGATATTCGTGCTTATGAAACAATGCTTGTTCTCAAGTGATAGGAAATACTCATCAAAAACAAGTTATGGGATTGAAATAAACCATGCGATCTTGGAAATCCAAATCCTCATAAACTAGGCAAAACATTTTTATGCAATTATTCAATTTGCATCAAGTACTCATAATGTCAAGTAAAAGAGAGACAATTATACCTCAATTTTAACAATTCAAGCTTGATTTCTCACTTTCACCAAATTTTGCAATCAAACGACTCATATAGTCAATTCAAACTTGCCTTTTCCACAGTTTTTCTCAAATTTTACTGCTAAAAGGGATTTACTGAAACATATCTTCTTATTCAAATTGCAATAATGCCTTTTGACGCGAAAATCAACACTTTTAGGTGAAGACTCCCGGTTACTCGACATATGCCTTCTTGCTCAAATAGTAAAGATGTCTTTTCACGTGAAAATCAACACTTTTAGGTGAAGATTCCCGGTTACTCAACATTTTACTTGTTCAAACTGCTTTGCATACTCGTAATTCAAGCACCGTTTTATGCAAAAGTTAACATTTGTAGATGCTAAACCTTCGGTTACTTAGTACCAGAATCATTGGAGTAGAATTTAAATTCTCACTCTGCTACTTTTTCTTGCTTTTTCTTTTTAACCCTTCTTTTTTTTTTTCGCATCAGTTGAAAAAGGATCATTTGCCAACAATATCAATCATTCTCTTGTAAAATCTAATAAAAGAAGAAATCTCATTTAATAGGAAAACAACTGAGGCATAATTTTCCCTATTTTACAAAACATACTTTCTAAAATGCCAATGTCTTAATCACATAACAATTATTTCCGAGTAAGATGGAAAAAGGATTTTTAAGCATCACAGGCTCTTATTTCAGAAGGATGAAAGCAATTGCAACCAAATGATTGGACGTTTGCACCCTTTTTGAATCAAATTTCGAAGAGCAAATCAATTTGTGGGTAAATGTGCAATTTAGACAAAGTTTTTTTTTTTTTTTTTTTGTTTTTTTTGTTTTTTTTTTTTTTTGTTTTTTTGTTTTTTTTTTGTTTTTTTTTTTGAAGAAAATTTGGCAGAGTTTCCCCTATAACTGGATGAAAACTCCACTGACAAAATTTTCAAAAACACATTCAATACATATAAGCACATAAAGCTAAATTTAAACAAATATACATCATGATGCAAACAAATTAATCAAAGTGTTTCTAACAGTTAAACCTATGTCTAAAATCAGAACACAAGATCAAACATAAAAGAAATCAAACGAGTAGAATAAATAGCAAATCATGGGGCGGATCCATGCGTCCTCCACCATCCGGTGGTCTCAGGATAAGTGCTTAGGCGGTGAATGCGAGATATTGCCTCTATCTGACCTAATCGAGTGCTCAAAGCCCGATTGCGCCTCATCCCCATGGCGTCGGACCGTGTCTCCATCTGATCCCATCTCTCGAGCATCGGGTGCAGAAATCCGAGTGTCCATATGACCTGCCACCCGAACCGTGGTGGCGGTGGTGTGGTGCTGACGATGAGCCGACCTCTCCTCCCTGTCTCGTAGCTCTGGGTGACTCTCGTCGAGGGGCGATGTCGATACATCTATGTGTAGATCCTTGACAATCAATGCTAAGCTTCGATAGCGGCCTCGAGGGAATAGGTGGGATACCGGGGGAATCACCTGCATACATGGAGGAGAAGTGAAATAAGTCGGAAACCGAAGTGGAATGATGTGGGCGTCCTCCGCCGTCTAATATGACTAATAATAATGTTGGCGGGGAATGCAGGCGAATGGTGAGTCGACCGTGGAACATCGATCTAAAAGTATAGATCGGCTGTTCCTCCCACGGCTTCTTTGGGATGACATTGTGGGCGGGGTGTACAAAATAGCGGTGGCGTCTTTGGAAAAATCGAGCCAGTTTAGTGCGATTACGGGACCCTGGAACTCCTCGTATGCGACTCGAATCCGCGTCATAGCATGTGAGGGATCCCACTCCGATCGGTGGAGAAGTCCTTCTTCAAATCAATAGATGGACCCTCGTCCACTGCACCCAGTCCGAGCTATAGTGCTTGGGTGATCTCCAATCGAACCCTCTAACAGAGGACTCAATCCTCTCTCCACGTGCCCTTCTTGTCCTCGATGTTGCATAGAACTTCATGAACCAAGTCGGGGAAGATGCGGTAGGGCAATGTCGGGATGGGGCCATGATCTTTGTGAAGGCGGCGATGTCGATGGGCGGCGTCCATCCGAACTATGTGTAGCTCGTATACAAAATCTATACTACCGAGCGATACCACTCCTGGTTCTCCTTAGGAGAGCAGGGTGATCAAAATCTGGCGGTAGAGGCATCTCGATCGCCGTCTCTTTTTCACCAATGGCGTCTACGGCTCACTCTCCTCACTCTGCGGTGGCTGCGACCAACTTGCTTTGCGTGCTCGTGACATAGTACACGAAGATAATTTTTAGGCGACTAATTTTGAGATTAATTTCAAACAAACTTGACAAAGCGATGGGTAAATACATAAACAAATTAGAAATTCTTGGAAAATACCACAAAACAAAATTCTAAAACACGAAATTCAAACAATTTCTACAAAGTCTTAAAAAATCAAAATTCTAAAGATTTCAATCAAATTCACAAAAATCACGGGACTTTCAAAATTCCTTTAAAATTCAACAACTTGATTACTTGAGAACAAAGAGTGCAATAATTCAATAAATTTTCCAAAATTTCAGGAATTTTAACAAGACCTATGAAAAAATCTCAGGAATTTTACAACAAATACCAACCAAAAAAATCCAAAGTTTCTAAAAAAAAATTCAGTAAATCATTTAAATTCCTAAAATCTAAGAACTCAACGAAATTCCACACAAAAAACCTAAAATTCAACAATTCCTATAAATTACAAAAACTCCAACAATTCAATTAATTGTGACAAAATTCAAAACTCCCAACCTTCCCATAAGTTTCCACAAAAAATCAACAATTCACAAATTTTATCCAAATTCCTATAAAAGTACAAAATCAAAAATTCAGGTGATTTCCAATTTCACATTAATTCTACAGGTGCAAAAAATCCCACAAAATTCCAAAGCAGGACTAGAAATTTCAACAAGTTCCAAATTATTCTAAAAGAACAAAATTCTACAATTTCTACATTTGACCACTCAAACATGCTCAATTGTAATCTAACAATCATATCAAACCTATTAATTAACAATATAAAAATTAAATTCAGAAATTGATAAAAATTACACAATTCAAATAAATAATAAATAAACAAATAAAATAAAATAAATAAAATAGATAAACGGCTAATCACATCTTTTAATCACATAAACAAGTCTAATAAACATTAGAAACAACAACAACAACCATTATAATTAAAAACAGAAAATTCGCAGAAAAAGGAAAAAAGAACAAATTTTCAAAAATTTACAAGATGTAATTTCATTAGGATTTCTTACCGTAATCACGTAGTGGAGTGTTTGAGGAGTGAAATGATGTAAGAAACCCCAAAAAACAAGCTCGAATCGACTGATCGACCGGTTTTACTTTGGAAAAACTCCTCAATCCAGGTTTTGATGCGTTTTAGTGATGTTTTGTCAGGATGAAAAGGTTCTAGAAGCCTAGGGAATGTTACGGTGAAGAAATATGGAAGAAAATGGATTTCGAGGATTTGGGGTGGAGTTGTGGGGGAGGCGAAGTGAAAAAATGGGGAAGAAAGGCGTCAGCTTCAGCGTTTTGAGCTTGGGAAATGGAAAGGTGAGACATGGACTACTCCGTTCTGGTCAGCGTTACCATAGCTCTGAAAACTTTGTCAGATAGAAGCAGCGGCATGAAGCTGTGGAATGACTTCACAACAATGGCGTTTCTTTCAAAAATATAAAATGCAAAGCGTGAGGAAAGCAGCGGAACAATCCACATGAGACTCAGCGTTACACTCAGAAGATATGAATTTCAAAAAGCGCGGCAGCGGACTACTAACAACCAGCGTTACTTCTCGGAGGATATGAATTTGTAAAAGCGAGGTGAAATGGTCGCAACTTCAGCGATCACTTGTCAAAATTTTCTTTTCTCTTTTTTTTTTTCAAATTTCCTTTAAGCATTTGCCTATTTTGATCAACCAAAATTTGCCTCAATTTAATAAAAGAATACTAATTTAGTTAATGGAGAATTTGCTCGAGTTTATCAATAAAATTAGCTCTAATGTAATAACCAAAAAAATTAATTACCCATTTAATCAAATAAAACATTGCTTTAGCAGACCATTAAAAATTTTTCTCTTCTTCTAAATCAAAACTATCTGTTAGGTTGGCTCCTTGAAATTGATAGGCTACACATCATCTTGAAATCACGGTGTTATTGATTTTTATTCATGCTTGATCTTTGGATGCAAAATTTGGCTTATGTGCTTCTTGTGGGATCTCAGCCATGAACACTGCACAAAATAGGGGACTTACAAAACATGATGTGCACTTGAATTCTCAAACAATTTGCCTTTTTTATTATTATGCAATGATGACTGCTCAAAAAAATATGCTGACTTATCAAAAGCCAAATTTTAAGTAGCAAATCTAAAGATGTGTTATTTGACCCTTGGGTATGCCCAAAAATACATCATAGAAATGCTCCATAAAAAAAAAAATTCTATTTTTTTTCTTTTTTTTTTTCTAAAATATTGACCCATTTTTCTCATAGATGCTCTGAGCTTGTGTTTCCCAAATGAATTCTCCATGGTTTGCATTGCAGAATTTACCAAGAATCAAATAACACTTCTAATCTTCAAAACTTTATTAGATCAAGAAAATATTTCCTTCTTATCAAGGCCCACATTTTATGAATACAGGGAGGGAAAAGAAAAGAAAAAAAACTTAGGTTAGTAAGCGAGCGTAAAACCGGTATGCATGTCCTATGGGAAACCCTTTTATGCCAAGATTGACCTAACATGAAAAATGCAATCCCTGGGGTATGCACCATACAATACCTGATGGGTCGATCACTTCAGCGATATGTGATTAGTAAAACAATCTAGAGGATCGACCAAAGAAAATGTGATACTTGATGCATCAGGGACAAAGTCGAATGGATTTATTACTTTAATTGATATATGAAGAGAGGTTAAAGGTTAATTTGGGCATGAAAAGGATTATTCTCGAAGGAATTGTAGTGCCTTGACTAGTCTTGAGGGAAATATGGATCTAGTTCAAATAGATTGGACGGGATTGATGGTTTACCCAAAAGTCGACTGGGTCCATTGCTTACCTGTAACTCCACATCTCAATTTTATTTGCAACACACTAACTTATAAGCCTTCTAAAATCAAAATTTGGCCTTGATAAAATCATTATCCCAACAATGAGAAATTATTTGTGACTTTTTCGATTTAGTGTCCTTATGCATGAGATTTTACCAACTTTGATAAAATAGCCAACAAATGATTACTAGAGGTTTATATTCTAGCATGTGAAGGTCACTCCATATCTTTGGATGCCATCATAGAAGGGATCGAACCCTACCTTACCTTGTGCACTACCCCTTTGGATGTTACTTAAAACATAAACATGCAAGTCTCATTGGATTACATATCCGAGACACAAGGGTGGTTTATTCCTAACATGGGATTCCCTATGCGGCATTCCCTCTATGGTTTATGTATGATGCCAGTTTATTAAAGCAAGTAAATGTGTAAAATGAAACATGGCCTATAGGAGCCCCATTTGAATGCCGGGGTAAGCCTAAAAGTGATATGCAATTACAACTTAAATGCAATAAACATAAATTCAAACATGTAATAGCCTATCTAGAAGGATGGCTTGTCTTAAAAGAGTGTCAAGACTCTTATTTTCTAGAGTTTGTGAAATGCAAGAAAAGGGAAGACAACGAAAGGTTAGTTTAATCAAGAGATATCACATAACCGCGTTGGAGCAACAAATTGCACAAAAATAAGAGGGGTGGAATCCCTCCTCTAGGTGTCTAGTGATCCTTAATAGGGTAGGCGATTCTACCCTAGGTAATTCTAATATGGATGCATGAGGTTGGGCTCACTAATGCATCTAGACTCGATAAAGGTTCACAGGGCTCCCAAACCTTTGGACCAAAGACAAAAGGTCATCAATCAAATGCCTCAAAGTCGGTGGTTGGTGATCCCTAGACATTGCTACGTGCGTCGTGTCCGCGACCACATGTCCAAGTGGATCAATCCTAATTTTAATAGGGAAGAGTGGCATGACAAGCCACTAAAAGTAAAAAAAGTAGGGTCAAAGTAAACTACATATGCGTGTGAAAGTGATTCCCTTTGAGAGGAGGATTCAAATACCAAACATTCTCGAGACTCTAGGGTAGATGCACACCCCAAATGCAGAAGCGGTACAAGTAAATAAATAAACAATAATTCATTCATCATGTACGCGATGTGTAGGGAGTGATTGCATGGGAAAACCCTAAAAGAGAAAAGAAAAAAGGAATGCAACCTAAAACATCCAAATGTAATATATAAGAAAGTTAGAAAAACGAAATAGTCAACTAAATCAAGTGCTCGGACCCTCTTAGGAAAATCCCCAGTGGAGTCGCCAAGCTGTCGCGCCCCATTTTTTGAATGGAAAAAAGGGAAAGATTGATCTTTTGAAAAAGAGAAATGGAAATGGTCATGGGACTACAAAATGCGACGGTTTGGACCAAAAACAAAAGTCTAGAAAAGGGTTTTTAGAAAAATTTGAAGTCGCCACTTGGTATGGAGTTTAGGTGTACCAAGTCACCCAAAAGATTTTAATTAATGAAAACAAACTAAGAAAACCCTTTTTTAGACGACTCCAGGTCTTTGAAAAACTACAGAAAAAGGTTCGGGGGGTCACGGTTGAAAGAAGGGAAGGCAAAGATTCGATTTTACTCGTCTCTAAGGCACCCTTCTAACCTAACCAAGGCTAGTTGCAAGATTTAGTTAAAATTTTCCTAATTCTAACTTTAAAATTTATCACATTTTGGATGTTATCTATATGGATGCAAAACCTAAACCTAATGTTGGATCGAGAGGGGCAAAATGTCTCCTTGAGGTGTGATTGAAATTGATCACATTAGTTGTGTCATCCCAAATTTGATCCCTTGAGGAGGTCACGAAGAATGCAAATGATGAGACTCGAACAAACGAAAAAATAGGGTTTTCAAAATGCAATTTTTACAAAATATCAAGAGAAAAGAAATTGGATTTTTGAAATGATCAATTTTAAGTGCAAAGAGGAACTTGAATTTCCAAAAGAATGCAATTTTAAGGAAAACGGATTTTTGACTTTAAATTGCTAAAACATGAAGAAGAAAGTTGATTTTTAAAGAATGAATTTGATAGAGTTTAAAATAGTGCACATGTATGTCCTAAAAAGGGATAATGCAACATAATGGGTGCGGGGGACTAAGTTCGTGACTTTAAATCTTCCTTTTCATAGAAGGAAATAAAAGCGTGCTAAGGCTAAAAGCCATACTAAGCTCTTATCTAATTCAAAGGGTAATGCCTTAAATGCACTAATCTATTCTTTGCGAAAAGAAAAACTAAATGACATGTTTACATACGGGATGGGAGAATAGTAACATGCAAAATGGAAAAGAAACTCTAAAGTGAAAAGTGTGTGAAATTTGTATCTAATGCATGAGCGGCATTAAGGGTCTAGCATTGGACTAGCCCTAGTCAAAGGTTCTCACTAACATTGGATTAGTGAAATGAAAGGAAGAGCCACAACTAGCGTTGGACTAGTGTGGTGACGTCAATATATTTACACAATAAACATGTAGACATGATAATAAAGCAAGTAAATACATAAAACAAATAAACACATAACACATAGGCATAATATCTAGATGCAAGACCCTAGAAAAGCAAGTAAACACATAATCATGCAAACATGCAAAATAAGCATATAAAACCTAATTATTACATTGAGGGGAACCTAAATACATTCTAAGGGAAAATTGAGATAATAATCTAACTATTACATTTTCTAGAATAAATACACTTTTTGCCAAAATTAAACCTATCTATTACAACTTGGCATCCAAGGCCTCCAAATGATTTACCCAAAAATTAAATAACATAAATAAAGACTAGACATGAATAAAAGCAAAGGAAAACTTAATTTAAAACATGCAAAATCATGCAAAACACATAATAAGAGCACATAATAGGGGAAAGAAGTTACCATCCCTTGATGTGATGCCTTACTTGAATCCTTAAATGATGGGAATGGTTATCTAAGACTCAATGTCAACAAAAGGGATCAAGGTACCAATTTAAAGGAAAAATTAATCAAAAATTCAAAGAAAGGATATCTAAACAGATTCTATGCAAGCAACATGGACAAGACTAGGAAATAGAGTAAGATTACGGAACAAAGAGCGGGAAATATCAAGAATCTGAAAGCAGAGGTTACAAGCGGGTAGAGTCGCGCAACTAGGTCCGCGTTACCAGCAAAAATCAAAGTCCAGAGGGGAAACGCGGACTGGAAACGCGGATTCAGCCGCGTAACAGTCCGGGTCACTTCCCATCTTCAAAATATCCGGAAGATTGCTTCCAGTTTTTCAGACAATAACACAAAACAAAATCTTCAGAGGCAAGGGGATATATTCAAAGCACTAAACATAATCATTCAGATCATAGAACAAGCTAAAACGAAGAGGCCAAATCTTAAGCATCAACATCATCAAGTAGACAAAAAAAAGGAAGGGGAGAAGCGTCCAGGCTAGAAAGCGGGTGAATTCTGGCGGGCGTATCGCCAGCGTTTCTTCACATCTTCAAATATTCAAGGAAGCAGCGGGCGTTCTATAGTCGCAAAGGACCACGTTTCTTTACATCTTCAAACATTCAGAGGAAGCGCGGATGCGGAGAAATCAGCATAAGTTCAGCGTTTCTTCACATCTTCAAAACAGAAGAACATTTTTCAGAAATTTCAGAAATCACAACAACATCATCACGAAGCATCAAGCGTCGATTTTAAGCGTAAAACAAATCTACTGCCTTACCAAGGCTTTATAAAACAACATGCTCATATAACAACTGATAATCATCATCAAATATCATAAACAAAAGAAAAACTATTCAAGACCTTGGTTCCACCAAAGATCCAAATTTCCAGTAATTTCACGATCAAAAAGCGGTAAATAAAGTAGAAGGATGTTACCTGAATGGAGCTTGAATCTAAGCGAAAGGAGGGAGAAATTCAAGAATAATCTTCTCAAGTATGAAACCTTAGCTTTCCCTTTCTTCTTTCCTTTTCTCTTTTTTCTTTGATTTTTGATTGTTTTTTCTCTCCTTTTTCTCTCTCTCAGCCTCCCTCTTCTCTCTTTTTCCTCTCAGATTTCAACCCCTTTTTTTTTTAAACCCTAACCTAGTCTATTTATAGCCACCAAACCTAGAACTAAGGGTTTTGATGTTCTTGGGATGAGGGGGGCTAATTTTGAACGTTAGATGAGTTGTTAGGGATTAGGGGCGAGTTGGGGAATGTTTAAATAGGTTTCTTATCGTTCAAGCATCGAAATTACAGCTGGAAAAGGATGATCGAGTTGGAAAAATCAGGCGTCATTTTTTTTTAACCATCAAGTTCAGTGAGACTGTTCAGCGGACTTATCATGCGGGTCAGCGTTTTGACTTTTCTTTTCTTTTTTTTTTTAAGAAAAACCTACAAAAATAAGAAAAATGTATTAGAATATTCAAAAAAATAAATAACTAAACATTAATAGATAAAAACATAATAAAACAATTGAAATAGTCAAAATTTGGTGTCTACACCTTCTTTAATAATTTTAGCGTGACTTACGTCGGGGCAGGAAAATTTTTTTTCCTAATCTATTTTAAATGTATTAAATTTTGTAAGTAAATTTTATTTCTTTTAGCATGTATATAAATTATTTTTACCTAAATTTATCAGGATTTAATCGAATAAGCGTAGAAATTATTGGGGTTCTAGATAAAACAAGTACCCTAAGTGGGGTCAAATTGGAAGCATTTTAATTACAATGAAACAACAAGTGGCAACTTCCTTGTGCCATTTGTCAAAATCTTAATAAAAGACCATTTTACCCTCATTTTCAAGAATTAACCATACAACCAAGACCAGCAAATAAATTACAAAACCACTTCATTTCCTCCATTCTTGTCCATGGCATTGTCTTGAAAATTCCCTCAAATCAGTTTCTTCTATTCCTTGCTCCAAGTGAAGCTTGAAGGTTGAGAAAACATATCTTTTCCATTCAAAAGCTAGTCAAAGCTTGAGTGTTGAGTGAAGAAACATCAGCTGGTTCTTTAGGAAGATTAGAGAGAGAGCTGTGAGAAATTTTCCAGCTTCCAAGCCCATCTGCAAAGCTGTCGGTTGAGCTTAGGAAGAAGAAAGGAGGTGATTCTGATTTCCATCCATCTTCCTTTCAGTTGGTGGTTTTCTCCTAGTTTCCAGCTTCAAATCCTTAAGTTCTTAAGGTAAACCAATATGAACCACCTCTTCTTGATGTATAAACAAGAAATAGAGCATGCATGTTAGTTTAAGTTAAATCTGCCGGAAAGTTTCTAGCTTACTGTCCGTTTTTCAAACCTGCAATTTTCCAGAATTTTTTGGTTGTTTTGGCAGCTTATAACTTCAGTTTTGGTTGCTTGATTCCATTGCTTGAACTGCTGAATGTTATATTAACTCATGCACATGGATAGTAGATGGTTGATGATGATGGTTAAGCCTTGAAAAAACTTCTGCTTGGGTTCCATAGCTGCTGGAATAAAATTCCAGCAAAGCTAAGTTTAAAACCTCTCATTTTATCTATGTTTTGAAGCTAAAATCTCAATGACATCTTGTGTACTCAAAGTATGTTAGAAATCAGAGCTTGCATGTTGAATATTGCTACAAAGGAATCAAGTTCCATGGCTGGAATCTAGTTCCTGCACTCTTGAAACTGTTTTGAGTTTTTCAGCCTTGATCCATGGCTTGTGTGTGTTGTTTGAGTTGGATAAATGCTTGAAAATGAACTGGAATCTTGTTGCTAAGACCCAAAACCTACTGCATGGGGAGTTTAAGCATGAGAACCTGCAATTTTAGCTAAGGAAATGACATGCACAAGGCTGTTTTGCAGCTAGCAGATTACTACTGAAAAATTGATGAAGAACCCAAAGCTGTTGAGACTTATTTACTGCTTTGTGCTGCTGTTATGACTTGTATCTTGTATATATATGTATGCACGTCAGTTTGGGTTGAAAATATAAGGTTTAAGGGAAGAAAGACCAATTTCCTCAACTATGTACGTTCTGGATTTTCGCAGGACTGCTTGAGCAGTCTGGGAAAAACAAGCACAATTTGATGTAGAAAAATCCGATTTGAGCTCTGTTTGTTGCGTTGGAAACTAAATTCAGAAGTTTAAACCCATAAATTTCAGAGTCTAATTCGTTTTCTAAAATCCCAGTAAATCTTCAAAGTTGGCTGAAATTCAAACCTGTTTTCTTTCTCAGGTTTAAAATAGAATTTTGAACAACTAATTTGACCATCTTATGGTTTTATTTTATGGGGTGTTTTCTACAGTTTTAGGCCCTTCAATCTAGTTTCCAGTATGTAAATTTCATGATTTTTTGGGCGTATGGAATTTGAGTTATGATTTTGCAAATACTACTGCCAGTGAAAAATAGTTTTCCAACCAAGAAACACTTTGGTGCATTTAGCATTTGTTTCACACCTCTTGGTTCCAAATGCATTCTATTCACTCCATGATACCCTTGATTTCTTGTTTGGCATGCTTGAAATACATCTTCTTCCATTCTAAAATTTTACAAATGCTGCCCATTGAACTTTGAATGTTGGTGGTTGAAGTTCGCATTACAACTTAATGGCCAAATTTGAATGATTTCTAATCGAATTGGTTTTCGATGTTTTAGAAAATAAAGAACTAAACCTCCGTTAGTCAATTTTCTAACAAGGCAAACTATTTCTAAATTATTCAAAGGTGATACATTACGTTATAAAAACTCTTTTAGTGTATCAATTACTAAATTTGTTAAACCCTAATGTCCCAAACTCTGAAACTTACTCACATTTGGTTAAACCTAAATACATCCTTGCTTTTCATAAAAGAAGTGGGAATTGGTCAAAATTGATTTTTTACAATTAAAAGTTAATATGGTAAAATTTGTACCTCGGGATCCGTCGTGAAACAAGCGAGGGTCTTGATCTTACGAGCTTTCTACCAACCCAACTTTGATCGACTAAGGTGAGTGTTCCAATCCGTTTAAAATCAAATATTTTACTATTATTTGGAAATGACTTGTGAAATAATTTTTAGCGACTCATTATTTGCAAAGAAATGAATTACCACTATTTCCAAGAAAAATGTTTTTACAAGTGAAATAATTTGTGAAGGTTGTGAGGGGTTCCTATTTGTTGCTACTTGATCCTTGTTGCTAGGTATTACTTGTTATTGTATGACTGGTTTCTAAATGTGATTTATCGTTGAATGATTGAAACTAGGGTTTTATGTAAAGTGAGTTTTATTGCTTAATTTGACTCAAGCGTGCTTAGGTGGTTTAGTATGTTTTGTTTTAAAACAATAAAACTTGTTTTTCTTTTGAGGCTTGAGGTGAGAGGTGGCCTTCAAGGCCCCTCGCTAAAGGCTGGTGCACTCTCTAAGGGGCTCGAGGTTGAAATTGATTGTCAGTTGTCCCTAGCCTCTAAAATAATAAACTAAACCACTGTACACATGTGCTTGTGCATGTCAATGTGCATGACTGTTGGCCGTGGGGATCCCAAACCCAGGCGAGTCGGCCTATTCCGCAGCATTGTGGGGCTTGGTCAGTGCGTCGGCCGGACCCAGGTCTGTTTAAAGGTTACCTCAGTGTACACCACCTCCGCTTGTTTGGTTTTGGGATCGAGTTGGGTGAAGGGGTTGGAGAATGAAATAAAATGACCAGTCTGCAGACTCATTTTCTCCTCGAGATTGATCACTTGCTTGTTGATTGTGTGATTAGGCGGGCTAAGTGCCACGTTGACGGAGCCACCTCTAGAGCCGCGCAATCCATTATTCTGTGTTCCTGATTGATTGGCTCAATGAGCACCATGATTATTCTTGTTTTGAAACCGATATTTGGAAAGAAAACTGTTTATGACTTTCCTAAATTGGAAACTTTACCGTACTTGAAAACTGGTCCTATATGGACATTGATGTTTTACTAAAGCTTGTTATGTCTATGTGCTTAGTACTATGTGTTTTGGGACTCTCATTTGGGCTTTAGAAAGCTCACCCTTATATTTTCCCTTCCAATTTTGGGGTTTTAGATGGTCGCGGCGGAGGCAGGAGAGACCAGATCTATTCTTTTGAAGTTTGTTTGGTGTAAAAATCTTTCCAGTTGATGACTTTTGGGAAACAATTCCTGTGAATTACCTTTTGGATTATTATGTTAAGGGTTTGTAGTATGAACTCCGATGATTGATTTGATGTATTAAGTTGAACCAATCTCGATGGTTGTATCTTTTAACATAAACCATGGTTAGAATGAATTTGTGAGAGTCTGGCGAGGCGTTCTGATACCACAGAATTACGCCCAGGAGAGGTAGAAGCCATATTGGTATCGAGCTTACTTGAGATCTTTGTAGAGTATCCTAGGATTAAAGTTTAGGATGCGGTTGTGGGATCGGTTTTGATTGTTATGTGAATGCTTGTGATAGATTGTGGAATCTACTTGGTATGTCGAGGCGGGGAATGGGGATTGAGTTGATTTACCTCTTGGGTGGCCAACCATGATGTGGATTGACTTTCTTCTTGTTTTGGTGCTTGAATACAAAAAAAAACATTTGTATCTTAAGCGTTGGATTTACGTGATCATTTGGACGTTATGAAGTGAACTTAGGACCATTGCAGCTAGCCTTTGTGTGAAGGAAATAAATTGGAACCTTGCTTTGTTTGTCGACATGGAATGTGATCTTGTATGTTTAACGTGTTCTTGTGGTCCATGTGTTCTTGTGCTTGGCTTGGGTTACTTACTCAATAGTGAAGGTCAAGACATGGAGGATCTTAGTGTTAGCCTGAAGTTAGTTAGCTTGAGGAAATTAGATCTATAAGTGCTATCATGGACTAGTCTAATGGATACCGGCTAGGGTTTTCTATAGATGGTGGCTAGATTTGAACTTTGATGCTTGTCTTGAGTGTTTGAGTGTTTAATGTGCTAAGTACTCGGACTTGTTTAATTTCTCTTATAAATGTTTAGACTTGTTATGTGTTTGTACTTTGTCCAATTGTGATTGACTTGAACTAAGTATGCATTATCTTGTGATATTAAATAAATGTATTTTGGCATATACGCATGACTATCATTGCATATATCATCAGTTGATCCCTATCCTTTCCTTATATAGCCATAGACTTGTGTGAAAAAAAAAAATGGCGGGAAATACATCGGATAGGTATAGACCTAAACCACCCTAAGGTTGAGAGGAGAATGTATACATACACATATATGGTTGAGAATATGAAATGTTACCATGTTTTAGGTTGACAAATGAGGATGAGTTTACTTTAATATGATATGACTAGATGTTAGCAATGCTGATTGGGGGACTGAATTAGGCTTGAACATAATATGCCGCGATATAGAGACAATCATAGCTTAGGAGTTACAAGCTTTTACTTGTGTGGTAGTGATGGATCTCTATACCATGCTTAGTAGTTAAGGTTCAATATGATCCGTGAGTAAAGGGAATGTAAGATATTTTCTTAGAATATTATTGGAAGAATTATAACTTATCCCTCTCCTGAAGCTGTTTTCTTTTTTTATTTTACTTAACTCTTGGAAAATCTTTGATACTCCCTATTTAAACCCTATAATCAAGTTTTATTTGTCACCTGCGTAAGAATTACTCAAAGATTTAACTTAAGGTTTTCAAACCAACATTTCACTCCATCATCTTTCTAGAAAATGATATTTAAAGTTGATAAAATTCTTGCCTCTAGAAAACAAAAAAAAAAAAAAATTTTTTAGTATGTGATTTAGTACCTTAAGTGAAATGTGAGTAAAAGGATTAATAGTTATAAATTGTGATTCTAGGTATGGAAAGAAATGGTGCACAAGGAGGGCTACCAGGCGACCGTCCCATTATATTTCGAGACGGGGACTGGTGAGCCATTTCACAATTCGTCCCGGTAGGATGGATAAGCGGTGTGATTGTTGGATGACACATTATTATCTGTGGAGTGGTGTTAGCTATAGTAGATGAGAGGCAAAGGCTAGTCACCGCATAAATGCAAAAGCAAATAGAATTAGAGTTGGAGACTAGGGTGCTTGAGGAGCAAGAACAAGCCCGATATTTTACGTGAACAATTACAAGAAACCAATAATCGTTTGGCTTTCGGATAGCCGCGACAACTAAGGGAGAGAGGTGGAAGATTGTGGTCTGAAGATCTAACGTTGGAAATGAAGTCGAGCGTGCTAGAGAACGAGAATCTTTTGGCTCTAATTAATCTAGTGAAACCCTAAGTATTGAAAAAAAGGAGTAGAGTGGGATTAGAACCTTTGGTTTGTTTTCTTTGGTATTTATTACACTTTTCGTTATTGACTTCTTTGAATTCTTGTTTTGAATTTAGCATGTATTGTAGTTGCTCAAACTTAAGACATGATTTGAAAAAAAAAAAAAAAAAGAGATCGAGTTTGAGTTGCAATTGATTATTGTTGTTGTTTGTTTTATAATTGCCATATTTCATTCAAACAAAGGCTGATCGTGTAAATTTGAAAGGCAGAGACTAACGTGAACATTGTAGGATGGGATTTGAATGGCGATTGGGTACTAATCTAGATGATTTGGTATGATTGACGAGGTTAGCGTTTGGAAACTAAGTGAAACAGGAAAATGAAAAATTTGGAAGAGATGCAAAGAAACACCACGAGTTACTTGCAAAACAAGGTGATAATTCGAGACGAGGAAATTCTTTTAAGGAGAGTGTGAGGGGCAGGAAAAATTTTTTTTCCTAATCTATTTTAAATGTATTAAATTTTGTAAGTAGAATTTTATTTCTTTTAGCATGTATATAAATTATTTTACCCTAAATTTATCCAGGAGATTTATCGAATAGAAATTATTAGGGTTCTAGATAAAACAAGTACCTAAGAATTGGGGTCAAATTGGAAGCATTTTTAGCTTCATGCAATGAAACAACAAGTGGCAACTTCCTTGTGCCATTTGTCAAAATCTTAATAAAAGACCATTTTACCCCTCATTTTCCAAGAATTAACCATGCAACCAAGACCAGCAAATAAATTACAAAACCATTTCATTTCCTCCATTCTTGTCATGCATGGAGTGTCTTGAAAAATTCCCTCAAATCAGTTTCTTCTATTCCTTGCTCCAAGTGAAGCTTGAAGGTTGAGAAAACATATCTTTTCCATTCAAAAGCTAGTCCAAAGCTTGAGTGTTGAAAGAAACATCAGCTGGTTCTTTAGGAAGATTAGAGAGAGAGAGCTGTGAGAAATTTTCCAGCTTCAAGCCATCTGCAAGCTGTCCGGTTGAGCTTAGGAAGAAGAAAGGAGGTGATTCTGATTTCCATCCATCTTCCTTTCAGTTGGTGGTTTTCTCCTAGTTTCCAGCTTCAAATCCTTAAGTTCTTAAGGTAAACCCAGCCTTGAACCACCTCTTCTTGATGTATAAACAAGAAATAGAGCATGCATGTTAGTTTAAGTTAAATCTGCCAGGAAAGTTTCTAGCTTACTGTCCGTTTTTCAAGCCTGCAATTTTCCAGAATTTTTTGGTTGTTTTGGCAGCTTATAACTTCAGTTTTGGTTGCTTGATTCCATTGCTTGAACTGCTGAATGTTATATTAACTCATGCACATGGATAGTATAGATGGTTGATGATGATGGTTAAGCCTTGAAAACTTCTGCTTGGGTTCCATAGCTGCTGGAATAAAATTCCAACAAAGCTAAGTTTAAAACCTCTCATTTTATCTATGTTTTGAAGCTAAAATCTCAATGACATCTTGTGTACTCAAGTATGTTAGAAATCAGAGCTTGCATGTTGAATATTGCTACAAGGAATCAAGTTCCATGGCTGGAATCTAGTTCCTGCACTCTTGAAACTGTTTTGAGTTTTCAGCCTTGATCCATGGCTTGTGTGTGTTGTTTGAGTTGGATAAAAATGCTTGAAAATGAACTGGAATCTTGTTGCTAAGACCAAAACCTACTGCATGGGAGTTTAAGCATGAGAACCTGCAATTTTAGCTAAGGAAATGACATGCACAAGGCTGTTTTGCAGCTAGCAGATTACTACTGAAAAATTGATGAAGAACCCAAAGCTGTTGAGACTTATTTACTGCTTTGTGCTGCTGTTATGACTTGTATCTTGTATATATATGTATGCACGTCAGTTTTGGTTGAAAATATAAGGTTTAAGGGAAGAAAGACCAATTTCCTCCAACTATGTACGTTCTGGATTTTCACTTGGACTGCTTGAGCAGTCTGGGAAAAAAAAACACTTAATTTGATGTAGAAAAATCGATTTGAGCTCTGTTTGTTCGTTGGAAACTACATTCAGAAGTTTAAACCCATAAATTTCAGAGTCTAATTCGTTTTCTAAAATCCCAGTAAATCTTCAAAGTTGGCTGAAATTCAAACCTGTTTTCTTTCTCAGGTTTAAAATAGAATTTTGAACAACTAATTTGACCATCTTATGGTTTTATTTTACTGGGGTGTTTTCTACAGTTTTAGGCCCTTCAATCTAGTTTCCAGTATGTAAATTTCATGATTTTTGGACGTATGGAATTTGAGTTATGATTTTGCAAATACTACTGCCAGTGAAAATAGTTTTCCAACCAAGAAACACTTTGGTGCATTTAGCATTTGTTTCACACCTCTTGGTTCCAAATGCATTCTATTCACTCCATGATACCCTTGATTTCTTGTTTGGCATGCTTGAAATACATCTTCTTCCATTCTAAATTTTACAAATGCTGCCCATTGAACTTTGAATGTTGGTGGTTGAAGTTGCATTACAACTTAATGGCCAAATTTGAATGATTTCTAATCGAATTGGTTTTGATGTTTTCTGAGAAAATAAAGAACTAAACCTCCGTTAGTCAATTTTCTAACCAAGGCAAACTATTTCTAAATTATTCAAAGGTGATACATTACGTTATAAAAACTCTTTTAGTGTATCAATTACTAAATTTGTTAAACCCTAATGTCCTCAAACTCTGAAACTTACTCACATTTGGTTAAACCTAAATACATCCTTGCTTTTCATAAAGAGAGTGGATTGGTCAAAATTGATTTTTACAATTAAAAGTTAATATGGTAAATTTGTACCTCGGGATCGTGGTTGAAACAAGCGAGGGTCTTGATCACTGAGGCTTTCTACTCACCAACCAACTTTGATCTGACTAAGGTGAGTGTTCCAATCCGTTTTAAAATCAAATATTTTACTATTATTTGGAAATGACTTGTGAAATAATTTTACGCGACTCATATTTGCAAAGAAATGAATTACCACTATTTCCAAGAAAAATGTTTTTACAAGTGAAATAATTTGTGAAGGATTTGTGAGGGTTCCTATTTGTTGCTACTTGATCCTTGTTGCTAGGTATTACTTGTTATTGTATGTTGGTTTCTAAATGTGATTTATCGTTGAATGATTGAAACTAGGGTTTTTGTAAAGTGAGTTTATTGCTTAATTTGACTCAGCGTGCTTGGTGGTTTAGTATGTTTTGTTTTAAAAACAATAAAACTTGTTTTCTTTTCGAGGCTTGAGGTGCAGAGGCTGGCCTTCAAGGCCCCCTCGCCCCTAAAGGCTGGTGCACTCTCCTAAGGGGGCTCGAGGTTGAAATTGATTGTCAGTTGTCCCTCGCCTCTAAAATAATAAACTAAACCACTGTACCTGTGCTTGTGCATGTCAACTGTGCATGACCTGTTGGCCGTAGGGATCCCAAACCCCAGAGGCGAGTCGGCCTATTCCGAGCCGGCAGTAGGGCTTGGTCAGATGCGTCGGCGGACCACAGGTCTGTTTAAAGGTTACCTCAGTGTACACCACCTCACTTGTTTGGTTTGGATCAGTTGGGTGAAAGGGGTTGGAGAATGAAATAAAATGACCAGTCTGCGGAACTACTGTTTTCTCTCCTCGAGATTGATCTGCTTCTTGTTGATTGTGTTGATTAGGGCTAAGTGCAGAGCACGTTCGGGGGAGCCACCTCTAGAGCGCACCAATCCATTATTCTGTATTGACTATTCTGATTGATTGCTCAATGAGCACCATGATTGTTCTGTTGTTTTGATATTTGGAAAGAAATTACATTTATGACTTTCCTAAATTGGAAACTTTACAGGTACGAAAACTGGTCCTATATGGACATTGATGTTTTACTAAAAGCTTGTTATGTCTATGTGCTTAATTGCTATGTGTTTTGGACTCTTTTGGGCTTTAGAAGCTCACCCATATATTTTCCCTTCCCAAATTTTGGGGTTTTAGATGGTCAGTGCGGGGGCGGACCAGACAGACAGATCTATTCTTTTGAAGTTTGTTTGGTGTAAAATCTTTCAGTTGATGACTTTTGGAAACAATTCACGTGAATTACCTTTTGGATTATTATGTTAAGGGTTTGTAGTATGAACTCAGATGATTGATTTGATGTATTAAGTTGAACCAATCTCGATGGTTGTATCTTTAACATAAACCATGGTTAGAATGAATTGTGGCCCGAGTCACAGCGAGGCGAAGCGTTCAGCATTACTAGATTGCGCCTAGGGAGAGGTGCAACGCAACCATCTCTAAATCTTTTGCCTCACATAAGTTTGAAAGAACCTTTGTGCAAATTACCATCAGCCTGGACTTGGGGAGCAGAGAAGCCTCCGATCTCCTCCCAAATGCTTGAATCTCCTCTTACTTTTGTTTAACTCTATCAAAACATACCTGCCTCACGGTTCTAATGCACTAACACTCTCTTAACCACTTTTCAGGTTTTCCATGACACTCAGATCGGTGCTTCCATGAGAACCATCCATGCCTTGGAGACCTCTAGAAAACCGGATGGTTAGCCATATTTAAGAAATGGAAACTCAGGGAGCTCCATTTTTCCGCCCCACATGATAGAAGGAGAGGAGAGTGATTGGATGCAACTCTATTTAGATGTTTGACGCACGTCCTGAGCCCCAGGCTGCACCACTCTGTATTCACGACCACCCTATCCAATCTTTTCCACATCCGAGCTTTACCCCTTCGATTGTTACACCATGTGAACTTTAACCCCATGAACCATACATCAACTAAACCCAATACATCCATAAAAATTCAATAAGTCTAGCCGCCCGACCATCCCTAAATGGCCTCCATTATTCTTCTCTTCACGACTAACCACAACATTAAGGTCTCCCATGTCATTCGACAAACATACCCTCCAAATTAGCTAGTTCCCTCCACAGCTCTTATGCAAGCTTACGGATTAGAGCTAGCATGGGCGATAATTAACAATAAAATTCGTTGAAAAGTAGGCAGAAACCTCAACAACTAAGTCTTGGTTGATTCCATACACAATTTAACCACAAACTAATCACACCAAAACGACCAAATCTGACCAATGAGAATTAGCAAGAGCATGATCAAATTGAAAGCGCAGAAAAGCTTCAATCTAGACACTTTCAATGTGGCTCACAAAATGCATAACAAAACCACGATGCATCTTGTGAGCTTTTAATACAGAGCTAAAGTAACAAATGTGGCATATGCGTTCTAGAATAAGGCATTGATCATATGTACACGGGATGGGAGGTTAATGTGTTGACTTGGTTTGCCTCAGACCAGGCGATGAAGACACAACATGCCACTCACGGGTGGCTGCCTAAACCATCTAAAGCGGCGTTTCAGCAGCTCAAGCGTGTCGGGGTTGAGTGGGCGATTCCTGCGGGGAGATAAGCCCGGTTCAATAATCATCGACCTTACCGCCACCGGATCCTCTCTCGCTCGGCTGCTTCATTCACCGCACGCAGTGGCTATTTGAGCAATCAACAAGTCCGCCCGTGCACGCAATTTGCTCCAAGCACCTCGCGCTAATGCATCTAAAATGAGCTTTCGAGAGCAATCAGGCAGCATCACCCTCTTGTGCATTTTGTCCTCCGACCTCACTTGACACAAACATCAGTTCGATTCCCATTCCTCCTGCTATCATTACATTTGGGTGTCTATCGGGTTACGCCCGGCCTAGACGTGGCGGTCAGTCGGCATTCATCTCCCGGACTCCATGCATAGCTGCCCCCTCTTCCAAGGAACCCCTTGCCAATGCTAGGGTCAAACCAGTTTCTCCCCAACCTTCACAGGCGGGGGGTCTTCTCTGGATTCGTTGTGCTCGAGTGCACCTATCTCCAAGCAGAGACCCTTGTAACCCCTCACCGACGCCTTATGCATTTTCCCAACCACCTCCTTCCCCGAACCCCATCTCTTTTGCTGTCTTCCATTCCGGCGTTCAGCCGAAGCTCACGTTCTTAGCGTGACATTCCTTCAATAAGTCGCCCACATTGATAAAAATATGAGTAGTATCGCTGACATGCTTGCATTGAGGACTGCCAAACCATCCCATCACCCATGTCCACCCAAACCCTAGAGGCGAGGGCTGCGACAAATCGATTTAAATGAGCGAGACCACATTCGGTCGTGACTTATCGACGGTACTTGACATCGATAGAGAAAGTATCAAACATGAAACAATGTGGAAAGACACATTGTTTATTAAATAAATATTATTGGGGTTTGGTAGGCTAAACCATACTAGAACAAGGGGAGTTCACGGTCAGCGTGAAATTTTGTAGTCCGTTTGAAAACCCTCTGTGAACCATCAATATACCAAGTATTCATTTACCCAAAAGCGGCAAAAAAATCTGCTTCGATTCTTCATCTGAATCAGCACATGGCGAAAATCTAGCAACCAATGGAGACCCTAGTCCTTCAAATCTAATGTAGTAAAAAATTTTTACGATATCTTGTAACGGTTCACCTCGAAAATTTCCCCACTAGCGAAAATCAAGCCAGAGACAATATCGTTGGATATCACGAGCGAGAAATACCAGTGGGTTCCAGCGATGAGTTGATTTCACTTGAATATCAATCGGGGCTGAGATAGAATCCTTCAAAAGTTCTTGAAAAACTTTTTAGAAAGTAGGAAGGGCGGGTCAATCAGCTAGTCCACCATCCGTAATACCTT